>OY282388.1:6935610-7540062 GCA_958295455.1 Coleophora deauratella
AGAAGGCACACTGCCTTCTTTATTAGCTTCCAATGGTACTCAATTTAACTTTAGTTTTTGCCCATAGCTCAAGCTCGTGTGAATATAGTTTTTATGACTAGGGTGCGCAGTGCACGAGTCCCAAGTAAAAATAAGTTTTTTGAACTTAAAACTACCCTGTGCTAATCCCCGCCCTTGCCTGTAATAAATAACTTGTCAAGTTGTTTTATTTTTAGGTTCCCGATGTGTAATCTCGAGGTAATTCAACATTTTTACAGGATAAATTTAGCCTGTCACGTACTTACTACTGCATAGACCCGTTACTCCGTTGAGACAAGCAAACCTTTCGCATTTATATTATTGTTAGTAAGTATTCCTTGAAAATTATCAGCCTATTCTAATAAAACTTCATACAAGTAAGCAGCACGCGAAAGTGAATTTGTTTACTACGAGAAACTTAAAATCACTATATGTGACGACACTAGTAAAATTTGTATCTAAAATCACCAAAAATTTTACTTATCATGCATACTATGTTTACTATGTTTTGTGTATGCATATCATGTTTACTTATCTGCTGATGTTTCTTATAATACGAATTTCATCTGATTTTAAGTTTGAATCAGGTATGACTTTGTATGGGAGATAAATCCTTATGGGAGCATTAAAGACCATATTTGCGACGCGTAAATTTCTGTGGTATTTAGTTACTTGGCGATACTGGAACCTAGAGTGAAAAAAAGTCAATATTCATTATACAATCCAAATATCTGTGAGTAAAATTTGAGAAGGCATACTGCCTTCGATATTAGCTTCCATTGGTACTAAGTAGTAAATCCATGTCAATTATTAACAAAAATAAATAATTAATATAAACATTACAATAAATTTATTGCATAATACAAATTTCGTGTTAAAGCAATGACTAGCGACTATTAAGGCAACTGCTAACTTAACTAATATTTATTTTGATTCAAATTAACTTTCACCAATCTTAATGGTTTTCTTAGGTTATTTTAACAGTATTTTACACTATCTATACAATAAATAACTAATGTAAGTAGTTGCCCAAAATATATTGCTGGTAATTTGATCAAAATATACAAGAATATAATTTAAGTATGTCAGGGTAAAATAAACATCACAAAATAAGTACTTAATCAAAACATCTGGAAGTATTCATACGCCTAATACTGAACAATTCAATACATATACATTTCCTCATTATTTCTCATTTAATCTACTATTCCAAAAACATGTCACTGACTGTCAAATCATTCAATATCAAAAAGATCTACTTTATTGGCCGATAAACATTAATATCGAATGCGTTGGAGAGTAAAACTCTCGTGTCTGTATATTTTGCCTCCAAGACACCGCACTGTAAGGAATCGCCTGCCGTACGCGTAAAGTCCAATGACGATGAAATCAGACGTCAATTTATTATTAATACGGCCTTCAGAATTTGATACAATATATATATTTTATATTATTTAGAAACTTTAATAAGAAGTGACTAAAACGTGTTGATTTATTTAAACAACTTTGATAAAATGATTCAAACAAAGCAAGTGTTACTATAATTATAGTGACATCCCTACGAGTACACCTTTACATGTTGGCATCGTTTAACTATCTTAATTTCGAATTTTATTTTTTCCAAAAAGAAAGTAAACATTAAAAGATATCAAACCAAATAAAAACTATCCCAAGCGCAACCTTTCAGAACACTATAAGGGCATGTTGCATACGTGCGTTTTTTAATCCTCACATTACCCGGTCGCGTCATCA
Organism: Coleophora deauratella; assembly: GCA_958295455.1. Classification (NCBI taxonomy): domain Eukaryota; kingdom Metazoa; phylum Arthropoda; class Insecta; order Lepidoptera; family Coleophoridae; genus Coleophora; species Coleophora deauratella. The sequence goes on from OY282388.1 coordinate 6,937,381, forward strand.
AGTGTTGTTCAGACTGGGGAGCCAGGCGGCGATGCCGGAGCGCGGCGGCAGCGCGGCGCGCAGCAGAGCCTCCTCGTGCGCCGACAACCTCAGCAGGACAGAGAGCGCGCGAGTCAGCTGTCTCGCCTCTAGCTCGCGCGCAGTCAAGAAACGAAGGATCACGTGTTTTAGATACCTGTGGAAACGAATTCCTATAGTTCTTAGCGTAATCTTAGATGATGAGTAGCCTCTGTATTCGATAGATTGCTCGCTTTACATCAGGAGGTCGCGGGTTCGATTCTCGGCGGGGTCGACGTTTGTTGGACTTCGTTTGGTTGGTGGCAGGGTGAAGGGGTGGTAGGTATTTATAATAAGCTAGCTAGCTAGTTGATCTCAAACTTGTGCATTAGAAACGATCACGCTTTTTGTTCTTCCCTATAAATAAAACCAATTAATTTGTTATTAGTCTAAGAATCACAATTACGAATACTCTTTCAAGTTAGGTCACTCACCTTCTACTAATATCCTGTTCCTCCGCTGCAGATAGATCCGGTTTACTACTCTGTAATTCTTTTTGTAACGTTTTCTTCATGTCTGATATCCGGTTGTCTAGTGTCTTTATTTTCTGGAAAATATATATTAAAATTTATATTAAAATATATATTTTTAAATACTCAAGAACTAACACTGGGGTTGGCCACAAGGCCCACAACCCCGATTAATTCAGACTTGGCTCTCGTGTGAGGAGTATGGTATCAAGTTCCCTAGGTAAAGAAAAAAAAATTATTTATATACTTACCTTATTTTTATCACAGATTTCAGTTTCTAAGTCTTGTATGTTCTTTTTTAAGGAATGTTCGGCTTCAGTCATTTCTTCTATCCTCTTCTTTAGTCCATCTATTTCAGTCTTGCGGGCAGACTCCGCTTGTTTAATTATCATACATTCTGCTTGATTCTGTAAAATAAGTCCGTCAAAGTCAAAAAACAATAGCACAAAATGTGAGTTGTAATCTTCCATGACCTTAATTCGATCCTGGTCTCAACTCCGTCACAAGACGCAACTATTTTCGACTCGTGTTTTTTTTGTCTATCACAAATCTGAGGTCATCATCAGAAATCTATCTATTTTTTTACTTATCATATCGATGCGACCCTGAAGGCATTTAACATTAAAAGACAAGTCTTCCTAAGTTTGCTCTATCTCTTGTCAAACAGCTATTTGCAATTCTTTGTTATTTTTTGACAATCTGTTTTTTCTGTACTTGCCTCTTTATGCTGTGCTATGACGTTCTCCAACTCCTCGATCTTGGACCTCAGCTCCGCTATGACAGTCTCCTGGTACCGCACGTTGCACTGGCTCATCTCGACGCTTTGCGACATGTGTGCGTTGCGCAACATCACTTCGTCCTTTTCACGCTTCTCTCTGTAAAGAGGAGAAAGAGAAGGATGGATAATAGTTTGATTAAAGAAGTCTGTGTATGGATAAAGTGGCTAAATAAGCGACTTTCCATATTATCGTGTGGTGCATTAATCGTGCTATTCTAAGGTAGAGATAATAACCAAATAATTAAAAAAAAAATCAAATTAAAAAAAATACAAATGTGCTGTAGGAACATGAGGCTAATATTCATTCTTAAATACGTTTAAATGCATACACAGCGCGTAACAAAATAGGTGGAAGATCTACTGGGGCTTTTCATGTTGAAAAACGTACATTTTGAACTTTTCATACTAACTTTTTCGTTTCAAAGGATATAAGACCCCCTTAAAGTCTTGCTACACGTTTTGTTACACCCTGTGACCCACCCGCACCGAAGAACAATCATTACCTAGTCACATACAAAAAATTTCAATATCTATTCTATTTAACAAGAGATAGATCGTTCTATTGTTAGACTGTCATATAATTTAGAAAGTTGTTAGTAAACATCGAGATAGCACGCACTCTAAGAAATGAGTGACTCATAATAATAAGGCATCACCCTGGCATCTCTAATGGTTTCGTCATGGTGATGGTTAAAATAATATGTCCTTAGTTGTTCCACTCGTATGAAAAACTTTTACCGTTACTACACGTGTAGCTTTTTACTTTTATCTTTAATGATTCTTTCCCAAGAAAGAAATTTTTAAAAGGATCTCGTGAACATTTCCAAAAATGTCGCTTAACAAGTATAAATAAGGTGTTGCTGTCTCACCACGATGATCGAAAGTTCCACTTACTTCTCATACTTCCTCTGTATGTCGAGGCAGTCGTGCTGAATATCGGTCACTATCGAGTTGAGGTGGTTGACCTCCGCCTTTTGTTCATCGTAAAGCCGGTTGGCTTTCTCCACCTTCTCCCTGAGGATCTTTACCAGGGTCGTCTCGTTCTCCAGAGACACCTGCAGTTCCTTATTGGCCTCTGTGAGCTCATTGATTCGGCTTTGAAGCTCCACAGTTTGATCCTGGAAGGTACGAAGTCGCATATTGATCTATGTACTCTAAAGGTATTTGTAAACAGCTGTTACATTTATTAGATAACTATATTAAAAGTTGAATATCATTATTGGTCACAAAATTAGTATTGCACGTATTACATTTGATTAAAATCACATCCCAATAAAATGTAACACATACAACAGTATAAAACGAGATGAATATTGCAACATTGTTTATAAATTTTCGTAAGCATGTTAATGGTTTATTAACTCCCTAAAAAGTTGCCAACAAAACATGAGAAAGACGTCACTAAAATAAACAAATACAACCACACCAATAAAATCAAAGAAAAATCTTACCATTTTCAACAATACCTAATCAACTACACTACATTAAACGCACGCGAATAATACGGAAATTACAATGTAACAATGGTCCAGTTGAAAGCGGTGCAGGTGGTTAAAGCCGCGTAACGAGGCGAACTGTTGACATTCACCGGCAGCGCAGTGAAGTGAGCCGGTTCTAGGCACAGTTACCGAGCTATAAACTGCGTCACCGTTCGGATGACTGCAAAACGTGTCATGGGTCCAAATTAGATAAGATACCTTTTTACTATCTGTAACTTTGCTTCTGCGACAAACGTTTTCATGCGCACAATACTCATTGTTTGATTTAAAAAAAAAAGGTACTCGTTTTTGCTTTGGCCGCGTGGATATCGTTGTATCGACTGACCTTTATGGTTGCCTGAAAATATTTTTTTTTAGATCCCCCTTAAACTATGTTCTACTTTGTGTTCTGTGTTATATGCTGTTCCCCTGCCGTCAGCAATACATATGTCGAATCAGTTACAACAGTTTAATCAGTTACATTATTACAGAAAAAAAAAAACATTTTTGGAGATACTATGTTATACTTTCTACGTGATTTCTACCCTGTCAACCATCTCTGTGCAACTGTGCAAAAAGTCATGGTGCTTTGGCTCTGTTGTGACGACGTGAAAAGAACTAATTGACAACGCTTAAATAATTGACAACGTTAAAAAAACCGACCTCAATCGTAATAAATAACGATAGTCCCACTAGGGGACAACGATAAAAAAATTCTTCCATTGTCTCCCACTGGTAGACATCGCAACTAAGTTTGAGCCACTGGCCCCCACTCTTCAAATAAATAGTACCGTGTTTTAAATTAAAATAAAATATTTTTAATAATTCTGATAGTAAAATAGTATTATTTATTTAAAGAGTGGGGACAACGGGAATAAACGGAATAATCGCGTAACAAATAAACAAAAAAAAAAAAACATACAGCGAATTGAGAACCTCCTCCTTTTTAAAGTCGGTTAAAAATATATTTTCAAGTCACTGATTTAAACGGCCCTGTAGGTATAAGTCATGTGAGCTGTTCGTTTTTACTTCGTCTTTCTACCTACCAAATTACAGTGGACCAAACTAACCAGCATTTATACTTTCGCACTCATAATATTTAAATGTATATGTATATGATTTACACAGTCGAAATCACCAGGAACTTTTACAACGTACTGTGTGCTTATTTTCGATTCACTTTATCACAGTCATATCTCGGTACAGTGTTTGCGATGCTATCTACTTCACTCGTGATCAGATCACTATGTAATCTAACATTTGAATACAAGATAAACGTTTTCAATTTTATCATCAACTTATAGTAACACGCTTAGAATATATATAATATAGTAACACGCTTAGAATATATATAATATAGTATCACGCTTAGAATATATATAAAATTACTAACACATGCATTATTAATCATACTAACACAAGCCTCTTTTAGTAATGCTATTTTAAGCCAATTTATCATGCTGGCGTGCAGGTAACATGCAAGAGGTAAATTAAAAAATATGCATAATTATAAAATGAATTTTATTGCAAATCAATTAAAATTTTCAAATAAACTTTAACCATCAATAACAGCAACAAAATTTTAAAAAAATAACACCAAAATTGTGTTGTACTGATGAAAATATCTAAAAATAAGTACACTAAAATTTCTTAAAAAATAATCTAGATGGAATGTAAATAATGACTTTGTAAATTACTAGTTTAGTCAATAACTAAAACGTAAAATAAATCACAATATAAGCTAAACTAGAGCCTCTTTAACAATAAATATTTATAACTATCTGCTACAACTACAATATTGTTGTACAGTTATATAGTTCTATGTTATGTTTGTACAATATTGTCTCCGAGACAAGCTGAATCTTGTGAGAGAACTCAGATAAACTACTTGCAAAGCCGTAGGAGCGGTGCAAGCGAACACGAGTGAACAATCTTCACACTACACACCAGGGATTTTATTTCATTTTTAAGATTAAGAATATAAATAAATACAAAGCTGTGCTGTGCTTTTCACTCGTAAGTGCATTTTTTTGTACTAACTTTTTGCATATTAACTCTAATCTATCTATCAGCCGAAAGACGTCCACTGCTGGACAAAGGCCTCCCCCAAGGATTTCCACACCGACCGGTCCTGTGCGGCTCGCATCCAGCGGCTTCCTGCAACCTTTACCAGGTCGTCGGTCCACCGAATCGGGGGCCTGCCCACACTGCGCCTTCCGGTGCGCGGTCGCCATTCGAGAACTTTACTGCCCCAACGGCCATCTGTTCTACGAGCTATGTGCCCTGCCCACTGCCACTTAAGTCTAGCGATTCTGAGAGCTATGTCGGTAACTTTAGTTCTCCTACGTATCTCCTCATTTCTGATTCGATCACGTAGGGAAACACCAAGCATAGCACGCTCCATCGCCCTTTGGGTGACTTTGAGCCTTCTTATAAGGCCCATAGTAAGCGACCATGTCTCGGATCCATATGTCATCACTGGCAACACACACTGGTCAAAGACTTTAGTCTTGAGGGACTGCGGTATTTTGGACGTAAAGATATTGCGAAGCTTCCCGAACGCTGCCCAGCCGAGTTGGATTCGACGATTGATCTCTTTCTCGAAGTTGGACCTACCTAACTGGACTGTTTGTCCCAGGTATACATATTCGTCAACAACTTCGAGTGTAGAGTCTCCAACCTTCAGAGGAGTGGGTGTAACACGGACGTTTGACATGATTTTCGTCTTATCCATGTTCATTTTAAGACCCACTTGTCGGGAGACTCTACTAAGTCCTTTGAGCATTGCGCCTAGGTCTTCCAAGGTCTCAGCCATGATCACGATATCGTCAGCAAATCGAAGGTGAGTGATGTACTCGCCATTGATGTTAATGCCGAGTCCTCTCCAGTCCAGAAGCTTGAAAACGTCTTCCAGTGCAGCGGTGAACAGTTTCGGAGATATAACGTCTCCCTGTCTCACCCCACGCTGCAGCCGGATAGGTTTCGAATTCTGATCCTGGAGGTGGACCGACATGGTGGCGTTTTCATACAAGCACTTCAACACTTCGATGTATCGATAATCAATTTGGCACCGTTGGAGAGACTGCAACACAGCCCAGGTCTCGATCGAATCAAAGGCTTTCTCATAGTCCACAAACGCCAAGCATAGTGGCCGATTATACTCTTCGGTCTTCTGTATAATCTGCCGCAGCGTATGTATGTGGTCTATGGTACTGAAGCCTTTTCGGAAACGGGCTTGTTCGGGAGGCTGGAAGTCGTCAAACCTGCGTGCGAGACGATTCGTAATGACTCTCGAAAACAGCTTGTAGACATGGCTCAGGAGTGAGATGGGTCTGTAATTCTTCAGCAGAGACTTATCACCCTTCTTGAAGAAGAGCACCACCACACTCCTGTGCCATGCTGTAGGCGTTCGTCCCTCGAGCATGACGGAATTAAATAGCTTCTGAAGAGCTATAAGTACCGGTTCTCCACCTGCTTTCAGAAGCTCAGCCGTAATTCCATCATCACCCGGTGCCTTGTTGTTCTTAAGCTGTTTGAGAGCCATTCTAATCTCGCACAGGCTGACGTCTGGGATATCTTCGGTATAGTGTCGGGACAATCTGGCTCTCGGGTCTTCAGCCAGATTGCTGACAGGTAAGCGTGTAGTCATGTATAATTGTCCGTAGAATTTCTCAACCTCTTCCAACAGCTCGGGCTTGGACGACACGACTCTGCCATCCTCGGTCTTCAGCTTTGTCAGTTGGCTTTGGCCAGCAGACAGATCCCTTGCGAATACTTTTGACCCTTTATTGCGCTCGATAGCCTCTTTAATACGGTTGGTATTAAATTGGCGTATATCACGGGTCAAGGACTTGGAGATCTGTCTGTTTAGTCGCCGATACTGACAAGCATCTTCAGAGGATTTCAGAATCAGGCTTCGTCTTTCCTCCATGAGCTTGCTGGTGAGGTCCGAAATACGAGATGTTCTTTTTAAACGGCTTTTTAACTCTAAACCATTTTTTTATAAAAGAAAATATTGCATTCGACCCCTTTATGGATAAAACTAATTTCCAGTATATCATTAAATAAATTAATCTGACACAGAGTGTTTTAAAATCCGAAACCATAGCGATATAGGGAAAATTTCTTAGGTAATATTAAGTAGGTATTTTTTATGAAACATTTTAGGTTGGTTGTTCCAAAAATCAAAAAACCACAAAAAAAAACGTGTAGGACACTTGTTTCTTTTCGGATTCAGCAGAAAAATCGTTAAACAAAAGTGGTTTAGTAAAAGCCCAATTTAATAGGATCTACACATATTTCGTTATATCCTGTATAATATTTTAATAACATAATTTGTCATAATAATTATACACAAAAAAAACTGAAAAATATTTTCTTCTGCAGTATAATAAACAATTAATTCAAATAATCATGACATAATTAACAAATAAAATAATTGAGCAAGACAAAAACAAAATACCTCTAAATCTTTCTAAAGTAACAATCAAAATACTTTTTAACATATAACATAGGATGGACTTTAAAAGTCATAACATAATATTAAGTAAATTATAAACCGAGCACACAACGAACATAACGTGACCTTTTATACAGTTTAAAAATTGCTTTTATGTCACAAATGGACGGTAAGTCTTTGTCAAGTAGATAACAGTTAGAAAATTCTCGTGATAACAGTATCCAAAAAACAAATTAATTAATCACATCATTTCAATGCGCGTTTAACTAAAAAACGTTAAGGAACTATGTAATTGCACATCATAACAACTTGCTCACTTTACAGAGTGTCAAAAACCTTTCATTATGATCCTTGTTGCAAAATTAGGCTGGGAACATACATACCTTTGTAAAACAGATCTAGGTCGCAAGTAAGCTATTTTGCAAACTCTTTTAATCAGAAAGTTTCATACATTCCGTATTTACATTAGATTGATTGTAATGAAGAGTCAGGGTTTATGTAGATAACTTCTTGCTAATGGTACATATGCACCCAGCCTAAGGCTGCTTTTCCAACAGATTTGTACGACGTAGCTACGCTGTGTGCGAGGAAAAAAACAACCAATCTTTTAGCATTTTTTCCCTCGCACACAGCTTAGTGTCATCGCACATCTCTGGTGAAAAAGCAACCGCAGTCACTATACATCAGCAACTACATCAAAAACGAAGTCTAAATTGTGTAGAGGGCGGGACTCACGGAGGCGTGACTGGCGGAGGACCGGAGCGACTTCACTTCCATGGCGAGCGCATGCGCCTCCCCATTCAGACGCACCACCTGGCGGTAACCAACGCTTACTAATCGAGCTGACTGTCTTGTGAGCAACCAGAAGCGGTCTAGCTGTCTATGGACTATGAAACACTTACATTCCGCTCCGTTCAGACTAACGTCATCCGACTCGGTTGTCAGAGGGATAAATATGTTAGCTTATAATACCTCACTTACACATGTCCGCGAGTGGCGAGGCGAATGGGGAGGCGAGGCAGTGAGCGTGAAGCTCGCAGCCTCACCATAGAGGAACTAACAAATGGTCTGGTCTCTTCCCATAAATCAGAATGATTTTCATGGAAGCGTTGTAGGTGATTGCGACTCTAGATAATAGAACACTTTGGTTAGATCATACTCTATACCCGGTGTGGACTCAATTGGTATAGAGAAATAATTAAATGCCGTTATTTAATTTGGTTAGCAAAAAAATCTGATGTTTAATCATTTGGGCAGCAAACAAATACTTGGTTTGGAATAAATAAAAATCTGGATGCAACCCTTGGTCTGCAAAAAAACTTAATATGGTCAATAATTTAACCAATATGCAGTCAGCGTGTAATATTATTGAAGTGCTCAATAAAAATTCGCGCTGCAAAATAATTACTTGGTTAGCTAGATTTAATAATTGGTCGGCAGGAAACACAGATCTATATGCAGTTTATATGATGGGTAGGCATATTTGAAAAATGGTTAGCTACTTAAATAATTGAGTTTCATTTGTATTAAAAAATCGATAGTTTTCGTTAAAGTGGGTGGTTTTTGGAGCAAATGGCCACCTCAGCAGTGTTTGAACTTTTCAAGACACCTATAAGGCCTCTGACATGGCTTAAAGATTCAGTGATATTAGCCGGTTAGTGCCAGTACGTGCCTTGTGAAGCACGGAAGCGGTCGAGATAATAAACACTAACAGTCAAACCCATCTAGGTTATAACTGTGTCTGCAATCAGGTAACCAACGTGATCGACGCGACATCGCAAGCCGCACTGAGCCACGATCGCTTCCTATGTCACCTTATTACACCCACTCAAACAAAGATAGTAATAATATCTGTGTTTGGGTGCAACTTTTACCGAAAATGAAATTAATAATTGCGCCCATTTTGTGCATGACAACTAAAGTTTATTTAATAAACAATAAAATTTTGAGTAATCCAGTATGACATTAACTGCTGATCGAATCTGAAATGTTTGCTGGTCATAAGTTGCCGATCAACTAGTTATTTTTGCCGACCAAATACATTTTTCTGCTCACTAAAATACGAATACATATTTTGCTAACCGTTTAAATGATACTCCTTGGTATAATCAGAATGTCACAATTTTATGGTGGGCTACCAGCTTCAAGCTCACCGCCTCGCCTCCCCATTCGTCTGGCCACCCCATTCGTCTCGCCACTCGCGGAAATGTGTAACTGAGGCTTAAGGGAAGGGCACACAAAGATGACACGACAATGCCAAGTTTAGGTACATGACAACAACTATAAACGTTTAGGTACATGCCAAGAACTATCATATAGGTGACTATAGACTATGACAAGGAAAAATATACACATGTATGAACACGCGAAAGAAAGAGACGGCGACGTCCGATTGGTTTGGTCGTTTCGGTGTGGCCGGGTAGGGACGAAAGAATGGGGAAGAAAACGCAAAGCTATTTGCAGATGGCGCTACGGACGCTTGACTCGTAACAACTTTCAATTAGTTCCGCGTTTTTTATTAACGAGGTGTTATAAATTAGTTTTTTTTGTGTAAAATGGAAAATGCATGCGACTTGGACTGTTCCTCAATTAAAGGCGAAGTTGAATAGTACATAATTGAAAACGTAACTTTTCCCACGTCTTCTTCATCCGAGAATCTTTAGTAAATTAATAATTTCCATTATTTTTGCAACCAATCGCCACACAACGCGGCGTTTTTTTAATAATTTTATGTTCAGTTCACATAAACAATTTTTTCTATACGTTTTGACAGTTAGTATGAGTCAAGCGATATCAGCGCCTCTATCGGCGAGCTTTGTCAGTTTTCTTCCCCATTGTTCAGTTTCGGTCATTGTCGTTCGTCTAAGTTTGGTCGTTCCAGTGTGGCCGGGTAGGGACGAAAGAATTGTTAAGTTCCAGTCATTGTCGTTCGTCTAAACGGTGCAAGATAATAACAGAGCAACGTTGGCTATATTCGATGACTTACATTATTAAATTACGAACTTTGCAAATTTCCTTCCAACTATAGATAATGGAAATCTTCAAGCACTGCAATAGAGCTTTTCTGTTGTCTCAGTTATGGAATAAATGTTTGAAAAAACGATTGAACACAAAAACACATAAAATCTGTGTTGCCCAAAAATTTTCAAACAACTCTGTTCTTAAAACTATTTCATGATTGCGTATTTAACTGTGCTTCTTAGTTTCAAACAATCATCTTGTAACAAAACTGTAAGAGCAATCGTTTTAACTTTCTACTAATTACCTGCTAAATTACGAAACACTTTTATTCAAGATAAGGACATACTAGAAATTAAATGTAATAGGTATAAGTGACGTGAGGTACAACGATAACATTTTCAACGGTTGATGGCTTGAGCAGGCGAGCGGATATAATTGACTGTTTACGTCATAATACACATCAATTGATTTACACAGCTGCTCGAGAAACCTTACATTATATTCATATCGTCTTTCATTCTTTGACCCTCCTTTACGTAAGGGACATATACGATGAGCTATTACATTAATAAACAATTATAGACTGTTAGTCCGCTTCCATGGTTATACATAAACTAAGTTAGAACTTTGCTTTTAAATAAATTTGGAAGATAAGCGCATCAAACATTAATTATAAAATATTGTTCACTATTAGCTAGTGATGTTTAAGAAAAACGTACTACTTTACACATTAAAAGAAACCTGAATTATTGAAGTTTAGAATATAGAATAAAATGTGTTAAAAAGTCACTGAGTAGACAGTCAACTACCTTAAACTTATATTCTAACGATGTGAGTTTATTAGTGATTATGTACATGCTATATTAGCTTGTTATTCGCGATTAATTCAAATAAGATGTTCTACAGACAGGAAGACAAAGTAAGGACAGGAAGACAAAGTAAGGTAGGACATTTTTACCAAATTTCTCGAATTCTTATTAAGTACGTACCTTAGCCTCGCTGTTGGCAAGACTCTGTCTCGTTTTCTCCAGTTCAGCGGCCATACTGTGCAGTTTGTCTTGCATCTCTCTCTTTTCGGCCTCCACATGTCTTCGCTCCGCCCCCTCTTCGCCAGCTTGCCGCGACAGTCGCGCCACCTTTTTTTACACACTTCGTATCTCAAGATTGAATCGATTAAGTCCTAAAGGCCATCTACAAATCTTTTTTATGTATACGTATGTAGTAATAAGGAACAGAAAATCCATTATGGATTAGGACCATAAATATATAACCTTGTTTTACGTGAATACATTTTATGTACAGTGCAGTTTTTTATTACTGATTTCGAAATAAGATCGCGGCGGCACGGCACTAGCTTCTGTTCATTTTATATTGGTATGAGTATGGTAGAATATAATATGACATGCACAAACACCATGCTTACAGAAACTCATGCATTTTATCAATTAGTTGCATATTCACAATAAGAAAATTATTTGCTTTTTAGGAATTTGTGCTCGTTCACACAAAAATTAATGTACTAGTGAGCTAACGTAACGTAACTAATCTGGGTTTCTACTACACAGCAGTATATTTTTGGGACTATCGTGACATATCGAAGATGAACCCTAGAACATAGCTTTTTCTTGTGATGAATGTGAAATTATAAAGAGTATTTAACTAAAAATTCACTGCGAAACATCATTAAATAATAACGCCATATTTTCAAACTGGTATTTTTTTTGTATCGACCTCACTATCAAGCCTAGTGTGAGAACTCTATTCACTGTGTATTTCAAACTGGCAGTGGTAATTAATAAAATCTGTTTGTTATTATTATACTGTACCCAATAGTTTTGTCTCTCTGTATCATGTTTCAAATATCTATAAGCAATAAATTTACGTCAATTTAATCTTCCAGGTTACCTTCTGACATCCTACCTGTGTCTCCAAAGAAGCAATCTGTCCACTCCAAGAAGTCTTGACGTCAGCGAGAGCCATCTTGGCCTCTTGCAGCTGTCTTTTGAGGACTGTACGCTCACGACACACGCGGTCGTAGTCCGCGCATCCCGTTGACTTCATATCTCGTTTGTCTGATAAAAAGGGAATGTATTTAGTATGTTCTTCTCACTTTGCTAGCACTTTCCAAAACGTTAGGTTCCAAGGCGGCTTGACAACTTCCGATAGTGGGTTTGGCCACTAGTCCCACAACTTCCACCAATCTGGACTTGGCTCCCGTGTTTGGAGTACATATAGCCTAACCTTCCCGAGCAATGGGAAGAGACCCGTGCCCCTGTAGTGGGGATGATTAGAGTTGTTAACAACAGGTTCCATGTAAGGAACTTTGTATTATAAAAGGTAGGTACTTTGTCTAATAAAAGGTACTTAGTAAATAACAGACTGACTAAGACAGTGTTGGACGGACCCCATCAGATGGAATGACGGTCTAGTTAAGTCAAACATGACAAAAGCGGCTGGACGTATGTCTACCATATTAAGTGGAAGTCTATAAAGGAGGCCTATGTCTTAAAAGGTGGACGGCTTCCGGCTGATATAATGATGAAAAAACCTGCCATATTTAAATTTTTGTCGTACTTTTATAACGATTCGTGGGCCCATATGTTGCCCATAAATGTGGTCTATATACTCACCATCATCGTGCATACAATGGTGCTCGCTCTCGGGCGGCAAGGCAGCCCGCACCAACGCAAGCTGGTCTGCCAGATCCTTGGCATTAGCTTCAGCTGTGCTAAGTGCCGCTGTCAGTTCTGCGCGCTCGCGGGACCATTCGCGACGAGACTGCTCCAGTTCCTCCTGTAAGGGAACCTGCTTTAGATGGTCGAATATAAAAGGAAGGTGGCAGTTCGGGTTCTCCAGTTAAATGTTTGCAAGGAAATTTTGAAAAAGCTACTAAAAGTATCAAGAATAGTGATAGAAAACTTTTTTAAATTGTATGAAACATGAAGGATATCTAGAAGACTAAAAAACAGCATTATTTACTTCTGATTGTTAACAACCCATTACGCCCCCATTGTAGGGGCATGGGTCACCTCCCATAACTCGGGAAGGTTTAGGCCATACTCTAAACACGGGGGACAACTGACTCGGTGGCTAAGTGGTTAGCGATTCTGACCTATGTTCCGAGACTCGTGGGTTCGATCCCCACATAGGGCAAACTTTTCTGTGATGAGCAGAATTGTTTGGTCTGAGTCTGGGTGTATTATATCTATATATGTATGTATTAAAATGTATATGTGTATATGTATATCAGTATCTGGTTCCCAAGATACAGGGAATCCTAGTTTGGGGCCAGATGACCATGTGTGATTTGTCCCGGATATTATAAGTCCGGATTGGTGGAGGTTGTGGGGCTAGTAGCGAACCCTAGTGTCAGAAGTTTTCAAGCCGCCTATAAGGGCTCTGACATGGCTTAACGACTGCTAGCGATAGCAGCCGGCACCAACGGCTTAACGTGCCTTGCGAAGCACGGAAACGGTCGAGATAAATGCCACTAACAGTCAAACCCATCCAGGTTATGACCGTGTCTGTAGTCAGTTAACCTGCGTGATCGATGCGACCACGCAAGCCGCACTGAGCCACGACCGCTTCTATTAGTTTTTCTTAAAATGCGTATGTTTCTTATTTCATGTCAAAATTCTAACTCTACCATAGTTGTGAGTAGGAATGAAATTGTACAATTAAGTAAATTGCCCTATTTTGTTTTATTCATAATGAGGAATATCATTGTATATCACAATAAAATTAACTAAAGCAATTAAAATCTGGTGTGGTTATTCACACATTCCTAAGGTTTTGGTAGTTTACAACGTTTAGTTACGCATGGCTACACAAAAAAGTACTTAACAAAAAAGGTCCAATAACAGTTAACAGACAGAGAGTTCAAGGTTTTATTGCAAGAGAAAAACAGCAACTATTAAACAAAAACTCTCACAACAAGAAAACCTTGTTTGCTGGTTTAACATGTTAACTGCCATTGGGCGCACCTGTGCGTTTACAACTCCTTAAGTGTATGCCTCCAACGCAAATATGCATTTTCATACATTTGTATGGCTACTAGTTAGTATGCCGCCCGACGCGTATGTGCGTGTATGTGATTTTAGTTACAAACGCGCAGGTACGTCGCGCGGCACGCTGCATAGACGCGGAAACGCGCAGGTGCGTTGAACGGCATACAGACAGGAGCATAACTTGCCCGCAAATATGCGTCGTACGGCATACTTCATAAGCAAGATGGTATGGCAATAAGTAATGTTTTAGATGGCACGTAACGTGTTAAGATAAGTGCAATGCAAGACAGTATTACAGACAATATTACTTATTAATGTTTTGTTTCTCATAAAGAATTACAAAGGTACTTACAGTGAGCGCATCAAGTTTGTCCTGAGATCGCTGAGCCAGAGAAAGTTGAGCTCTGAGCTCTGCGAGCTGCTTTTCGGCAGCATCTCTCTCATTTATGGCTTTTGCAGCTTCAGCCTGAGCGGTCCGCGCGACGGCCTGAGCAGCTGCTGCCTCCTCGCCTGATGTTATGGTTTGGAATATCAACAACTTATCAACATGTAAATTTTAGGGTCAAAGATTAACAGTGTAATCTGGGTTTGTTTAATTTTACTGAATAATACAGAAAATAATAATAATGTGAAAGTAAATTCAAAGTCAAAGCTACAATATTCTCACAATCAGTCTGGAAACGAAAACAAAAATAGCTCAATTACTGAAGTTGTTTCTATTACAGATATAAACAAACAACTATAATATAGCTAAAGCTAAGCTAAGTGTTTTCATTCATTCATTCATAGCTAATTTTACCTTGTACATGAGCTAAAGAGAGTTTCAGTTCCTCAAGTTTCTGCTCCCAATAAGTATCTCTTTCCTTCAGTTTTGCTTCCAACTGAGCTGTGTATTGTTGCTGTAGAGCACTCTGGTCCACACTCCCACCGGTTCGGTCTGATAAGTAGGACTCCAGTTGAGGTGACAGGGACTGAGGAATAAAACATTAAATAAAATGTTAAATTGCAACTGGTGATAATGTAATGTCAAATGGATTTAACACTGCTTGACTTAATACTCACATCAGAGGTTGAGTCTCCTCTATCACCGGAACTAGGACTAGCAGTAGACTGCAAGGAAATTATATTTTTCAATATGTTACAGCAACATTTTGATAGTTGCAGTGCACTTAAGAGAGCTGGTGAACCAACACAGCACACAAAGCTAAATAATCAAGTAGGTTATCTCAGTTTGTCAGGTATCACTTTAAAAATAAGGTATGGGGTTCCAAAAAACTAGTGTTTGGAGTATATCCAGTAATTCCAGTATAAAGCACCCTTACATGCCCCTTAATCAACTTTTGCACTACATACATACCTAGTCCTTTTCCTCATTCTACATTTGCATAGTGTCATTTACATACAACATCCACCTAGTCCTTGGTTGGACAAACAAGGGCTTACATTTTCTAGCATAAACATTAGAACAAACTTAATCCATCATTAAATAACTACTTATTTAACTTATCATGCTGCACTATTTATTATTGTGAAATCTAATGGGATATAGGGTGCTTGCTTGCCTTACAAAAAATAGTAATGTTATTGTCAATAAATGTGCTTACTGAATCATCTCTAAGAGTAATACGGCCCAGGAATGCTCCACTTCGCCAACTACTAGTCAGTTTGCCGAGGTCGCTCCCAGTCTCCTCCTTGATCTTGCTTTTCAGACTCGCAAACATTTCCGGCCCAATTAGCTACTGAGAACAATCAAACATGCCTTGCACCGGAACAAGAGACAGACAAGTATGCAAATGCGACGATAACGCTCGATAAACTTACCACTCTGGAGTTTGTATAGCTGGTTTTTACCAAAGCCGTGAGGTTGAGGTCGAACCTGATATACGTGCCGATTAAACTTCACAATATTCCACGTTAAAACCACCAGTGGTTTGCCCATAAAACATGTTTGCAAAGTATGAACAAATAGGTGTTCAAAACTGATGAAAACTCATAGAAAATCCTTTTTCTTCCCGTTCCATTAGACACTCGAAAACGGAAAACGAACAACACCAAAAAATAATGCACACAAATCGCAGTGAAGTTTAACGTTCCGTTTCATTTTCGTTCGGTTTTGTTCTGAACATAGAGTACTAGTTCTGAACTGTCAAAGCTGTGTCAAACAAAGTACCAAACCAAAAGAATTTCCAGTGGTACTAAAAAACATCACAAGATGGCGCACGTCTTTCAACTAGGCCTGAACCTGAAACAGTGAAATGTTATATCTCCTCTTTGGCCTGAAATGTCAGATTTCCTAGAAATTAAGCCTTTTTTTAGGGTTCCGTAGCCAAATGGCAAAAAACGGAACCCTTATGGATTCGTCATGTCTGTCTGTCTGTCTGTCCGTATGTCACAGCCACTTTTTTCCGAAACTATAAGAACTATATCTGTTGAAACTTGGTACGTAGATGTAATCTGTGAACCGCATTAAGATTTTCACACAAAAATAGAAAAAAAAACAATATGTTTTGGGGGTTCCCCATACGTAGAACTGAAACTCAAACATTTTTTTTTTTCATCAAACCTATACGTGTGGGGTATCTATGGATAGGTCTTCAAAAATGATATTGAGGTTTCTAATATCTATTTTTTCTAAACCGAATAGTTTGCGCGAGAGACACTTCAAAAGTGGTAAAATGTGTGTCCCCCCCTGTAACTTCTAAAATAAGAGAATGATAAAACAAAAAAAAATATATGATGTACATTACCATGCCAACTTCCATCGAAAATTGGTGTGAACGAGATCTAGGAAGTAGTTTTTTTTAATACGTCATAAATCGTAAACCGCAAATTACCTTTCATTCAATCAACTCAAATTTATAGTGTTTTTTTCTATTTTTATGTGAAAATCTTAATGCTGTTCACAGAATACATCTACTTACCAATACTTAGAACTGAAACTCAAAAATTTTTTTTTCATCAAACCCATACGTGTGGGGTATCTATGGATAGGTCTTCAAAAATGATATTAGGTTTCTAATATCATTTTTTATTTTAATCTGAGACCAGGCCAAAAATATGAAATAAAAGCCTTTATTAGTCTGAGAACGGCTTTGATTGGAGTCTTCCTCTGTTACGTTGCATGGATCCTTTGTGGAACCTGCCTGTGGGCCTCTGCTGCACCACCTTACACCTAAGTATATTCTAGTTCTAGTCTATTACGCAAGTTAACTGACTACAGAATCTACAGATACGTTCATAACCTGGATGGGTTTGCTTGTGAGTGGCATTCATCTCAACCCTTTCCGTGCTTCGCAAGGCACGTTAAACTGTTGGTTCCGGCTGCTATTACTTGGCAGTCCTTATGCCATGTCAGAGACCTTAGGGCGGCTTAAAAACTTCTGAAACTGGGGTGGGCCACTAGCCCCACAACCTCCACCAATCCTGACTTGGCCCCCGTGTGTGGAGTATGGCCTAACCTTCCGGAGGTAAGGGAAGAGACCCGTGTCCCTGCAGTGGGAACGATATGGGTTGTTAACAATATTTCTAGTTCATTTATGACTTAATTGCCTTAGTAACTGTATGTATCTATGCTACGTGCTGCATGACACTATAATTTATCCACTTCCGTCCGCAACTAAATATCGCAATCCTAATTTGCTTTGTATCTCACGCCACAAGGGGAAGCCGGCACAAAGTAACGAGGTCAAGTATTCATTGAGTGTTTTGTTAAATTCAATAGATACAGAAAGTGCTCTATTAAGTTGCCAAATATGTGCCAGATGGTATCTTTAAATGGACATGTTCTCCTGATATCCCTTTAGGTAGGTACTACAACTACACTTTGTGTTCTCTGTTTGCTTTGGAATTTGAAATATTTCTCTGTAAACATAAATTACGCACGCACTTTTTTTAACACCAAAATATGCCTATTTTGGTGTTAAAAAAAGTGCGTGCGTAATTGATGTTTACAGAGAAATATTGAAAAAATTCTATCTAAAATTTTTTTTAGTTTCACATATTAAATCTGAATAGTGAATCAAGAATTTGTAAGGGAAACGATACTTGTATTCTATACTTGATTCTGAGTAACCCCTTAAAATTTCAAACGCACTTTTTTAACACATTGTATAGTTGGTATTAGCTCTCTCTGCCAGAGGTAATCTTATGAATTAGAAAGAAAAATTTGGCTTTTCATATACGTACAAATCCATTTTGATGAGTTTCTCTTGTAGTGTTTGTATGAGAAGTTCAACCTATTTTGTTACATAATGTATTTTAATTAAACATATACCTACAGATAACAAATAAGTAGCACTTCGACTCGTTAAACCGAACAGCTTTGTTTAACTTTTTTTTTTAAAATGGACTTTACATATAACTATTAAGCATTTGTTTATTTTAAAAGGTACCTAGTTTGATTAGTGGCTAGTCAGCTCGCTTCACATCGGAAGGTCGCGGTGCGGGATCAAATCCGGCGGGGTCCAACTTTGTAGCGCTGCTACAGAGTCGACGTTTAAGCAGAGCCACGCACGTGCACCTCCGATATCTACAGAACGGTGACGCAGGGGCGCCGACTACGTGGGTGCTCGGGGGCTGGGGCACCCACGAGACTTAAACAGTGGATGCGGAGCACCCACGAGAATAGACATAAAACTAATGAGTGATTACTGTGTCTTACTTAAAGTTCTGCTACTAATCTGAGGTCATTTATAATTTATAATTTTCGCGCTCACTTCGCTCGCGTTCAACACAACAATCGGTTTACTGTCTGGTAAATAACACTACTTTAGGGAAGCTAGCTTAGCTTTATAACAATACGCAAAGAATGGCGTAAAATTAACTTAGAACTTCTTAAAAACGTGATTACTCTGTGGTCTTTGTTTTCATAATAAACATTTTCGCGCTCGCTTCACTCGCGTAATTTTGTTTATACACGACAATCAATCCTGCTGCCTCGTGAATTACATAATTACACGGACATATGTAAAGAGCGTTATATTTTTTTTCTTAACACAATTTGTAATAGGCTTATCATTTTTTTTCAAAAAAATGGCTCTAATGGTTATGAATGAAACGTTAAATACTACAATTTATTTTTTACGATCTATTATACTATTGACTTGGTTAATCCGGAAAAAATCTAATAAAGCTACATTTCATACAAACCGATGTTCTTTGTTGATTGTCCTCAAAAATAGTTTTAACGATTTTAATGAAACTTTTCATGTTACTATAAATTATATGGAGTACCTAACCTACCTACCTATGGCACCTACTATAAAAATATATTAATTATTCCGGACGAAAACGAAACAAGGTACCTTCCTTACAAACCCAGATTATTTTTTTATTAAATTAGGTACGCATTTACATTAGGTAATAGATTGAGCCTATAACCATATTAAGTAATCGCTTAGGGCATTACGTCTCGGAAAAAATGTATCTCATAAGAAATTTGAAGATCAAAATATGTATATGCTTTAACTTCTTAATATCAATTTTGTTCAGTTTCATGCGTAGAACCCACTGTTAAATTTTTTTCAGGTATTTTAGAAGGATCCGGTATAGTGGACTAGTGGCTAACGGATAAAGGATCTACAGACTGGGATTTTTAAGGGCATCAAATACACTTAACACTGCACAGAATGATCCCAATCAAAATTTTAAGTTCCATTTTTTGCCATGACAATACTTAATTCGTTTCTTGAATGTAAAAAAATACCTATGCCCGGTTTTGTCTAAATGTAACCTTTGTACAAGAGCATAATTACGAGCAAATAAATAAATGCATCAAAGGAACATAAGTTTTTTATCATATATGGAGGGGTGCCACCATTAGATCTCGCACCACCAAAAATTTTTGCTAGGGCCGCCACTGTGGGCACCCACGAGGTTTCCTGAAACCCGGCGCCCCTGCGGTGACGTGAAAAGTCTTGAGACTATTTTTTCGCAGATGGTAAAAATAATGAGTGAATGACTTAAATCTACACCTATCCATTTGCAAATTGGAGACCGTGGGGTGCTGTTGAAATGATACACACCGGTTTGGATGGTGGTACGGCATTTTCCTACACCTATATTTTTTTAGGAAATCTGCTAAACACTAATTAATTCTGTTAAAATGATAATCTACCGTTTAAGACTGAACAAAATATACATCATACGTATTAGGGTAGGACCAAATAACTTGTATATCTAAGGTATTACGAGGGCGACACTCTTAGACAATCAAAAACTGAACAAACTAGCAAGTTATTAGTTTCATTATATCTTTTCAAAATAGTGTCCATTCACATCAACACATCGTTGCATTCGATGGAACCACTAAGAAAAGCACTTTGTCCACTCGTCCTTAGGGGTCTCTTTGACGGCCTTTTGAAACGCAGCCACTACTTCCTCGGCGTCCATAAAACGTTTTCCTCGAAGTTTTTCTTTTATTTTTGGGAATAAATAAAAATCGCAAGGTGCGAGGTCGAGGCTATTCGGCGGGTGACCCAGTAATTTTACGTCTGACGTCGTCTAATAGTCGTTCGTTTGCTTGGCGGTGTGCGACGAGGCGTTGTCGTGGTAAGAAGGATCCTACTGCGAGGTCGTTTCTCCCGAACTTTTCCCAAGACAAGTGGCAAACAATTGTTAGTGCACCACTCTGCAGTAACAGTTTTTCGATCACTAAAACAAT
Source organism: Coleophora deauratella (assembly GCA_958295455.1). NCBI lineage: Eukaryota > Metazoa > Arthropoda > Insecta > Lepidoptera > Coleophoridae > Coleophora > Coleophora deauratella. The sequence continues at coordinate 6,958,252 of OY282388.1, forward strand.
TGTTGCGTAATGACCTGGCCTTCCAAAGAACGAGGCCACCATCTTTTTTCCCACGCCACGCTTCGACCTCTCTTCACTTTAGTTGGCAACTCCTCGGAAGGAAACACCCACTCAGCAGACTGTCTTTTAGTTTCAGGATCATAACCTTGAGTCACCTCCGTTAAATCTTTGTACCATTTCACGGCACCAATCAACACGACGGAGTTTTTGGGCCTCTGTCAAATTATGAGGTATCCACCGGGCACAAAGCTTCCTGACCGCTAAGTAAATGTCCATGGAGGATTTTGTGGACTTGACTCATACAGATGCCTAAGCTTGTCCGAATCTGCTGATAGGTCACTCTTTTGTCATACGCCGCACAACACTGATGTTATCTTCAGTCGTCGCCGTAGAAGGCCGTTCCTCACGCAGATCATTCGGTGAGATTAGTGCGACCACGTTTAAACTCATTAAATCTGTTGTAAACAGTGGCACGAGATGGGGCTTCATCATGAAAGGCCAATTGAAGTCTATCATAACTTTCTTGTTGACTTCAATGACATCGATAGTCATAAAAAATCATCGCATGAAAATTTTCTCACGTTAAGGCGCGAAGTAAAAGCGAAGGCAGTGAAAGTGAAGTGGCACAATGTTTGCAATCAATAAAATCTAAAGCACAAGGCATTGATAAAACTAACATCGATATGGTTTTCCTGACTCTTCCGTACACTCTTCCTGCCATCACACATATTATTAATAGTTCTATATCTTCGTCTACGTTTCCTGCACTATGGAATACTGCTATAGTGAGACCGTTACCAAAAATACCTGACCCGTCAGATATTAAAGATCTTCGTCCTATTAGCCTTTTACCGATTCTTTCTAAAATTTTAGAGAAAATTGTTTACCGGCAGGTCCTTGCTTATTGTGACGACAATGAAATCTTACCTGAATTTCAGTCGGGCTTTAGAAAGAGTCACAGCACTTCAACGGCTTTGCTTGATGTTGTTGATAATGTTTTGGCCGCTCAAGATACTGGACAAGGTACTATTTTAGCCTTATTGGACTTTTCTCCTTTTCTCGTGCATTTGATTCCATAAGCATTCCCATGCTCCTGTCGAAACTTTCCTTCTATGGATTTGATGTATCTGCGGTGAAATGGTTCAATAGCTACTTGAGCGGGCGTGGACAAATAGTCGCTCTTAAAAAGCTCGATGGTTCGGATCATTATTCTACGTGCCAGCCTGTGGAACGGGGCGTCCCACAGGGTTCTATTTTAGGCCCTTTGTTTTTTATCTTATACAGCGCTGATATTGTCAAATGTATTCATTATTGCAAATTTCATTTATATGCTGACGACCTCCAAATATATATTTCATCTAAACCGAAAGACATTGCTGTAGACAGCGCTGTAGATTTATTGAATGCCGATCTTGATAGAATCTACAGGTGGTCTACTGCAAACTCTCTGCATTTGAACCCATATAAATCTAAGATTATGATTCTCGGCTCTGCTAACCAAGTACTTAATATTAGAGCACAGAACCCAAGCATTATGATAGCTGGTGAGCCGTTGCCTCAGGTTGAATTAGCTCGTAATCTTGGACTACTCATGGATAGCCGCTTGCAGTTTGAAGGCTATGTCGCTGAACTTATGCGTAACTGTCTTTACCGCCTCAAGGTTATGTATCGGTTTCGACCTTTTATTTGTCCTGAACTTCGTGTGCAAGTTGTGGAAAGTCTAGTTCTCTCTAAATTGAATCATGGTCTAACTGTGTATGGTCCTTGTTTGTTAAAGAGATCATTTCGTCAGGTACAGCGCGTACAGAATGCATGCGCTCGGTTTTGTTTTGCAGTTCCTCCTAGGTCTCATGTGACTCCGTATTTGAACAATTCAAATATACTGAAAATGGAAGGGCGCTTAAAATTATACTATGCAACATTATTGTTTGGCATTATTCGAACAAGAAAACCAATTTATCTTTTTAATAAACTTACCTGGCGGTATTCAGGACATCGTTATGCCTCGCGGACAGTCTCATGGCAATGTGTGGGCCACAAACATAAAACCACCGCATTTCGGGGTAGCTTTAGATACGCAGCCTCCAAGTGCTGGAATGATATCCCACCACCTATTCGGTATCTCACCTCTATATTTAAATTTAAATCTATGTACCGAGATTTTCTTTTATCTTTACAAAAATCACTTGGATCGGGCTTCGTATCCGATCTGCCCCGCGGTGCCAGTGCCCGCAATACTGCACGTGACTGACGTGAATAAATGTGAGGGTAGGTAAGTTTTTTTAAATTTTATAACTGCATTTTCTTTATTTAAGTACTTTATATTACATTAGTATTATTAGGTAAGCACGTAAACACGTAAGTAAACAATGTTCCGTCTTTTAAAATATGATTTATTTATTTTTTCCATTTCAATATCTTTATTTCTATATTTCCTCTTTTTTCTTTTTTTTCCGCTTCTCAACTTTTTAACCAACTTGGCCTTAACTGTCTATCTTTCTTGTTTTCGTTTGCCCTGTTGAGACGCGCGCGACACTCCTACCTCGGTGCCGGCAGAATAACAGCGTCGTAGGTATACTTTGTATACCAATGATATATGCTGAGTCGGTGCCAATTTAACAGACATTGATGTTTTATGTATTAGTATTACTTACTTATAAGAAATATGTTAACTTGTTTATGTTTGTTTTGTGTTTATTTTCTAACTGTGCTTGTTTCTCTTTTTTTCCTTGGTGTAATTTGTTTTGTGTTGTTTACTGTCTGTTAAATAAATGTATCTCTATCTCTATCTATCTCTATCTCTAAGTACACTCAATCTGAGCAGGTTTGATGCATGACAATATAATATCGACCGTAACGCCCTACTCATTTTAAGTTCAGATCAGTGTGGATGTCGTGGCCAGATCATAGAATTGATCATTTCATGATGTGGCCGACCATTGCATTTCATGAAATGATCGTATTTCATGAAATGGCCAGCTAAAACTGACCATATCGTTTAAACGTCAACGTTTAATGATATGTCCATCCACGTTTGGCCATATCATTAATGTAGGGTTTCCATGATATCAAAAGTTTAATAAAAAATAAAAATACGTTAAAAAGTTACTGGCATTATTTAAATCTGAGTAATCTTGGTTAACAAATAAATTAAACATTTTTGATACTTAGCTTTTAGGATTGATATCTACTAACCTATGAAATACTTTCCGAACTTCAAGGTTCTTACGTAGCGCTCGTTTTTGATTGACTTTTGAAAAATTATTGTAGATAGTTTAGTGTCGTCGACATTTAACTTCTATTTTATATTCAATGGGTGCGTTATTAATAGAATTTTTTTTTATTAATTGTACGCCGCCATGATGACATAAAGAAAAAGATATCAGCGCCTCTAACGGTGGATACTGTAACTATTTTATGATATGATCACTAATGCTTGACCATTTCATGAAATGGCCGTGCGTTTAGCTATATATCGTCAAACGTTGATGTATTCATTGATCTGGCCAGACCATATCATGATGTGATCAGCGGATATTTTCCATTTCATGAAATACGACCATTTCATGAAATGGTCGGCCACATCATGAAGTGATCAATTCTATGATCTGGCCACGACATGGATACCATCGCGGCGGTTACGTCAAGGCCGAACGCAAAATTCTCGAGATTTCGATGTTTTTATTACTTTTCTTGGCTTTCAAATAAGTTAAAAAAAATCCGTTCAAGATAAATTGAAGGTATTAAAATGGCCGATTTTTGTGTGTTGGTTTCAACATAAACAAATATTGTGTTTCCGAGAGAATTTGCAATTCATGCAAAATACAGGGTCTACAGGATATTTTTTTTTATCAAAGTTTTTGTGATTTTTATGATTCTGTTCAAGACAATTTGTTTTTCATTGTTTGAAGTATGTTATATATTTTTTCCATGGTGATAGCTTTAACCATTATTTCAAGAATTTGAATTGAATATTGCGATTTGGCTATACTTAGCGCCTTAATGTTGACGTGACACAGTCAATTTTCAATTTGCCGCCAAATTGTGAAATAAATGACAAATAAATGAAATACATATACAATATACAAACTATTGGCAAAGAGTTATATTTTCAAAATTCGAACTTATTTTTTTATTATATCGTTTACAAGTGGCCAGTTGTAAAAAACTTTCAGTGTCGCCCTCGTACATATAAATTCCTTAGGTAGGACAATCGAATGGACAGAAACACGGGGCGCAGCCAAGTGTTCGCGACAGGTTCAGCTTCCGTACGGCCATGAACTCTAGACTCCGCTCCAGCCATAACCTTTCGCTTGCGATTCCGATCCATAGCACGGATACCTACACCAAGTCGTTCACTGTACATGCCGCCCGCCTGTGGAATGATCTCCCACCCGACGTCAGGTTGAGTCCCTCTCTCGCCACTTTTAAGTCCTCACTCAAAAAGTTGTGGAGTCCCAACCCTGGCTCCTGAGCTCATAATTATATTTATTTATATTATTATTGTATGTATATTACTGTATGTATTATATTTAATATTTATTTATATATTAAAATATGTATATTTAAGATGTGTTATTTATAAGATTTATAAGTCGTGTTTGTAGCCTTTGCTCCACCTAAATTATTAATGTAATTCCTCTTCTAAAGTCTAAGGTTGACTGGAAGAGATCCCGTAAGGGATAAGTCCGCCCTTGTATGTCTTGTCCTTGTTTTATGTATTGTATTCTGTTCTTTCACAATAAAGAGTTTACAAACAAACAAACAAACAGAATAAGTATATTCTCTTTGGGTGCAGCGTAGTAGCAGGCTTCCTAATCCTTTTAAGGTTCTCAAACGAAGGTCGTTAATGGACTCATCCCTTTCGGGGTTTGTTGCAGGCGCGGATCCAGGGGGGGGGGGGGGCAATGCGTGCAATAGCCCCCCCTCCCCCTGACCGAAGTACTAAAACTTCTATAAAATGCAAATTAATAGAGGCATTTCTTAACTATTCAAAAAATTTCGAGCTCGCTACGCTCGCGACTTTTTATATTAATGGTCTAATCCATCGACCGCTTCATAAATACGGGTACACTGAAAATTTGCCCCCCCCCCCCTGAACGAAATCCTGGATCCGCGCCTGGTTTGTTGCCCGGTAAGTTGATCGATTAACGATTTGTATATGGATTCCTTTGAGAAAGTTGTTTGTCATCATGAGCACACGCATAGCCTTTCATATCAAGAACTACATAATTTAAAGTCACCCTATATCGTTCCACATGCGTGATCTTCCACTGGACCCGATTTTGGGTGAAGTGGTCGGTCATACATAAAAATTGGGTTTAAAAATTTCAAATGTTGTTAATTGCGGTAAAATATGATTAGCTACTAGACTGTCGCGCGACCACGACATGGTCGGTAATGACGTAATGTCGTGTCTGCCATGGAGCCATCTGGTGGTTGCCGGCGTATGGTACTGATTTACCGTAACATTTAACAGTGTTCATATATCTTATCCTTTCTTTCACATTGTGATTCGTATATGAATGAGTAGGCCAAGTAGCAGGCCACTTCTGTGGCGCGCTCTTAGTATAAACAATGGCGGAGAATCTAAGTATTCTAAGTTGAAATACAGCCGTGTCACAGTGAAGTCAAGCATCGGTTTTCTTTGTTTTACTTATATAATTGTAAGTGATTCATGGAAATTTATTTAGAAAAACATGTAACGGTAAGTGATCTTTCATTTTTTATTTCGTTTACGTTGTAAGCTTTTGATTTTTTAAATAAATCTAAGCCCTAAACTGGTGAATCTTCCTTCTAATGAAATATAAACATAACATTGTGTGTGTGTGTGCACTGAGTGACCACTCTCTGAATAATTCTGAAAAAATTCCAGTATTTAGTAAAAGTCATAGGACAATTGTAAAACGAATCTCGCTATTTGTAAAAAGATAAAACAAAAGTTACGCCACTTTAAGTGTGGTCACTCAATCCTCACAAAGAGTCTGCCAGATTTATGAAAGTATTAAGTTTACAAAACAGATACGTATACTAGGAATTAGTAAAAACCTATTCCAACTTGGATGTCAAATTTCAGATCGCTTAGTGCAATACTTCAAAATTTACAAATGATTTTTAATGGTCACTCAGTCCACACGTTTGGAAAACATCGAAATTCCCATAATTTAAGTACGCAGTAATATGTAGCTTTATTTCTAGCTTTAGTAAATGATATGAAGCAATTTGTAAAATAGAAAATAAAGCACCACAGCGGTACGTTTTTTAATAATAAATTTTTATAAGTGGTCACTCAATCCTCACATTTCTAGCAAACAATTTTCTTCTAAATCTCTAGATTTATAAGGGTTACAAAACCTTTATAGGGTTCAAGTTCTAGTAAAAATATTTACTAAATATCTGTCATTTCATATTTTCAATTTATTGCTTGTTTCAAAAGATATTACTATTTGAAAGTTTCTATGAAAACTCACCAAGTAGGGTGACCACACGAACTACGTTATTATATTTTTGAGATCGAAATAAACAACGAATATACAATTTTTGTGTGTAGTAAAATAAATGGAATAACTAATTTGATTTTGATGTTAACTACGTACCATTTACATATTTTACATCATATTAAAATTTGTCTCTAAAAAAATCCACCATTGCTTGGACCTTGATAAGATAAAAGTTTATTCGATTAAACATGGTAATTTGGCATCATGTCACCTAGTGTTGGTGATGGTGATGATGAAGTTGAATCCCGCTGGGAATTGAACCCCCTGATGGGAAGCGAGCGGTTCACATCAGGTGGACTACGGAGACTGTTTAGACTGAAACTACTGCTTGGTTGTGGACTCGTGGAAGGAAATAAAAGATACTGCTTGTGTCCGATCGTCGCGGTGGTGTATTTCGATGGAAATAGTTTACAAAGGTAAGGTAATGCCCGTATTTATTAAGCCTGGGCGCCATCTATAAAACTAATATTATGTAAAGCTAATACTAGCGCCATCTATTTGGAAGGTATTGAACTAAGTATTAAGAAGCCTACTTTTCAATTAACTATCATAGAGATTTACAATCTTTGCTTAGTACATTATCGAGTAATCTATTCAGTTTATACCAACGAGAATAGATGTAGCTATTAATAGAGGCAGTTAAATTAAGCTACTTCATGAGGTCAACCATCGATGTCTCAGATCAGAAATTCAGAACCAATTAGATATGCTTACTCGCTCTGTTTGTTTCGGAACCAGCGTTGACGACTTGCGGGGGCTGCCTAAAAATGAAAGATCAGAACTAACACCAACATTTCGATTTCCAAGAAATGAGTGAAAAACATATGACATTGTAGTAATGCTACACGCTGCTAGATGTCGCTGTTAGATAACATATGATACATCAGCTTTATGCTTATTACGTAAAGGTGATATTTGTTTAAATACATGCCTTCCCCCTTCACCTGCCTTCAGCCCCCGCAAGTCGTCAACGCTGGTTCCGAAACAAACAGAGCGAGTAAGCATATCTAATTGGTTCTGAATTTCTGATCTGAGACATCGATGGTTGACCTCATGAAGTAGCTTAATTTAACTGCCTCTATTAATAGCGACATCTATTCTCGTTGGTATAAACTGAATAGATTACTCGATAATGTACTAAGCAAAGATTGTAAATCTCTATGATAGTTAATTGAAAAGTAGGCTTCTTAATACTTAGTTCAATACCTTCCAAATAGATGGCGCTAGTATTAGCTTTACATAATATTAGTTTTATAGATGGCGCCCAGGCTTAATAAATACGGGCATTACCTTACCTTTGTAAACTATTTCCATCGAAATACACCACCGCGACGATCGGACACAAGCAGTATCTTTTATTTCCTTCCACGAGTCCACAACCAAGCAGTAGTTTCAGTCTAAACAGTCTCCGTAGTCCACCTGATGTGAACCGCTCGCTTCCCATCAGGGGGTTCAATTCCCAGCGGGATTCAACTTCATCATCACCATCACCAACACTAGGTGACATGATGCCAAATTACCATGTTTAATCGAATAAACTTTTATCTTATCAAGGTCCAAGCAATGGTGGATTTTTTTAGAGACAAATTTTAATATGATGTAAAATATGTAAATGGTACGTAGTTAACATCAAAATCAAATTAGTTATTCCATTTATTTTACTACACACAAAAATTGTATATTCGTTGTTTATTTCGATCTCAAAAATATAATAACGTAGTTCGTGTGGTCACCCTACTTGGTGAGTTTTCATAGAAACTTTCAAATAGTAATATCTTTTGAAACAAGCAATAAATTGAAAATATGAAATGACAGATATTTAGTAAATATTTTTACTAGAACTTGAACCCTATAAAGGTTTTGTAACCCTTATAAATCTAGAGATTTAGAAGAAAATTGTTTGCTAGAAATGTGAGGATTGAGTGACCACTTATAAAAATTTATTATTAAAAAACGTACCGCTGTGGTGCTTTATTTTCTATTTTACAAATTGCTTCATATCATTTACTAAAGCTAGAAATAAAGCTACATATTACTGCGTACTTAAATTATGGGAATTTCGATGTTTTCCAAACGTGTGGACTGAGTGACCATTAAAAATCATTTGTAAATTTTGAAGTATTGCACTAAGCGATCTGAAATTTGACATCCAAGTTGGAATAGGTTTTTACTAATTCCTAGTATACGTATCTGTTTTGTAAACTTAATACTTTCATAAATCTGGCAGACTCTTTGTGAGGATTGAGTGACCACACTTAAAGTGGCGTAACTTTTGTTTTATCTTTTTACAAATAGCGAGATTCGTTTTACAATTGTCCTATGACTTTTACTAAATACTGGAATTTTTTCAGAATTATTCAGAGAGTGGTCACTCAGTGCACACACACACTAACATTGTTACGATTTTTTTCATATTAAAAACGTTTACATTAATATTATTTTTATTGATTCCTGCAATCATTTTACTATTTTTGTGTTCAAATACAATGTTAAACGTGTATGTTTTAGCAAAATCTTAAAAAATATAATAAAATAAGTGAAGGTTCGCCATCACCCACGTCATGGCCGCGCGACAGATTAGGTTTGACACATGTTTGACAGCCCATCACAGCAGTTGCTTGGTGGCTAGGTTAATATGGATAGGACCCGTCGGCTTTTTCATTATTTTCAAAATATAATAATTTTTGAGAATTTATTATTGTTTTAGGTATATTTCACTCTTAAAATGTTGGAGTATATATTTTTTCTTTTTTGTATAAATTATAATATTCATTGTAAAGCCTGGGACTTACAAATTTTTAAATAGTTTATCAATTTAAATAAATATTATTAAAACAAATGTTTTAAAAATGATTTTATTACATTACAGAATAATCAGCGGCGTCATTGCACAACATCGAGTTCGCCTATAAAAAAAAGTCATACATAAATTTTCTGCTATGACGGGAGTGTCTGGAAGAAGTTGCTGATAAGTCCGCATTTCGATTTATTTTATCCTATATTAGATTACTGTATGTTTATCCAATAAAAATATTTTACTTATTATTCAAACATGAAAAGATTTATAAAAAAAGTCGTATCCATACTTTTGTAGCCATTTTGGGACCAAAATATTTTTTGTTTGCTGTTTTTTGATAGCATGGTGCTTGAAATAATTCTTAGAAGTGCACTTGTTTGATGAGTGATTTATAAGCCTATATCTATAAAGATCTTAGAAAAACATTTGTTCTTTCAATTGCAATTACACAATACCCAATATTTATTGTTTTAAAAAGGTCTAATTTAAGTGCCATATATGAGTACTATTTTCATCAAACCATTACATAATATTTATATTATCATACCATTATGCTGCTATTGTATATTAAAAGCCCATAAGCTTAAGTTACTGTAAACATAAACTCTTTATCGCTAGCGCCGAGAGCCACTTCAAATAACAGTGTAATATGAGGCCCACTTGATGATGTCATCTGAGTGGGTCATTGTTTGTATGTATTCTTAGAACAACTGTGATATAAAAAATATGTATGGAGACATGAGGTATTATGGTTTTATTTGTTTAAAAACGTGTAATATTAATAAATAATACTGTATTAAATTAATCAAATGTTTTATTTTAGGTTTATTTCAGAAAATTAAGTTATTTGTAAAGTACCTCATATTAGAGCTTTTGTTTTACCTGGAATTCTCTACTAATGTGTGGAAAGTTGTTTTTTATGTTAATAGAATTATTTATAACGATTCTTATAATATGCACAAACATGCAGATCTCTTATTAGATTTTAATAAATTCCAATTAGAAAAAAAATGCAAAAAAAATAAAAAAAACCGGTCAGGGGGCCATGACGTGGCCTGACAGTTGGGTGGGGGGGGTGTAATTGATTTATGACATTTGAAGGGTTAATAAATTATTAACCGCCTAGAATAGTAGATCGTATATTTATTATTTTTTTATTTACAATTGATAATCGTGTGGCATCAACAAATACCTTAGTCGAGTTCCATTCGGCACAACTAGTTCATCGGTTCAGTTCGTCGGAATGGAACGACAGACCTGATGGTAAGTGATAGTGATGATGATGCCGAAGATGGAAGCGGGATTACCAAGAATCCCCGACGTAATGGGGAACTGGCTATCTTATCTCCATGCCGGAACAGATCAATGCTATTAACGTTATGTTTAACGGCAAGACTTTAAGCGGTGGTAGTTAGCCAGGCGGTCTCAGAAAATGCCCTACCACCAACCAGGCCTACAAAGTTGGATATACCGGGAATCGAACCCGCGACCTCCTGGTGTAAAGCTAGCGGATAAGCCACTACACTACGGAGGCGGTTAAATAATAACTTACGAAGTTTCATTAAAATCGTTACAGCCATTTTTGAGAAAAACGGGAAATTGCTTTGTATTCCTGGCACCGAGTATAATAAAAATTGTCTTTAAACTCGCTCGCACCTCAGCCTGCTTGACAAGGTTTAAATGCTTCTTACACTGCCATATTTATTTTTAAAGAATAACACACAGTAAGACATCAACGAGGACTGCAAGCGGTATGATCAGACCTTTCAAATAGGGCTTTTGTAATCTGGAGCCACGGTAGAGAATCCGCCAAGTCTTGTGCGATAAAGTTTTATCTGGGGTAATGTGAGGTAGTCGTGTGAGAAACAAGAAATTATAAGCTAGTCTGAAAAACAGTTATTTATTTAAACGGGTGGAATGTAAATAATTATTATAATTAAATTGCTTATTTCTCACACATTCATAAAATAAAACAACGAAATCACATATTCAGTTGTTTATTATCTATACTGTACTCAAAATTGATCCGAGGATCACATCACATAGTAATTTCATAAATAATATTACAATGTCATGTACTTTCTGTGATTGTTCGTGAATAAAAAAATGTTCACAATATTATCAATACTTTGTTCACTGGACCGGTTTAACTTTTACAGTAGACGGGAGGTACCTACTACATACAAGATACCATTATTTAAGGTACTCAAGAAGTTAGTGTATGATGAGAGATATAATAATCAATTATTGTGTTGCAGTTCTTTTTTTTTGTCAATATATTAACAGTTTTACTTTTTTTTTGTGATTTTACAAATAAATTCTTGAATATTTAATTAGGTCATCATTATTCCACTTGGATTTATAATAACAGTACTTTATAGTTAAAAATATCACAAAAATGAAATATATTATGTGTAAGACACACGCAACATTAAAAATACAACTAAAGAAAATATAAAATCCACTAGAAACCTTGGGTTGGGCCAGACCAGTCCCCTTAACAGGAAGGATACTTTCGATGTTCAATCTTTCATAACGGCAATTTGTTACCATAATTATTATCACACTAATTAATTATAAAAGTAATCGATTGTCTTACAATAAATGCGTCAGATCATAAAATTTTGAATATAAAAAATCATAGGCAACAAATAATCCATGAAACGATAAATTTCAACAAAAATAATAAAATTACAACTTATATTTAAGAGTCATAGTGCCGTATTGATAAAAGTGAAATTCTCCAGCGCACACAATAACGCACGCGGCGCGGCACGGCGTGGCACGACGTGTCACGACGCGGCACAGTACGACACGGCACGACTCAACAACAACATAAACAAACGCAACGAGTTCCACTGAGTTTGACTCCGCTCCCGATATTCACCTTTTATCGATATGGCATTCCACTTACGATACGACAATAAATATAACACGCTTACACATTAATCACCTCGTTAATTCCGACGCTAGGAATTATTTCATAATATATACCTAAAAATATAATCACGGCACAAGTATCCCTCCGACTAAATTACTAACGTAGTGTCACTTTATCAGGATTTAGAATCAAATATGTATTATGTATCTTAAATATTTCATTATTAATATATCATTATCAAAATATCCACTAAATGGGAGGAATAAATCAAATTATTAATATTTACTCTAACATTAATCGCATGACTGATCAACAAAAAGGATATGGACTAGGAATAATATTAGGCTTTATAGGCTTCCATGCCCCGGGGCGCACGCGCCTGCCGCGACGCCCGGAGTCCGGCATCGCGGCAGCGGCGGGGGGCGGGGGCTCACGGGGCAGTAGCCCCCCGCCGCCGCCGGCGACGCCTGCAGTGCGCAGCGGCGCGGGCAGCGGGGGGCGCGCGCGCCACCTCTCTCATTCCGCATAACACCTCTACTTACATACCACGAGATAAATTTGATCAATACTTTAATACTGTTTGTGTCGAAAATAAAATTAGTAGGTAGCTATTTCATCTGCGCTCACCGGGGAGGTAAAACGGACTCGACGGTCGGTCGCCGTTCACTTTGTGCTTCGATATAAGGAAGGTATGAGAACCGAATAGGAAAAGAATGAGCATCTAGCAAAATCTATCTGGAATAAAAGCTGATGTTCTATTCTAGAATTTAGGTAAATAGCTTGGAAGTATGCCTTCATCGTTACAATATTGTCCGATAACTTTCATTGTCATTTTATTTCGTGTCTGTCATATATCGCTCTACGAGTGTCGTGATCTATGCTAAGTGTGAGCGGCGGCACCGCGGGAGTGCGGGCGCGCGAGGGCGACCGACGCTACCCGGCGGTGACCAGAGCGACGTGGATTGTGCTCCGGCGTCAAAAGTTTCAGTGCCGAAGGAGGGAAGCGGCTACCCTATTGGTGTTTCATTACTGGGGTCACTTAATCTAATCTAGTGTAAACTTGTTGTCTAGAAAAAACGTAATTGTATAACATACGTAAAAAAAGTAACATAATTCTCACAAAAAAATGCTTACATTAGGAGTGGGGTGATGCAACTTTTGACACCGGCCGTGGCCGCCGTCAGGATACGAGTGCGCGGGCGCCGGCGCCCCGCCGCACCACCCATACCTTACCCATACATTATATCGCTTATGTACAACAGTTACCGCGCGACGCCTGTCAGCGTCGTCGCATCGATCTTTACAGGAACTCATATCGTATCTTAAAAAAAATATACAATAATAGATTGTAATAAAACATTTGAAACCTCACTAACTACTATTCGACGATCAATTTACGATCTCGATAAAATTACTCATACGGCTCCGGCGTTTCAAAATCTATTCATATCACAATCGCATGACCGTGCCTGAGAATCATATCCCGCTACTTATGTACACACTCCTTCCCGAAGACTTAACGCTCAACTGATCCCCGGCGGGGGCGCCACGCCGGCGCTCGCGTACAGGCGCACGGCGTGCGGCGTCCCCGCCGCTCTAAACTAACCGATATTCACTAAGATATCACTGCCTCCGAGTCTAGCCGCGGGAGCGACAGAGCGAGCCAGCCGGACCTGCCTTTCCCGAATGTGTCAGAGGCGCGATCGATATGGATAACGCGGGGCGCGGGCGACGATTGACCGATGAGGATGCGGTGTGGTGGGACGGGGGGGTGGGGTGATGCGAGGATGGGGGGTGGCGGGGGTGCAGGTTAGGGGGGGCGGAGCGCCGGCGGCAGCTGAACGGGGATGTGGTAGTAGCGGCAGGCGGCGCGCCGGCACGCGCCCGAGGCGGCGTCGCGACACACCACCACGCGGCACCCCACCACTTGTAGCCCGCAACCTGTGCACATCACAATAAAACGCCTTAGCTTAAATTATTAGGTGCTTACCTATGAAATTGACGTTTAGTTAAAAAAGTTCAAAGACAAAATTAATATAAAATAATTAAGGTTTTAAAACAACTAATTATTTTCAAAGTACCATTGGACATTTAGAAATAAAATAATGCTTGCTAAATGCAAGTTGTCTGAATATTTTGAGAGCACAGTGGTGTAGAAGCTATGAAAATGGATTTTTTCGTCACTGAAAATCGCCATATTTTTCATTAAAAAAAATTATTTTTGATTTTTGAAGGCTACACTTACACCAGTGTGTTCTTCGTTACCATATGTATTTTTGAACATATTGCGCATAATATTTCACGATTTTCAGATAATTTTGTTTTTTTTCGATTGGGTTTCGATTGGGAATTGGGTCAAAAAATTGACCCAATTGACCTCTAAGAAAACTCCAATACAGTATTTAATGGAACAGTCAGTTTTTACATAAGAGACATGACATCACTAATTCATGAAATACCTTGAATGTAGCTAGAAAATGATATATAATTTAATGGAAGTAAATTCATTTTTGGGGTAATATTATTCTGTTGAACTTTCAAAACTGAAACGCCAATTTCATAGGTAAGGACCTAATATATACTTTCTCATATTATTTAAGCTACTATTATCCGTAAAAATTTGTAAGTCATTTATAAAACCTGCAATTTCATTTCAGTTCCAGTACATAAGGATGGCATTACACAAGAATCAAAACCAAAAGTTGAAAAACGTATACAAAAGTACAGATACAAGATACAATTTCCCTCAGATAAAATAAATTTTATCTGAGGGAAATTGGTATGTTTAAATTATTACAGAGTGATAACAAAAAAAAAGAAATTTAAACGTTTTTTTCTAAATAAACTACAATCTACGACAATATCATTCACGTATTACCGTATAACAAGTCAGCGAAATAACTCCCTTTATTATAATAAAAATAAGCTAGGTGATGGCAAGTGTGTATAAAGTTTTTCTACTGTTAAATAAGTACCTAGGCACTATGGATTAGTAGGCTAACATATAAATAGTTTACTAACTATAAAATCAAAAGAAATACTAATTAGTAGTAATGTACAAGATGTTATCTATATGTCTACAGTACAGGAATAAATATAATTCAGTGTCTAATAAAGTACTAATGAATGAAATATTATTACGGTGTAACTGAACATGCAGGACATGGGAATTCAATAGGAGTAAATTTTTTTCTGAAAATAAATTCTGATTTGGGGTTTTTTATTATTTTGCTGCTTCGTTAGACTACTTTTGACTCTGTCACTGCTAGGTGTACCTATGTAACAAAAGTAGCTGTGGAATAAAATAAAAAATACAAAAATGTGTACACACCTTCACGAATATGAACAAATCTGCAGGTCGGTCTCGTACATCCTTGTCGATTAAAATCTTGGCACACCGGGAGGGTGTCCAGTAACTGTAAACATAATAAAAACTATAAGTATTTATTGTAATAACTTACACAGATTATTTTTTACATTGTTACAGTTGCTCCGGTGAAAACGAAACGGGAAGAGTTTAGCCCGCCAGCCAGTCAGTATTTTTAGTACACCAACTTGTAAGTTTTCCCGACGACAGGACAGGGACTAGAATACTTGAAATAAAGTAGATATACGTCGTAAATTGTTTGCGTATTGTCTATATCACAACATTAATTTCGTAATGAATATTACGTATATTGTTTAAGTAGGTACATACGTATTGACTTGCCCTGTATACATTATCACTATTCAATATTATAGCTTTAGAAATTACACAACGTAAATTGTTTCATTTAAAATTGTGGAACAACTGTAAAAATGTTTGTTAATTATCGTTTAATTCAGTTTTAGTTCATAAACATTCGGAAGCGCTGGTTATAATTTTATTTTTTAAAAGTGTGTATAAAGGACTTAAGAGAACTTACACTTTAATTCTTCGATGACCGTTTTTCCGAAGGTTCATGAATTTTATTATGTTAATAGAGTTAATGCTAAATTCTAGATCATCACTTTCTGGACATTCATAGGACATAGAACACTATCTTCATTGCACAGCCTTTAGAAATTATGCTAACATAGTTTTTGTAATATCAAAGAGCAAGAACTTATAAAAAACATTACTCGTTAATTTACTTAGAGATTTACCTAATCTATCGGACGTATCCTATTAATGAAGAAGTTATAGGAAAATGCGTGTGTTATTTCTCAATAGCCACCAACTAACACTAAATGGGACACACGGAAGGTAACATTGTTTGAATCTAATAGATATTGATGCTGCTTTAATATTACAAGAACTTTACAAGATTCGTTGCACAATATGATTGGACCTTCCAAGCATTCTTTTATTTACATTTAAAGTAGGTACGTGCGCGCTGGTAGTGTGTGTCACCTTTATATTGTAAAAGGGAATAAAGAACAAAAAAAAATATCCGTAAAACAATAATAACTTTACACAGGATTAATAGATTACGAGCCCCACAAGAGTTATTCTCGTAAACGAGTTTCCGAAACCTTCAGAAGTGTGTTAAATTACGCTGCACTATGCACATAGTAGGTATGAAAAAGTATAATATCTAAATGGCATGCAGAACGCTTGAAGTATAATCATTATTGCGCAGCCAATCTTATTTAAGCGTGACTATATTTTACAAAAAAGCTAAAGCATGATGCTAGACAAATCTTTACCAGGGCGAGGGCGTTCTAGAGGTATCGTAGCGTCCACAGTGTACCCATAAATACCAAGTTTTGCTATAACAAAGCTTAAGAGGCTGTGTGGGGAGTTACGTCATGTGTCGGCGTCGCTGTGATGATCACAAGAGGACAATCTTCCGGTGTTCCCGGCAGCGGAACAAAGGACGATCATGCTATCTCGGTTGGAAGCATGGTTAAATGTAAAAATTCAAATTAAACTTATACCTTTAGCTTACATGACAGTTCTGGACGTGACATGTTAGTGGTAGTACAAACTGCAACATAATGACCATTAGAAAAGTGCGGTTACTGTACGACAAACAAAAGAAAAAAGAAAACAAGTATATTATTGTCTACAGTGAACACTTTGAACAAGCGTCAGAGAGGCCTCAACGAGTCGTAAGCGAGGATTGAAGCCGCAACGTGAAGCTCTTTAAGCATTAAAGGAAATTCGAAGTGGATAATTGGCCGAGACAAAGGGAAACAACTTTAAAGCAGTAATAAGTACACCAATTAATTTGTGCTCACAGGATTAAGAAAAGCGGCACTTCGATTTTTCTTTGTTCACCATCGTCATTTCAACTACCAACTACGCAAAAAAATCAAATAACAGAATTTAGTAATCATTATAAAAAAGCGTTTAAATTCAAATGAATCAAAATCAAAAACCCCCTTATGTTTGCAATTGATAGTTGACACTGGCGAGAGGTGATACACATTTCTGCTAATAAGTTGACCATTGTGTGGTGTACGAGCATAGTATTTAGCGAATAGTTTTCATGAGAAATAACGTGAATTATTATGAAAGTAATGAGGCAGTCAACTTGTTAGCAGTGCGTCTAAAGGCTTCAATAAATCTCAGTAAAATCGTTAATGTCACCAAAACTGAAACTGCTGAATTGTAATTAGAAGCGAATGCGGTAAAAATTATATTAATAACATTTTTTTTTTATCAATTCATGCAATGTAAGGCAGCATGTTTCAGATAAGGTGTGAAAACAGGAAATCACTTAAAATGAGGATATTATAGTAAGCTGATTGTATCTTACCGGGTGTAAGCAAGGCAATACTGTAGAGTGACTTCTTCCACATTTGAAAGCGAGTATGTTTCACTATACAAAACTAAAATCATCAATAATCATAGCATCAACTGATCAGTACAAGATATAATCAACACAGTTACATTACAACACAATGACTAGGTGAATGATGACACCAATACGTTATGAGCTGTCCGATCAGGTTATAAATCGTTCCATGAATTCCATGACACATCATTAATTTCACTTCATAGAACGTTCGATTCCCTTTACGAGTATTAATCAATTACTGTAAATGCAAAAAAACACCTTACTTTAGGCGTTCGTCAAGAAATGTAGGGTTATGTTAAAGGTGAAGTGATATTTTTGAATTTTCTTCGATGCGCATTGGCTTTTCAAGTAAGCTTATTTCCAAGCATACCTTAACCCTTGGTGTGGTTATAAGACGAGAAGTGATTGCAAACGCTGTCCTTTCATGTTTCGCTATTAATAAAGCGCTTAATCTACTGAAGTCCGCTTGAAGCAGGAAAAACTAAAAACAAACTAAATAACAAGTATGTCTCTAAAAGCGAGATGACAAAGCAAGCTCAAAATTAAATTTCGTAAAATGTTGTAAATTTCGACGTTATATTTCATTAACTTGTTCTTTACTTAGGTTTGTGATTTACGAATTTCGTGAAAATGAAACTCAAATTATTATCTATCATTTATAATTCCAATTTCAACCATAATAATTGTACAATTAGGCCAGGTCCGTGTATATAGATAATTATAATTAATTATTATATACGAATCATGATATATTCATACGTCACTACTATAAAAAATACGTATTACTACTGCACATACAATGTATAACTTTGAGCTTTTTAAAACAAAGTAAAAAGCGGTATAGTCGTAGGCGCGTGTGAGGCCGTAAAATGCAGTTTAGCGCACAAGTGGAGAGCGTACTGTTAGAGCGGGCGCCGAGACCGGCCGAAGGGGCCAGTGCTGTGGAGAGGGCACTACAAAGAGTGGTTAATAAGCGAGCACTCGGGGCGTGTGGCTTGGGCCTTGAGGCGCATGGTGTGGGGCGCATGGAGGGGCGTGTGGGGCGTGGGGCGCATGGGGGGCAAGCGGGCACGCACTCGCGGCACTCGTTACCTGTCCGCGCTCGTCGGTGTACGTCACGTAGGGCGCGTTGGCCGGCGCGCAGCCTGCCCAGCCCAACACAAAAAGCGACAAAAGATTGTAATGCGGACGACAGCCGAAGCGGTCATTTGGAAGGCATGTAACAGAAAGCGTCCAAAATAAATAGTGTGACAGTGCGAATAAAGGAAAACACGTAGGCAACGCTCGCCGCCTACGCAGCGCTACTGATGACACGCTGGCACACTGAGCACACACGAGGAGCCACTAAAATAATGAGAATAATACCTGATGAGCCAAACGTATAGGGGTGGTGGATTCTATTCCATGCGAAAATTAGAAGGCGGCTGTGTTAGGTGCGGGCCTGCTGTCGCAAGCCGGTATCACTAGTACGGGCGGACATCGGCCAAAGCGCACCCGTGCGGAGCTCCTCCGGAAACAAGCGTGTACGTAGCGGGATCGACGGACCAAGCGCTCAACTCTCAGTACGACGATACTCACGATTACGACGATCGACAATAGGTAATAAAAAACGTACAGTCATGCAGTCCAAGCGTTATTATTACCGGGGTCGTATAGGTACGAGAAATATACACGCATAAGATAATAACGCTAAGTGAGTAGAGTACATAATAGAATAAGATAGCGTAAATCTACTGAGACTTCGGCGAGGGCGAACTCGCTCGCGTCGTCCTTACAATAACACAATACAAATGTGACAACACGCCTAGCGCTACCGCCCCGACAGGCCGGGGCGCACTCAGCCGCACACGTATGAGTCTCTACGCGGGACCCCGCGCCCGCGGTCCTGGTCGCGCTGCGCCCGCGCACCCTTTTATGTCGTTTTCATCTTTTTGTAGGGGTTGACGGCAGCGGCCGCCGCGGCCGCCGCAGCCGCCGCCGCGGGGGGCGTGGGCGGCGGCATGGCGTACATGTAGGGCTGCTGGTAGTACGCCGGGTGCATGGGCATCGGCGGGCCGGGCCAGCCGGGCCGCATCATGAACGGCGCGCGCATCAGCCCCGGCGCCATGGCGGCCTGGCGCGCCTTGAAAGCCTGCTGCGTGTAGTGCGCCGCCGCCTGCGCCATGGCGGACTGCTGCGCGGCCAGCGCGAGCGCCGCCGCGTAGTTCTTGTGGGCGAGCTCCTTGGCAGCGGCGGCCGCGTCGGCGCCGACGTCGGGCTGAGGCGCGGCCGGCGGCGACGCGGACTGCGCGGGCGGCGGCTGCGCGGCGGGCTGCGGCGCGGGCGGCGCGGGCTGCGGCGCGGGCGTGGCGGGCGCGGGCGGCGCGGGCGCAGCGGCGACGGGGGCCGCAGACGAAACGGGCGCGGGGTACTCACATGACACGGGCACGAACGGTTGCTGGAGCTGCATCAGCTGTTGGTAAGTCGTCGCCGGCTGGTACACCGGGACGCCGGCTTTGTCCGCCGCGGGTCGCTTGTACGGCATCACGCCCGGGAAGGCCTGGAGGAACAAACGTAAACACGATCGGTTAGCACCGCCTTCGCTCGACGCCCTGGTGGGCCACAACTAATGGAGCGTCGCAGTGTGGATACTTACGAAATTATCGTAATAGAAGGAACCGACGCTCTTCATGTCCATCTGAAACGAGAAACAGACGGTTGAGGTCGAGTCGCGAGGTGGGTGTCGGAGGCTGAGGGGCGCGGCGCGCGGCGAGGGCGGGGGCGGCCCTCGGCGCGCGCGACGCCCGGCGCGCGGAGGGAGCGTGCGGGAGCGGGCGGGGCGGGGGAGGGAGGTGAAGCGTGCAAAGCTGGCGGCCGTACCGGGGGCGGCTCGAGCTCGGGGGGCGCCGGCCGCTTCTTGCCCAGCTCCGAAGACGCGCTCGCTGCCTGTTGTTGCGCTGCTGCCGCCGTCTACGTGAAGCGAAGCGTCGCAGGACGGGACGGAAACAATAACGATGTAGTAGATGCACAGAATACACCTAAAGCTTGGCGTGAGGTGATATTAAAAATGCGATAGATAACGAAACAAAATAAAAGTAAGCGCGAGTGCGACGGAAGCGTGCCGGCGTCGACGGCCGTGGCGAACTAAAGAGAACAAAGAATAAGCGCGATAAGAAGCGGCGCCGCGAACGAGACGAAGCGGAAGAAGAGAAGCGAGCGCGAGCGAGCGAGGCGAGAGCGTGCAGCCTGGTGGCGTACCGCGCCGCGCGCCTGCGCCTTAAGGTGCGCCTGCAGGTGCAGGGGAGGGTGGAAATAGCGGCAGGGGTCGCGCAGGCAGCGGCCCTTGACGGCGTCCATGCACACCGTGACACAGCCGTCCTCGTGCGCGGCCACGGGCGGCGCCGGGTGCGCGAACCGGCACTCGCTCTCCGCGCGCTTGCACGCGCCACGCTGGAACTCCCGGCACACCTGCCACACCACACACAGCAGTGCACGTGCAGCGCCCGCTCGCTGCGCCGCCGCGGCACGCTAGCCCGCAGCCTGCGCCTAGCCTAGCCTTCCTGCACTGCCTGCACTTCCTAGTGCCTAGCCTACCGCTACACTTCTACTGTGTTCGCTGACACGACTCGCGGACACGCCTACTCATTAAACAACTTAATTAAAATTCGGTTCGCAAGTACACGCCATTTATGAAGTGAAATAATCCCGAAATTATTTTTGGAGAAGGTAAAAGGGCATTCTATCAATTTTGATGAGTGGATTAACCACGACCGGACGCCGCTTATTTGGATCAAATTAACTGAGTACTTTTAATTAATCTTTTACGACACCTACGCATCCGTCGCCTCGCCAGAATTTTACCAAGAAATTATATTTTCAAAGTAGATATTTTTTTTATTAAGGATTTCTGTTCTAATAATAATTAAGCAAGTGGTGTTGCTTCACCGTGGGCGCAAAACAATGGCAAACAAAATATATATTTGGAAAATATAACACTCGTAACAGTTTTGTAAGGAGTCAATATTTTCGATGATAGAGTGACTGACCGAAACTACTCACTCTAAAACAGGAAAGGTTTTGTGTATCGTTTATTGCATTTGTATTTATTGAGATTTTGCGCCAACAGTGCAAGCCCTTCACCTGAGGGGACAAGCGAGTGCTGCTTACGAAGCGCACCACACACGAGCATGGGCCCTCAGCTAACCATCGCATCGGGGACCGACAACAGTAACTTTCATATTTATCTAATTGAGGTTGAACCTCGACTTTCAATTTAAATCCTAAATAATCTGTGAAGATTCAATCGGTCCCCGTAAAGAAAACATATGAGGAGAAAGCGTTTACTATTTGTCTAGTATAACTCGAGTTGTATGGAAGGCGGTCTCACCTCAAGGCGGTCGGTGCGCGGCATCTTCTGCTGCAACACGGGCTGCTGCATGACGCCGAGCGGCGAGGCGGCAGCGGCAGCGGGGTCGTGCCCCAGCATGGCCGGAACCAGCTGCGGCGCGTAGTACTGCGCGTACGTCGAGCCCACGCCCGGCATGCTCGACAGGTACGGTGACGTCGCCTGCCGCGCGGAAACGGAACCGTTACACATGTGACACGCAAGGGTTACTCCATAATGCGACTACGTACGATAATACTGTTTGAAGCGCCTCAAAATCTCGCTGAAAAGCACAAATACCAAAATACTTACATCAGCAAAGCAGTCGATACATATATCCATATACCTACGCAAAACTGATTCAAAGTGTAGTGTAAGATAAACGTTAGCCAAACAAGCGATCGCATGCATTATTACAACGAATTGAAATATTAAAGAAGCATACGGTATCTCCAGTCAAGCTACCCACCGGCCACCACCAGAAGTTGCTATAGGACGAGGACGGATCGGGATCTGAACGGGGAAAAGGGGAATGAGCTGTATTGCGGTGCTCGGTGTTAAGTGATGTCGAGTTAGTTGGGGACGTGGCGGTGTGTGTGAGGAGGTCGTGGCCGGCAGCGGCGCGGGGGGTCCGGCGCAGCGCGGTTACCTGCGGGGCGAGCAGCGCGAGACTGATCGGGTCCAGGCCGGCCAGGTGGCTCGCTGCCGCGCCCGCGCCGTTCACGCCGCCCACCTCGACACAAAACCACACAAACACGCTACTCATCGTGCGAGGGCTGGTCGCGCCACCCTTCAGCTTCGGCCTCGCCCTCGCCCTCGCCCTCGCCCAGCGCACGACTACTGACTACGCCGCGGTAAATACTAAACAATACAGTGTTTTCGTAACGCTTTGACGACACAGCAAAGATTTCCCCTCGACGAGGCATTAATGATAGAGCCTTCAGCTAAGCAGAGGTCCGTAGCCGCGACAATAAGGCTTCGAAGACAATCTACATGTACATTATATACGATACTATGAACAAACGCTCTACTAGTAATTATATATTTTGAGAAAGCTCTGTGTATTAGGTAAACCGAATCACGATGCTAAAACAGCGGTGCGTGCGAGAGGGACGACGAGGTGCGGGCCGCGAGTTAGCGACAGTGTGAAAAAGACAGGGACAATATTCCGGTGATTACGTGTTTAATACCGCGGATACCCAGTTCATAACAATGTGAGAAAGTTTAAAAGTCATGCGACTTAACGGAACGAATTTTACAAACATGCTAAGCGGTGAGGAGCGATCGGCCACCAGCGAGGTTTAAGTTGAGCCTTATAATCTCATTTTTTAATGACTTACATCTTATTTACGCACTTGGTGAACTTTAAATTAAACGCAACTTCGAGCAGTGGAGGAAAGCACTCCCAAGAAAATAAATTACTATTAACTTTTACCGAGCACACACGACTAAGTTTGTAAAGAAACTTTTAAAGAGAAATTGGATTGAGGTTGAAAATAATTTATCAAGGTTTCCTGTAACATGTGTCGTTGGATAACTCATATAAATTTTACATATAAGAGAAAGATAACGAGGCACAACTTAAACTTGATAACGAAAACTACATGTTTGAATGAAAGGAACGCTTTGTAAACAAGGGTAGCGAGTAGATACACCGAAAGCATTGGCGTGCAAAGTTTATCACTTACGCATTTAGGACCGATCGCTCGAGCGTTTTTTATTTTTATTTTAGTAAGATAGCATAGATCTCTTTATTCTAAGTAACTGGATAGACGCAACACTTTCTTATCACGACATGACCTTTTTTATCTCAAGCATTTTTAGCTCAATGAATTAGTGTTATCATCATCAATCATGAATTTTGTTTACACTGTTAATTTCTTATAAAATGAATCCAGTTACTTAAACAGCCAAAAAGATCAATGTTCATGAGCCATTAACAAAACGATTTGTAAAAAAAAGGTTCCACTCACAACTGTTGGCACCTGCCCAGGCAGGACCTGGCCTGGCGTCAGCCCCATCTGCTGCATGAGCGCGTTTTTGAGCGCCAGGTGATTCCGTCCGTTGATGAGCAGCTGGTCCTTGAGGTGCTGTGGGGGGTGGAAATACTTGCACGGCGGCTTCTCACGATTACACCGGCCCTGGAATTGGGATAAAATATTTCGTGAGATAGGTTAAGATGACAAAACTTATCAGCACAGTACACACTACACAGCACACATTCCACGAAATATCATGTTTGTCAATGTTCGAGGCCAATGAGCTATTTTCGTTGCGAAGTGGAATATGAAAGAGATAAGAGCGACGCTCCCCAGGTAGGCGACATTTTGAGGGCTTTAAGAATAGACGAAAATGGCGGACCTCATTCGATATCATTTCGATAAGGAATATAGCGGGGTCGGCGCGGCAACGGCCGCCGCGAGACGCCCAATATCGGCAAATGTGCGGAAATCCCTCCATGCATCACAATTGCCGAGCCCGGCACGTAGCCACTAGAAATCCTTCACTCGATTTTTCCTCATAACCGCGACTTAGGCAGTGTCAAATAGGTATTTCTGCGGCGCGGCGGTCGCGCCGGGCGCCGGCTCTTTCGCTCTGGATGCTCATTTTCGGCGTCAATGAGGCGCGAGATAATTGCCTTTCGGAATCGAAGCCCTCCGCGCCCGTCTATGATGATTTATTTACATCCGCGTAATTAACTGTCGCACTACGTGACGGGAAGAGCTTCGCGGACGCTTTATCGTCGTCGAGCCTACCGCCATATTTTATTCAGCGAAGAAAAAAGCGGAATCGCTTATCGCAGCTAAAAGAAAATAAGTATACAAACAAACGCCGCCTGAATATTCAGCACTCGACTGGGGACTCTTTTGCTGATAATGTCTGCGTAACAGCTTTACGGTGATTTATGTACTGGTCGTCTTCGCGAATGCACTGTACCGTTCCGTAGGGTAGACAACTAGGCAGTTATAGATAGGCCTGTAGGTACAACCCTATGCGGGCACGTTCAAACAGAGCGACGACTCCGCTGGGGAGTATGAGTCTTCGCTCAGTACCGAATCAGATGCAGGCCCCAGTCACGTCCTAAATTTTCTCAGTTATTAAACTTCGGCGGTGCGTACTGGCGAAATAGAACAGTCTGCTATTATACTTACTACTGCTACGTTTAGATTAACTTGTTACTGGCAGGCATAATGTTAGTTTGCCGGACCCCGCTAAGCTTCGGATAAAGTTATTATTTCCCATTACTGAGCTCCGTCTACTCCAACTGAGTTTCGATTCTTGTTTCTCGCAGCTACCCGCCCGTGAATATGAATGGATGATCACATTTGATCACTGATATAACTTGGGGAAGTGTCAAAGTAAAGCATAGTATATCTATGGATAGACGAGTTTAAGTATGTTTGTATTTTCAATCATAGCTTTGTAATGCAAGTATCGAAACAGTAATTTAAAACATAAAATAAACATTGTTATTTATGCCACCTCGCTACGCGTACTCTAGCTACGCGCGCCCTAGCTACGGTTTCTCGTAGTATGCTTTCTCGTCCTACGCCTACGACAACTGAGCATTTAAACAATTTAACAATAAAACGTAATATTTCAGTATTTTCAGTTGTTGTGGTACAGTTGTTTAAATCTCACTTGTGATGCAAACTACAAAGTAAAAAAAAAGTTTTTAGGGTATTTGTATGTATGTATATCTGGACTGTGTAATATGTCCCTAGGTTAGTTTTAGTCATGTCATAGAATATATTCAAAGGTCTAGTTTCTTTATTGTGTTGGTAATATTAGCAGGTACTTTTCTCGCCCTCCGCCAACAACGACGAAAACCGAGCGAGCTTTTGTTATTCAAGTTCTTAAACGACGATGATTGGAAATATGATACAAAATCTTTTTAAAGTTTACGTTGCAATTGTAATACAGCAAACAAACGATATTATTGTATTTAGGATATAGGCATTTTTAAGAAGTTTTAAAATAATAATATGTTTGTACTTTGTAAGAGTGGTGGGAAATTAATGTGCAGCCTGCTCCAAGGACTGCCACGTAATGTGTGGTAGGTACACCTAAAATCATAGGCAGGATTGCCGCGCTGATGTGTTGATGGAACAGCTGTCTATTGTTGAATCGGTCCAGAAATTGATGGTTTATGTGCAAGGCCTTCGGTTTCAAAATAGACCAGATTTAGACTTGGGTTCGACTAAAAATATCTCAAGTCTCTTGAGACAGATTTCGTTAAGGCCCGCAACTGTAGCGACTCTTTGGACATTTTAGCTCACGGCGGATTAAGTTCTAAATTCTTTTTATAAAATACCTACACGTTTTAACACCCTTACTTCTACATTGATATTACTAGTTGCATACGTATACATATTTAGTTGAAGGGCCTAAAATCTCATCCGAATGTAAGTACACCTGTATAGGTATCTGCGATTAGCCGGCTTCACAATACAAATGGCCGCGGTTGCAGACGGATGGCGCGTCACGGCACATTAATTGCCTTCGATCGCTGCTTTATCACCCCCATAATGTATTCGGCAGTAAAACATTGATGTGGCTGGAAAGTTTTACCATGAACTACATAAAAAAGTTTACCAACTTATACCCACGTACACATATCATCCGACTCCTACGTATTAGACGAAGGAGTTAGTACTAAACGAGTATGATGCAGGAAGTTGGAGCTTCGAGGTCGAAGTGTTAGACGTGTACGTTTAGTTCAAAACGTTGAAATCTTCCTGTCGGTCGCTTAAATATCACTCTTTGGACGAAGACAAAACAATCTTATTTCAAAGACGAAAGGACTGAACTTGATATCTTTAGAAAACTTTCCTGTTATAATTCATTAGGATTAAAACAGTTTTGCGCGCCTCAATAGGTAAGGCTTATTTGTTCAGCGCGAAGGCACGAGGCGGAGGATGGGGTGAAAGGGGCAATATCCACCCGAAACTAATAACATTTTTGTGATAGCGGAGGAGCAAACCGTTTTCCCTGCTTGTGTCCTTTATGACACAACAATGTGCTCTCCGAATACAATAAGGGGTTACCCGAGAATCGGTTTCGTGCCCTCGCCTTATACTTTTCTGTATTCACAAAGTGTTTCGCGCCTAAGTCTGTTAATTTCTTTTAAACTTGGCAGTTGGCAGGTGAACTCAGACGAAACTGTCATCAATGAGCGCTTGTCTCGTTAAAGTGAGTGCAGCAGCGAGTGCACTTCGCCACGGGACGTGTATAACGAACAGCCCTCGAGGCCGCCGGTGCCGGCAGCGGGCGGCGCGCGCCGTGTCCTTGTTACCGCCGCGCCGCAAGACAAGTGTCTACTCCACTACAAAGGTGCTAACTGAGCGTGCCAAAACTTGCAAAAAAGTTCGCAAATTAATGAGTCGTTTAATTAGCTTCGACGATCAATAGGATGGCAAGAATGCCACGCGAGCCGAACTGATCGATGCAGTGTTCGATCAGGATTGATAGATTGGCGACATGCCGCCGCCGTCGGTGAGGCGCGGTCAACCGTACGAGCACGTCGTGCTTCTCTATTTTACTATTGGCCGCCCCGAAGCGCGTCGGCCGGATCGACACGAGGAAAACAATGGGCTAACGAGCCGATGAATGACACGCCGCCGGCGCGAGGCGGGCCGCAGCCCACTTGTACGCACCAAAGTGGAAGCCAAAAATAGTCTTCTAACAGGGACAGCCAGGAATAGCGGCGGCCGGCGAGAGGTGCCAAGTTCCACGCGTAGGCGGCGCGCCGCGGGCACGTGGTCTCTCCCCAGCTGGGAGTTCACCATTCCGTTTATTTGATACTTCGCCTAACAATTGACGTAGATACGCAGTAGGTCAAGTTGCTGTTTACATGTAGTTAAAACAATCGAGAAAAATGTAAAATAATTAACACTAGTAAGTATATAGGTTTCACTTCAAACCGTTGACGTTTACGAAGCCACGAAAGAATAACGAATATGTAGACACGTCCCGATGGAGTGGATTATTTCAAAGGGTCTCAGGTTCGAATCGCGCAATAAGCAGGTAACACGATCACGGGCCAAGATCCGGTCCCGGATGCCACGTATAATTTTTTCCGGCAAGCCAAAGCGAGGGAAGGTGAAATCCAATTTGCAAAAATTTTGTGGCTGTGAAGGGTATTAGGTACGCAAAGTCAATTCTGAAAGTAAGTAGAATTTGAATTTAAAATGATTTATAGAGGCGCGGGGGAGTGGCTAATGAGCCGTCACGCAGAGGGCGCGTGTTTACGCCGCGGCTGGCGGCGGCGGCGGCGCCGGTGACGTAACGTCCGCTAGTACACGCCTATGTGCTCACCGCACTCAAATTAACAATGTTATCACAGTATCATATTCACACTCGTTACAAGTGGACAGTAAAAGGGAAGGGTTACTGAGAGAACCAAAAAAAATTTTGAATATTTATTTCAGTACCTAAGTGAGCAGAGCGCTAACAG
Source organism: Coleophora deauratella (assembly GCA_958295455.1). NCBI lineage: Eukaryota > Metazoa > Arthropoda > Insecta > Lepidoptera > Coleophoridae > Coleophora > Coleophora deauratella. The sequence continues at coordinate 6,987,015 of OY282388.1, forward strand.
GTCTACGGCTACGACCACAGAACTCAATGGATTTGTACTAACAATATTATTAATATACACATTTTTGACATTTACGAGCACACAATGAGGCCTGATTTTTTAAAAGAAATCTTCCCTTTTCAGAGGCTTAGAGTAAGAATTATTCACTCCAGCGAAGTTCCCAACAAGTTTGCATCGCAGTGGCCGTAGCTTAACGTTAAAATATGCATTCGTGCGCGGAGTTATCTCGGCCAGTTCTGCCGTGGCTGGTGGCCGGCGGCGGCGGCGGGCGGCGGGCGGCGGGCGGCGGGCGGTCAGCCGTTGTTTATCCCGGCTTTAATATTAGTAGCCCATTTTTATATAGCCAGCCTAAGTAATGTCGGAACAGGCGTCGACCATCCATTTTACGATCTAAAAACCTGAATTGACTTACAACAATATTTTTGCAGATTTGATTTTTTAGTCCGTACATATTTTTCATATTGTTACTTTGATGAAATATGGTGTGAAACTGCTCACTGAATATATGTTGGCACTGGCAGGCAGGCAGTTGGTAATAAAGCTGAGGTGCAGGCAGCGGAGGGGCGCTGGCCGAGGGCAGATTAATGCAACGGAAGCGGGCGCGACCTCTCCAGGTGTTTCATTAAATTGCACGGCGCCTCGGCCGCTCGTACGCCATTATGAGCTGCAGGCTCGAGGGCCATTCGCTTTAAGAACGGCCGCCACTTTGTAACGGCCTTAATGAATCTTGTTACTTATAGGCTCGCGTAAATTGCCTGTTTTACTAACGTGGCGCGGGGAGAAAAATCATTAGGTCAGTGAACGCTCTTGCGTTGCCGATCCACCATACTTTTGCGAGTTTGTAACGCCCCGACTGTGAGCCAAGTGCCAATTTTGTTTCTTACTTGTGTTAAACAATGTCAGCGTTCGTGGGTAATTAGGTGAGGAAGTTTTGACGTTCTAATGTCCGCATAATTTGAGCTAATGACTGGCGTTACCGGGAAATGAGACGGGCGGGGAGAGCGCATTTTTCAGAAATGTGTACATTCTTCGGTGTGTTAATAAGCGTCAGTTTTTGAAGCGGGCTGCAAACTTCAGTTCTAGTGCACCATACGTCGCTCGCTCGTAGCGGAATAAGCGTCAAAAGGGAGAGGCGACGAGCTACGACATCGACAGTGACGGGCGACGGGCGGGCGCCGTCACTCGACCGCCTAACCAGTTTAGCTGGTGCAGTAATTAGTCTAAGCAGCCGGCCTCGCGAACTACTGCACTACAAGCTGCGCCTCCACTCCTAGACTTCACAGTATCAGCGCACTTGAGAACACGAGTGTGCTTCGTTATGTTGCCTAAACAGAAAGCTAGCAGGCATTTTGAATAGTTTATGTTAACAGGTAAGTCTATTATTTTTTCTGAGGGAGTGATTCGGACTATGGTTAGTATGTTTGGTAGTGTGCGCTACGTGCGTGCGTATAATACATGATAGTAATATAATAACGGGAGATATAAAATCATTTTCTATCTATCTATCAGCCGAAAGACGTCTACTGCTGGACAAAGGCCTCCCCCAAGGATTTCCACACCGACCGGTCCTGTGCGGCTCGCATCCAGCGACTTTCTGCAACCTTTACCAGGTCGTCGGTCCACCGAGTCGGAGGCCTGCCCACACTGCGCCTTCCGGTGCGCGGTCGCCATTCGAGAACTTTACTGCCTCAACGGCCATCTGTTCTACGAGCTATGTGCCCTGCCCACTGCCACTTAAGTCTAGCGATTCTGAGAGCTATGTCGGTAACTTTAGTTCTCCTACGTATCTCATCATTTCTGATTCGATCGCGTAGGGAAACACCAAGCATAGCACGCTCCATCGCCCTTTGGGTGATTTTGAGCCTTCTTATGAGGTCCATAGTAAGCGACCATGTCTCGGATCCATATGTCATCACTGGCAACACACACTGGTCAAAGACTTTTTGGTGTTATTAAAATCATTTTAATAACACCCAAATGCTCTTATTATAATATTGAGATAAATTATGTTATTCCAACATATGATATAATTTTGACAAATTTAGCAACTATATTTTCTAACGATTAACTATACAGTATTTCTTAGTAATATCTAGCATTTTTCTATCTGACGATTTAATATTAAAGGAATGATGAATGAATGAATTATCTTTTCTGGCTCACGTGAAGTCAACGTTAAAACGGAGCTCCAATTACTGCGTTTCATTCGAAGTATTAATCAGTAGTTTCCAAAACGGATAAGCCCGTTTCTGAAGCAGATAGCATTTGGCTATGATATGGTCACAATTACAAAGCTCAAACAGATAAGATAGTAACTTCGCTAACGTATTTCTATGCTGATATGTAAGCTTAATAGAATCGGTATTTTAATAAATATCGAATTCTTTCAATAGTCCGCTCCGTATAAAGGCACGTTTTCCTCAAACTCTCACAAAGGCTGCTGGGCGGGCAATATAGTGAAATACTTGTATAACGTTTAAATCTCACCAAAGTTGATTCCATGTAAAACTTCCGTTTTCTTGTTCGGCAGTTGATGTTTTTATTAAATCGCATAAACAGACAGGGCCTTAGTAAACAACATCAAAGGCGAAGTAAGATAAAAGGCGATAACAGCGAAGCGGGCTAACTACAAAATAAAGAGCCCTTAGTGCGTACGATAAGGGAAGTTTGAGAGTTCGGGGCGGGCGGGTCGGCCGATAAATTGGGCGGCACTTAATTATGATCTCGGCGGCATCTTGCAGGCGGCTAATGTCCCGGAGTCGTTTAATGCGCGAACTTGTAGTCCGGAGTCCGTGCGGGCCGCGGTCCGGACCCACCGGGTGCGATAAATCTCCATCTGCGCCCGACCTTAGCAGCTCGCCGCCCGCTGCCGCCGCCGCCGCATCACTACAAATTGGGGTATTGAGCAGACTTGCGAGAAAGTTTAGATTTTACTAAAGATTATTATTATTACGCTTTCAGTGTTTCAATCTTTCGCCGTCGTGTCAATAAAAGTGGGTAAACTCAAACTGATACTGAGTCGAGAACTTATTTGAGGCTTTCTATTGTTTAAGAAACAAGAGTTAATTTATGACTTTTGATCTTTACTGAGGAAAGGGGTCGAGTCAAACATTTTCAAGCTAAGATCTATACAGGATTCGAAGTCTAAAATTAAGTATTTAAATCAATTAGTAGTATTGGAAGCTTATCGTATAGTATTTATGATAGAGACATCAGTAACCCAGCGCCACAATAATGCTTCACACGGCAATATGTCACTTGAAGGTATACGTTACAATAATAATGTTACACGGCGTTACCTACGGAATTAACAGTAATGAGATGTCACGTCGCGCCGCGCCTCGTGTTCATATCGGAGGAGCCGTCAGGCAAATGATCTGTTCTGTTAGCGAAGACGACATTATATCTAGGGATAAGCAGAAACCTACTTGAAAACTGGATTGCTACTTGAAAGCGATAAATTCATTGGTTTAGTAATAACTTTAGTTTTGAGAATGACAAGGTTTTCTTATTGCTGAAAGTGAGTACATATATGCATATTGCACATCGACGAAGCTTGAATTGACTCAACTTCTGTAATATTAAGTATTCTGAACTATGACGAAGCTTGGTGTCTGATACCTTTTATCCTTTTTTCAACCGACTTCAAAAAAGGAGGAGGTTCTCAATTCGTCGGAATCTTTCACCGATTACTCGAAGACGCCTGAACCGATTTCGAAAATTCTTTTTTTGTTTGAAAGGGTATACTTCACAGGTGGTCCCATATAAATTTTATCGAAATCGATTCAGCGGTTTTTGAGAAAATCAACAAAAACTTAGCAAAATTGGAGTTGTTGCGATTGAAGTCGGTTGTTTTTAACGTATTCAGCGTGGTCAATTATTATAATATACGTATATACCTACTATGAAAAAATAAAACCAATTAAACTCTGTGACACCTACATTGTTCTTATAAAGCTTTTCATTTTCGTGTCGCAGTAAAATGAGTAGATCGGACGGGTAGAGCAAATACCAGCACACTCGTATACCAATGCTTAATACGATTTGGTCTGGCAAACTTTGCGGCAGACGTCACGTTACAAGATGCCCCCGCGCGCCCGTACACTCATTAAAACACGAAGCAGCCACTTTAAGCGACCACCGACATAAATCAATTTTCCCAACACAACAGAGTTATTTACCGTGATGATTTACGTCCAAAGACCGAAGTTTGTTCGTTTACTTTACCTTTTTATGGTAAAAACGCGGGGTGATATACGGGGGGCGTTATTGTGTCGACTACGCGGTGTAGGCGCGTAGTTAGGCACATTAAGAGTGGCAGAGTGTTATTGCACCGCGTTAGGTTAATGTCGGCCGAATGCTGGGCGACAATGGGCGCGGGCGCAGTCGGCGCCGCATTATCCGGCTACAATTAAAGCGGCCAAGACGCCGGCGAGACGTTATGCCGTCCTAACGACTTTTATGGCGTATGTAACATTGCCGGCACATAAAATAAATGTGAGCTTCCAGCGCCCCTATATAGCTCTGTATTTTCAGATTATACGCCAAAATGTTTGCACTCACGCAATACTGCTGCCGTTATTTCGCATTTCATAAATGTGTTGCTAATAAATTGTGGTGTTGGTGAGTTTTTATTTTATTTATTTAGGTGCTTAATACATATTAAATTGCTTGCAATGCCGGAGAGCAACATCTGCGACCGTTCTTCGACCACATTCTTACATTTCCGAGTATTTTTATAATATCAACCGAAGAGTATCGTCGCCAACATACAGGAGCTTATATCAACATTTCCGCCAATGAATAGCGCGGCGGGCAGCGTCCGTCCGGTCCGTGAGCTGCGGGCCGCGGCCGACCCGTCATTTAAATCTTTATATGTCCGCATTAGCTTTATAGACACCGGGGAGCTTTCTCCGGGGCTAGCGGCGCTTGAGTGCACTTTTATCGCGGATGAAATACCGTAATTGCCACTCGGCGCCAACCCGTGACTGATGAGTTTTGGACGTGTTAATTGTGCCATCTCACGACCGGGGGTCAAGGGTGCTTTTAATAAATATGTTAGATATACCTATGAATATTAAAATGTTATAGATAGCCTTTTTAAAGCAACGAGTTCAAGAAATCTTCTGCTGATTGAGTTTTTGAACAGAGCAGTACATACAGAAAATTAAGTACATGAAATGTCGTTATTAAGAAACCTTCAATGTTACAAATTAATTAGTCCTGTATGAGGACCACGGACCTCAAGAAACTAAGCCCTAAGTAAAAGTAGGAGAAATATTCAAAACAATAACCGCTTTTCATATCTCAATCCCCGAACAGCCATAATCTTGACAAATGACGGTCTTTTGAGTTTAGTCGGCACTACGGTTGCGGGCGCATTGACAAAGCCCCGAATAAACTGACGCGGACACATAAATAAGCATATTCGATGTTTTATTGAGTGGAGGAAATAGTAAGGAAATAGTTTCTCGCATCATTACGCGGGGCATCCATCACGAGATCTGGCGAGGTGGGTCGATGTCGGCCGGCCGGTCAGCGTGAGCGGTAGCGACTCCACAGGACAACCGTTTCCGGTCACCACCTTCACATTCTATTGGATAAGTTCTTTATGAAAACTTTTATTTAGTTGTTTTTTTTTATTGGCTTTGCGCTTCTACGAATAATAGAGACGAAAATGTGTGGTCGCGGAACTCGCGGACACCAAAGCTAAAAGAACTAAGCGTGTTTGGAAATAAGCACAATTAAAGGCTTAATTAATAACTTACTTTGACAGGGTTGTGGTGTGCGTCTTTATTAATCAGCGTGAAAAAGGTGATTGAGCATAAAAAGCTGTCATTTATGAGGAGTTGGCTCGAATGTACAATTCATACAAGGTAAATGTTTTTACCTGTTAATGACTACTTCGGTGGGGTCAAAAGCAATAACTACTTATTTTTTCAGAACTTTTTCTTTATTTGGCAATTCAAAAAATACGTTTTGTTAATTTTTATTAGGTTTTTCCATGTTGGTAATGCATAATTATTGAAGACGAGTAAAATTTACTATTTTATAGACGAATGAATAAACCTCTATCTAGAAAATCCCTAAGGATCATTTTTTTAAGAACAGCATCCTAACTACAACCTCAGCAAACACAATACAGGAAGCAATTACCTAGAAAAAAACAACGTAGAAAATTGGTATAACTGAATGAATAGAAATACTAATAGTATACGTATATTTCTAGCAGTACGCCAATAAAGCTGTAAATTGTGCATAATCGATTATAGATTTTGCTCGTTGGCCTGCAACAATTACAAAAAAAGCGATTAAATTATTTCCTAACGAATAACTGGCATCTGTTGCAGTGCTACTCTTACAAAAAAAGTGTCGTGTCAGTCGTGTGACGTGTCCCGATTTGTTGTGTGTGTGAGATGATTTAGAAACTGAAATCAATTATTATGATTGTCGTACCTTCACTTCGTACCAGTTTTATGCGCTGTTTACAGTTACTGTTTTCAGCATAATACGAAGGACGAAGTTGTCACCTATCGCCTTTTGTGGCCTACATTTTTTGTCTTTGTTTTTCTTGTCAGTTTTTAAATTCAATAGAGTATACTGAATTGAATTGAGAAGTGTTTATGTACTTAAAAAGTTGCCTCACGTGTAGATCTGAGCTCAGCGTTAACGTTAGGCAATGCATCCCCGTTGCCGGGCATCGCGAACTGCCCGCAAATGTGGCGCAGTGTTGTACTGGTAATTTCGCGTGGCTGTAAACAGCGGCGCGGCGGTTTGGCCGAGGTCGGTAGTAGGCACTAGGCACCACTGTAATGTAAGTGCCGATGCCGTCGGTGCACGATATCTGCATTGGGGGCGGCGGCGCGGCGCCGGCGGGTCTGGCGTCGTGACGGCGGCGCATACATCAGGCACGCGACCATGCCCTGCCCCACCCACCCTCGCACCCTCCCATGGCCCTCCGCCCGCTCTCGAACCCTCCTTGCCAATTATCACTAAATTTTTCCTACATTTGACCCCGTTACTTCATGGTTCCCGTTAGTTTACAATTTTATACAATGAAATTAATTTTAAGCTTGCTAATGAATTTCTATTTAAAGAGTCTAACTGGTCTATTCTTTCTCTTTGCCACTTATTGGGTAAGCTTAGTCATGCTGGTCCACCAGGCCAGCGAAGGGAGTCCATTTCCTCTTTTGCAATTTTTAGCAATTGTTAGAACTGAAATCAAGGTATGATGACCTATATCACCATCTGACCTTCAAATCACTGAAACGATACTACAGTCAGAGAAACATACCATAGGCTTCAAAAATTTCCTACACAATAAAACATCGTTAAACAGCCAGCATTAAAAAACTTAATAAATTATAAAAAACGAATACTACAATAAGTAATCGCGGAAAACAAACAAAACTGTTTTGTCAAATAAGCCGTAAACATACGGATAACCGATTGGTAGTGGTTAAATGAGTACCTATGTACTATGATAATACATATATCATAGCAGGTTACTATTAAGACGCGGCAGGGAGGGCACAGTGACAATAATAGGTAATTAGTAAGTACAATGATTCAAGTTAACGTAGATAGTTTACAGCCTCAATCTCGGCATCGCGTTAATAAAATTAAACTAGATAGGTACTATATACGTCGCTACATTCAGTTTACGAATTGCGGATTTGTACGCTATTTGCATTTATGACTCACCGATAAAATTAGACGGCGAACACATTTCCAGAGACACTATAAGGAAGGATAATAATGGTTGACAAAGTTATAATTACAAACAAGGCAGGGCAGTAAATCAAACCTTTAAAATTTTAACGTTTCTAATTAAAGGAGTGAAAGTTTTTAAATTTACCGCGACACGACAACGGAAGGGCGCCAAGTGTTTATGCAGCGTTTGTTAAGTCTTTTGTAATGAAGAGTTTAAGGTGCATTAGGGGCCGAACGTTAGGGCGCGCGCAACTTCGCAAATACGAACTATGACACTTCGTTACATTATGACGGGATTAACGATCGACAAGTTTTAAATATTGATAGCAAGAACGTCTATTTTCATAAGAATATCTATATTGATCTTCAATAAAAAAAATGTATAGCCCTAAATGATTAATTAAGTACATAATTTAAAAGTTCAATGATTTAAAAATTCAATTGAAGACTGTGAACATACGATATGAGTAAGCCATGACAAATTATTTAATAAATTCAGAGGTATCGTAAAGTAATAAACGTTTTGTTCACTACGTTAGTTCACATATCCATCCACCCAAATTGTTTTTCATCAATAAGACAACAACAGCCTTCGGTATAATACATCAATTCGATACCGAAACGGCGCAGACCACGAGGCTACCGGCAACCGTTAAGCATCACTGCAGCCAGCAAGCTGCCTCCATTATCCTATGCTAATCCGGATTTCCCAAACACCGCTGCATTCTGCCGCGGGGCACACAGCTATCGCGGCTATTAATAACGCCCGTGTTACACGGACGACCCCGAGCCGTGCTACGCCACACACACGAGAGCGGGCCGCTTAGTCCGCCGACGAAACACTGGCCGTAAGTTTCTTTCCACTTTCCACTCTCGCTGAGCCCGGCTCATGCTTTGCGAACTCAAAATTTGCATTTGCAAATTGACGTAAACGCTCCGTGATAATGTTGCACTTAGCTATTTCATTTTTAGGCGTTGCACATGATACTGTTATTGCATTGACAAATATTTTATTTCTGTCATACGATAAACGTTGTTTACAAGTCTGCGACAGGTTCAAGCACCTACTTACCCTCGTTAGTAAAATTTAATCTCCATTCTAAACAATTAACGCTTATAAAATTATTTAATAATATTATATTTTCTTTTATAATTATAATGTTATTTTGGGATTATCTAATATATTTTCAGTGGAGTTTTATTTAAAGCAAGATAACCGTCACATCAAATAAAACTCTTTTAACATTAGCACGCGTAAGGTCACATGAATATTATAATGTGCAGTGAGTATTTATCGTGACTATCTCGTAAAACAGGTTATTCGAAGGAAGGGCCCGCCTGGTCGCGGTCAGAGGTCCGGGCGGGTCCTACGGGTCAGCTACTGAAATAATCCCTCGCTATTATACAATCTCTATGAATAAGCCAACGCGGTTGACTGAAACTTGATCGATGGTGACTATTGACCGAATTGTAGGTAACTTGGTTCATTTCATTTTATTATTCCAGGAGAAAGGATATTTATTAATATTAAGACGCGATCTTGAATAAAAAGCAGTTGTGCGTACAATCTGCTTGTATTTAGAGTTTTCTATTAAACTGATGAATTATCGTAATTTTACTTCAACGCTGCCAAAGTTTTTTTTATACTACATAAACCCTTTTTACAAAATTGCAATCCTAATTCGGAATCAGAAAAGCAGTTCTATTTACACGTCGCATCGTGTTTGCGGGCGGCGGCTATGGGTAGAAGTTAAGAAGGAAAGACTGAACCAAACTGCTTACACGGGCGTCCCATACTGGCCAGTTTTTTCAAGTTGAGCTCCAGGATAATTAGATTAGAAGCCGGCGCAGACCGACGCGGGCGAGACGGGCTACTTACTTCTTTTTTTACTGCACATTAACGTCCGAGTTTATAACTAGAGAAAAACGAAATTGGAAAATCTTTTAGTTTTTAGCTTTCTGTTCGTACCAAAGCAATTTCATTCTACGCTGGAGTTGTACACAGCAAAAACGGAATGCACGAAAACGAATGATGTAGGAATGTTTCAATCAGAATCCGATGAATTCCCGTGAATTATGGTAAACTTCAATGAGCCTTTAATTGTAGCTTACCGCTCAAGCAGAATCCGGTGGTGTTCTGCAGATATTAAATAAACTTCATTAGCAACACACTTGACCGGTCCGAGCGGCACCGCGCTACACTGCAAAGTGGCCGCAGGCGCTGCTAGCCCCACGGCTACAATTTAATTAAATATGGCTTCAGATTAACTCTGTAGGGCTTCACACAAACTATTCTGTTTCGTATTTTCTTTCCTATGTTAACTACCTCTCCATACAACTACAACACACCGGTATCCGTTTGCGGTATTGTCTGACCTTTGCGGCGACATTTTAGTGACAGACCACGGGCACCACATCGCTGAGAATTACCTGGAACAAAAAGATTATAAAATCAGTCAAGCCTCGCGATTTGTTTACGTCAAAGTCAATTAGCTTAAACAATGTCACTAATAATAATAATGGCGGAGGGAGAGGGAGTGACGAATCAAAGTTACTTCGGTGTAAAGTCTTGACTCAGATAATAATGGGTTTCGGTGGGACGTCGAAGGCAAGGGCGCGGGGCGCGGGGCCGCGGGGGCGAGGGGCGATTGTTTCCGATGATAAACACCGGCCGCCATCCACCAGTCGGCGCTAATTAAACAACAACGGAGAAAATTAATTTGATTGCTTCGCAACTGGGCCTCTTTGTTTCGACCGCAAACGTGTTACCTTGTAAAAATATTTTACTGATCGACGGCTGAAGGGAGTTTAACACTATTTGTTTGGAAGCGAAAGCACAATAAAGGGCGGGTGGCGATGGCGGCGATGACGCGCTAGAATGGACTGAAGTTATGATGTTTGACATTTTAACGGAAGGCTTCTAAGTGTAGTAGGGTCGACGCCGACAATAGTAGCTAAAAGGTGTTGGTTAATGTAGTCTCCACATAGTAGACGTTTCGATGCTACTTATACTGTAATGGGTTCTCGGCATGGGTGTACAGTTTTGTTTACGAAGCTTACATTTTTTTAATGTCAAAAAAGTTATTTTTTGTTATGTAAGAGGGACGCCATAATGTCGACTCGCCGCCCGCCGCCACTACTTGCTACTAAATAAGCCCATATTTAAGTGGCGAGTAGTGGTGGCGGCGGGAGGCCCTGACAAATGACGACCGCGTGACAAGACGCCGCCGGCACCGCGATCCGGGGGGCGCGGCGCGGTGACGTTCGCGTAACACCAAACATGAGCACTGCTTCTCAAACATCATGATTAATAGTTTTATGAGTTACTTGTTGCGTCATTTATATGTATAAGGTGTTAAGAAATTTGCTGTCATTACTTAAACTGGGGCTTCTACTAGTGAAACTGAACAACTTTTCCCAAGGAACCCATAGTCAATTCGCGAAAAAATGTTTGTCCTTTTCTAACAAGTCGGTCACCTGATCGACCCCCTTATTGTGAGAATGGGAAGTCCAAAGTTTTTTTGCGAATTCAGTATGGGTTCCTTTGGGAAAGTTGTTTAGTTTCATAAGAAGAAGCCCCAGTTTAAGTAATGACAACTTATTTGTTAACACCTTGTATGTATAAGTACTTCAGAAGGAGTTTTCAAAGATTTTGTTTTTTGTACTTAAAATCCATAAAGATTCCAAATAAATGATTTCTATTCTAAGAAAGCGCCTCAAACCAGTGAAAGAATATTCGTTTGCCATCTTCTGTAACTCAGTGCCCATTGGAGTGGACCGCCAGTGGACCAAGCGCTTTCGAAGTTGTTCTAAAGAGGATTTGGAGTGTCAATTCCGACATATTACATTTACATTTACTTACTGTGTTAAATTGTGTTCGTTTCGTGCTCTTAGTTTTAGCTTCCTCTAATAAAACTGAACAACTTTACCCAAGGAACCCATACTATCAGAGAAAAGTATTCTTCGGACTTCTCATATACTTACAAACTGACAAGGTCGCATTGATTTCTTTATTTAATCTTATGGCGTTTTACATAAAGATATTTCTGTAACATAAGTAATTCTACATATAATATATTATAAGAAGAGATGCGCCGAATGTTTCTAAGTAACTTCGTATATAAAGTTATGTAAATTATTCTTTCTTCTATGATAAAGCCCAATAATTTCGTAGAGGGTTTTATGATAAAACATTTAAGTAACGAGAATGATACGTTGTACCTATTACTTATTTAATATACAAAAGATATAAATGTAACACGTTTTTCATAACTTTAGAAAACTTTTTAAGGTTAGTGAGATTATGTAAGCATACATGTAAATAAATAAATTAAATAAAATAAAATGTATAGGTGTTTGTATGAAAAATTAAAATATTTCATTCGAAGTAGGTAGCAGTGTACATTTTTCGAAGGTCATTCTTTTGTCTACTTAACACGAGGTTCCTGGCACTCGGAACTCGTATACTCGCCGTTTCGGGAAATATTTGCGGAGTGAGCAGAAACTACGGGTCCATTATACAGGGTTATTTTTGGACCCCTCACCAAAACTTCACAGTGGCTTCTACTCATGAAACTGAGCAACTTTCCCCAAGAAAATACCTTCAACATATTTTTGTCTAAATAGTGACAGTTTTAATTTCCAACAGATTCGACGTGTTTTTTTACATTCGAAAGCTATATTATGCACGAAGTCGCGGGGGCTCCTTTGGTTAATAAAATAAGTATGCTAAAGTTATTATGTATGACCTAGATTTTTAAATATGTGTTTGTTAATTAATAACTTTATCTAGCTAGTGACATTCGTATTAGAATTACTTAAAAGTTCCATAAACTTTTATTCACAATAACGAATATTTATTCCCGACTTGCCCTTGAGCCATGTACCAAGGGATATAAGTCTACCTTTGGATTTTTATGATTTGAAGCACTGATAGGGTATAATATAACCATTAACCACTGATTTAAAATGTGATTTTGTGTATTTCGTAAGTAGACAAACAAAGCTTCCACCTTGTTCCTGTTACATCTTGTGACATGACCCTGAAACCAAGTGGTATTAATTCACCAGCGTCGTTTACTTTAAGGACCAGTGATGCCCGTGTCGTGTTCCCCTCCTCGCAGACGAGATGACGACATTCCTGTCCCGCGGCAGATTGGTTCACCTGAGAGTCACTTTACACGAGTACCCCTGTTCCGGGTAACAGAAGTGCTACACCCGACCCCGGAAACTTCACACTTTACGCGTCTTGTCATATCAGTGACAACAGACGCAGTAATTAATTACACCTTTCGCATATTACCCAACCCGTATTAACCAGCCAGACATACGTACGCACCGGCTGCCGCGTATGATCCGATATCACAACAACAATAAGGCGTGATGCGGCTTTGTTCCGTCGTTAGGCGGCAGTGTCCCGGATGAATAATTTATATCTGCGACGCAAACTTAACGCCACCTGGTGTTAATTAAGCAAAGTATTCGTAAACCTCCCTCGCAATGAATAGATTGGGAATTGAATTCGGAAAATTGACCGTGAATCGGCACCTGTTCAGGCAAAAACTTTAATGCGTGCTCGGAAAACTGTCGTCGGTGTCGTCCCGGTGTGAAATTGCGGAGTGTGGAATTACACGCGGCATCTCCGCCGCGCCGGTTGCTTCGAGTGTGAATTATTTACGCAGCGCCAACGATTGCGGGACCCCGGATAGATTGGAACAACTTTTTTGTTTACTCGCTTCGGCTCCGGTGCTATTTCCTTGAATATTGTTTATTTAAGCGAACAAACAATTGCTCTTTATGAGCTAAAAGGTGTAGAGGAACGAATTCCAGTACATTATTTTTCATATGGTTAATTTTTGAAAGTTTTCAGTATTTTCTTCTTCAGTATTGTAGGTTACAAACGAGACATAATCTTCAACCATTTCGTTTAATACGATAAAGCTCTTAATATTCAAAATAATATGCATGTGGAATATCGTCTTCAATGCAGAAGTGTTTTAAGCAAAAAAGAACAGGTACTTCAAAATGTTACCTGATAAATAGGTAAAGTGTTAAAAAAAAACACTTTTGTAACATTTTGAAACCGCTTGACCTACATCTCGATAAAAAATCTTCACGAAATACTTTTACGAGTGTCCTGTTATAAACAGTTTTTGAGTGCGGGAACCTACATTATACCATACTGGTGGTTTGTCACTCATTTAGCAGTTTTTATTTTCGTTTCTCGTGAATATATTGTTTAAGTTTGATAAATAAAATTAACACGCGTTTTCATCCTGCAACGCAAAAAAAATACGGGGAATTGAATTAAAAGGAGTAAATTCAGAGTGAAAAGTTCAAGAGGCCTGAAATATCTGTAATAAGATCAAAGGGCATGGGGCGGATCCAGGTGCGGCCCATCGTCGAGGGGCGACAAAAACGGCCCGCTCTAGCGGCGGCGCGGCGGCGGCGTGGGTCGCAATAGCAATTAAATACAGTGACGCAATCAGGGGATTAGTGTGGTGTCCAGGTAAAACATTTAGAGATCAAGGTTGACAAGTATTCAGTGGGAAAAACAGGAGAAAAACGATTATTTATATGGTAGGTGACACAAAAACGTAATGCAAAATTAATATTGCATTACGTTTTTGTGTCATCTACTAGCTAGGGAAGCAAATTTTTAAAGCTAAATGATTTGCTTACCCGCCTAGCTTACTTAGAATATACTCTCATGCGTTCTTAGGTAGGCAAATACGATATGCATCGGTTGCGTCACTTTTATTGCACACAGTAAAATAAGAAGAACCAATTTATAAATAATAAATAGTTGAGAAATTATGTTTTCTAACATACGTATTATTGAGAAAACAATCACATGTGTACTCATCGTACACAAGGGTATCTGACTAAATTACTTTTGTATATCCCCACATTGTAGCGCAAATGTGCAAAGTTGCGGTTTTTGCCTGTCGAATCAAATGCAGTGGGGCGGTCTTGCCAACTTTAATTACTAAATAGCAACGTTTGCTTTGCCAATTTTGTTTTTGCTCTACATTCTTCTAGTTTTTGTATGGTTAATGTCCGTGATAAAAGTTTATCGTCGAAACGGCCTGATTGCGGAACGGAAGCGGAAGTTGTGATAATGTGAGATTATTTTTGGGCCTCGTAGCTATATGGAAGGTCCGAATATTAGAAAGGGTTTAGTCCTGTCGAGGCTGGTTTGATACTCAGGTAGGTTACGAATAAAGCGGATTTGACGGTATAGGTAGGTACGGATGTTGTAATAATATAGAACACGTACAAACCGACCACAACTGAAATGAAAACGAAGCCTTTGCAAAATTGTGTCCATGATTTAATTTGGAAGGGAAATAGTCTTTTCGGTCATTAACTGTAGGAGTGGTGGGTTAACACAATCGGAATCGAATTAAGTTCATCTAGCGGCGGGCGGCGGGCGGCGGCGGCAGACCGAGACCGTTGCGTTGCGAGCAAGTGGCGGCGCGCCGCCGGAGAGCGGGTTGATTCAGCGATATATTCGCTGCCTACACGCTATACCTATACGTAACTACCTATCTATTACAATCACAAGACATTGTTCAGATGTAATCCCCTTTCGGATAAAGTTATTTCTATAAAAATAAACGTTAGTTAGATGTATTGTAAAAATCTCTGCGCAGTTTTTGATAAGCAGTTTTTCCTTTGATAATCTGAAGTCATTATTTTTAAAATAAAAATATGAAATATGACTTTTACTTGCTAAAACCACGCTCTAACAATTGTATTAATGTTATAGCTATAACATCAATACAATGGACTGAACCTAAAGTATTTCGTATTTACATATTTTTATTTTATTTTTGTGTTGTGCAAGTGAATAAATGTTATATCTATCTCAATATCGTCAGCCAAAATAAGTTCACTTCTGAACAAAGGCTTTCTTTTCCCCAAGGATTTTCACGACGACGACCCGTTATATGCTAAGATATTTACTTAAAATATAAATATAGTAGAAGAGGACTTAAATCAAACTCGGTTAGTGCCTACTGTAGACACGTGCGCTGTTAGATATCGTACTTGCCCGCCCCATCATAAAAAGAATAAGCGTACCTATTAAAAAAAAAAACATACTTTGCAAATGCAATTCGGTACAAACTAAAATGGAGTTTGTAAATTATGTTTAATTTGCAGTAGCATAATTTTTTAAACATACGTTATTTACCTTAGATTAAATACAAATGATTCTCTTGAATCATTCATTTCATTTTCAGAAAAAAAGAATCAGAAATAAATATGCCGCAACGGAAAATCGGTTTTACTGTACAGGGAAAATGTGTGAACGTAAACGTACGCGTTAGAGTTAAGCTCTGCAGATCATGGCCTAATAGAGTGCGTTCATTATCCAGCGCGAGGCGAAAATCGCTCGATTCAGGGAGTCAGGGCGCCCAGCCGCCTGACGCCTGCCCGTGTCCGGGGCGAACGGCGACAAATGAACCCAAAGTGCGCCCGATTATTCCGCTCCGTATGCGCCCGACAAAACTTACAGCCGGCCAACGACGACGCAGCGCCAACAAAACGATCCATTAATATGCAAAACGAAACTCATAATTAATTGGGTTTTAAAAGTTAAATCACTACTAAGAGAGAACAAAGCTCTCGCGAATCAAGACTTATAGCGGGACAATATGACGTTCGTCGTTAAAAGTTTGTCACTCTACCGACTACTTAAACAATGGGATTACGAAAATCGCGATGCGGTTCGAAGGCAAAACAGATTGACATGAAGTAGACACTTGCCTGACATATATCGACGACGAGCGTCCGCGCGGGGTTTATGAGCTAAGCGGTGCGAAGTTTCGCGTCGGAAATGGATGGTCGAATTAATTGAAATATAGCGTCGCGCCAGTGCGCGGTTGTGCGGCGGCGGCGGATTGGGGGATTAAAGTTGCAGCAGCCGCAGCCGAGCGCCGCACCGGCCGGCGGCGGCGGCGGCGACGGCGCGGGAGCAGGTGGGGGGCCCACTGAGGAGCTATCGGCTTGCGGAACACGAAGCCGAAGCGTTGAAAAATTGTACCGAGCGTCTCGGAGCCGCCCTCTGCATCGACGTGACCTGAGATACATACAAATCAGACAACGCCACCCTCCTCGGAAGTCGGAACTGTGTATGACGTGACGTCATCTCAAAATCATTTACAATACCCCACTCATCTTGCTAAAACTCATGAAGCATTGCAACCGAAGTATTCTCAAGCTGTAATTTCTTCTTATGATACCTCTATAGTAAAAATATACTCAGTAGTTGGTTCATTTGCGCGCTCCACTTACACACGCAGTGAACACAGCGATATAATAACATGGATTTATCTTATTAATACCATCGCAGTATGTCGCACGTTAATTAATTGCACCAATAACGTTCAATCAATTAGTCGGTTAAAGCCCGAGTAATTGGTCACTTGTACGTAAACATAAATTATTTATTCGTACCCATATGTAGCAACAGAGAATGTATCGTACCTTTAGCATAGTTTATGTGCTGTTTAAAGCCCCGAATCCACAAGTCTATTTGAATATTCCGGTCTCGAATGAAATCTCCAAGTCTTCGGGAGCGAGTAGGTCGAAGTAGAAAATATTGCTGCAGAGCTAAGCGCAACTTTTGCCATGACTCGGCGATTTCTCGTCTTCGGCGTCGACTCAAGACACTGACTATCTACCATCTCTAGAAAATATCAAAATAAAGGAAAATAGGAAACTTATGTAGCGAATCCGAATTGAAATCTGTATAACTGTATAATTGAAACTGTAACATCAAGAGTGCTCTGGTCAACTGTAAACTCTTGTTATATTAAATAAAGAAATAAATAACCTAACCATATTATTAAAAAAAAACCGACCGTACTAAAATGTATCCTGTGTCAATCCTGGGATCAAGACGAATATAACGACACCTCTCAAGTTAAAATCTATTAAGCCATTTAGGCTACAGAGCGTGCCAAAGAAATATACATACATACACTCGAAAAACATAACCCTCCTTCTGGCGCAGTCAAAAGAAATAACAGAACTGAGGGAAGTTTAAAAAATACTGTCTACTTTTAAATCATAAGTAAAGAGCATCAAGAGAAGAAATACATTCGAATTTAAACTAATAGCTCAGAATCTATTCCGTAGGGGAGTCAGTCAACTGCACACTAAACTTTATTAAAGGTCCGACGAAGCAGAGGGCCAGAGCGGGTAGTGGACCTCCATAAACAAACTTTATGACAAACAATAACATTTATAACTTAGTTGGGTATTAATGCGCACTCCATTTACAGCTGAGAGGCGCCGCGACGGCGGCTCCCCTGCCTCGGCGCGGCGGCGCAGGTCCCGCTAGCCGCAAACATCTTGCGAGGTGTATAACTCACCCCCGCGATTTAGTGCGGCTTATGAATCGTATATAATCCTAATCTAGTGCGCTATTACTCCGTCCGGCCTTTGTGATGGCGACTGGAATGCGCGAATCGTGCTCTGTGACGCAGTCAAACCGTAAATATTACGAGTCATTTCTCTAAGTCGCTCTTGAACTACATACAACGATACATGTTCAACTATTTGTAACGAGGATAAAGGAAGGGAGCTCATATAAAAAAAAAGTAACGATCCCAAACCTCGGGGATACTAACGCGTCTGGCTCGTTCTTGTTCTAGAACGGAATAAAATTTTATATAGAGCATTATACGTGACAAACGACGGGAACGACACGACTATCCTCTTACAAGGAACTGTTTCGGTGGCTGTTTGCGTTTCCAATACAACTCGTACGTGCACTTGCCACGAACTCGGTGCTACTTGTACTTGTATAATCAAATGCTGCAGTTTGACTTGTGCCACGGAACGATTTCATATTGCACTCCATGTGCCACTTATCAGCAATAAACTTCGTAAAGTGACATTTAGTAAAGGGAACTTGTTTCTTTGAGTTGGAAGGTAATAATATTGCAAACAGCTGCAATAATGTGCAGTGTTCGCAGTCAATTAGAAAGGCTGATAGAACGAAGGCTTGTATCTGGCGAGTGATAAGAATAAAGTGTGTCGTTCATCGGGCGGGGCGCGAGTGACGTATGGCGGCTAGTGGCAGACAAGGGGATTTTGTTAAAGCCACTAAAGGACATGTGTCAGTGGGAAGACCGATTTGAGTGTTGTTTTTGTCGGCTTGGGAATGCGAGACAGTTGGGACTTGGGACATTAATTTGTATACTGAATTTACATTATCATTTTATTTTTTATCAAACATTCCATAAATATATAATTATTAATTACATACGTTATATACTGATGTGGATTGAAACTTTTGTTTAACAAGCACTACACTAAACAATTTTGTAAGGTTGGTTTAACCAGATTTTTAGGAATAAACCAAACACAATTTCAATCTACGAATCTGGTTCTAGTTGTATCTTAGCAGAAAAAGGGCATGGTAGAACTAGCAGCCAAGTAGTTCAAGTGGCTGCAGGCTCGGCAGTGCAGGAGGCTGGGCGTTAGAGGAGTGGCCCCCGGGGTGCCATTAGAGACAGCCGACAAGATGCCCATTTTAGCGTTCGCTTGCTCAGGTTACCTAGTTAAGATACCTCAGCTAAGATATTGAACTTTGAACGTGTTACTAGAAATAGGATGCCTGGAAGGATAATGAAAATCTTAAGCTAAACTTACAAAGTTAACGTCAAAAAACTATATTTGTGTCAGTATCTCGACAACGACATATTATCTCAATAAAAGCTTCCGTATCCATAAATATATATATGTCCTTATCCTTGCCTACTCTTTTAACTAAAGGGTATGGAATCGATGGCGGAATCTTGCACTGGTATCGAACGGTACGCAATTGTCACTTGGCAATGTGTACGCGTAATCGCTCTCGCTGCCGGTACTGCCGATGCTCATTTGCGTATCTAAGTGGGCTGGAGGAGGCCATTAGCTCGCGATCGAAGCCGTCATTACTCGCCTAGTGCCGCGATAAGGAGCCTCCGTGCCCCGGGCACCGACATCACCCGACACGCCCTTAACGACATCCCTGAGTGGACACAGACACGTCTCCACACAAGCCACTGGAACCACTACATACACGCATAACGCTATTCAAATATCCATCAACCTAAACTGCTCCTGTCATTAAGCAAATGAAATATCTATTTGTATACCATATAAGTACGCCAACTATCCAGCTAGTGGAGCAGTAGATGTAGCTGTAGCGTGTGATTTCATAAACGGTCGGAGTTCCCTCGTAGATTTTAACGAGATTGCTGGCAGTCACCGGCTCCAGCATCGAACTCGCGGCGAAAACCCTCCAACACAACTTTACAACTTATTAAAGAAGATATTTCCGATTTGATATTAAACTCGGCGAAATACTTTCCATTTTTCTCAGACTTTCCTATGGATTCAACTTTTATAATTTCCTTTGCTTAAAACTTTGAGAATACTGATAATTTTCCAAATAGATATAGATAAAATTGTTGAGGAATATTAAAAAGATAATTTTGGCTGGCTAAATCAACAGGCTAAATATAGTAAAAATAAGGTATGATAGAAATTCCTCGAGATACAAATTCCTAGAAACCTCCACTTATAATAATAAAGTATACAGAGTGTAGGCGTTTCTTTGCTGGTCCACCACGGTGAGCTCCTAAATCAAATGGCCCGGAGCAGTTTTGCGTGGATCCCTCTGCTACCGGCCAACTAATCGACTTTATGTCATTACTAGCGTTTCGCTAGGGGCGAGGACCGTATTTCTTAAGTGTCTGAGCAAGACACATTTAACACCAATATTGAATAAAAAAGAATAAAGATAAGAAAAACTTGAGTAAAAATACGTACGTAGGCACTGTCTATGTATATTCTTCACTTCCACACGTTTGTGAAATATTCATGACCTTGAAATATTCAAGACCGTCTCCTCCACTGTGAGTTGCGTAAGCAAGAGCATTCGTGGGGCTGTTTGTACATAATATATGAGATGGAGTGGTGGAGATCGATTGGAACTGTGGTTTGGGAGGCTGTTCTCCAGAGGTCACTGGACGACACAGCGTCGCCTGAGTGCTTATTTGTCCAATCGACCATATCAACGAAAAATCCTTTTAAATGCAGTTATCAAAATTTTAAATTTCCCGTCGATTGGTGTATGATTCTTATAATTTAGATCTTAAGAACATTAAAAATGGAATTACCTGGTCAAAACGCAATCTGTAAGAAATAATTTAATTTACGTGAAATAATCAGCAAAAACTTTGTTGTATAAAATGTTCGTTAAGGACATTGAACAAATAAGCACTCAGGTGACGACAAGTTTGGCTGGCAGCGTGTTTTAGTCTGCTTCCTAGTTTTATCACATCAGATCCGCTCATTACAATACGAAGGCGGCGGCGCCGCTCCGTCGGCTAGCTAACTTCAGCGATGGCAGACAACGCAACCGATTAAAATTTCATCCCTCCTTGTCCGAACAGAAAGAGATGCGAGCTGCTAAAGTTCCAGCCACCGCGATCTAAATTGAATTCATCGATTCACTGCATATCTTTCAAGCTGGTAAATGTTCGGCATTTACGCGCCGCCACGTCACCGCCGCGGCGAGTATCGATAACGCAATCATAACAATGAATTTATTGTAACGAGATTTATAAAGGAAAAGCAGCGCAGTTTCGTTCAAAAAGCCGCGGTGTTAGTCGGAGAATCAAAGTAAATTATATCTTCAAACGGTCCTTTTAAACACAAACTTGCGAGCTGAGCTGAAGAAACTTATCTTGCTACAGTTGCTCTACGTAAGCGCAAGTCGTAAATAAAGAGCGGACAGGAACCTGTAACGGTCCGAGGGCATTTGAATACTGTACATAGCTGCGCCTGTGCGACATAACTCACGAATTTAATGTAAAAAGACGACAAAGAGCCCATTTGTTTAGGTATTACGGTATCGAGGCTTGCCGTGGCTAAGCGCACGTTTCACGCGAAGTGACAGCACTTTGCCTGTGGTTTTCCCGTCTGCGTTTTACAAAAACAGGTTTTTTAGCTTTTTCGAATTGCAAAAATACGTGATAATTTGCTACGTAGAATTTGCGAGCTACACGCTTTAAGTATGAAACCGCACCCCGGTTGCCGAGGAGGTATGCAGACGCAGGGTGCATTTCTCTTAAACTGAAAATTCCGAGGTCATTGTTCTACTTGCTTGGTACAACGATGCGGTTAATTTGGAGGAATAAATCAGGTTTGCTTTATATTCCCGGCACAGCCGACAGCGGAGTCTTGGAAGCTATTACAGTAGCTCTAATGAGATTTAGAGCGTTCATATAAAGTTATTTATGTGATGTGAGCGTCTTGCGGGGGAAGGAGCTGGGAGAACAATAGGTGGGTAATTCAGCTGTGTACATTTTTGTTGGTGGAGCGTATCGTGAGGCAGAAGGGTTTCCCGGAAACGAGGGAAGGGCGATCTGGTCATCCATCACTAGAGTACTATAGACGGACTTCAGTGACATGCGCCACGCCGGCTAGTGAGGTGACCGGCCAACGAAACTGCTGAATTGCAATAAATTTGAGGTAAATTCCCAACTAGCAAAGTAGTGATAAAAGGGGGCCAATTAACACCAATAATGTTATAAGGGTGATAGGCAACGCGGTGGCTAGCGTCACTAACTCTTAAATATCACCGATATATCACCAAATAGTGATAAGCATTGCTAAAATACAACACCTTATATCATTAAATGGTGTTAAATAAAACGGGGGCCGTTTCGCGGTGATAGAAACGTTTCTATCACTGATATATCAACCACACTTGGCTAGTTGGGTTAAAAGTCATTAAAACTTTTTTTTATATAAAATGTCAAAAAATTGCAGTTACTTATTGTAGCATTGTAAATATGTTTTTTGGGCCATGATCATATAATAAGTCTAGATCAGTACCAGAGTAGAGAGAGTAGGTGATCTGCTCGCCGGTAGTAGACTATAATACTTATGTATATGGTGTTGTTGACCAAACACGCAGGGTTGTGCCTCACTGTAGAAGTGTATGTACTTACCTATTCCGGGTGATACAAAATGACCGACAAAGTTTTAACTGTGGCTTCTAATCATGAATTTAGAGAAATTTACCTAAAAAACACCTATAAATACCAAAAAATCACTTCCCATACAAAATTCGTTAATCAGCTTACCAATTTTTATGAGATGGCAATTTTTTTTGGGATTTGACTATGAGCTTATTATCGGGCAAGGTTTTAGGAGTAGAATACCTGCATAAAGTGCTACTTTATTAGTGCCCAATATTTTAGCGAGATTCAAAATCAGAAGTAAAAGTGCTTACTAAAATATCGGCTACTAATAATGTTAGTACCTTATACCTATTAATAATTATGTAATTTCATTTTAAAAAAAACTGACTGACTCGATGGCTAGCGCTCTGTTGATCCGAGGGTCGTAGGTTCGATTCCCACCTTGGCACACATGTGTTTGCCCTGTGTCTGGGTGTATTTTAATGATATAATATTTACGTTGGTATTTAAAACGCATTAGTGTATATATGTATGTATGTTTATATAAAAAAAATGCCTGGAATAAAATAGTATTTTATTTTATTCATACAATAATTATCGACCAAAAGTGAAACCCACTATATTATGTCTTATAACTAATTAAAATTGAATCACATAGGTACATCATAGGTATCAAGGAGAACTACGAAGCCGTGTATTTATTAGTAACTTACTAAACGCTCTTAGATCAGTGATCTCTGAGAATAACTATCGTCACAGAATACCCAATAGTACAAATACTATAGTAAACTACGACAGACCGAGTAATAGAATATTTTTACCGTGTAACGTATTTCATACGATTTCTTATAGATAACATATAAATAGGTACGGTAAAATATAACAAGCGAGAAATCGTGTCGTCGCGACGTCGTTGGTGCGGCCGGCGGCGTCGCAGCGGACAGCGTGCGGTACGGCCGGCAGATACTCATGTGACTAAGCTGAGCGGCGGCGGCGCGGCGTTGCAGCAGCTCTCGGTCGGCACACGGCGCATGGGCGGCCGTCTGCGTGATTCTAGATGCGTCATGTAGACCGGGAGCTTACTGCATTTTATCAGTCACACACATCATTGCGTATTTGTATTGTATTTTGTATGGTACTAACCATTATAATAATTAACTGATTGTTAAACAGCAGATACATACAAATACATAAAGATATAGGTCATTTCAATCAAATGGTACCTAAATAAACTTAGTAGGCAACTGAAGTTGACATGTGTCAGTTCCATAGTAAGTTTGATTTTTACCTTTTGCTTTTTCTTGATTGGAACAAGGTATATCAAGGCTATTTATTAGTCGGGTCTAACGTGACAACTTTTGTTGTAACACTTTTTAAATAAATGATACAAAAATTGACTTGTAGGTCAAATCAGAAAAAAGAAACGTGGTAGGTAACCCAAAAATAGCAAATCCGAGAATAATGAGCGGTACCACCGCACGAAGGAAAGGAACGACAGGCTTAGAAAAAGTTTGTGAAAATAATCAGAATAAGAGCGGTTCAATTAAAAGGAGCTAGTATTTAAATTATATTATTATTATTGCGCAGTGGCGATTTGATAGCAATAAAAAAATCTTAAGTTCAGACTGTATTTATATTAAATGAAAAATTAAAGCCCCCTGGCTCCTGGTCTATAATCATTGTAAAATTACGTCGATAAAGCCCATCACTTAAAAGTTTAAACACAGTGATAAATTGATAATAGTGATCAAAAATATACAGGTGACTGCCACATACCCAAATGCTAACCTCTTAACTGGTGATTTTACTTATGAACTGAACAACTTTTGTTCTAGAACTTTGCTTAAATTGCATAATCTTTTTGGTTTCTTATTATGAACTACGCTCAATAAGCTGATCGATTTGTATGAAAAGCATAGAAAAAAATGTGATTTGTCCAACGTTATATAGAACAAGTTTTTCAGTTTCAAGAGTGGAATCACCAGTTAAGAGATGTGCAGGTATTACTAATCACTTGTAGGTATAATGTAAATGTTCCTCCGTGAGTTACCAAAGAATGGAATAAGTGGCTTTAATATTTTGTTTTTTCAATATCATATCAGTCGGTATCTTGAATAACGACAATTCTGGATTTGAATTCCAGAAACACAACAATATTTTCGCTTTGTAGATGCAGTCATTTTTTTTACACGCGATGGCGTCGATGTCGTGTCGTGTCAAGAGACGGCAAGTGACTAACACGTCACGTCACTCAGCCGCGGTGCAGCCCCAACAGTTTCACCTCGGTCACCTCGGCATTTTCTGCTTTTGTGTGCGTAGACGGCGGTGCCTACTGGCGCGCACACATACAAGCCGCGCGATGTACCATTGTATGAAGATAACCTACTATTTATACTATGTCAGTACGCAGAGTGCAGACTAATGCCTCATTCGGTAAGTTTCAACAATAAACCGTGACTCGTATTTGTGTTCGTACTACGACGTAGCTGAGAGCTTACGAACGCTACGCGGCGTAGGTAGAACGTACACGTGGAGAGCTACGCACGAAACAACGGGGGATGGGTTAAATAAAGGTCGCATCCATTTTTATATTATATCTATAAGTATGAACATTAAAGTTTAGACGACACAGCTAGGATTGTAACAAGTAGGTACTAGATATGATATTACTGGCTGATAATTATACAGAGTGTTAAAAAAGTGTTTGAGATTTTAAGGGGTCGGATTTTTTAGATATTTTTCCTGTATTCTTTTCTTGATTCTGAGTAAACCCTTAAAATCTCAAACGCACTTTCTTTTAACACCCTGTATTTTCCTTTAACATTCAAAAGGGACGGCAGTATCTGTCTACCAACACGTTAATGTAATGTTCGAATATACCTTTGTTGTACTTTAGTAATAAACTTAATGTATGTCTTAATGGACCTACACAAAATGTGGAAATTTTGATAATTATTACTCAAATTAAAACAAAATACATAAATAATTCTCTATTCATACGTAAGCAGAAAAAAAGGATGTAAAATTAGTTCAAAAGCGTTTCGTCTATATGTACCTGGAAGATTAGTCCCAGCACTGACAAAAAATTAATAGCAAACAGTGAAAAGTTAATAGTAGCCATTTTAATGTCCATTGGCTCATAGTTATAAGTATGTAAGCTAGCCCCGAGTGCCGGTGTCACGCACAGTTCGTTCGGACAAAGGCAGCGCGGCCCTATTATTTTATTATTATTTTTATTCGAGGCGCGATGGATGATCGATCGCTATGGCTGGGCGGCTCAAGTGGTCCTATTCCACTCTGCTCCACGCGATAAGTTAGTGATTTTTTATTATAAAATAATATTTTGACGTTTTTTTTTATTTTCTATCGACAGTCACTAATATTGTAATTTATTGTGTTTTAAGGGTAAACGTCACGGAGCGCACTAGCGCTCGAGGTTTTTAATTTGTTTTTATTAAACTACAGAAAATATATAGACTTCCTTTTGTTTGCGAGCATTACACCATATTGTGGTATTTTAGCGAACATTGCAAGCATTGAGATTATCTTATTTATATACGTTACGTATCGTATGTTACGTATTTTTCATGTTCTATGCTCATCATTCTTCAAAGGCTTAAAACTGAC
The DNA here is from genome assembly GCA_958295455.1 of Coleophora deauratella. NCBI lineage: Eukaryota > Metazoa > Arthropoda > Insecta > Lepidoptera > Coleophoridae > Coleophora > Coleophora deauratella. The sequence goes on from OY282388.1 coordinate 7,013,348, forward strand.
TTCTTTTCGTGGAGCGCTGCGGAAAAGGTATCGATAAAAACTTTATTAGAGACAATAGCACCAAAGCGGAGTGGAACAGACCCACAAGTGGCTTCTTTGTTCGCACGAGATTAATCACACGCGTCCCTCTGAGTACGAATATGACGGAAGAGTGGAGGTATTCATTAGCAAGGCGAACTAAGCCAATGAAAGATAGGAGAGCTTGATACATCGTTTCTTTTTATATTTCTGCTAGAATCGGGTGGTTGGCTGCATCAACGAATAATTTATAAATATTTTTCATTAATTAGCTCTTTTACTGAAATAGTAGAAAAAAATACTGCCTGGAATTCCATTACAAGAGCAAATTCTTTTTAATATTTAAAAATTTCGTAATGATTATGGAAACGACTACACGAAGTTATGACGTCTATTTCCTCAGACAAAAAAAAGGCTATTTCTAAGATTTTTAGAACAAATTATCATTTTGGACATTTGATGAAATGTAACATTCTAGTCAACATCCCTATCATTAAGGACCAAACAACCTACACTCTACACGGAACTTTTTCTTATAGTAAGAACTCACGAAGCTTCTATTTTAGATGAAAAAGTATCGATATTTATGTAAATAGGCAATCACATAAGGAATATGGTAAAGAATTTTGTTCGACGTTAACGTCATGCAATACAGAATTGCGACTCTTTCGCATAAGGAGGGCATTGTAAGCCGGTGCACGTACGAACTACAATTTATTCGGGCCACTTAAAGAATAAAATGAATTTGGCGGCAGTTTTGCCTTTTCACGTGTGGGTAGCGGAAGAGCGGAGTCAGGATGTACCGTACAGTCGGCACCATAGTTGGTGACAGTCAAAAATACACAACCGACCAAAGAACTTATTCATATCAATTAGATTCATTCAAAAATAATAATCGTAATCTATTTTTTTAACGCTGTAACTGGCTCAATATTCAAGCATATCGATATATTTTATTTTTGATATGTATTTTGGATCACCTACCTGTATCAACGACTTCATTGTCTACCTGATACTGAGTACTGACTGTACGAGGTAGGCAAACGGGTGTACAAGTGAGTACATATGAGTACATATTATGTATGTGTTGTGGCAGAGAGCGCCCGTGCCGCCGCCGCGCCGCTGGTGGCGTATAACACCGCGCTGACTCAGCTCTCAGCCGAATACGGCCTAAACCCGCCTAGCAGACGTCGCACTTTTCACTCCGAGAGATACAATCGCGAAGTAAAGATATATTGTAACCATTTCAACATATTTTCACAAAGTTTTTCATAAGTTATATTTATATACACTTTATTATTAACTACTTCTAACCGCTGTTACATTCTTTATAATATCTTAGCTGAAACTTTTACACTTCCAAGTTAAAACTAGTTACTTTTAGCGCGGGTAAGTAAACCAATCCTCAAGAGTGGAGCAAAAACTATTCCGACAATAAACCTAAGGCAAAGTAATTAAATCCTTTTCCAGGTAGTGTTCTATTGCTCTGAGACCAACCGCTGCCTCGATCGCGTCGTCGCGTCGCGTCTCGCCGCTGAGACGCCGAGCCGCTAACGAGTGACCGTAACGCGATACAGAAACAAACGCTCGGGCACCGCGCCTCGCAATGTCAATTAGGCTAATTAAACACACAACGGGGGAGCCGTCTGTCTGTAAGTTTGTTTTGATCATAGTGCACTCTGGTCAAAGCCACAGTTAGCAACGATCGATAAACTCGTTTTTACGATATGTATTTAATCTAATATGGTACCTACACGGGTTCAAAATTTGATTGTTATATCACCTAAAGCTCAACACGCCAAATACATAATTTCGACTATTACCAAGCTATACTATGTCAATGAACAGACTGCCCTCCCAATGGCAACCACTATGGCCGCCCCATGGAACCTCCTTTCCGCTCAACCATCACATCCCTTAACCGGCTCGTTGTTTTAACAAAGCCACAACTGAAACAATGATCAAACAGCGTGCGCGAAGCCAGCGATAAAGTGCATTTAAAAGGTGTTTTGTTGACTTGAATATTCATGGGGTAACTCAGTCTAAAAACGGAAAACAAAACAAACGAATATGAATTCAGAGCGATTGTTTCTAATTTCAATGATAGGCACACCAAAGAACAATATCCGTATCACTTCAGCTACTGAGGTTAAACTTTACAAGGTAAACCGTGACAAAATATGCAAACACAATGAGATGTTCCGCTCTAGTGGTAAGTAATTATCCGCCGATGAAATTATGGAAATGAGCGGTTAAAAGACAAATAATAGAATGAGTGCTAACAAGAGATAAGACACGGCTTAATTAATAAAGTTGGCGCTCGTGTCAAGGCGCGGAGACTGTCGCGATTCTGGATCCGAATCGGATAATCGCGTTCGGTTAATTGAGCGTTAGATTGAAGCTATCGGGACAGTGGGCCGCCGCGGCCCCCTCGGCGCCCGGCCTCATCCACCCGCTAATGCCGGGGATCAACATAAACTAGGGTGAAGAGGAAAGAATAAAATCCAGACACAACAGATAGGTAGTTTATAAAGGGATCAAAAGTGAAGAAGGATAAGGCGAAGACGCGGGAAACAAACTGTCCAAGGTTGTGGTATAATAACAAAAAAGGGTTTAGAGCCGGCCGTAACATTTGAGAAAGTTTTGACGAGAGGGGCTGCGAGGGCGAGGGGCGAATGCGTGTCACGCCAGTTTCCATCAATGTGATTTAAACTGCTAACATTTCCAAATAGACTGTTCGACAGTAATAATGTGAATAAACCATTTGAATGGTCGTAAAAACACTTTGTATGCAAAACAAACGATATGCTGTAGGTTGAAAGCGTAGCGATGTTCAAGCGTCGTAGGATTTAACTTTCATAGTTAGAAAAACATGTCCATTTAAATATTGTTGTAGTTCGAAATATCGTACCTAATATGTATTTTGTTTTATATCTGGTATATCTATAATAACTGTGCCGTCGCTTGAGCATCAACCACGCAACTTTAATGCGAGTGCACGTTCACGTCGTAACAGTCGCTGGAGTGTACGAGGTTATGATTTGCTAACCCGATTTAAAATAATTTACAGTGTTTCTGCACTTACCGTCAAGGCAATGCTGCACTAGAAGCAACACAGGAAATTACTCCATTGTTGAATAATAACGTAAATAGCACTACAATATAAATAACATACTCGTATTTCAGAAACACTAACTGATTTTAATCTTACAAAGTTCTTTATTATTATAAAAGAAGTATTCTTTGATTCTAGGTAGCGACAAAGTGACCGAGAACATTATAAAAAGTATATTTACACTCAGCGTCACGCAGCGGACGAGAAACTTTCGTTTCGGGCGCTTTATGGGCGGAAAAATTGAGAAAAGTTGGGAGTGTAACGGCCGGTGGCGACGACGCGGGAGTGGAGCTTCGGGCGGCGGAGTTTAATATAATATGTAAATCAAATGGCGACACCGCGACCTCACTCCTATAGATACAAGCCGATCTCATATCGCCGTCTGGACTATAACATGGGGAGTCGTAAATTATCATGGAAGAAGCAAGTCAAGTTTTCCGACGGCACGCCGCGGCCGAGCCTGCGTGGTGGAAAGGAGGAGCAAGGGTTACGAGCCTATGAATGCAAATGAGCGTCGCGGCTCGGCCGGGGGTCGGTTTATCGGCGGACATTTACATAAAACCCTAGGAAGCTGGAAGTCTAGTGGCTAGTACACTTACCGACTACTGACGTAATCAAATGTTGATGATAAGTACCTGAAAGAAAGGGCAAATTGTTATTAATCAAATCGTTTCACATCAGCTTAGCATAGATAGATATACAAGAAACAGTTCCGTGTAGAACCTAAGATAAACTTAATCGAGAAATCCATTACGCTCGCGGTAATAGAAAACGAATTAGATTAATGCTTATCAGACGCGAGGGTTGAGTCGAAAGAAACTGGACTTTTGCGTCGCCGTTACGACGAAGGAATTAAACTCGATATGTTACAGACAATCGACGAGAAAAACAGACAAATTATTCCCATACGTAATAATAAGACAGCCTGTTGTGTTAATGCATAGCAGATGATGTTCTCAGTACACATTAATATAAGACTATTTCGAGGTTCTACTCAGAATGCAGAAATTTTACGACTGCTCTTCGAGACCGACCTATTACGGAAATGCTTGCGCTTGCAGCGGGCTGGTCGTGAGTCATCGACGCCTTCCGCACCGGCGGACGCGGCGCTCGCCGGCAGACATCAGCGCGCACGTGTGTCGTCCATCGTATGCCGCGTCGCGCGCGCCCATTCATTCAACGCGTGTTATGCAAACACATAAATTGAACTATTGGCTATTGAATAAATTTCTATGGCTAGTCGTACAGCAAAAGATAATGCTTGCAAGTTTAATCACATACGAGTTTACGTGCTGTTTATTCGCCGGCGCGCTATCTCCGCCGAGATCGGCTCGTAAACCCGTCGGTTCGGAGCATTGTTTTATTATCGACCCCCGTCCTGTAATGGCACAATGACGCCGCTCTGCAATCTGTCGCCATTCATTAGCTCACACTGACCAAACGTATGTATGTAATCGGAAGCTACCGCAATGCTTCCGTGTTGTTCAGAAACAAATGTCATTAGGGCTCGTCTTGTTTTTTAGGGTCCCGTAGCCAAATGGCAAAAAACGGAACCCTTATGGATTCGTCATGTCTGTCTATCTGTCTGTCTGTCCGTCCGTATGTCACAGCCACTTTTTTCCGAAACTATAAGAACTATACTGTTGAAACTTGGTAAGTAGATGTATTCTGTGAACCGCATTAAGATTTTCACATAAAAATAGAAAAAAAAAACTATAAATTTGAGTTGATTGAATGAAAGGTAATTTGCGGTTTACGATTTATGACGTATTAAAAAAAAACTACTTCCTAGATCTCGTTCACACCAATTTTCGGTGGAAGTTTGCATGGTAATGTACATCATATATTTTTTCTAGTTTTATCATTCTCTTATTTTAGAAGTTACGGGGGGGGACACACACACACACATTTTACCACTTTGGAAGTGTCTCTCGCGCAAACTATTCGGTTTAGAAAAAAATGATATTAGAAACCTCAATATCATTTTTGAAGACCTATCCATAGATAACCCCATACGTATAGGTTTGATGAAAAAAAAATTGTTGAGTTTCAGTTCTACGTATGGGGAACCCCCAAAATTTATTGTTTTTTTTCTATTTTTGTATGAAAATATTAATGCGGTTCACAGAATACATCTACTTACCAAGTTTCAACAGTATAGTTATTAAAGTTTCGGAAAAAAGTGGCTGTGACATACGGACGGACAGACAGACAGACATGACGAATCCATGAGGGTTCCGATTTTGCCATTTGGCTACAGAACCCTAAAAATATAGAGTTCAAGACATGTGTGATTATGAATTTATACGGAACCTCGGTGCACAAGTCCGACTCGCACTTGGCCGGTTTTTTTTTATCTCGTGTACCTTTATATGTATATTACGTGGCATGGTAACAAAGACCAGAAAAAACGTGTCAGGAACTGTAAAACTTCAGTGTGTAAAACAAGTTCTGTTAGTGCTCGCTCCGCTTCTCTGCTTCCGCACCGAATTTCGATTTACGTTTGATATGGGTATAATTTCTTAGGAATAGAATAGAAGACATTTTACTACGGCAAAACCAACAGCAAGGGTTATGAATCTCATTCTCATACGATATGTAGGTAACTGCGTAGCGCAGCCTAAAATATTGAAAAAATTTATACAAAAAAAAAACTATTTCTTAACCTGTAAACTAATGAACAATAGTATGACTACGGAACATCGCACTATGCGTGGTCTAACACGCATTTGGCAAATTTTCACACGGTAGTTTTCAAACTTTTAAGTAATAACAAAAAAAGCTCAAAATTGCTTTTATGTCTGTTCATGTGAACAGACCGTCAAATAAACGAAGCACAAGCTATTTAGTACTTTTAAATAAGGATTTTCAAAATGGTTAAAACGAGCAATAAAAAAACTGAAGTATTCACTGGTCATATGGAGAAGGGCTATCAAAAGCGAAGGGAGGAGCGTGAATAGGTCCAATCTTAGGGCGGAGCTTTAAAACTAGTAGCATGACCTCAACATAAGTACAAGACGTAACGGTCCGTTCTTGTTGCTAGGAGGTTACGTAGAAATGTTTGTTCGTTATTTTACAACATGAAATTGTTTTCTTCACGTGACCCTGAACACAGATAATTGATATTCGTTGAAAACTACCCAAAGATCTTCAACGAGAGTTTTGCGAAGACAATAAAGAACCTAAAGCGCACAGTTCAAACTTTTCGTGGAGCAAAACACTCGGAGGCGAACGCTTGGAAAGTTGCAAGACGAGGCCGGCGGCGCGGCGCGGCGGCGGCGGCACGGGCTGCGATTCCCCTTGTCAAAGTAAGAAATATTGCTCAGCCTTCATTCTGTGCTGAGTTTAGTTCGCTGGGCGCGCAAAAACACCGCCAATATTGTCGAGCCGCTCGGCGTCTGTAAATTGGGGGATTATGCGAAGTTTACTCTGATTCATATGGTGTTGATGTAAAATTCAAATAAAATATCGAAGTTTATTTCTTCGCTTTCAAAATCGATAGTTATCATAGTTATATTGACTTTGTGAATCATAAAATAAAAACAGTAGCATTAATGGTTAATGGAATATTCTATTGGCTAAAATTAACAGAACGTTTCTGATTAAGCTGAGAAAGCTTATATAATCATGTGAAATTAACAGACTTTTGTATCAGCTAAGCCAATGATAGCGCCCGCCCTTTCTCCCTAATCCTATTCCCGCGACAAATTAATATGCTCATCGGCAGCCGCGTCACCAGATTACTGCGCGTTCATAGCGCGATTGTGTTTTAAGTGTATTATCCAATTTGGCGGATATTGTGTGTGTTGGTAATCCGCGGCGGTGGAACATCCAACCGTTTAGTCGCGAGCTGCAGCTGCGTTATCGCTGCGTTGGAGCGGCGCACGAGCACAGCGATGGCGAACTTAATAGATTTTGTTGCAGCGTCCGAGCGCGGTCAGACTATGCCGAATAACGGGATTATCGCTCGAATTTGCGTCCGAACGGAGTCGCGATGGTCGGCCGTGATGGAGTCTGTATCGACATTATAACATTACAATAATGTTGTTGATGCCAGAGGCGAATATAAAAATTGCATGGGATGAAGTTTCTGAGAATCCACGATCTAAAAATAACTAACCACTGCATCGTTAACAACTCATTATCGTCCCCAATGTTGGGTCACGGATCTTTTCACATTAGTCGGAAGAGTTAGTCTATTCTCCATACATGTATAGCAATACATGGAGGATATCTCCATCTAGGAGGTTGTGGGGCTAGTTGTGAACCCCTGCGTCAGAAGTTTAAAGTCGCACATAAGGCCTTAGATATGTTTTAATGATTATCATCTGGGATTGCAACCGGAACTAACAACGACTTGAAGTGCTTTTCGAAACACGGAAACGGGTCGGCCATAACAGTCAAAGCCATCTATGTTATGACCGTGTCTGTAGCCAGTTAACCTGTGTTATCAATATGACTGCACAAGCCACACTCAACCACGACCTTCGTAGACTAAGTTGGTAACTCTCATTAACTGGATGTAACGAATTAAAGATTTTGTTCAAATTCCTACTAATTCAAGTCTTTCAGCACCTGCAGAAAAACCTACTCATAATTAAAATTGGGACAAACCTTTAAAAGCGCAATTATAATAGGAGACTGCAGTGTCCTCCATGACGTAGGCAGTTAAAGAGTTGGAGGAGCGCACTTGAGCACGAGTGCTGCGGCAGCCCCCGGCGGCGCCGGCCTAGCGATAACGAACTTGCTGTAGCCACCTCCAGCCTACAAACTATGGACACTTATGTATACGCTCTATGAATTTTGTTTATATAGCGTGCAGGCATGTGCTTTTATTTGACTTTATTGTCACGACAGAATTTGAAATACATAATTCCTTATCGGCTTTTCCATCTTTGAATCATAAATGTCATCCGTATCTAGTTTAAACGTTTCTGTGTCTGGTTCATATAAACACTACATCTGCAACTATTAGCTAATACATTTTGGTGGGCAACCATCATAACCGTGTTTACGGCGTTCAAGCTTTAGATTTGGTGAAATAGATATTTTATCGATGTTTGTTTTACTATTGGGTTTATAGTCGCAAAACTAGAGGCGAAGAGGTAAAACGATTGGAAGGGTGATTCGTTTTACGTCGGTTCTTCGGCAAGAGCCGTAAAAGACAAATGATCAAAAGCACGCGACCCCGGGACTCTCAGATTTTAATATCGAGATTGCGGAAACGATCGCGGGGTCATTAAACGGGATCCATCCGAAACGAGGTAAGCTTGTTACTCAAATTAACTTAAATTGATTTACTTTATTCGAGGCAACTGATAATGAAAAGAAAAATCCAATTTGCTACGAGAAATTGAGTTCTTCTTTTGTGCTAAGGCACTGTAATACTGATAAGCTCTGTAAATTTAGGAATTTTATAAATTGGTTTGTTTGGTTTGCTTAAAGTGATTCAATAGGTAAAATATCGTGATTAAGCGATTTAATTATTAATTATTTAGTGCTCACGACTTCATCTGTAGTTGATTACACAATTTAAATAAGTAGAATAGAATGAACATGAATAAGGCGGTGTTACTAGGCATAAGCGGCTTATGTCGGTATTGTCTAAAGCGGCCTACCACGTACGCCGTTAAGTAGTCGATAATGCACAATAATACTCGGTGCAGCAAAACTGCAAAATTGTGAAATTGTACCTAGACATAACATTCATAGAATTTACAGGTAATCGGAGAGCAATTATTAAAAACACAACGTGTGTAAACGAGCGACATTTATTGTCGAATTGGATGGTTTATAGGCGGCGATACATCACGGTCCTAGTTGGAAGATATATGGACAATGTCGTCGCCGATCACTCGTGGCACAAACCTAACACATTGTTCTGCCTGCGAGGCCGTTTTTTTTAGCGGAACTAGGATCCCCTAAATTAAAAATGGAATTTAGAAAGGTTCAGCAACAACAATCAAGAGTTAAAAGCGAATATCTATTTCCGAATAACATATTTGCTGAGGAATATTAGCAACGTGAGTTACAGTTGATGGGCAACCGTAATAATTTCAGCAGTAAAGTATTAGCCATTTTCGTTCGTAAGAGAGACGAAAAAGGTTGCGGTTGTCCTGAAGTGGACAAAGAACTGGAACCGGTTGTGCCTGTTTATTTTGCACGCATTCCGGCCGCCAAGCCGGGAGCGAGCGAGAGACATTCCGGAGTCGTATCAGGATCCAGGAACTCGATTTCTACACCACACCACTTGGGCCTTGAATCAGTAAAGTTCAATTCTTGCTTTTCAAGATAAACCGAAAACTTGAAACATTTTAAGGGCCTTTACGCCAAGGAAAAAGGTTTTGACCAATGCTGTTATTTTTCAGAGACATGTATGATGGCGCTTATGTATTAACAGTGTTAGTTTGCTTATTAGGTATGTATATTGTATTGAAACAGTACTGAGTTTTAATACAATAGAACAAGCAAACCAACAAGAGGTATCTGAAGTTTTCCGTTTGCAGTTATCGTTATCAGATTCAAAAATGAAACTTACAGAGGCAGATCCTTGTAAAGAGCTTTAATAGAACAAATTTCCGTGCGATCGTCAATATTTTACGCGGTTAGAAAGGACTTTTTGGCGTTTTAGTCAATAAATCTAAATAATATTTATTCACTAACAATTATTATATGTATAGGCTAATTTTTATTCACTAACAAGAGGCAAATACTTAATTGTATTTTTGAAACTTACTGAATAGGTTGAAGATTCCTGAGAGAAAATTATATTATATACATGTATTTTCTGTGACAAGCGGCAAATGGCAAATGCTACTGATGAAGCTGATGAATTTTTGGACCTTTCATAGTAATTTGGATCACGTGATCGGCCTATTTTGTATATAGATGCCCAATTTTTTTTTTTTGCAAATTGACCATTGGATATTTGAGGAAAGTTGCTCATTTTAATGAGTAGAAGCCACTGTGAAATTTCGGTGGGGGGTCCAAAAATAGCCCTGTATAATAAAACATCGTAATGGAACACCTTTTTCCAAATGATGTTTACTAAAAATTTAATAATATTAATGTTTTTACTTCAAAAATAAACAATTTGAAATACTTAAAACAGCGCTGCAGACGTCTGCAAAAGGTATCTTTAAAACAAAATAAAATATGATAAATAAATTCTACTTTATTTTTGAGTACCTAAAGGACGTATTTAATATAGGTAGTTGAAATTAGCTAGTTTTTGCGCGTATTTAAAATTTTGCCCCTCTCGAGAAGTAAACTGTTCTTAAAACCATCTTATCCGATACGGCGCGGCGCAGGCGTACTAATGGCCTGGCATAACTCACAAGGAACTCATTATGCAATCAGAATTAGAAGCATTGTCGGCTCGCTTGTACATAGTTTATGTAGAACCCTCTAAAACCCATTAGACGGATTATCTAACTTGGATATATGGCACTGATGACCGTATGACATATGATGTGAGTGACAGAGAGGATAGGAGATCTCAGTACTTGTCATTTGACATTTGATCTGTTCTGTGCTTATTTAGAAGGTATTATTATAATTCGCTGTACATAAATCGAGTCCCTTTTCGCCTTGATGTATATAGTTTTCTCGTCACGTCCCCGATGAGAATTTACTTTAATTGGCAAATAATACGTAGGCCAATTAAGGATTCTAAGTCGGGTGGCGGCGCGCGTGATGCGACTGGCGAACATATTCAATTATGCAAACGGAGTTGTGAAAGAACGTCCAAAGCTCCCTCTTGCGCATTTATTGACCGCTCTGAAATATCCGGGTAGAATTTTTACAGAGTAAGAGTAAAATAAAAGGCATCTAAGTATTGCGAGGTACAACATTGTATTCTTGTATTATTTACTTCACTTTCACGCCTTTCACTTTACTTACATGAATTTATGTGGCATCTATACTTTCTCTTTGCAAAGAGCAGAGCAGAAACAATAAACACTTTTCTTCTAACACAAGCATATAAGGAACAAATACAAACAACAAACAGTTTTTTTATGGTTTTATTTAATTTAATAAATGAAAAACACTTTTATGATATATTATAATTAGTAATTACTGACACGAGTATGTCAATCAACTGTTAGGACAAATTAATGTTTATTATGTAAACTTCGCTATTTATGCGTGACAAAATTAACATTTTGGTTCAAATATTCTATGGTGCGAGGTTGAGGCACAGGGCGACTAGGGCGAGAAGGTAAAAACGCAAGGTATGAAGTAGCTGGGATGGGAATTGCGAGAGACGCCGGCGCGCAGATGGCCCCTGGGATATCGCAATTGACATGTAAAAGTGTCGAGGCCAGAGCGTGCCACACAGCCGAACGGATTCGCCTCAGGCTGAAAATGCACTTTCCTGGACCGATTGCCTGTCGATTTGAGTTATTCAATGTGACAAAACCTAAGTGCCGATAACGATCGGCTCTGAGAGTCACGGTCGCGCGCGATGCCATCACGGTAAAAGTATGAAATACTCTTATGAAATCCGCTTTTCAGGTTACTGTTGTATAAATCAGTCAAATATGATTTGATGCCTGTAAGAAATGCATAATTTCAACCTGCTTCCTATGACGGTTAAGACACAATTATTTAAATGCGAAATACAGCGCCTGGATAAATACTAAAATGCGTAAAGAAATAAGAGGCTTCAAGTTTCAAGCAGGTTTACTATTGCGTCCATAAAGAGCCAGACTTTAAGAAATAAGAGGCTTCAAGTTTCAAGCAGGTTTACTATTGCGTCCATAAAGAGCCAGACTTTCGATATCCTGTTTAGCCCAGCGAACAGACTAGTGACGTAAGCGTATGTATGTACGTATAAACTACAACCGAACAACTGAGCGTCAAATTCGGCGCGTATGGCGCGATGCAAGTGCCAAGGTCGAGGCTGATCCACGTCGCATGCAAATGAGCTCGGGTAACTCGCTCATTACGCCCAACTCGACTCGGGCTCGACAGCCAACCATTACGAGCCCGTTCATCGAGCCTCCTCTATTTTATTACTTGGTTCTAGGATGTGACGTAAAAGGAGGTTAATGGTGTCGAATTATACGCATTGTTTCACCTAGCCTTCACCATAGAAACGATGCTTAAACTTATTTATGGATTGAACGAGCTCTATCTCATAACAGGCACTCTACTTTGACTGAGAACAAAAAAAATTGGTTATTTACACAAAGACTAACATGATGACGGGTATTTAAAAGACTTATTTGCGAAATTAAGACTGAGCTTAAATTAGATTTCTACGAACCAGATGACGCGGAAGAGTTATCGTGTGCAAATAGATGTAGAATACGAAGTCGAACAAATTTCTTATCTGGCGAGGCTCGCGGAGCAACTTTGGAGCTATTTACGTGATTTTCCACGTTGCTGGAGAAGACGTGTCTCTCGGGCCTCACCGTTTAATTAAAGGGCGGCGGGGCGAGGGGCGGGGGATTCCCGAGGAGCAAGCATAATGGCGGCGCAATATTGGATGGAAATGCGCGGCATGTAGGAATGCGCCTCACGACGCCCGCCCCCTCTCATTCGCGAACGATTTGTGGTATTTTTTATTGACGACTCTAGAAACTCCTCGGTTAGAACAGTTAATAGATTTGATACTGAGTCCCAATGACTTTCTCTAGAACAAAGATAATTTTCACCTTTAAATGCACAAAACCTTCTATCCTAGCATAAAGAAAAAATATTTCAGGAGCATTTTCATACCGCCATTCTTACGTTTGAAAGAGAACAGTACAAGACCTAATGCACTGAACGGAAAACACAAAATGGTTTTCCATAACCATAATTCCAGCCGTATGTGGCACACTGCGAGACAGCACTAAGACAGAAAGTATCAACTGAAAGTGGAATGAAAGTTTATGCAAAGTTGAGAGCACTATCTAAAAATATACTTCGCCTAATGGACACGGCACGACGGTATTTTTCACCAGCGCGTTGCACTTGCTGGAAAGATTAAATTTAGTGCTGACGTTTTTAGAGAGCAGCCAGTATTTCAGCAAGTTAACCGAGACAAATCTGTGACAGAAGTATAGATGTGGAAGACAATAAAATGGTCACATAGGTGAGTTACAACATGAGGATGTTTGTGTGACCTATTAGTGATATTCGAAGTGCATTGCGCACGGAGTAGCGACGCCAAACGGCTACTGGAGTGAAGCCGCGGCGTTGGCAGTGCAATTTGAGCGGCGAGTGGCGAAACCCGAGAGCGAATGGAACTTGACTCCCCACTTATCACACGATGTGAAAGTTGGACATCTTATTAAATTCTGTTATTTATAACTGCGTAACTACACCACTCCCGGGACATAGAGCCGGGCAACTTAATAAAGAAACCGCAGAATGGGGTTTAGAAGCATTTCGCCGGGTTAATGACTACTGATTGCTTCATTTGCTCTGTGAAATGTAAGAGCTTTAATAGTATTTAATTACACAGAACATAGTGCGTCACAATTTTAACTTTATTATTCAGTACAGAAAATTTATGTTGCGTATCGTGTTTACGGTTCCATTTTAAATAATTAATGTTACAATAATATACAATATGAATTCTTTACGAATATATAATAATATGAAACGTATTTGTGGATTTTGAAAGTATTGAGGTTATTGCTATGCAATGCAAACAATTATTGTGTGAGCTTATAGTTAAAAATTAAAAACTTAAAGTTATCAAGATTTAAATGGAAACGTTAAGTTATGCGGCATTTACTGGAGCATGACGTCGTGAATCCGCGTCAATCCAGGGATAGCATAGTAGTCACAGTATTCGCCAGAAATTAAAGCTACAGATGTACCGACTAATCGTACACTAATCAGCAAAAAATGCCGGATAGCTGACAATTCGGCATTACCTTTATTATTGAAATTGACAAAATATATGTTTTCCACATTTTTTCTAATTTTTACTGTTTTCTATGATATAGGGTAAGTCCCGGATAGATGCCGCAGTGGGATAGATGCCGCGATTTCAAAAACTCTTCTATGCGAAACTATCTATAACTCTAAATGCATATTATAAGCTAGCGCTAACCCCGCCCCGCTCCGGTGTGCCACTTGATGTCCCGTGGGAAGGCTGTATTCGTCTCTGTGCAATGATAAAAAAAAATTCGCTCGAAAATATTAGTCATAATAATAAAGGTGTGATTTAAAAAGGTGATAATTTTTTTTTCTGGTAAGTTTATTGTCTTTATTTTTTGTAACCATAAAGTAAAACATCTGAAATTGTTTTTATATGTGTTTTTTCTTATTTTAATTCGTTTCATTTTTGTTTATTTTTGAAGGCATGTATCCTTCACTAATCTGATAGATGCCTCGTTTTTTATAGGGATAGAGGCCCTTAGGGGCTCCTCTTACCATGTGGATGCCAGCCGATTTCGACTACGGCGACCACTTCAGACTCCATCCTGGTTTTGACGCATGTGCGCCTTAGTGTGGCTGATGTAGCCAATTTTGTGCGTGAACTGCCGTGAGCAATGGGGACAAGAGAGAACACCTCTTACCATATGATCTTAAATGAAGCGCGAAAAGGATAGATGCCCCACCAAAAATATATAAATATAATTAATTTATATTCAACTAATGGACAAAAAGTGTAAGTAGCTCAAGACATGTGCCATGCTTTCATTAATGACAAAAAGAACAGGTCAAATATAATTTTAATAAATTTTTGCTCTGAAGCATCTATCCTCTATCATAAATATATAGTAGATGGCCCTTTCACAACTATTTTTAAGTATTTTAGGTATATTACAAAAACCTTACAGATCATATTTATGTATCGTTAATCTTGATTATGAATGTATTTGTCATAGTGGCTTCTATCCCCCGGTCCAATTTTACAGGCGGGGCGACTATCCGGGGTGGGGCATGTATGTATCCGTGATATTTTAGAGGTCTGCAAAATGTGTTATAGTTCCTATATTTATGGCTTTGACTTCTGACCTACTATAACAAACTGCAGTCTAAGGACCATACTTTATGAATTTTCAAACAGTTCTTTAATTGTGGGATTATCTAAAAAGCTATAAAGCGATTTCAAAAAGTGCGGCATCTATCCGGGAGTTACCCTATATCACGATATATATCATTATATTTATTCTTGGATATACTTATATCAGAGATATATCAATGATTCATTTTACAAATATACACATGAAAACTCGTTTTAATTTGCGAAACGCTGACTATGTTGACTGAAACTTAATGATCCAGCTGTCAGTGACAGTGTTATGGTTAATGATGATGACTTCAAGTATTTTTTTTTTAATTTATATATTTTTTTTTATTAATTTAACAAATAATCAGTCTTATTTTTGATAAATGATTTTTAATTACAAATAAATGACATTACATATATGATTTAAATTACAAATATATTTTTTACACCAAAACTTTATGACTCCTGAATTAAAATTTACGATGTATTTACAAGGGTTAGTTAGATTTATTGATATATTATATCGGATATATATAAAAAATGGATATATATCCGATATACTTATATTATAAATATCGGATATTTTCGAACCCTGGTTTACAATACCGCCAAATATTTCTATAAAGTTATTAAATCAGTATTGTTTCAATTATTTATAATTTACCTTGTTTATTGGGGTCTCGAAAAGAACATCAAACAAAAGCTAACCTTTTATTTAAATAACGGATAAAACGTGTAAAGTGTATTAACTGCGAGTAAAAAATATTTAACCTTTTTAATTGATATTTTGTGCAATGAGCAGTTTGAGATCTGAAATGGGGAACAAAATAGAGCTCATAGGTTTGTACAAATATAATGAAAGAATTGCGAGTAAAACGCGACCGTGTGTTATGGAACGCGCATTTAGACGATTAAATTTAGACTAAACAATTAAATGCTGTGCATTTCAAAACGACTTTTCCATTATGGACCGCCTGTTGTTTCACTATGTGTGCGTATAGAGTCGGGAAACCCGCATGCCAAAGTTAATTCCTCGTCACGGCGGTGTCGGCTTGCCGAGATGGACGGATAGTACCGGGTCGGCATTATAAATTGTCTAACGGTGCGATGTGCGGTCCGCGTGCGGCTCCGTCTCGGCAATGTCTGCTACCTGCTCCACTATCTCTATCTTGTGTGTATGTCGACTTGCGGGCAGTCTAGCCGACCCATCGTCGTCGGCACCGGCTACGACGGTGACCTTGTTTGCAAGTCTGGCGGATAACCTTAAAACTTACAGATTAATCAATTTCATGTATCAATATCATCGGTGACTAACCATTCAATAAACTATCCATAATGAAGGATCCTTCCCTAAAATAAAAATATAAAATGACTATTAACTCTTACACACGAAACTGAAAAAAAAAAAAACAATCTATTCGCAAAAACAATTTTGGTCTTGCTACACTACAAGCGGATTCTAATTTTATATCGTTCCCGGAGGACCGACAAGAATTATCAAGAAGATCCCGTGAGAACTAAGGTCAAGGGTTTCTTAATTTTTTTTTTGGATAGGACGCGACGATTACGTTTCGTTGATATGTAGGTTTATTGGACATACATAAATAAGTAATACATAAAATACATAAAATACGTAATACATAATACATAAAAAAGCCATAGGTAAAACAGTAAATCGATAAAAAAAAATATCATGTTTTGAAATATTAAGTAGACAAGAGAAAAAATAATATAAACTTCTGAAGGCACTAAAACTTCACCACGGACGCATTCGTATAATCAAGAACAAGAAATTGAGTGTATTTGTAATTAAATTTAAGAGATAGGGCACGCCGCAAAGTTCATATAACAAAATAATAACTGAACTAATTGGACGATACGTGGCTGGAAAAATAACGCAGCAGATTTGGACAGTAACGACGCCGACGCTTCTCGGAAAAGTCAAAACGGCATAGGAACGATGATCTTTTGTGCTGCGAATAAATAGTAATGAAAAAACCACCGAAGCCTGCAACCACTCGCAAACTTTAAAACGACACGATAATTTCTAACAAAGCCCGAAATTACTGCCAGCTTTTGAACGCCTCAAATGATATTAGAGTGAAAGTCGTTGAATGTATTTTGAATGCGATTCAAGCGATCTAAGGCAAAGTCACTGCCCGCGATTTGTTTGTGCACTTCTTTAATTTGCTTTCGACATTATGAAAGCTTATTAGTATTCGCTAATGAACACACCACCACCACAAAAATACGAAGAAAAAAATCGTTATTTATGAAAAACCATTCGCAACCTGTGGTACTATTATACAACCATACATAACTTGTTCTACGAAGCTTTACATAACACCACCGTGTGCAATGAACTGGCCAAATATTCAAATATAGTCATAGAGTGGGATCAGAAGAATACCTATCGAATGGAGATGAGACTGTGTGCGTGGGTGGAAGGGTCGGCCCTTGCTCCTCTGTGTGCTATCCGATGACGCTCGCGCCGGTACCATCCATAGCACCACACCGTATCGTGGCATATATCAATGCCCACGCATGCACATCAGATAGACACTATGCGAAATGATCACACCTACGACTTTACGATAGCTTTCACTAACTTGATCATCTTGTATTTTATTGTTAATTTCAAGTTGTATTAGTAATTGCAAAAATTAATATGTAGTACAAAAATATGGATGCCGTGAAGAGAGTTATTTTAAATGGAGGCAATTAGCGATGTAAATTTGCAGAAGAGTATCTTCTGACAGAAACAAGTTTAATTTCCCAGTCTAAAGAGTTACTTGAGCGTCGTAAATACACAATGAATACTAACTTTGTCAGATTATACAGCTGCCAAAACAAAGCGCATCGTAAGCACTGTATATAATTATGTAGGTATGTTTACCCATCATTTTAATTAATTGAATATTATGTTAATAGAGACTTAATCTGACGTACCAACATGCAAACTTGGCTGACATGCTAACGCATTAAAAAGATGACTTCGTTTATTCGTAATACATTCTCTGGTATATTGGGCTTGATTCGTCATTTTAAGGCGATCGTAAAAAATATCCCATTTCGGCCGTATACTGTTGAATTTTAATGGTAGCTTAACTGAATAATTTTGCGTGATTTTATTGAAAAGCTATGCCTGTTTTTACCGAACAACAGAACAGATCTGTTATTTTAATTGCGAAAGCCAATTCTGTTCTTTTACTTAACTGGGAAAGAAAATTTTGAAGTAATCCTAAGAACAAAATTGGTTCGCCTAGAAGCTTCAAATCTAAACGGAAGTACTATAATACGACTTGAAACTTCAAATCCAATCAGTCCCTTTACTTTGACGACATCAACTCATATTGCTTAATCCGATACGTATCAATTTAGTCTATTTGCAAATCGTTCACATATGAATATAACCAGTGTGTATGCGGTTAAGTGAATAAGGCAATAAGCTCGGTTAAACCACACAACACGTAGCCTAATCAAATATGACCCCCTCGTCATATCGTGTAATAGATGGCTTAATCACAGGAGACGTCGCGCACCGCGGGCGCGGCGGCGGCGGTGGAGGCGTGTAGCGCGAAGTCGCGGTTTTGTTTGATCAGCCTTAGATTACGTCTCAGGAGTGCGAGCTATGGCGACAGTTTCTGATTCGGTAGGTAAGATAGCTTACATTATCAAGGCAATATGCAATCGTGATCAATTAACCGATTTTTTCAGCCCATTTTATTTGGATTTTGGAATATGCTTTACAGGTCGTGTGAATTATTATAAGTATTTATTGATCTAAGCAACTGTTTCATTATTGTTATTGCTTACTTTTAATGCCAGCCATGCCACACTCAACAAAACAGTATTGAGTCAAATAAAGACTCAGCACGACATCGATATCAACCTTTAAAGGTTAATCCGATTACAAGCGTCGCCGTCTGAGTAAAACATATTACGTAACAAATAACGGGAAATGATTGCACATTCGCCGAGTGCAATAACGTTTTTGAGGAGGGGGCTTCCAGTAAACAACAATTCAAGTTTTCCGATCAGAAAGAATGAAATTCTCTTTACTCGATTAGGTGAGCGGCGATGCGGGGCCTTAAAGAGAGTGCCTCCACGGCTACTGGGCCGGACAAAGCTGTTTGCTTTTCATCCTCCACTCTTCTCAGTTAAATATCCGAAGCTCTATCGGCGGTCAACAATATAAGCTAGTCCTCACCGCAGGGATGCTTTTTATCGAGCAGATTAGTCCTTGTGCGACGCGCACTGCACTATTTCACATTCTCTCGGGGATTATTTAAAGTTTTCTGGTGCCGCAGACAGCGCACAATCTGCAATTTTCAGATTCTAGATCTGCACTACTTTAAAGTACACTTGTGGGTGTCGTTTACGTTTTTACAGGGAGGAATGAGGACATATTATTCTTACAGTTTTAAGCCAAAGTTTTAGTAAGGAACCATATGAGCTGCATTCTCTTGAAAAGACAATAAGAAGCGATGGAGGTTTAAAGATAAGACAAGATTAGCTGTCGTAGGAATACGGGGAAGTGCGGGCGGTCGTTCGCACAGGCGGCCGGCACTGTGCGAGAGCGGTGGTGCGATACCACCAAACACAAAGCCCGCGCAATGCATGCCACCCGCTATTGTTCAACTAATATGTGTGTAAATTCACTGTACAGAATCTTAACTCCTACATACACTACTTACAGTTGAAGTTTTTTTTTTGTAGAGAAAGGACATCTAAATATTTCTGAGTCACTTACGTTTCCTAGCCTAGCATCTTGGAATGTTTTCGAAAGCAACATTGACTGGACCATTGCCAATTCATATATGAAAACACAAGTTATAATAGTGAGTTATCGTTTGTGGGTGTAGTAAAAATACTCTACGTAGGAAGTGGGTTTCAGTAGTCTACGGGACAGGCGTGTGTCACTCGCCGCCCACAGTGAACCAGAAAATCGGGTCTTGGCTTTATTCGCTAGAATCGAAGACGGTGAGCAAAACTAGTGCCGACACCTGAGCGGCTAGTTTTACAAGTTTCAGATTCACTCTTTGGAATACGTTGATGTTCGATTATAACAACTGATTGAATGAAAGAATGTTTTACTTGTTCCAAACTAGACATACTTATGATTAGTTTTATTCCGATAGAAAAGAGTGTTCTGATAGAAATGTCGTATCGTTCTTGTAATATTCTCTTGATATCGTTTCACCACGTATGTATATTTCAGCCCAAGTATAAACATGAACAGCTGCATATCGATAGTAAAGAGTACCGAGACATAAGATATAGTCGCAAAGCAAGTGGAATCTCTACTGAGACCGATCTCCGTGCGTTTTATCTCTTGATCGCGTTATTCAACCAAGCATCAAAGGAAAATACGGGGAGAAAATATTAAGAAATGAAAGTGCCTTTTTATTTATAGCAATTTCTTTGTTTTGAAGACGATTTGTTTCGAATAAGGGAAAAATAACAAATATACTTTTAACATGAATTCGATGTTGGCGGATTAAGCTTGACTTGTTCGTGTCGGCAATCTCGGAAACAAAAACAACTTTTAACTCTGCTAAATATTACTAAATATAATAAAGCTACCCTAAAACCTTTTCGGCCGTTGTGTACGAGTTTGTTGTACGAGTATGCCCACGACTTTCTCGTAAACAAATTGACAAATT
Organism: Coleophora deauratella; assembly: GCA_958295455.1. NCBI lineage: Eukaryota > Metazoa > Arthropoda > Insecta > Lepidoptera > Coleophoridae > Coleophora > Coleophora deauratella. Next base: position 7,034,106 of record OY282388.1, read on the forward strand.
GGAATTAAACTTTTTGTAGCTGCAGAAAGAGGCGAAGTTTCGTTTAAGGTGCATGACGTATATACAGTGGGTCATCTCTAACCCTGCGGTTTTGAATATTTAGATATTACTTTGCAAATATGTAGTTACTACTAAATAATGCATCGGCCATTAATGTCGGCCATAAATGTAATTTCACGTGATCAATGTTAATAAATAAGAAAAAAATTCAAAATTTTGAAGTTTTTACTTCAAAGGAAGTCACGCTCACTACAATACAACTGTCCAAGCCATCCAAACTTTGGGGCCGGCCGTGAAATACTTTGAAGTCGCTTTTCAATTTTTATTACGTGTTACTAGAATATCCGTTATCATGCCATAACTGCGCTGATAAGGTGTATCGCGCAAAGTGACCGATAAATCCGTTTTATTTGTATGTACTAATTGCAGAAATATAAACTCATTCCACGTTTTTGTGTCCAAAATGTTTAACATTTTGCCTTTTCATGTAAGTAAGACTTATTGTAATTTCTGGCCGACTCCTCCAACATTTAAGCAAAAGCTGCGGCCTAGAATAAATCTAGAGTGACTGATGACGTCTGATAAGCAAACTATTGTGCGGAGCTACGCGCATAATATTATTCGGAATAGCCTGGCGGGCAGAGCTATAGCAGACGGCGCGCCGAGTCATCGTCTTGCTCATTACGTTAGCGCTATGCCAATTCCCATACAATGGGCAGAAGACGGCCGACGCGGCGGCGGCAGCGGTGACGTCACTCCGCCAGCCTTGGATTGAGGTCGGCGCGGCGCTCGGAATGGCGGCGGCGAAATGTCGCCTAGAGGGTTTGTTTCTTGCTCAACCGGAAAATCGCAGCTGCATACGTTTTTCAACTGCCACAGACACTTCCCGCCCGATAGCGGTAACGGGTTCGAGTTTTGCAAATATAAAGTAAGTAGAAACATAAATGGAACTAACCTTAATACTGTCGTAGCAGGCGGTGACTCGTCCATTCTGCACTTCAACTGTCGCCGGAGGATGCGCAAACTTGCACTCGGTGTCGGGCCTGGAGCACTTATTCCGCTGGAACTCTCGGCACACTTCGAGCTGCAGCCAGCGTGAGTCTTTTCCATTGAGGAGGCTATTCATGTTCACCATGGCGGCCATTGCTGCCAGTGAGATCGGGGAGGGAGACGCGCGCGCAGTTACGCCGAGCGGGTGCGGCGCATAGGCCGCGAGAGGAGAGCGCGCCTGCGCGCTCGGGGCATGCAATTCCCGATTCCTCGCTTGGTATCCTTCGACGGCACTTAGGCTCGCGCACCCTCACTATCACACACTGTTGACCACGAGCACGGAGACGCGGCACGAAGACGCGCGAAGTAACGACTAGTTAAACTTACGATAAGATTAATCTTACAATTAAGTTAGAAAGACACCGACGTTGCAAGCTTATTTAGGCGAGTATTAAATTATTATTATCACACGCGTTGTTTATCGATGTTGAAGTTTAAGTTTAGTAGAGGGCGAGCGGTGCTTGGTGCGCGAGCATGGCGGCGGCCGGTGTGCGAATCTGGGCAGCGACGTGGGGCGCGCGAAAAAAGCGAGTTTAGCGGCTCCGGTCTGCGAGCAAGCCGGTGCGGTGCGGGGCTCAACTCTGCGAACAACAAAACACACTGGTTACTCTCCGGGCGGCCCGCCCCGGAGCCAAGCACAAGCGGCTACCGGGTTAGCAAGCGAGCGCTGCGGCCGTTCTTGGGCCAGCGCTCAGCGACTCCGCATCTAGAGCAATAAGTTCAGACTACTTGTTTCCAGGTTAAAGTTAGATTCCAATCAAACCGATCCAACGTCAAAGCCATATGAATACAGGAACCAAAAAGCAAAAGCCTGCATGTAGTCTGAACCTAAAGAATGAGATGGTGTCGCAAGCAGATTCGTCATCACAATAAGTTTTATCTCTAATCCCTGTTAATTGAACACTACACTGACAATCAATATACTCGATAATATTTTTTTTTGTTAAACTTGTTGTAATAGCGAGTCTTCAAAATAGATAAATCCCAATGAATATTTTAGTACTACATAGTTTATTTATTGATGCACAAAAATATCGATGAGAAATTTCTCCTCCTCCATTTCAAATTCCTCGGCAAAGAATTTGAAATGGAACTATTTTTGGAAGATTACGGTATTGATATTTTCTGTATTACGGAACATTGGCTGAAGGATCATGAAATGCTTTTTAGTTTTCAAAATTATAGTATGGCCAGTACTTTTAATCGAAAGACTGCGCAACGTGGTGGTTCCATTATATTTTACAAAAATAATAGAAAGATTAAAGAACGAAAGGATGTTGTCAGTCTTTCGATTGAAAAAACTATCGAAATGTCCTGTGTGGAGTTGGAAACCCACATCATTATTTGCGTTTACAGACCCCCATATGATGACAACTTTGCTGGTTTCGAGTCGGCGATGGAGGATGCATTAGATTTAATAAGTAAATGTAATAAATCGGTTGTAGTATGTGGTGATTTTAATGTTGATTTGCTTGAAAAGAAGTCTCTGACGACTAGAATAACTTGTCTATTCAAATCATTTGATTTAGATTTCATTTTTTTAGAACCAACGAGAAAAACGGAGACTTCTGCCACTTGTATAGATAATATATTTTGTAATTGTAATTTTGTAGAGAAAAAAGTAATTAATTGCTTGAAATCCGATCATAGTGGATTAATGGCTAGTTTTCCAACGAAATTAAATAAAGAGCAAATAATAGTTCAAACAAGACCTGTCACTGTCAACCGAATAGAACATTTTCAAAAGGTCTTAACTGAAAAGCTGCCCATACCAAATTTTGACAATCACGTTGAAGCTAATAGTTTTTACACAGATTTTTTTACAGTGCTGGACAGGGAATTTCAATCTATATTTAAAACTAAATCCATAGCAATAAACAACAAACTAAAATTTTGTGAATGGGCTACTGCAGGTATTCATAAAAGTCGAAAAACTTTATTTGACCTATACGACATGAAAACTTATATATTTAATGAGAATTTTAAAGAGTACGTGAAAAAATATTCAAAAATTTTCAAACAGGTATGCCGCGCAGCTAAATCTAATTATTTATCCAGTAAAATCAAATTATCCGATAATAAAATAAAAACTGTTTGGAATATAATTAACAAAGAAACTGGGAAGGTTAAGCCTCGCGATAAAGAATTTGTTTTGCAAACAGATCACGGTAAAATAAAAACAAATGTTGAAGTAGCCAAAGAATTCGAAACTTATTTTACAAATATCCCACTAAAGACTACTGAAGCCCTGAATTCATCACCTAGAAATGCCAAAATATTGCTAGAAGAAAATGTCAGTACTTGCGATCAAAAATTCTCTTTTAAAGAAATTGAACCAGATACTATTGTCAAAACCTTTAAATCTCTTAAAGTGAAAAAAACCGAGGACCTTTGGGGACTTTCAGTAAATTTAATCGGAAATGTTATTGGTACTTTAGCTCCATATTTAGCTTGTCTTTTTAATATTAGCATTGATAATGGCGTTTTTCCAGACCTCATGAAATTTAGTAAGGTCATACCCCTTTATAAGTCTGGCAACAAAACTGACCCGGGAAACTACAGACCAGTTTCTGTGTTACCCGTTCTTAGTAAAATTTTTGAAAAAGTAATGCTAAATCAATTGATACAACATTTTAACGATAATAACCTCCTGCATAACCAACAATTTGGTTTCACAAAAGGTCGGTGTACAACTGATGCAGGAGTAGCACTTATTCGCAATATCTATGATGCTTTTGAGGATTCACAGAATGCAATAGGAGTATTTTGTGATTTATCTAAAGCATTTGATTGTGTTGAACATCAAACACTACTAATGAAATTAAGGCATTACGGTGTAGAAGACGGGGCTCTCAGTCTTCTAAACTCATACCTTAGCAACCGAACACAAAAAGTTCAAATAAATGGCATCAATTCTTCCGGCTCTAAAGTGATAATGGGGGTACCCCAGGGATCAATATTAGGTCCTTTCCTTTTTCTTGCGTATATTAATGATTTGCCGTTTATGGTCCAAAATTTCGCAAATATAGTGTTGTTCGCAGATGATACTTCTCTTATTTTTAAAGTTGATAGAAAATTAAACAAAACTGATGAAGTAAACAACACTCTTTCAAAGATACTCAACTGGTTCACTGTAAACAATCTACTTTTAAATGCTAAAAAAACCAAATGTATAAAATTCGCATTACCAAACGTTAGAAATATTGACGCTAGTGTAATCATAGATAGTAATGAATTGGAATTTGTCAATAGTACGGTTTTCCTCGGTATAACTTTAGATGCTACATTGCAATGGGGTCCACATATAGAAACTTTAGCGGGAAAGCTTAGTTCAGCTGCTTATGCCGTCAAAAAAATTAGGCAGTTAACAGATGTAGACACTGCACGGCTAGTATATTTTAGTTATTTCCACAGTATTATGTCTTACGGAATTTTACTTTGGGGACATGCAGCTGATATTGAAACTATTTTCGTTTTACAAAAAAGGGCAATCCGCGCAATCTATCAGATGCGATCCCGCGAGTCGTTGAGGGATAAGTTTAAGGAAATTAATATTTTAACGGTTGCTAGTCAATTCATATATGAGAGCATTATGTACGTCCGCAAGAATCTACATTTGTTTCGTAAAAACAGTGACAGGCATGATTTAAACTTAAGGAATATAAATAACATTGATATTGCCTATTCGAGACTGAGCAAAGTTAAAAAGTCGTTTGTGGGGCAATCTGTACGATTCTATAATAAAATACCAGAACATGTAACAAATCTGCCTGAAAACAAATTCAAAACGCATGTAAAAAAATGTCTGTGCTCAAAAGGTTATTATAAGATAATAGATTATGTGAATGACAAAGACATTTGGAAATGTATTGCTCTTCCTGATAACTGTATTATTGATAACAAACATTGTATTAGTAATTAAGTATTATTTTAAAAAATGTGTTGAAGCGAGTTTCTTTTGGGCTCGACGTTTCTTCTCGCTTCGGAAACACTTCCCGAAACGTTGAGTGTACAAGTTCCGCGTGGTAGGAACTTTGTACTAGGTAGAAAAAAAGACGATTTAAAAGTATGTGCAAAACATCTACTTAAATAAAAAACATTTTGATTTTGATTTTGATTTTGAATAAACGTGAACACCTCATTATGTTTACAATAGGACAACGTAAGCTCGCTTTCCAATAATTTTCTCGCTCTCATTCCGTGCCGGTCCTACCGTACATAACTTTCAGTTATAATGATATTTATACTGATAACGTCGTTTGTTACTTTGACGACAGTTATGATAATTGGGCAAATGGGGTTGTTCGAACGATGGGAACAGTAGTAGAGCTTCAAAAAAGATACACTATTTATTTAGACAGATGTAGACTTTTTAAATGTAAAATTCAAGGCAAATTAACTCCATACGTTTTGAAAACCATATCACGGAAATATTTCTGTGATCGCACGACATCGTAATAAACATACGTATACTTGACGGCTGACGGCGGCGGCGGACGGTGTAAAGACGGGAATAGGGAAAAACTCGTGAAACCAAATCCTATCGTAATGCGCTATTTAAAGCATAACCCGATTGAAAATAGCCCGGCAACGCAACGTCGCGCTCTACACTGTGCATAAATCTTCAAATTTTATTTTCAACACTGTAGACACGGCAGATGCAACAGCAGTGTTTTTATCGCGGCGACGAGCGCTCGCTGCTCGGACGTCACTACTCAACTAGAAAAGAAAATAAGATTTTGTTTTCATTTCGAATTCAGTGTGACACAGACTGTGTTTTACAACCGCCAGAATTTGTGGAGATGCTATCATGTTCTTTGTCGATGGTTGAAAACGAGCCTCGATTTGCTACCTGGCGTGAAATTAGATTGTTACAGGCAACGGCGACGGTTACGTAAGAGCTGCGGTTGAACTGACTCGAAGACGGTGACGGTGGCTTCGTTGGGGCTGGGGCAGCAGATTGATAATTATTAATTACGTTTTGAAAACTGCTAATTACCGAGGCACAGCATTTTTGATCTAATAACATAGACGTTATTTTATTACTAAACAAAATTTTGAAATCAAGCATGTCCTTTGCCATGAAGTACGCCGATAACGATGACATGAGAGGAGCACCGGAAATGTTATTTCTCAAACAATAATGCGGCGCATGATAACAAAGCAAACGGTCATCGTTTTATTTTCTACATTTAACAAGAAATTGAGAATGGAGGCTTCAAAGGATATCGGCGCCCGATTCTTTTCGTGAGAGTTCTTTCGGAGCTCGACATGCTCGGGGAAGACATTCAATAACCCAGTGAAAAGATTACCAAGAGCAATCAGACGGAAGCGAATCTAAATAAGAATCTCCCGAGAGCGGTCGCGCGGAGGTGGGAGCAGCTAGGGGAGAAAAAGCAGTCGAGCAGCGCCTTTGTGCGATCGCCCGCCGATTCGATCGAGTTACCATCCAAGAATTTATCACACTGATTTAATACGGATATTTTTGAAGTGCAGTTTAGTGAAGGAATATCGCTCAAAAGAAACCAGGCTGCTCGAGCGTATCCACGATCTTGACCGGGACTCGAACCTGGGGCCTCCCACCGACAAGGAGGGCGCTCTTTCCACTGAGCTATCAAGACAAACGGAAAGCGCCGAGCTAACCTGTAATTCATTAAAAAAATTATAGTAATAAAGAAAAAGGTAAGTATATGTTTCTGATTTTATAATTTTCAATAAACCGCACTTCAGTCTCAATTCAGGTTGTTTCCATACTATAGTCAAGGTTATTTTGTTTCATGCACTTTATTATTTCATAACAAATCTAACTGAAAGTGATTGTATTTGAAGGTTTTCTCAATTGAATTTGGACCCCCCTAGGCACGCATTAAGGCTAAAAATCTTGCACGTGGTGCACATAATAAATGAACCTTCACCGATTACTTTTGCCAGCCTGTCACTTCAGTGTCTGACATTTGCTTTTGCCGTGCATTGCCCGATATATATGCAACATTTTAATACTGACCTCAATGAAATACTGTTCACTGACAATACGATGACTGATTGTCATTTATGTAGATAGTAGTACAATTGAACAAAAAATTTTATCGGCAAATAAAATATGAAAGCTTACTGAAAAGTATATTATAGGTAGCTTTGAAGGTTTACATGTACTCAATGTACTCCTTTTTGTTGGTTTCGCAACGTAAACCTAGAAGTGGTCTTTCTTGTTATCAATGTCACAGTGCTTAACTTCGGCCAGTAATAAAGTAGAACGGCGTTTAGGGCTGATAAAAACTGTTCTGGTCGCAAGGCCGACGTAATAATGGATAGATAGGCGGAAAGCAGGGCAGCCTGCGTGACATGGCCTTGGACTGCGGTGTCGCGCTCTGCATCAGGCGCGGGCGCAAAAACCACCACCTTGATCGCCTTCGTCTCGCTCCATTAACGTCATTCCACCACCAGACAAGTACAACATCAAACATGCACTCATTATGCCATTCCATTCTTTGGAATTATCATTGAATAGGATTCAATGGCTTCATGTTATGATAATTTGCAATATATGTTTAAATGTTGTCATCAGTCTGAATTCCGATTTAAGTGATGAATAGATTACTCGTTTGCTTTAATAAAATTGAAAAGGATGTTGTTTTTGGTGGTAAATTGAATATTTTAAGCTCTAAAGAGCTTTTCTGTGTATATTTGGCCGAAGAAATGTAACTCAAGAGTAGAATTCTTAAAAAAAAAAGCTGGTGTAGGTACCCAAACGAAATAGGCAAGTTTTCTTGAGGGATTTGTATAAAACGAACGTATGGCGAGGGAACGTTATAAGATCGCGGCCCAACAAAACGACATTTTTATACTTTTTGCAGCTTCTCAACCATAAATTGTTTAATCTGAATGAAGTATTTCCTGTTAGGTTTTTAGCTCATCAACGAGCAACAACTCATTTGTGTATATTTGAATAATACCAATATACTAAATTCATAATTTTACGCAAAATTCGGTGTTTGTTTAACATCTGTCTACATAATAAAATTGTGTACAGTGTAATCACCTCTTAAAAATGGTTGCTTCTTTGAACAAATATTCGCATTCGATATATGTGCCGTTCAGGGTCTGACACATATTGTTGTGAGTTGTGTGTATCGATAAAGTTCATCGCTGAAGTATCAGCATGATTATTTTGAGGGATTGTTGATTCGAGATTTACTCAGTTGAGTTGTAAATTTCGTTAGTTTCGGAGCACAACGCAACGTTCGATAGTTCAAAAGTGATGTCATCGTTTATTATTCCTCACACGACTCAGCATTCGTTCGCCACGCGCTGGAGTTGACTCATGGTGTGCGTTGCGGAAAAATGCTCCATCCGACACAGGACTCGGGATTACTACTCGATTTTAGAACAACGATTGGCAGAAAACTTCGAAACTGTACTGAGTACCTACACTGGTTTACAAAGTAAAGAATCTATTTATGTATTTAGATACAACAAATCTAGAACATAGCATTTTATTTTGATCTTCGTTAGCATAAAAAAAAATACACGAGTACTATAAACTCTGTCAGTAAGTAAGTAATTGTTATTTGACCGCCTACATGTTGACCTTTCTTTTCCATGTATACTGTTTTATATTTTCCTGATTTATGTTGTGCAATAAGGTGTTTTCATTCATTCATTCATTTATTTATTTATTTAATTTACAACTAATAAGTTATTGGTCTCACCTAATGATAAGTGATGAAGATGTCAAAGATGAAATCTATAACATCAGTCAGTAGTCAGAATTTCAGATTACTATATGTTGACGACATAAAGTTTATTTATATTATTTTGAAAGACATGTGCGTTTTATGCGCGTTTTGAAATTAATCAGTCACGTAGTTTAATTCTGGTAGCCTACACAAAGGCTATTGTTTAACGAGTGCGGAGCGGAGTAGATAGTAACTAGTGCTACTTTAGCATTCGAGACGTGTACAAGGCACATTTAGCAGTCCCAGGACTCCCAGAGGACAGCAGCGGAGTGGTAATTAGCGAGAGAGGCGAAAAATTTGCGACGGCTTAAATTTACGAGGCGCAAATTACACGATTCCGGGCCGCTATCGCTGCAGCGCCCGTTAATGTGCACGGCGCCTTATCGGAACTGGTGCGCCGGCAGCGGCAGCGCCAGGCTCCGACCCCGCGCCGCCGCTATGCCTCGACATTACTGATCGCATCAACGAAACATACAATACAGGAAGCACCAGTGTGCTACCAAATTCAGGAATTTTACGTTGCAAAATATTTCGTATCATGAAAATGCTATTTTCGAGTGTGCCCGCCGGTCGAGTTATGTTTTAGAACAAATACCTATTTTGTGTAAAATATAATGCTCACACACTGCATTTTGGTCACGGAAGGGCATTTTCTGAGCCCGCCTGGCTAGCTACCACCATCTTAATTCTTATCTAACAAGGAGAGTGTCAAACTTGGGAATCACAGATTCCGCTGATTTTTATATATGTTGTAGGGTAGTCTCCCCTCAATTACTAGGTAAAATGGTAAGACGCACTTCGCTTTCATTTTCGAGAAAAATGAATTTAAAGCCAATTTTTTTTTCAAATTTATTTATTTATTTTTAGTAAATAATTTGTTATTTTAATCAATAAATAATTCAAATGGCGAAGTTATTTAATGAGTATTCAATTTATTATATCTGATATGTTTTATATGTATTTTTTAAATTTAAGTGGTTCTTTTTTTATAAAATAATAAATTAAAACAAGTTAATAATAATTTGGACTGACTCGGTGGCTAAGTGGTTAGCGATCCTGACCTCTGATCTGCGAGTCGTGGGTGCGCTCCCCACAGAGGGCAAACTTTTCTGTGATGAGCAGAATTGTTTGGTCTGAGTCTGGGTGTATTATATCTATATATGAATGTATTTAAATGTATAGTGTATGTATATCAGTCTCTGATTCCCAAGATACAGGGAATCCTAGTTTGGGGCCAGATGACCGTGTGTGATTTGTCCCAGATATTAGATATTATTAATTACTAATTAATAATCATAATTAAAAAAATAGAGAATCGGATTTTAGGGTTCCGTAGCCAAATGGCAAAAAACGGAACCCTTATGGATTCGTCATGTCCGTCTGTCTGTCCGTCCGTATGTCACAGCCACTTTTTTCCGAAACTATAAGAACTATACTATTGAAACTTGGTAAGTAGATGTATTCTGTGAACCGCATTAAGATTTTCACACAAAAATAGAAAAAAGAACAATACATTTTGGGGGTTCCCCATACTTAGAACTGAAACTCAAAATTTTTTTTTTCATCAAACCTGTGTGGGGTATCTATGGATAGGTCTTTAAAAATGATATTGAGGTTTCTAATATCATTTCTAAACCGAATAGTTTGCGCGAGAGACACTTCCAAAGTGGTAAAATGTGTGTCCCCCCCTGTAAGTTTTAGAATAAGAGAATGATAAAACTAGAAAAAATATATGATGCACATTACCATGCAAACTTCCACCGAAAATTGGTTTGAACGAGATCTAGTAAGTAGTTTTTTTTAATACGTCATAAATCGTAAACCGCAATTTACCTTTCATTCAAGTAACAACGAACTACAAGAACTTTTATTTACTTGCTGCTACAGAACCCTTCATGGGCGAGTCCGACTCGAACTTGGCCGCTTTTTTTAAATATTTTTCTTGTATTCTGTACTTGATTCTGAGTAACCCCTTTAAGTTTCAAACGCAGTTTTTTAACTTCCTGTATAATACTTTATAATGTTTCAAATGTAAACTAGTGTACCACATTACAATTTTTTAATAAATATTAATTTAATTGAAAATTTGCGTCTTTTTCCCATGATTTTTAATGTTATAGTATAGAGACATATTTTGCTCTTGTTTTAATATTTTCTTTGGACGTCATCTTTTCAAGGCTATCGCTGTACTGTTATCTTGATTAATTGGATCTGGTATAATCAAATGCTTGGCTAAGCATCAGTTTAAATTCCAGCTGATAAGATTGAAACCGAGGTACTTGAGTGTTGGTAATGGGTAAGAACCTGTGAGACAAAACCGTTGGGCAAAATATGAAGGGAACGCCATTGACTTTGGTTGAATCATTTAATCAAAATATTTAATTAAGAGATAAATAAATCTCATTTTATAGAAACAAAGCCTCTGAATTATTTACTTGCCGATGAATTTGCTATGCCGCCTGAGCGTAGAGCTAGGAGATAATTTTTAGACCATGTTTTCATATTATAGGTATATTTGTTAAATCCACAATTGGTAAGCCTAATTTATTCGAATTCTCAGTTTGAGCATATTGTATTAGATCAGAACACGAATGTAAGAGTAAAAATAATAACTTAGGATTGTAGAACAATAATAATAATGTAGAGCGGACCCTCTATTGACAAATGGCATTGTTGAAAGCAGGTAGCCCGCCAGCTGTTACCCTCGGCTCATAGACGGAGCGTTGCAAACAAACCATTGTTGCTGCTTTGGCCGAGACCAACAAAATTTTTAAATTAACACTTTTTGAATGTTTTTGGTTGACAGTTTGTTTCCAATAGTTTAAGTCCGGAAATTCACAATCTGAGCAAATAGCTTTACTAGAGATGAAAGATTTATAGTGTTTAATACGAGTATGTTTTTGATTTTCGTCGGAATCTTTTTTTTTATGTATGTTCACCGATTACTCGAAGACGCCTGAACCAATTTGGAAAATTCTTTTTTTGTTTAAAAGGGTATACTTCACAAGTGGTCCCATATAAATTTTATCGAAATCGATTCAGCGGTTTTTGAGAAAATCAACAAAAACATAGCAAAATTGGAGTTGTTGCGATTGAAGTCGGTTGTTTTTAACGTATTCAGCGTGGTCAATTATATAACGATAGGTAGGTAATTCATTGTATTCGCTGATTTAGTATAGGTATCTAACTTAATCCATGTTTAGTTTGAATGATTGTATTTATGAGATGCAATACTAAAATGACATAATGCAGTGGCTTATAACTTAAACAAACTGCAGAAATTTTACATAGGTAGGTACAATGTGGAGGAAACATTTTAGTAGAAGCAGGCTTAGAGATGGAGGTTTCATTTAAAAAAAATAAAGTTGACAATGTAGACAAAGAACACAATCGATCTTTAGTCAGAAAAATATTAAATACGAGTTCATTTGATATTTCGTAGCAGATTTGGTTAACAAAGTTAACGACAACTGATTGAATTAATAGAACGTTAATAGAAATAGGACGTGAAAAATGAAGGATAGCAAATAGGAGAGTATGTAATAAATTCTCGAAAAACATCCGGAAAAAATAATAATTAATGTCAACTAAAATCCTCTTATAGAAAGACACTGCTCACGCACAATCAACTTTTTAAGGAAGGCGCAGATTAAGAGAATGTTGAGACAGAAAGAACTACTAACATAATATTCGACAGAGTAATGAATGAGGAAAGAAAGTTTCGTCAAGGTATTAGGAAAAGTTCTACTTGGCGGAACTTCTACATTATAAGCAATATCGATGAAAGCTTTAGCGTTCGTGTCGTGGGCACGGCCAAGCCAGCGCGACACGACAAAGGCGAAAGCTCTCATGCGGCATTGGCTAGCTTCGAGCGTCGCGCGACATCGAAGTCAGATCAGGACAACTTACTTGATCCGACTTTACAAACTTTCCGTCGAATTTCGGAAAACGCTGATCGTAACAATTTCGTTCACAAAAATCACCAACAGAAACATTGTTGTCGTAGCACTTGATTTTATTTCACTTACTTTCACGGATTAATAAAGCGAGTTCCGAAATCGACGAGATAATGTCGCTTTCTAAATAATTAGCGTACACTTACATGATGAAGGATAAACAAGCCGGGTAAGGGTATGCGATTGTCCAAAAGTTAACATAGGAAGTTGCACTTAAGTTATGAGAACGTTTCGCCGGTAGCGTAGAGGTCGCGTTCGCGGCCACAGAGCGGGGCGGCACGCGTCGTGTTCGGGGCACGAGTGCGGTGCACGGAGCGGCGCGAGTCACACAAGCACAAGCAGAGTCGGCAGGCGACTGACGGCAGGCGAGCGGCGCGGCGCGGGGGCTGCCGCTGCGCGCGCACCCCTCACCCCACCCCTCCCGCGCAAGACCCTCCCTCTCCCCGCACCCCGACGCCAGTCAGCCGCCTTATCTATCACACCGCGCGGCGCGGCTACCACCGCGCTTCCTTTCTCCTCATGCAGGTCTGCGTTGGGAGCTTTGGCTGCTAGCTTTTCGGCAATGCTGCACTTCCGCCCGCACTGATGACTGTATCGTAGGGTGCATTGCATCTACATACGTACATCTTTGTTCTATTCAGCAATGATGAGTTTAATTAACCTCAGAGAATTGATCATCTAAGAAAGGCATGCATTCTTATAGAGACTGAGTCGACGATTCCTTTGCATGGTCATCTCGTCGTTTATGCGATGCAGAAACTCACAGTGACTCATCCCATGCGACAGCCAGCAAAGAGGGAAATAATAATGTGCATTATGATGCGGAAAAGTGATCATTTGCTAGGCAATAGCGGCTCAATGCAAAAAAATATCGGTGACAGCCTTTCTTGAAACCGAGTTAGAGGCATTAACCTGCCTGGTGGGTCGGATTGATCAGGGGGTGAGGGGAGAAGGGCCAATGTGTAAGCGAGCGAGAAACATTGGGGCAGCGCAGGCGCAGGCGAGAAGCGGCGAAAGTGCACTCAGAAACGAGTTTGCGAGTTGCGAGACGCGTGACCTGCTCGAGGACATTGCTTGGAACAATCCGCAATCTGCCGCAGCTGCCCATTGTAGTCAAGATTCAGTTTAAGCATAATTCATTTAATGATTTGAAACAAAGATGCGATGAAAGTCCAGATACAATTTTCTAAGTGCCTCAGGAAACTTTGTTACTTGCGCAATAATACTGTAAATTGTAACCATGGCGTTAGAGGTTTTGAATTTATCGTTTCTATTAGAGAATCCACAATTGATATAAAGCCATTTTTACAAAATAGTGTACAGGTTGTAACAAAAACAGGTGATCAATTTGTGAGAGGAACATATACAAAGTTGTTGCCACCAACGCAACTTTCTAATCTATAAAAAACAATAAGTAGATGTAAAAATCATGTTATTTGTTAAAGATAGAAAAAGACGACAAAAAAATGGACAACAAAGTTATTGTAGAGAAAGTAACTGTTGAGACCGAGAGTAAAGAGGTCAATAGGTTTACTAATTTCAGCAATAATAACACTCAGGCGGGATACAAATCTTTAATTAAACAACATACATACTTCTTTTTTATTTGCTACAAAACACATTGATACCAAATTTACCCATTTCCTACACGTCTTGAACGGAAAAATCAAAATAATGTTATTTAAAGCAAATCAGTATCTATAATTCTACATCAAATCAAAAATTAGTAACACAGGTCTAGATCGTGCCAGTTTTTTGTAGAGCGCACACTCGGCCAAGCGTGACTTCTAAAAGCTCGTTTATTCGCTTCTTTCAATCCTTCGACTAGATCTAGTCGTTTTTTATTTGTCTACTTTGATAGGTATTAATAATGCAGAGCTACAAACCTTTTGTGGTACGATCAAGGCACTGCCCGAGGCAAGGCCAATTTGGTAATTACTTGCAAAACATTGAATTTTTAAAAATTAAATTTCGAGCATATAATTATTTTTTCATCAAATAATTATGTATTTAAATAGTTATATTTTGCCATTCAGTTATGTTGATTTAAAATACCACAGTAAAAAGAGACGAAAGCTTCTTGAACAAGCTTGCATAGAAAAATATACTTAATTACTTTTAATTTTTCATCACTATTATTGTAACCGCCGAGAGACGTCCAAAGTTGAACGACCCACCTCCCCATAGGTTTCCCAATCAAGGTATTTTCTAGTATCTACTTTTTGTTTAAACTATTTAAGGAACACTTTCTTTACATCCATGCCGATGCCGATAGTTTATTGCTCTTTGCGAAGCTGTAAGTATGCGTCTACCACATTTTCCTCTGGCGAGACTCACCAAATGGGCGCAGCAACAGTGTTCTTAATTAGCCGACGGCTTTTTGAACAATTTTTTCAACGTGTAATGAGTGGCCAATGATACTGGTAACTATTTCGTCTTGCTGCTCGCTTGCTCACAATGCGTGCCGGTTAGCTAGCTCCGCGGCCACCAGCACGCGAATTCTCTCCGTTATAACTTACATAGGTGTCTAAAGTATTTCCGAATAGTTTTCAATTTTTTATTCTTTAAATTTATTTGACGACTCTTTGTCTTGCTTGATATATTGCTGCACTTAGGCAGCGGTATTCGAATGAAATATGAAACAAAAGTCTGAATCGTACAGCAAGAATGTACGGTGTATACTGATACAAAATTTTGAAACGTTGACGACGTCGGCGAAAGATCGGGTCGCTGACCCCACGTCTATCTGGTTCTCGCAAAAAATGCAGTGTGCCGTCCCACGCCATACTGTATGCAGCATATATATCATTATGATTTTATAGTTACCATTATAAGTCCAAAAGTTGGTTATCAAGACCTTAAGAGTCGGAATCAGTTGGGTCTGAATATAAATAGGTTAAAAGAGAAACTATAATATTAATTATATTCTCTGAATACACATTGTTGTGGTTAGCTATTTTGTGTACCTACTTGAGGACTGAATTGGCCAATTGTTGAAACAAGTAAGCCAGTTGGACTGCGCCCACACGACTCATCTAAACATCAGATCACTGCGCACGCGCCAAATTTCCTGTACCGTTCAATCTTCACTATTCAAACACCTACGATCTGGCTATTGTCCTGTTATGATGAGTTTCTATACATCTGATGTACTTATTTCATATTTTAAAGACGAATTAAATGAGTAGTGATTATTACGCAGAACTTTTAAACCGCCAAACTCAACTCTGACGATACTTACCGAAAACTTTGTTTAGAAATTTAATTTAGAGTAATGCAATTAAGAAGAAATATAGAAATCTGTTTGGAGAAAAATATTCAGAGGAGCAGGAAGCATTTGAGACATGGCTTCACTAAGATATACGAATTGTACGAATTCTCGGTCTACTGCCTGCCGACATACATGTATCCAAACACCAATTAAACTAAATAAAAAATAATGAAGAATTTAGAAACTGGTCGGCTTCCTTGGAGCGCATCGCAGTAATTGGCTAACCCGCGCTAGGAGTGCAGACGGAGGCATCAGTCTACTTATTAATTGCTATTTCAAGTTTTTCACACAGACTCTTCAGCCAATAGTCATACTTCAATAGGAATTATTGCAATCACTATTTTTTTTTTCAACAGCGTGTTTTTAGATAATAAAGCGCAGCATTAGCTGGTATTAACTATTGAAGTACATTCTATTTGTAGACATGTAATTTTATAATTGACATTATTAATTTTGATTCTTTTAATCTATAAATTTAATTTAGTACTTCCAAATAAAATTTCGTTCATTTAATGCCATTAATTTTGTGGTGATTTGGTAATTCCATTCTACGGTTTTCTTTATGGCAGCCGTTCGCGCTTTTTCGATGACTCCGCATAAAGTTAATTAACCTCCTCCAGTCCTTCACCCAAATCCTAGTTAACATTCGTTACTAAGATTGCCTTTAAAATGTCTTCCATTAATTGAATTCAGCCAACTTTAACAATTAAATTTTGGATTTTGTGTGGGCGGGGAGTGTAATAATCTGTGAGATTCTCGCTATAATTAAATACTCAATAATATCATTATGATAATTTACGTATCAGGATGCTGAAAATAAAGATTTTTATATTGCGAAGATGTATTTCATTTAAAGATGAACCGAAAAATATTCATACCATACACTTACTTAAAGATAATAACAAAATTACTTTTTATATCATTAACTTACGTTTCAAAATTATGTACATTAATTTGTAAGAGCAACTGATTGCCTGAATTACTTGCTAAGTGTTAAGAAATGTACCTCCATAGAGGCGCGAGCGCAATGTGTGCTAAGTGGCTTTTAAGGTCGGTTACCTCACCAGTATCACGATTCACGCGCCTCTAGCCGGCTATCGTACTGATTTAGAGTAAGTAAGTGTTTTTGGTTTCAGCGAGTTCAACTCAACCTTCATTGTATATTTGGTCTATTTTGTAATAACTGCACCGCACCATCCTTTTGTTTCTTTTATATATATTTCCTGTATCAGTTTTATCAGATTTCAAACGTGTTTTAGATAAATTCTGATTGAAGGTAGAGCGCCATGATTTCGCCGAATTTAAATAAAATCAATATCCGAACAGTGACAAAACAACAAATTATAAAACAATTTGCTTTATGCCAATAACCATTATCAGAATCTAAGTAGCATAAACAAGAAAGGATATTTTTTTCCGTGTATTGGTTTACAAAAAGCACATTGACTCTATAGATGAATGAAACAGAATGGATCTGTTTCGTTAAAGGTATAAGTAGCTAAGGAAAAGGAAAAAAACGACATCAACATTTTTCATTGCGTCTGAAAATAATTCTCGAGGATTTTGCGACTTTGTGCGGTAGCTCCCATGAAAAGGATGATTCATAAAGTGTTCAAAGGATCGTGATGTTTTTCCTTCTCTAAACCTGACTTAGGTGAGGCCGTGACTGCTCGAATTCTCGGACCATTCGCGTCGCTCCGTGTACTTTGCTTAAGTTATAAAGAAATACTTTTTGTGAGCCAGAGTTTGTTAGCGACGCACGATAGAGAACAGGGTGACAATGAAGAGGATTTACTTTGGGTGTAGCGTGATGAACTTGTTTGGCGACTAAACCGAGCTCCTTATATGAGCACGATCAAGTCAATTTATGCGCTTGTTCAACTGTCAAGAATTAAAGAGATTGACTGTGCGCCCAAAAAGGAGGAGAATAAGTATAAGCAGTTCCATGAACCAAATCGCGGAGCTTAGATGGATTTATTGGTTGTAGTATAGATAGGTACCTACATATTTCAAAGTATGTTTACCAAATGAAATGGTAGATGAAATGCCACCATTAAAACAATTTATCTACTTTCATATAAACGGATAAATAAATTTACATAACTGAATACGAACACTTGATCCCTAATTTGGTGTAGTTAGTATTATTATTTGTTGCTCTTGCTATGATCAGTATTTGCCACTGCTCGTAAATAAGGGTGTCTCATTTCGGGCCATTATTAATGAATCTGCCGTTTCCCGCCGCCCGCGCCCGCACCCCACGGCGCTTCCGCCTGAAAGCCAAATAACAGGTGTGTCTAACCCCGTTCGCACAATCTATTTTCGATGTCTTATAACTTATAACCGTGCAGAGAAACGTTGAGTTCTCTCGCTCTAAATATTCATACCATATGCCAGATATTGAGATTTGTTTGGGCGTCATCTGCTCGACATCGCCGACTCTAAATAAGCGCGGTCTCATGTTGGCTTTGAGAAGTTTCATTAGCCGCCTGGGACTTACTTAAGGTATTATATTGCTCGAATTGTGGACAGGCATATCTAATTCTTTAGAAGAAAGGTATTCCGACAGATAAGTCTTCACTCTTGAAATTTTATTTATAATTTCAGATACTGAATTAAGAAAAACAGACGAGTGAATTTCAGGTCCAGAAGATTAAGTAGGTAGATACATTCGCTTCACTACCAGTTTTTCTGTCTGCCTTTATATTGTTTTATTCACTTACAAAACTTCTTTATACATCATTCGCAGCGGCCTGCAGCTGAAATGCACAAAGATGTCGCTTCTTCCCTACACTATACACATAATGCACTTTCTTTATGAATGACGTACTATTGTTCCGAGCTCGGATTTATGTTTTATTTTCCGTTACAATCAGTACGGAAAATAGAATACAAACTTGTTACACCACATTTTCCCAGATTACTTGTTGGAATAATGTTTGTTCATACAGAAATAAAAACTTTGATAAAAAAAAACAACTAACGAATATGCTGGCGATAAGGCATATTTGCTCAAGCATAGCATCATCTACCAAAGCATAGCGATCCTGTGTATAAACATTAATGTTTTGTGATCAGATTTAGACCGGCAAGGACGCGGGGGCAGCAGACGAGGTCACACCTCAGTGCGGTGCCTACCAAATTGTCTTATAGAGCAAACCAAACCACTGCGTGAATCAGAAGAGGCGCGATGTGACGCCATCGTAGGAAGTAGCCACTTGCCCGTCGGCCTACGCTTGCCATCAGGACGAGCGGCATATTCTTATAAAAAACTTTATTATTACCTTGATTCGCATACTCATGTGATAAACTGGATATGACGAATGATTCCAAAAGTTTTGCGATCGTCGTAAATAAATGATTCATTAAATTTTAAGGAATTTCATGCACTCCAGTTAAATGTACAATTCTGAATCAATTTCCATAAAGTTGATTCTAGTAGACTTGGTTCGCAGCTCGTGATATTTAGCAGTAGCCAGTGAACTGATTACGTCATCACTCGTCTAATTTGATTACATATCGAGGGTTCACGGGCGACTTGTATTAAGCGACATTTTTAGAAATGTTCAGGAGACTGATTTAAAAATATATTTCTTAGAAAAATAATCATTAAAACTTAACTTCTTAGTATTATATAGATTCTCGATATTCTTAATATTCTAAATATTATTCAGAAGTTATTTTTTGTGAGGTATTTTGTAACAAATAAATTTTTAAAGTAGAGGTTACCTGTGTTTCCAAAAATGTCGCTTAATACAAGTCGCCCGTGAACCCTCGATATTATAACAACGAAGCAAGGTCGAGATGAGAGCTGTCTTAGAGCATGTAAATCACGTGTGACTTTTATCGCATTTGGATTGAGTGGAGTTATTAATGTGAACCCTATTATTTACTTAGGCATAATTCTTTATAACAGTTTCTAAAGAACAAAAATAAGAACAGCCCTAATCCATGATGGAGTACCAGAAATACATGATTTATGATACTTTTATGCGATATTATAATTATAGCCGATCGGGGTTTAGCGAACCATAATTTCAGTATGTCTGACTTCAAAGAGTTTAGAGAGCTCAAAACTTTCACAAAGGGTAGTTTGCAAAACCCAGCAATGTTCAATGTTATGCCAAGGATGAGCTGGCGAATCGTTCCCGTTCAGAACTGACTCGTTTTAAACTCAATCGGCATTGAACGCCATAACTGGGTTTTTGTTCAACTCCCCCTTCTAATGTTCGGAGTAATATCAGTTGATTTAGAATATATCTTGATCTTAATAAACGCATTAGAGAGTCTTAGTTTTAATACAGGGGTTATAGCTCAATAATAATGCACTTTAAGTAGAATGAAGTAGGTATGTCTACTAGTATGTAGTACATAGTAAATATGGAAGAGAAATAGCAGAATGCATTTGAAATGGTTATTCTGTTAACAAGTAATGTATCCAACAAAGAACTCATAGTTTAAATAGCCGCTTAAAATTCCGTTACAAATTCTCACATTTCCTCAAATTCACCCCGCGTTCGTGTGGATCATTTGAATTATAAAGTGAGAAGCGAGTGCAAGCGGAGTGCATAAGATAGCCGGGCTATTTAAATGGGGCTGAAGCTGGAGCTAAGGGCGAGGTTACACCTGCGTGCCGCGACGTTACTGGTCTGGGTCACTCGGAGCGGCGCCGGCGCCGGCGGCCGCGTGTGCTGGGGCCTGACATGACCCTGCCCGGTCAGAGTTCAAACGGCCCGATTTGGCGCCGTTTACTGCTTTTATTTGATTTGAAAACTCTTCAGTTGTAATCAGTCCTTTTGTTAACACTGTGGCCCGAATGTTATTAAGATAAACACAAGTTCCCTGTGTTGTTGCAGCTTATCTCACTCAACTGAAATCACAACACCACTCATCAAGTTCCCGCCCGAATCTAAATTAACTATTGGTTAGTCAAACTCGAACAACAAGACGTCCTGATAAATGGTACTCCAATCCCGCTGATAGCGGAATAACTTTAACTCTTCCAACGATCGGATCCGTGACCGTTACTCAAAACTTTGGGCCGGCTTTGTTCCCAAACACGAAACTAATTTATTCTATCTCGGGATGCGATGCTCCAGTGTACTAAATAATAGGTAAGCAAATTATAAATGCGTATTAACGGTCAAGTATAGTTCAAAGATTAGGGCATCGGGCAACCCTTTAATAGGCGCGCTCCGCAGTAAGAATATCGTAGTGACCCGCGGCTGCTCCCGTCAAGGTGCACGCTCAAACAATTTGATATTTTAATAAAGCCAGCTCCCTTTTGTTATTCATTTTATGACTAAGAATGAGTTTGTGCATATCGTTTATTATCGTAAGAAATTGTAGCATTCTTGGAATAGCATTTTACAGAGTGACTTTTTGATCGCTGATAAGCGGCATATAGAGATGCTACTCATCTTTAACAAGGAACTTAAGATCGAGAGTAAAATAACTTGCAATACAAACTTTAGAAATCGATTGATTATGTTATTTAAAATTAGTTAAATTTATTCAGTTTCATGGGTACTATCTATCTACCATTTGCCTTTTGACAGCTATTAAAAAGTCAATATGTCATGCATTTTACTGTTTAACTGTAATTTCCATTTTCCTATATCATATAACTTTTACACCACAATTTCCAATAGTCACAATAATTATTATGAAAACTCCGCCCTGCTGTCTGCGTCGTTGAATATTTTACGCGTTGCAAAATTTACTAAATGGCTGAATGCAATTGTTAGTATCGTCGTTAGCAGCAGGCGACAGGTCGACGACGCGAAACGCCGCTAAAGTGAGTAAACGTGTTATTTCGTCAACACACTATAGAGGTATACAACAACAGATCGATTTTGGGGTAAAGCCTGACCGTGGAGCAGATTCATAAATGGTTTCGTTAAAACGTTGAGTGCTACGGGAAAAAATATTTCGTTTAATTCGCGCAAAAGACCAGAAAGATATAAGTATCAGATCTAAATGGACGTGGAAAAATTTGCATAGTGAGTTAGGTACAATCCCCGCATACAATTTTAAGCTGAATAATTTGATTTCACTGTTAATTTGTCTTCATAACATGGGCTTATATACCTGGCTTCTAAACTGGAAACTTTACTCATTTCGCAAAAAAAAATGAATTCACATTCTAATTATTTAATCATATGCTGATACGCCAACTTTAGATGGGAACCCCAAATTATTTATAATAGTTTGGGAAGATTTGTGTTTGTTGTAGGAACTACGGTTAAATTATTTTCAGGTATTTTAGAAGGACCCTAAAATCTTAACCCCGCATAGGTATCCTGCACTAGTTGCAAATCTTCAACTCGTCCAAACAATATGACAGTAGAATTAGAAGCTGGTGCTCAGCTTGGGCGGGTGGTATCAATCACCGTGGGCGGGCGGTGACACTGGACTTCAATTAGCGGCGTGGACGGCGCGTGTGATTGCTCAGCGAACCTACCAGGGCTGGGCTAAGTCGTAAGCCTTAACTATTGCTTTAGAGTATTCATCTATAAAAATAACACCAAGCTCTGTAGAAAGGCGACTACTAAAACTACTAAATCAAAATGAGACATTTTGCTACCTAAAAAAGTACTGTAAGTAGTACCGAAATATACAAGGGAATTATGGCGAGATACCATGTATTTTGGGACTCCAGTCTTTTCATCAACGTGCTTTAATGATACATGGTATTTCTGGAATATGGGATTACAAATAACAAAAAAGTAATATTGTGTGTTTATTGCACAAGTTAGGAGAACTTTGAAATATCGATGTTTGAAACTGATCCTTCAACATTTTTTGAGGTTATAACTGGGAGACCGAGCTTAACCTATTAACTGCTACACTGCTCTTTGACAAACGTGCCTCCACCGCCAACGTTGGCTCCAGCTAACAAAAATGACTATAATTATTAGCTTATTATTGTACTTTAAAAATCCCCAAAAACAATGACAGCTTCTTAAGTCTGGCAACACTGATTCCTGAGCTGCGTTCCGAGGGTGCACTATGCCCACTCTGACAGCAACCGTTTTGTATCTTCTCTTTCACCCTTACGCGATTTACATGCTATCCTGTTGTCAGAGTGAACGGTTGCTGTCAGAGTTTTTTGGACTCTTCATACTAATTTGGCCGGTCAGTTGCTCGATTTGTATGGAGACTCCAAATTTTTTTTTGCGATTTGACTATGGGTTCCTTAGGGAAAGTTGTTTGTTATCATGAGCACATTCATAGCATTTCGTATCAAGAACTAATTTCAAGTCACCCTATATAATGGAAATAATTTCTTAACTGAATGGCTCTTCTTTATTTTTTTATTTGGTGGGTCCCAGTTCGCCATACTTCTTAGCTGTTATTACTTAAACTGGGGCTTCTACTCATGAAACCGAACAACTTTTCCAAAGGAACCCATAGTGAATTCGCAAAAAAATTTGGACTTCCCATATTAAGTGGGAAGACAAGGTTATCGACTTGTTACAAAAGAACAAAAAAAATTTCGCGAATTGACTATGGGTTCCTTGGGAAAAGTTATTCAGTTTCACTAATAGAAGCCCCAGTTTAAGTAATAACATCTTATATGAATATTTAAATGTCACTGATCCTAATACAATCCTAGCTATTCTAAACGAGGACAAAACTAAGGCAGTTAAATAAATAATATTATATTTAGGTTTGGCTTTCTAACATCAATAAATTCCATTGGAGTTTAATAAATAACGGGGCTTACAGAAACCTCCGGCACCGTCTACTACCCATTCCTAAAGTGTCAAAGGGTTACTCGACCCACTTATTAACCCAACACTCCTCGTTACCCGAAAACTGGGAAATTAACAAGTTGTTTCAATATTTACCGTCGCTTTCGGACCTTTCCGGTTCTTTCTAAACCTTCGGAAAAACTCTTGCCAAAATGGAGTAGTTTGCTAACAATTTGTTGCCTATAGAATGATGTGTCGATACAACGTATTGGAGAACAGAAATTGCTGTCTCGTAAACACCAATCTAGACAGACAATTGCACGGGTATATGCGCACGCGACCAAACTGCAGTTGGAGATAATTATTATCATCAACCGTCACGTTATTGCAGAATTACTGAACATACCGTTAGTATGAGGCTAGGAAGCGCACCCAGCGGACGTAAGCCGATTAAAAGTAATAATAGCTTATCAAGATTCCTAATTAAGTTTAGATAAGTTTTGAAATAGTATAATTTTTTTGTCTGCAATATAGACGAACAAATCGAACAAAAGATAGATATCAACTGGTTAAAAAACCGGCCAAGTGCGAGTCGGAATCGCGCACCGAGGGTTCCGTATAAATTCATAATCACACATGTCTAGAACTCTATATTTTTTATATTTGAGTTGATTGAATGAAAGGTAATTTGCGGTTTACGATTTATGACGTATTAAAAAAAACTACTTACTAGATCTCGTTCAAACCAATTTTCGGTGGAAGTTTGCATGGTAATGTACATCATATATTTTTTCTAGTTTGTGGATTCGTCATGTCTGTCTGTCTGTCTGTCTGTCCGTCCGTCCGTATGTCACAGCCACTTTTTTCCGAAACTATAAGAACTATACTGTTGAAACT
This sequence comes from Coleophora deauratella, assembly GCA_958295455.1. Taxonomy (NCBI): domain Eukaryota; kingdom Metazoa; phylum Arthropoda; class Insecta; order Lepidoptera; family Coleophoridae; genus Coleophora; species Coleophora deauratella. The sequence goes on from OY282388.1 coordinate 7,058,713, forward strand.
TGGTAAGTAGATGTATTCTGTGAACCGCATTAAGATTTTCACACAAAAATAGAAAAAAGAACAATACATTTTGAGGGTTCCCCATACATAGAACTGAAACTCAACAATTTTTTTTCATCAAACCCATACGTGTGGGGTATCTATGGATAGGTCTTCAAAAATGATATTGAGGTTTCTAATATCATTTTTTTCTAAACCGAATAGTTTGCGCGAGAGACACTTCCAAAGTGGTAAAATCTGTGTCCCCCCCTGTAACTTCTAAAATAAGAGAATGATAAAACTAGAAAAAATATATGATGTACATTACCATGCAAACTTCCACCGAAAATTGGTTTGAACGAGATCTAGTAAGTAGTTTTTTTAATACGCCATAAATCGTAAACCGCAATTTACCTTTCATTCAATCAACCCAAATATAAAAATAAAAACATTTAATTTCATAAACACAACGAACTACAAGAACTTTTATATTATGTTCATCGACGTAGAAACAAATGGACTTCGGGTCAGCGCTCAAAAGTGTCCGAACCAAAAGAGTAGTAAAACGCAAAAAGAGGTATAATTTCGCGCCAGTCTTAATTTGGTCGGCCGGCTGACTGCACGTCCAAAATGGCGTACTGCGTCGTGAAAAGTTGTAAAAACTATTCAAGTAAGTGAAAAAACAGGATGGAGTATCATATTTCCGGTAAGTAAACTCTTGCTTTATCATTTTAAAGTATTGTTTTGCTAAAAAACACAGTAGTTTATTTTAATTTGAATTACGCATTTAGTTTGATTTCCACGAGCGAACAATCGAACATCACAACTTTGGAACATAAATTTTATAGAGTCGCTTTCAAGTATAAAGTTTCTTATAAAAATATTTTGTTACTTTTTTCCATTGTTTTTATTACATGAAATATTTTATTTATTTTAGCTTTCCCCGAGATCCTATACGTTGTGCACTATTGAAAAACATTATAGCCGAATCGAGACGAGAGGAATACTTTGTTCCGAAAAAATTCCACTTTGTTTGCTCGAGTCATTTTCACCCTGTATAATTCATATTTAAGCGTGTTTCTGTGTTTTTTATAAAAAAATAAACAAGATTCTGCAAAAATAAAAAATACTTATAAAACATAGCCAATAAAAATACATTATAAGTGAAAGCTACTCCATTACTTCTCTGTCTTCACACGAAGCTGCGTAAGGTGAAGACGTTCCAGTCGAAGCTTCGTATGGTGATAAATTGTTGCAAACAAAAACAGCCGTAATGCAATGACACACGATCTACATTCAAATGTGTTGTTTCTATGCATATAACTGCGTGCGTACAGGTTATCTTCGGGCGCTTTTTTCGTGATTTATTTACTAGACCCGTCGTCCATTTGATTCTACGTTGATGATTATGTTACTTGCTGCTACGGAACCCTTCATGGGCGAGTCCGACTCGCACTTGGCCGCTTTTTTGGTACTGATCTTATCATGAACTATGAAGATGATTGTCGGCTGTGGTGAAGATACCTATATCAGTCCGGTTTGGGCTCGTTAGACTGCTTTTATTGCTTCTATGTCGAGTCTGCATATACCTCAGAAAATTATTGTTTACATGAAAATTTACAATAATTGTGTACATTTTCTGTAATTAATTAAAGAAGTAACAAAATCGGGCCTCTTGTAATAAAACTAATTACAGATCGAACATTAAAAAACCCTCCATGTTATACAACCAAACTAATATTTATTATGATTTTACTTACTTCAACTTCAAAGCCTGTAAATTTAAAATTTTATATTCAAATGTGTGGTAGCTACATTATTTTGCACTATTTTAGAAAAAACAGGTTATATTAATCTTTCCGTATGATTACTTGCACCGGAATCAATTGTATTTTGTTTTATTATTATCAACCGACTTCAAAAAAAGGAGGAGGTTCTCAATTCGTCGGAATCTTTTTTTTTTTTTTTTTTATGTATGTTCACCGATTACTCGAAGACGCCTGAACCGATTTCGAAAATTCTTTTTTTGTTTGAAAGGGTATACTTCACAGGTGGTCCCATATAAATTTTATCGAAATCGATTCAGCGGTTTTTGAGAAAATCAACAAAACATAGCAAAATTGGAGTTGTTGCGATTGAAGTCGGTTGTTTTTTAAATTAATAATGAAAAAGTCTTTACAGCGTGTTCAGAAATACTTTAAGGCTGGCTTTTGATGTTGAAAGCTGCTGAAATTGTAAAATAAGTTTCCACAAAAATGGGCCAACATTTTGAAAAGTTAAAGTATATTTTTTCGATTTCGTTAAAGACGCATAGAACAAAACTTATTCGGTTTAATGGATAAAATCCCACATTTAAGTAAGTACTGTCACACGCTGTATAATGTACCGTTCCGCAGCCTGCAATAGCACTGTTACTCTATACGCGACCCAATTGCGGTCAATCGCAGTCCTGCACTGCATGCTCTGATCCATTCTGAAGGTGTCGAGTTAATGTCAGCATGTAACGTCAAACATGTTTTTTTCCTAGCTGCCGAAAAAAATAAATTGTTTATAAAGTAATGAATGAGGTTCGAAAACCATGACTGCTTGAAGTCAATAAACATCATTCCTGATGTGAAACTGCTGCTGTTACAATTATCTAGTTCACATACCTACTGAGATTTACAAGTAATCCCACTTGGATTATATGTTCTTTATCAATATTTCATATGAAAAAAAGTTTTATATGGTTTTGAAATCATGAAATATTTAACCCAATTTCGTGTCAAAAAATACACAGACGATTTGTATACTCACCAATTTTTAATGTCGGTAAACAATACCAATGTATAGTTTTGTTATGATTTGTTGGACTATTGGTCAAACTAAATTAAACCTTTAATTCTTTTAAATACGATCAACCATATCAACTAGGTATATCATTTTGCCACTGTCTTACTTAGAATGATTATGATTTGTTTTATCAACAAATTATACATACCAGACTGTCAGATAACATTGTCAAATTAAATGCACACCATTTTGGGTAGTGCATTGGGTGCAGCTAATGCGGCAGGTCAAACGGCGCAGGTTTCTAAATATGTTCACTGCGATATCATTTAGATCGTAAGACCGCAGACATTTCCCAACTGTCATGGTATCGGTATTGCGTTGAAATACTGCGTTTCTCACAGTATTATTTCTGTTCAAACTGGCGTGTTGAAGGAACGATTAAAAGTTCGTTTAGTCGTGAGTAAAAGTTTACCAGTTGCTACTCTGAAGGTCAGGCAAATCGATAAAATCCAAGCATTACCAGTTATATTCAATATCTAATTTAGTGAACAGAGGTCAAGACACGTTTCAAAATCAACAGTGCTTAATAGCAATTCTAGCTTTGTAGATTCAGTATATAACTGTAGAACTATGTAGTATACTTTAATATATTTAGTCATCCCTTTAACTAATATCAAAAATGCGAAAGTGAGTTTGTTTGTCTTTGTTTCACATCGCAACGGAGCAACGTATAGTTGACGGCATGAGCTACATCTAACCCTCTTATAGCAGTAATTTATATCTTGGATATTTTTTAGAAATGTAAACGGATGAATTTAGAATAATGCTATTCATATATAATCAGATTACGTATATCGATGTCGATGTCAGTCGGTACCGTTTTAAATTATAAACAATTAAAATTAAATTGCCGGTAGGAATAAATTTTCAGTACATATTTTACGCTTAAATCGGCTTACTTTTATCGAGTTTGTTCCAGAAGTTAAAATTCTCATTTTAAACAAAATTTGCACCGAAATCATCGGTTACATTATTTTCCATAAAACAAGGAATATCATGTTTACTAGGAAAAGCCATATTACATATACAAATACATACCCTTTGGTAAAACTGAAATAACAGATGGCATTTAATTGTAATTAAAGGCTTTGCATTTAATGAAGTGCCCATTATTGAGATAATTATTTCAATGTGTTCATTGTAAAATCTGCCACTGATTGGTACCTTTGCTTGCTAAATTAAGTGCACACACGATACATTCATTTTTTCTCTTACATTGTAATTTTTAATGGAAAGTATCGATGATACTGTATTGCGTCTATCAATATCATTAGAGACGATAATTCTAGATCTAGTTCAGGTATATATAACCACATAGGTCATACGCATACATAAATAAGTGGCTAACGGGACTAGATATTAATTGACGTCCGCCTGAAGCCCGATGGAGTTTGCGTGTTAATTGATAGATCTTGACAGCGAAACATTAGTTTGGAATAAGTTGATAAACTTTCATGATAAACGAGTCAAATCACAGCGCCACGTTCGGTAGCCTTGATGCCACAAATTGATGGCAATGCAGAATCAAGTTTAAAGAACATTTGAAATCCATAACTAATAAAAAATAAGTACTTATAGCGATGTTTAGAGGATAGCCCTGGTACGACCATGCCAGTATGTAATTTAGGGTTGTTTATCCCTAAGGATAAGGTAGCAAACGACCACGGCTATCCTCTGAACATCGCTATATGTATAATAAATACTTTCTTGTTTCATAATTTTCAGAAAGACATTTTTCCGGAGTCGGGTTTTAGTTTTTGAACTTTTTTTAAAATTATTTTGGAGTTTGGCTCACATTTGGCACAATTATCAAGCGGATGCAAGCAAAGCAGTAAGCTAGTAATATATATATTTTTGGAATGTGCTCGTTAAGCCCTTTCATTTGATACCAAACACGGTACATTTTGAGTAAAAAGAACTTTTGGTCATGACTTTGTCTTCTAGAGGGCGCCATATTTAATTTAACGTGACGTCACATAGCCTATAACCAGCGGACAATCAAGACAATTCTAATGATACCTCATTTGTCAGATTCTGATAAGAAGTTTAGAAGTTATGCGGGAACAGATGAACATATATACATACATACTTACATACATACACACGGGTCAAAATCATAACCCTCCTTTTTTACCCGACTACGGCGAAGCAAAAAGGACGTGCCTCAAAAAATATACAAAAAAAATGATAAAATGCTGCAAATATAGAGGAAGAACAACAGCTGTGATGTGCAATTGTGCATATTGCGTTTTGTTCTCCGATTTGGTTCAAATTACAAAACAAATGAATTCTTCATTCAAGTCCATAAACCTTGTACAAGGTAGAAGTTCAATTTTTACGCGAATTCAGCAAAGTTTTGGAAAAACAATTGTTAAGTTTCAGAAATCCTACGATATCTTTTTGTTACACTATGTGTATATATCTACAACACCTAAAACAGAAATACCAGACGACACCTACGCTTCTCCCAGCACTAGGTCAAAGATAAAATGGCAGGGTCGTCGACGATAAACGAATTTGATTAAAAATTGTAGGTAGCTGCGATCGCAAAGTTTCAAGTCTTTTTAATCAGTACAGTACGGCTTCCATTTTACGAGCTAGAGACTGACCTTTTTTTAATTGCCTCTCGACGGGCCGGGCCGTGTAATGTGCTATTTAATGATGCTTCAAATGTAAAATGCATTACTGCACCATCTTTATTTTACTGTCTGCTTGGTTGGAAATCAGTCGTAAGCTTTGCGTAACTTTAATTTCCGAGTATTCAGAGTTTTATGTGAGGCAGACAATCATATTTTAAGTAAAAAAAATAAAATTTGAAGACCTATAAACCCTTACTAAATTAACAGCCTTTCGAACCACGAAAATTGTGAATACTGCACTAATCAATCATACAGCTCAAAAAAAAAAAAGAATCGGCTGGTCCATTTCAATCAATGCGAAATAATATACAAAGAGACGTGACCGAATCAGTACGCCGGCGCGGCGTGTTTTTGTTCCGGTTCCCAGCAGACACTGTTGGACCGATTCGACACACTAACTACCTACTCGTAGGTTGTAAAAATACATTTGAACTAGTCGTACCTCATGTAAATTGCTTTTTCCTGTTTTTATTTTATATAAAGGATAAAGGAAACATAAATATTCACACAACATATTTGTGTAATTATCAGTACTAACTATACAACACAGACTGTATAGTTTACACCTTCGATACTTGATCAACAGAAATGAATATTCTCGCTTAACAACAACCTGCTCTAATGAATACAAAAGCGGGCAGAACTTGTTAATTGAAATTCAGGAATATTCATAGATCAGCGGTCGCGATCCATCACGTAACCTTACCAAAAATTGGGGTGTTTTTTAAATTCCGCCTCTGACACGGAGGGCATGTCGCTTACTCCCTAGGCCACGTCCGTCTGCTCCATTAAAATAATGTCATAATATTGCGCTGAAGAAAAACGTACTTTCGAATTACGCATGCACCCTCATGGCTGTCGCTGTCACCTAATTAGAATATAAATATCTACCGGCGGTGGCGTTTATCAACTGACCGAGCCTCTGTAATCCTGATAACTCATGTTTCGTCACAAACAACACAGTCAGAGATACTATTTTAATTTTTTAAATATTCTCTGTGATGCATGATTAACAGCTGCTGTGATTAACGTACTGGCGCTTACTCCGATACGTTAAAATTACTGAATCAAATAACAAGGAAAGCTTCAAAATTCTAAGTGCTTTTTGGATGTGTGTGAGTTGAGAGTAGAGAATCACAGTTACAATAACAGGTCATTTACAATAGCGCAACTCACTCAAATGTCACTCATCATTATCGCTGACAGCTTAAAAGCGTTGCAGCTCAAGTTATATGATACAAGCATTCTAGCCGCGGCCTTGCTCGCAAATAATTTTTGATTATTCCACGTGAAACCCTTGATGAAATCGGTATAAAATATAGTCTATTCTCCATGTTACAGGCTACATTTTTTTTTTTTTTTATGTGATAGGTGGCAAACGAGCAGACGGATCACCTGATGGTAAGCGATTACCGCCGCCCATGGACACCCGCAACACCGGAGGAGTCACAAGTGCGTTGCCGACCTTTGCAATGGGATGGGGGATGGGGGAATGGGGAGGGGGAGGGGGGGTTTGGCCTCCGGTACCCTCACTCACTCGGCGAAACACAACAAACGTTGCTTCACGCCGGTTTTCTGTGAGGCCGTGGTATCACTCCGGTCGAGCCGGCCCATTCGTGCCGAAGCATGGCTCTCCCACGTCTAATGCATGCATGCTAAATATTGACATGATTATTTTTGTCGTTGAGGTGTTGAAAGAAAGTAACCTAATAAATAAACACATATTATAATACATTAGGATGGATAAGCAATAATGATGTTGCAGAGATCTTTAGTTAGGGCTGGGTGGCGGTGTCAATTCGGGTACGCGAGTAACCTAGCTCAAGCAACATTGACCAACAACCGGTCACAGGACCGTTACAGATGAGACGCCGACTGACCCGCGAGTGAATATGCATGAGCTGGGACCTGACCTCGCTCTATAAGACAGCGGACCAAGAACGTGGGACCGCTCATACTCAGTCCCTGATTGACATTTGCGACACGCTTGTGGTTCTTTTTGACAGTAGATAAGATCAACTCCCCCCCCCCCATTCCCTCCATCCGCCCATCCCATTTCAAAGGTCGGCAACGCACTTGTGACTCCTCTGGTGTTGCGGATGTCTATGGGCGGCGGTAATTGCTTACCATCAGGTGAACCGTCTGCTCGTTTGTCACCTATCACATAAAAAAAAGATGCATGTAAGCTAAAAGTCAGGAGTAAAATAGGAGTTACATTTAACTTTTTATGGGCGATGATTCAGCGAGCACATATAAGAAATGTGCTCGTTGCGAGCAAGGCAGCCATCAATCAGCCGAGCCGCGGGTCAGCCGCCGCCACGACCACCTGTCGCACCCCGGAGCTCGCACCAATTGCTAATCAGTCATTAAGTTACTCCAAATCTCAGTTCGACAGAGAGACTCGTTTCGTTAGGATAATTGTATTTTGACGAACAAGGGTATTAAGGCTGTCGTGACTCGCATTTTATACCCGAAAATACCAACAGATCTCTCGTGGGTAAATTCGGGTGAGCAGCATATTTTTTAGGGTTCCGTAGCCAAATGGCAAAAAACGGAACCCTTATGGATTCGTCATGTCTGTCTGTTTGTCTGTCCGTCCGTCCGTATGTCACAGCCACTTTTTTCCAAAACTATAAGAACTATACTGTTGAAACTTGGTAAGTAGATGTATTCTGTGAACCGCATTAAGATTTTCACACAAAAATAGAAAAAAAACAATAATTTAGGGGGTTCCCCATACTTAGAACTGAAACTTAAAAATTTTTTTTTCATCAAACCTATACGTGTGGGGTATCTATGGATAGGTCTTAAAAATGATATTGAGGTTTCTAATATCATTTTTTTCTAAACCGAATAGTTTGCGTGAGAGACACTTCCAAAGTGGTAAAATGTGTGTCCCCCCCCCCCCTGTAACTTCTAAAATAAGAGAATGATAAATCTAAAAAAAATATATGATGTTCCATGCAAAATATAGAGTTCAAGACATGTGTGATTATGAATTTATACGGAACCCTCGGTGCGCGAGTCTGACTCGCACTTGGCCGGTTTTTTTTCTTTGCCAACGACACGATCTTAGTATTCTTTTTTTATTTTGGGTAGATTTTATTGTTGGTGATTTTTTACTATTGCCTGTATTTTACTCGATTCTAAAGAGACGGTGTTTTGCTCTCCTCGTTCAAACACAGCTACAGTATGGCTACAATGTGTCTTCAACGGATGTGGGAGGTGTAACATTCATTTAGAAAGCTTAATATCTAAAAATCTCAACAACGTCGAGATTAACTGGCTAAACGCTAAGCAATAAAAGTAATCCTTATGGAACTCATCCGTAAAAATAATTATGGTATGCGAGGATTTCTCACGTAAAATAACATACATTTTTGCAATATCTGGGGCCTGTCATTCGGTGCGTCGATCGGTATCATAGTCCGGCGGCGGCGAGCCGCGGCGATCGTTGTAAATTTCATTGGAGTAGTGAATGTATTCGTGAAGCTAAAAATAAACATGGCAGCCACAACGGGGTAGCCAAGCGATACTGGGAGATAACTGCTGCATGCACCATATCGGCCGCGAGGCAGATCCGGCTGTGCAGCAGCTCGGACACGTGGATGAGCGGCTCTGATTGAGTTGATGGCTGGTGTAAATTAATCATATGCGACCTTCACGGGTGACCAGTTAAGTTTACGATACTACATTGAATACTGAGATGGTTTTGTATATAAGGGAGTACACGTGAACAGAAAGTCACCTGTTGGAAGATTTTGTGCTTTTTTCATTTTCGTGGAAACCATTATCATAAATCATCATAACTAACATTAATCACTGTAATCCAAAAAATAAATGAACTATTATTATAACTGGTCTGAAGAACACAGCAGTTAAAAGTGATGCGCACTTTAAACATGAAACCAATGGGAATATAATATTTCTATATCACTGAGAGAAATCTTTTGCGGCAGGAAAAATAATTTTCACGATGGTAATACTGAAAGAGGCAAACCTGTGACGGGCAGAAACAAACTCGGTTAGAGCGAGGAATGCTGCAATAACGTCGGTCGGTGGACTCCATCTCGGTCAGATCACGTTCGTGGAACAAAAGAGAGCGCGCCGAGCCGACAGCGGCAAAAAGAGGTAAAAAAACTAACCTTCAATGGAGCTTTTCATACTTAACAAACTTGACGGTCTTAAGACCGAGCAAACGACAAAGCTGCTTAGAACTACTTACAACCAAGTAAACTACAAATTTTTCAACATACGCCCACCGATTAAAAATTCGTTTAGAATATTTCGGAGGAGTGAATAACTTTCAACAGATTTAAAACGTCCAACGGTAGAATTGTATATGTGCCATGTGACAACTCCATGCAGCATTAAGAAGACATTAGGGGTGGTACTCGAAGCACGGCGGAGGGCACATTATTTACAGATTTATCACGTATCCGATAGCGAAGAAACGGAAATTGATACACTATGTTGTCGCTAAAATATTTTTCAATGCTTCTAAAAAACGTTAGTCAACGAATTACGAATGCCAATTTCGGACGTTCATTGGAAATGCAATGATCTATTGCACCATGCATTTCATCGTGCGTCGATGCGAGCTTTCAAAATGCTTTCAATGGCTCAACTCAACACTCATAGCAATTACTGCAATTCTGCTTTATATTTGGTGGACGTCAATTATGCGGCCTAATACCTTCCCACAGAAATAATTACTTTAATATTAATAAGGCGTTTATTGTATAAAACTTCCAATTTATGTGACTGTGGTGCACCGTGCGGCATGGTCGTTGGCAAGCACCCACACCGGAAAATTTGGCGGAAACTGATCGACACCGCGACCGAAAACTATGCATTTTAAAGTCAGATTAATCGATATGCGGTCGGTAACATGCGCGTGCTAGTTGTTTATGTGCCGCAAAAACCACCGAGTTTTGCGTGACTGCCAACAGGCGAATGTGGGATATGGCTGGCTTTTAGGGGTCCCCCCGAGAGAAGTTAGAATATGCGGGCATAAGTCAGGCGGTTGGCGTCATTATGACCGCGTTCCAAAAGGTCGGCACAGTTCGAACGGGGTGTAACGAGCCGCATGCCCCGTTATGCTTCACACACTCCGTTAATTGGAACCTGAATCTGCATTAGTTATGCAAAATATATTGAGCAGTTTGTATACAAAGGTTTGCCATAAGAAAAAAATTATCACGTCGAAAAAAGAATCATTTATAATTATGAATGGTCTTCCTAAAGTACGAAAAAAAAAGAAAACGGTTATGATTATGAACAAAATTAGATGAAATTTTGTGATTTTTTTTGAAAAATATCTATGATTTTTTAGCATACCTACCGTTTCTTAGAATATTAATGCAAACATAATTAAATTCCTTCCGTGGGTCATGATTATTTTATACAGCGGGTGGCGGTTTCTTTTACGTTTCCTTTGTAGAGTAGGTGACAAAATTTTCGCGCTCTGCATGATAAGGAACACATTTTGTGGAGATGTTTCTTAGACACGGAATTTTTTGCTGTAGTGTTATGCATTTTAAATAAGGTAACCCACAAGAATATATATTTTAAGTGTAAAAGTTTTTTTTTTGCTCTATGATATAATATTTCAACACTTAAAAATAACCATGAATAAATACTATAATTCGTCTACCTAATAAGCGGTGGCAAGTTTATGGCAATTATGGCAGTAAATATTCAATGGTAGCAACACCAATATGCGATACAAGGGGAAGACATCGGCAGTGGCGGAGCCGTCGTGCCTTCCCGATAATATAAATATTTTACGGTGCACTCCTTTATGGTATTGTGATTAGATTGTCGCTTTCCCAAGAGCCCCGCGCATCGATTCTGCATCAAACTTTCAATAAGGCGCCTTTCTGGCGCTTAGCCAACTTTTTGCAGTTCTCGTAACATAAATACTAAACTGTTTCTGATATAATTTTTCTTTTTCATGTTTTATGAGTTTTACTGGACACTAAAACATTGGTAATTTAGCATCGGATTTTGAAGCTAAAAATTTCATTGGAATTTTTATTGCTGCACCTATTTTTGTTATTAATACTTTATTAAAAAATATTGAATGTATGAGTTGCAGCGGATTCTAGAAATAGGGAACACAGTCATGGTGCAAACAAATCATAGCTTAAAGCTTTCTTACATTAACTGGACAAAACTTTGTGTACCCACTGCATAATATTAATGGTATTCAGTGAATTGCGCCACAAAGCATGCCATAGCACGCACTAGCTGGCTCAGTGTACAGGCTGAAGGGAAAGTGGCGAGCTCCGGTTACACCGATGTAACTGAGCCTTAGTCTCGACTTCTCGAGGCGTGAGGAGAGCTACAAATTAGGTCCCCAGGGCGCTACGCCCGCGCAAGGGCGGCCATGATAACACCGAGAAGCCGACGAAAGGGAAATGTTACCGAGGCTCAAAGAACTCAAACAGGTCGACTAGACAGATAATCTAGTGAAACTGAACGAGTCCTAATAAAATAGGTTATTTATCTACATCCCCCACAGTTACCATTTTTACCGACAAATATTCGATATCAACAAATATAAACTAAGTTACCAAGTACCAAGTAAAAATTTATTGATCAATATTCCTGCCTCTTATGAAAAAGTATTCTAAAAAATAATAAAATGATCTCGTAGGCGTCTCAAAAGAGGAATAAAACTCTTACCGCAACATAAACTTTATCACTTCAACTCATAAATATTTTGTATCAATATCACTTCCCTCGCCCGGAGTGCACTACGTATATGCTAGTGGTGTAACGAATGTCATTTTTAGGCATTCGCGAATGCGAATGCGGATGCGAATGTCTGCTACCGACATTCGCGAATGCGAATGTTCGGTTTTTAAATCTAGCGCCACTTGTCTATGGCTAAAATTTGATTGATGATGATTGACTCGCGCTCGTGCGGACTCATTGTCGCCATTCCGTCCTAGTCCGGAATTTGCCGAGTTTATCCGAGAAAAGCCGATCGGTTTTTTGTTTACAATACAAATCAACGGATCGACACGAGAAACGAGTGAATATTGAGGTTAAGTGTTAATATGGTAAAGAGAAGAAAATTTTGTTTGAAGTTGAAATACGTAGTCGGTCCCATAATGAATTGGCCTGATATAGTTCTACGCGACATTTCGATACATGTTATGTTGCATTGAATAGTACGGTTCTCAGACACTTTATAAACGAACACCCGATACTATTGCTCAAATCGAAGAAGAGGTTTTGAGTGACCGCCGTTTGAAGATTAGAGAAATTGCAGCTAGACTTGGGCTCTCTAAAAGTACCGTCCATCGTGCAATCGATGAACATCTTCATATGAAAAAAGTCAGTGCAAGATGGGTCCCGAAACTTCTGTCAGCTGTGCAGAGACGGGAGCGAGTTCGCTGTGCTGCCGAGTTTTTAGATCTTTGTGGAGAAAACCCAAAGAACGTGATCGAGAGACTAGTGACTGGTGATGAAACTATGGTGTTATATTATGATCCAGAAAGCAAGCGCGAGTCAATGGAATGGCGTTATAAGGGTGAAAAGCCGCCTAGAAAGGCAAAGGTGCAACAATCTACCAAAAAAATCATGTGCACAATCTTTTGGGATTTTCAAGGTATTTTGATGGTTGATTTTAAAGAGCGCAATACAGTCGTAAACGGCGAATATTATGCTTCATTAATATATAAACTGCGAGATATTATAAAGGAGAAGCGCAGAGGCAAACTGAGTAAAGGCGTCCTGTTGCTTCACGACAACGCCCTCGTGCACACCGCCGGTGTTTCGAAGGATGCAGTGCGTCAATGCGGGTTCACGGAGCTGGACCATCCACCTTATAGTCCAGACATGGCTCCGTCCGACTATTACTTATTCCCAAATTTAAAGCGGGACTTAAGGGGAAGAAAATTTTCAAGCGATGAAGAGTTGCAGGCGGCCGTCTTCAGTCATTTTGAAGACAAAGATTGCGATTATTTTTATAAAGGATTAGAAATGTTATTTCACCGATGTCAGAAGTGTGTCAGTATTGATGGAGACTATATTGAAAAATAAAAATGATTGCATTTAATTTTCTTTTTTATTTCATAGTTAGGCCAATTCATTATGGGACCGACTACGTATATATTTGTGTTTACTCAAATAAAACGATAAAATGTTAATTTCCATTGTTTTTATTTATTCCTAACCTGTCTTTTTTCTGAGGTTCATATTCGCATAATATTCGCTTAAATTTTGCGAATACGAATGCGAATGTCAAACAATTTGCGAATATTCGCGAATGCGAATGCGAATATTCGTTACACCCCTAGTATATGCTTTTAAATGTGAAGTTGGAAGTGTTATTGTGCTGTCTGGTGCTCGACTTTAATACAATAAACTTGATTTCAATTCTGTTGTGGATCATAAAACACGTTATTTCATGTTATAATGATACTTATATTTGCTGTTAAAATTTCTTGCATATGTAAGTCTACTTAAAGCATATTAAATGGTACTTTGTAAAAATAAAATTCTAAGAATTTTAATCCGGAAAAAATAACATCTGAAGTACCGTAACCAAGAAACATTCTAAAATTAACGAGGTGATTGAGTCCAAGGAAACAAGCGCAAAATAGTAAACGGGCAATATTGTTAATGACACACCTATAAAAAGAAAGGAGAAATCTGCCAATAGCAAAAGCTTAAAGGGAGGGATATAAAATTAAATGGGTAGAAGGCGTTTTTACAAGTTTATCGAGCGTTCTACATCGTGTAATGGGCGAGCGGGCGCCGCCGCCGCCGCCCGCTTCTTCAGTCGTGAACTCCACGGCCGTGATGTGGCATCATCGGCTCGGGTACAAACCTAACTGAAACACAATTTCCGATCGACACAAACACACCGGCATGTTCCGTGCGATATGACACCTCAAAGAAAATAATAGTGTAAGGGGCTGCTGTAAACATTCGTAACTCTATACACTGAGGTGCTGAAAATGAAAATACAACTTGTGAAAATACATCAACGATTATCGAATCGATTATCGATCGAATTTAATACTTTTAACTCATCGTAAGATTTCACACAAATAAGAAGTCAAATCAGCTGGATTTATTATTTCATTAGAATCCAATACTTATTTAAGTAATTAAATCAACACCCTGTAATTTGGTACAAATGGAGCCGTGAAGAAATAGTAGAGTGAGAACAAAAAGGTCGGAATGGCGGCTACTTACACGGAGCGGCGGCGGCGCGGCGGTCGGATGGCCTGCCCCCGCTTTTAATGCGGATTTATAGACTCAAATTAATCGTGTAAGTAGAGCCGGAGGAAACTTGCGTGAAATGCGATAAAGGACCTCGAATCTCGATTCCTGCGAAACGCCTTACAATGCGACTTAAACTAAAAGCTCGCTCAAGTGAGAATACTCGTATGTTCAATTAAATACTTCGGCAAGAGTGTGCTATTATCTTCTGGGAATTTATCGCTAAAGTTACTCTCAACAAATAGGTATCTACTTTGTAGTAGAGCAATCAATTTGTGAATGATAATTCCATAAGTTTAATAAACTCCTAGTCTATCAACACTTGCGATATTTGACTCAGGATCCGACTTCACTGTCAAACTAAATCCATCTAAGCTGTCATCAAAGTTTGTGCATATTTATACTTTACATCAAATAAATCCAGGTGTATAGTAGGTTGCAGCGACATGCTAGAAAGGAAAAGCTGTCAGTTCAGCTTAGCTAGGTTGTCGCGGTTAAGTTTAAACTTGCTACCAACCATCTTACCTGTTTTGATATAATAGTTGGCTTAGTCACTGTTGTTTGCAAGATACCAAATGAACACATAATCTGAAATGCACAACCTGTGTTAGATCATATTATGAATTTTACGAACACAAGTTACAAATACATATCGAGGGTTCACGGGCGACTTGTATTAAGCGACATTTTTGGAAACACAGGTAACCTCTACTTTAAAAATGTATTTCTTACAAAATACCTTACAAAAAATAACTTCTGAATAATATTTAAAATATTAAGAATATCGACAATCTATATAATACTAAGAAGTTAAGTTTTAATAATTATTTTTCTAAGAAATATTTTTTTAAATCAGTCTCCTGAACATTTCTAAAAATGTCGCTTAATACAAGTCGCCCGTGAACCCTCGATATGTATTTCATATCACTATCTACTACCTTGAGAATGCTTTTCGCTATGTTAAGCAAAAATCAGCTGCGATATGCATTGATATATAAGAGAACATGATAAGAAGTCAGCACAATGTAATCCCTACGTCTTGGACAATCAAAAAGCGCTTTGCTAGTAATTTACCAAATATAGGTAAGTGTATTAAGCCGAAAGGCTTCCTTGAACTTTTGGAATAGAAAATTCAGAGGATAGTGGTGTTCTTTGGCGCGGGAGTGATTCCAAGGCGCTTACATAGGAGGCACCCGGGACTGCATAATACATAGCGGCGAATGCACCAGTTTGATCCCTCTCTAGACAAGGTAAGTACGACTGTTCGAGTTCAAAGTTCACTTGATGTTCGTTCTCTCCACTTTTATTCGAAGTGCGGACAAGCCCTAGGACATTACAGTTTCCAAGGAAATTGACAAAGTTTCGGCGTATCTTGCAGACTTCAAGGAGAATATCGATTACGTTCGGTAATTATTTATGACTACATAATCTTTTCTCAAAGTTTACGAGTGCAAAGTTGTGTGCTATTGGCATAATCACACGCTTCAATTTCGAGTATCTACAGAAAGAGCGAGAGGTTCATTTAATTAATGAATGGAATATTATAGCGTTCCGAATTTAATATTTCTATTTTATTGAACCACTTCATACAAAGCTGAGATCGGAAAATTAGGAATATTGAACGTGCGCCCCTGAAAAGGGAGCATAAACAAGATATATATTTTTAGTTACTTAATTCATAAACAGTTTTACCTATATAAGTTGAATCTAATATCCCAACTAGACTGTTTGCAACCAAACTCTTTAGACTATTAACATTCACAACCCCCTCTGTTAACGGAGAGTTTCATTTGCTTCCCTTTTGTGTTAGACCATTTTAATGCAATGATAAAACAGAAGATCACCGCTTCCCCGAGACGGTCGTATGTTGTTGTAAACGACTAACCACCAGTATGCAAGGCCTGCACAAAACAATAGAGGCCAGGCAACACGGCTGTAGACACTACTCCACGTAGGCAATCTGGCATTTATTAATGTGACCGCCTCGGCAGACTGGGACAATGGGTCATGTTTCTCTCAGATTGTGCTCCGCCGATTTGAACCTGACATTATGATAGCTGATAGCGATATCACCGCACACTGCACAGTGTCTTTTATATGTTAAAAATCTTAACCCGACGACTGTTACTTGGTAAATGCAATTTCCGGAAAATTCTATACCGATGATGTGAAAAAAGGATTTACTTATTCAGAGAGCGTGCTTAAAAAAAACTGTTGTGTATTATTTTAAGTTGTATTATTGAAATATACCATCAACTCATATCGGTAAGGGAAGTACTTCTATCGAAACGAGCTTTATCGAAATGTGTGAATATGACTTGTGACTTCAGTTAGTTCAGTTGTCTCGAACTCCAGCAGCTGCCCGCATGGAAGTTACACTTAGGAACCATCCATAAATTACGTCACACGTTAAGGGGGGGAGGGGATCAACGAAGTGTGACATTATATGACAAGGGTTAGGGGGGAGTCATAAACGTTGTGACCTCAGATAATAAATAATAAAAATATATACAGGGTGACTGGTAAATCAACGGACGCATTTAAGGAGGTGAATAAGAAGCTGATATACATTCCAAATATGTAAAAAAAACATGACCTTAATTTTCATCATTTAAAAAATAATTTTAAAGTTCACCTCTACATTTTACTAAATACTAAGTCACGTGTACGCGGCCTCGGGCAACGACCCCGAGTAGCGGCGGCGCGGACTCGCCACTGCGCGATACTGCGCATGCGCGTGAGCGACTGCTCCCGCGTCTCTGCCCTGCGCCGCGCCGCGCCGGCCCTAGTCAGTCGCTCGCGGGCCGTCGTAGGGGTGGCGTGCGTTCACGCGTCCCGTTCGTCCCGAACATTCTGGTTTTACTTACGTAGCTGTCGCGTGGATTTCGGTGCCTTGATAGTGAGTGATAATGGCTTATCAGTACTCTAATGAGGATACTGGGATATGGTGTGGTGCTATGTAATGTAAGCTAGTGTTGTTAGACGTGAATTAACGTCATATTGCAATGTATCACGAATTACATAAGTTGCCGTCATAGGACTTCTTAGGAGACTTGGCCTTCCTCCAGTTCCTAACCCTGATCAAGGACGAGGAAGGAATCGTTCGTTATCCAGTGAACCCGCACAAAGCAATTTACTTCGATTATTACCCATGTGAAAGTACGCGGAATGCAGGAAGGCATTTCCAGGTATCCCAGTGGTTGGGGTAAAGTATCCTACATGAAGACGAACTCCATCCTTTCATTATCAGTGTGTTATCAGCCTGTCCAAGAGATTGGCCTTAGGACCACGAGCAGCTCGGTGCACGCTGTGGGAAAGTGGTAAGTACCTAGGCATAGAGTTAGAAAACACAAGAATAGTTACGTTTTATAAAAAAATATGTAACTTGTGTTTTTTGAGTGTATGATTTTTTTGTTTTATATGGTTGAAAAGTATGTAAATTATCCTATCATCTCCTTAAATACGTCCGTCGTTCAACCAGTCACCCTGTATAATTTTGGAATTTCTGTTTTTATTTATTCAATTATGGGCGAAAAGTTGCAAAATATGTGACGTCACACCAGGGAGGGGGTGGTCCCACAAATGTGACCATCTGTGACAAGGACTGGGAGGGGGGTCAAAAAATCATGAAATTCGTGTGACGTAATTTATGGATGGCCCCTTAAAGTGCTCACCACGCTTAGACGTTTATTCCAAAAAACAGACCTTCAATTTTTATTGGCGTATCGCCATCAATATTATTGATGATTCTCCCAAACATTTACAAATCTCTTTTCACTAAACGTTGGCTACATAGATGTGAAACATATAGAAGTTAACGAAAAGAAAACAGCCAACAAAGCCAACAGGAATGGTTATGAATCTGCACGTTAATACTTCTAACGTGCAGATTCATAACCATTCCTGTTGGCTTTGCCGTAGTCAGATAAAACATGTGTTCCACGACAATTAGACGTCAAATTGTTATTTTCAGAGAAAAGACAAAGTCACAGAAACAATAGGGTATTATGATACCATTTCCTTACTTTGTTAGTCACTTTTATCTTCATCACAGACCAATTATGGGATAGGAGAAAAGATAGTAATCATGGCAGCGGGGGCCACCATCAAGAGCAAGGTCTTTGTTCTCTCGAAGGTTGGGCAAATAAAAAACAAGTCTACTAAGTTTCAAAACTTATTTTAATAGGAGACAGATTAGCATATTATTTCGTAGTGATATCTAAATAAAATAACAAGCTCTCAGAATACAGGTTCGCTGGCAAATAAAAAAGAAACCTTACTTTTGAGAGAAATATAAAGAACTGCATCATTTAACTCAGGAAAGTTACGAAAGATAAGCGAGAGAGATCTTGGTGTTTTGCCAAGGGAGTAATCATGAAAAATATGACTGTGAGAAACAGGGGTATTAAAATGAGAAATAAATTCTCGGTTTGGTAGCAATTCACACCGAAGAGCAATCTAGTTTATATTTTATAGAAATCGCCACGTCATTCATCGAGTGTTTGTTACGGTAAATAAGTTAAATATTGACTTACTTTTAAGAGAGCTCCTTTACAATGATATATGACTCCGGGTGAAAACCTGAAAAAAAATATATTAAATAATTTATTTACGTTACGTGTTAACTATTACTATAGTGAAAATTAATGTTTGAAAATTGCGTCAGTTCTGAGATTGGATCTTAATATGAACGGAAGAGTAATTGAAAACCTTAACGCGACTCCATCACATCAGTCAGTTTTTTAGTGAGTCGTTATTAGCTTCGAGTTTTCACTGTAATCGTAAAGTTTCAAAGCTTGTATGTATTAGTTTTTAACGATAAAGAAAAAAAAATGCTTTAGTTTAAATATCACTCATAATATCCTCCATAATAAATATCATGTGCTGAATTCGGCTCGGAAGATCTAGGACAAACAGAGTAGACTATATTAAGGCACCCTTTGGATTCGGATCCCTAAAAATGTTGTTACATACTTTATACAGAAGTTTGAAACTATAATACATCAAGCAAGTCTAAAGTGTTATCATTTAAGTTCGTTCAGCACACATTACCGCACGAATATAAAACTAAACCAATTACAAGTTTTCCAATATGCCCGGCAAATTATACCAATGTAAACTCTCAATAGCGTCCCAGCGCGGTTTCTTGCACTTTCCATGGAACTGAAGCTAGAACACACTGAAGAGGTCACTGGAATGTTATTTCAATAAACGACAGAATATAACTTCTTCCATGTCTTGCTTTGTTGAACACTCGAATATTAGGTGCTTACCTATGAAATTGTCGATTAGTTAAAAAAATTCAAAGAGAAAATTAATATTAAACAATTAAGGTTTTAAAACAACTAACTATTTCCAAAGTACCATTGGACATTTAGAAATAAAATAATGCTTGCTAAATGCACGTTGTCTGAATATTTTGAGAGCACAGTGGTGTAGAAGCTATGAAAATGGATTTTTTCATCACTGAAAATCGCCATTTTTTCATAAAAAAATGTATTTTGTTATTTTTGAAGGCTACACTTACACCAGTGTGTTCTTCGTTACCATATGTATTTTTTGAACATATTGCGCATAATATTTCACAATTTTCAGATAATTTAGATTTTTTTGGTAGAAAAAAATTACCCATTGACCTCTAAGAAAACGCCAATACAGTATTTAATGGAACCCTACTCAGTCAGTTTTTACATGAGAGACATGACATCGTTATTTCATGAAATACCTTGAATATAGCTAGAAAATGATATATAATTTAATGGCAGTAAATTAATTTTTGGGGGAATATTATTCTGTTGAACTTTCAAAACTGAAACGCCAATTTCATAGGTAAGCACCTAATATATTACGTGCCCCTAAGATTTGTTGAATAATGTGACTAAGTACATAGTTAATGAATAAAATTAATACCGAAAATATAATACTTATAGTATGTAAAAAGTAAGTTTATGAAAATCGCAGCAGCTGAAAACGAGGGTTAGGAAAAAATATATAAAATGCAACCTATGGAACGGAAGGATGGATATCATCAAAACAGAATATTTGGATACACTTGAGCCAAAGACACCAGGCTCTACACCAGACGACGTCGTATCGAGGTTATCTGAAGTACAGGATGTTGTATATTTAAGGGATTTGGAGGTATCATGACGAGCACACTTACAACTAAACTTCCAGTTACGTGATAGGAAGTCGTTATAACATTAAACGGGTAATTAAATAATTTCCGGGAATAAAGGCCATATCCGACTTACGAGAAACTAAAGAAATATTAGACCTTCATAAAGTTGGAAGGGACGTACGCAGGAATACTTACAATTAGACGAAAATGGTACAATTATTCCGGAAGCTTATGGGCCAATAAACTGTACTTTAAAAGCTGAAACAATAAATGTGTACGGGCTGCCGGTGCCGCGCTGTAGTGCTCTAGTGTTTGTTGTGCAATACGTCGCCTTTTCTCCTTGTTATGTAATTCTCTTTGCGTATAAAACGAAAAAGCCGTGTTTAAAAACTGCATTATGGGGCGGCATTCATTTCGCAGTGGCACAATAAGCGTTAACCGACAAAATGAGAGCGTCGCAGCTAATTACGGGAATAAAATCTGTGATTATGAATCGCGCTCAGTGCGGAAGCAGCGAAGCCAGGTAAAAAGTGTTATTTGCATCGCACTCCCTGCTAGGATTTGTGACATCCGCCGGTAAGCACCGACACCATTTTCTCGCGGCTGCTGCTCCAAATAACACTGAATACTTTTTATTACAGCGACATACTTAAGATTGGATTGGGATTTCAGTAAAAACTACACTATTTCACTTGTAACTTTCAACACTGATCCCTGACGATACTAAACAAGTAGTTAGAGATAAATAGTCATTATCCTACTTGGAATCACGAAGCTTAGTTTAACAGATAAAACGAGTTTCTAGTGAAGTAGATTCAGCCAAAGTCGTACTCGGAGCAAAAGTAGAAAATACACTCGTTGTAAATCCTCTGAGAGTCTCGTTGCTCCAAATGGAATGTCTACTATCACACGCGATTTTCATTTTAGACTCAAAATAGAGTTAGATACTCGTATAAACACAAACAAAGTTCGCAAGTTGGATTTAGCTTTTGATTTTGATAAGTATTCGAGTTGTTAAAGATCTTATAGCAGCAAGGCTGAAAGTCTACAAACATGTCGACTTATGAGCTTTTGACAGTCTCCAATCTTTAAAACCTGCGGCGGAGCTTCATTCCGTGTTTCAATCGTGGTGGACGGATTTAAAAGCTACATTCTGCACTCGATTTACCAGACGATTTGGCGGGTGATGGTGAACAAACGGAAAAGAGCCAGTCACACATTCTGTGTCAAATTTAAATTGCATTTCTTAAATTCACTTGCTTTTTGACGTTTCACGTAACCGAGATATTGTGCAGGGCAGAAACAGTCAAAATTTATATCTTATTTATACTATAAAAAACCTTTACAGTCCAGGTCTCAAATAAGAAATAAAATTCTATCGTTTTTTAAATCGATACTGGAAACTAAGATTTTGTTTGCAGTTTAAAGGTGTCAGTTACTGTTGAGAGCATTACACTGAAACTTTTCCGATTGCAATGAATGGCTATTTTTCGATATGCAAAAAGATCCTCGCGAATGAAATTACGTATACTCATTAGCTGCGTCAAATTACAACGTGTTCATAAATCGTTCCAAGCTGATTATACATATACAGGCAGATTTTTTAAATAGCGGATGTGAACCTATCCATGACATTATAGAGATCAAATGTGCCAACTTTATTGTATTGTACCACTTTTTAATAAACTTCAAAGAAAGGATAGCCCATACAAAAATGGTCAAATCACCATCTCTTATTAAAATTATAAAGGTTCCTTCTGGAATACTCAAAAAACATTTCAGTGGTTTCATTTGACGAAATAATTATTCCATTTGAGGCTGATATGACCCGAGACAAATAGCCGACCCCGATACGAAACTTGCATCGCTCAAATAACAATGGCGGAGAAACTTTGTTGAATACGTTGAAGTGAGACTTTCTGAGCGAAGTCTTTGTTCCCAAGATCGAGTATGGGTTGTAGCGGTACTGTTTATGTAATTAACTAGACTAATGTCTAATTTAATGAATAAGGAATCAATAATTAGCACAAACAATAAACTAAAAGATGAGTTAAAATATTCAGAAGACTAGATTTTTCTTGGCTGCTCTCTAACTCTATCTATAGGATACAAGGTGAGCGCTGCAAATATTCACGTTATCGAACTTTTATATTGCCTTGAAAAGTTTAAACCAGAATTAGCAAAGTTGAGCGCGCGCCTGCTAGAACTCAATCGAACTGCGAAGCACGTCGTCGTACGTAAGTAAAATTCGACGAAAGTATGACAAAAGCACGTGTTCATTCGCTCGTACCCGTACCTAGCAAACTTCCCGAAGGACAACGTCGTTATTGAGGGGTTCTGAATGGCAAGGTGTATCGGTGCGTACCCCGAGGGGTTCACTATGCTTTAAAGCTGGTAATTTGATGCGAGTCTACGGAGATTTTTCCATCTTCTCGGGTCGTTGGGGAGCGGGCGGATTAGGCCACGCACGCCCGTGCCGGCGGGGCGGCGACGCGCCAGATTAATGTTGTGAGCTTTGCGCCAAATTTAAAATGTCACGTTCCATTTTTCCAGCCAACGGCCGTCCCGAGTCCCGTCACTGAACCGTTGAGTTAATGTTTCCGATTGTTGCACATTGGCGGAGAAACTTTGTTGAATACATTGAAGTGAGAATTTCTGAGCGAAAAAAGACAGTACAAAAATATTCAATAGTTAAGGGTGAGCATGAAATTAAAAAAAAACTTTTGTAAAGTCCCATTTAGTTAAAAGTTATCTCTGTCGTGATGAATAGAAGCTAAAAGAAGGGCTCGAAAAGTAACTACTTATTTCAAACTTTTTAGACCCAGTGGTATTGTCAGTACTTTAAGAAAGTGAACAAATCTTTTGTAACAATGGCAGATAAATAATCTTTGAAAAACAGTGTTTTTCTTAAAGTCTTGTAAGCCTAAAACATTTTAAATAAATAAAATATTTATTTTCTTTTACATCATTTTTTTCTCTACAAATCTAACCCGGATTTGGATCCCGTATCGTATGTGAGTGTGCCCTAACTTTCCCGAGCTATAGAAGGACACCCGTGCCCGTGCCCCAATGTAGTTAACGCAATGTAGGAATCTATTTGAATATCGGTTCCCATGTAAACGATACACAGGGGGTTTTTTTAAACGTACGTACAGTATATATTCACTTTATTTATTCTTACTTTATTTTATAGGTATCCAAAGAATATCAAACAACGCAAAAAAGGTAAAAGTCGTAAAGCTGGCGCCCACCAATCACCAAATAAGGGCGGTCGGCAACGGCGAGTCGCTCCGTGCGTCCTTGAGTCTCGGCCAAACGACACAAGTTGGCCCATGGGCGCGGGTTCTTTGCTAATCGATAAACAACACTAGAGCGGATGAACCGAACAGTTGAATCGAACAGTCACCGCGCCCACGCCCGCTATTAACTTGTCCTGTCCCCCGTATGGTTATCTTGTAAAGTATCAACATCTCCGGTGATGATTAGGTAAGAAGTCGGCAAAAAAATAATTGAATCAAATTAGTGAAGTACCACAAAATACTCACGGCAAAAACAATTTCTTTCATTCAAGAAAATAAAATTTCATATTATGCACCATGAAATATTTTTTCAACGGAGAATGTCATATGAGAGTCGAAACTTTTGTTACAAAAAATATTATGCAGTAAGGAATAAATCCAAGATATCAGATTCTCTTGGCGCAAAATAATTTCCAACTCTTTTTTTTTCAGTGCTCCTAAGATGAGTTTTCCCAAATAAAAGATTCACCTGAATAGAATTCAGTTCAAACAGCCTAACTCAGGTAATTTGAAGTTTATATTGCATGAAGTGCGTGTCTGTAAAAGCCATAAATGTGCGTGCTGATGGGTTTAGATGCGTAGCGTAGGGAACGAAGTAAATTTTCAGCCTTGAATTTTGATGGCTATAACGAGTTAGACATACTTACTTTTCACGGAAAATGTTATAATGGATGTATAACATCCTTTCCTAAAGTGTATCTGCATCGTCCATGGGTCCTTTCTATTCTGTAAAGGTTCAAACAGAATAGCAGCGCCGTGGCTTCAAACTTACAGCTTATATGCTGAGCTTGCACCCTTTTGGTATTACTATTTTTTGTGTTATTGTATCCTTGTTTTAAGTAATTTGTATGCTAAATAAAGGTTTATTCTATTCTATTCTTCAAGGTTTTGAACTGTTTTGTTTGAAGAACGAACGGTAGGATTTGGTATGAGTCGCCGGGCGGAGTCAAGTTCATTGGCAATAGCCCACGTGCTCGCCCCCGCTGCTGCAAGGTTACTGACTCTCATACAATTAATGGCGACGTGTATGGCTGTAACGCTTTAATTAGCCGTCTACGTCGTCTGTCAAGATCGATTCAGATGTCTATTTATTTTCAGTTGTTGAACGCTTATAGCACTGAAATATTTCAGACTGTATTATATCTCCCGTATTATACAGTATATTCAGTATACTGTGGAAACTTACAATACATTTACTGAAAAACATAAAAGGCAGACTTTTAAAAAATACCTCGAAAATTCAAAAAGCATCTTCGGTAGACAGATGTATGTATTAGGGGATGCAGAACCGGACCTCTTTAGTAAGAACCGGTTCTTCGGTTCCGATAGCTACCTGGAACCGGGTACCTGGTTCTTTCGGTTCTTCTAAGATTTTTTTTGACACGATTTTACGTAAGAGAGAGAAGGTTAAAAAACGCAAAATATGTATAATTTCCTTTTTTTATTGGAACAACTTAAGTATTAATTATTATTATCATCATCAGCCAAATGACGTTGAACAAAGGCTTCCCCCAAGGATTTCCACGCTGACCGGTCTTGCAATGCCCGCATTCAACGCTTTCCCGCGACCTTTACTAGGTTATCGGTCCACCGAGTAAGAGGCCTGCCCACCCTATACCTCTTCCGGTGCGCGGTCGCCACTCGAGAACTTTAATGCCCCAACAACTCTACGAGCCATGTGCCCCACCCAGTGCCAATTCAGTTTAGCGATTCTGTGAGCTATGTCGGTTACTTTAATTCTCCTACGTATCTCCTTATTTCTGATTCGATCACGTAGGGAACCTACAAGCACAGCACGCTCCATTACCCTTTGGACTTTGGGTGACCTTGAGCCTTCTTATAAGGCCCATAGTAAGTGACCACGTCTCAGTTCCGTATGTCATCACTGGCAAAACACATAGAGGTCAAAGACCTTAATCTTGAGATACTGCGGTATTTTGGATGTGAAGATATTGCGGATCTTCCCGAACGCCGCTACTCAGCCATGTTGGATTCGGTGGCTGATCTCTTTCTTGAGGTTGGACCTATCTAGCTGGACTGTTTCTCCCAGGTATATATTTGTCAACAACTTCAAGTGTCTCCAACCTTCAGAGGAGTGGGTGTGATACGGACATTTGACATAATTTTAGTCTTGTCCATGTTCATTTTAGGACCCACTTGTTGGAAGAGTCCATCGAGCATTATGTCTAGGTGTTCCAAGATCTCTGCCACAACCACGATATCGTCAGTGAATCGAAGGCGAGGTGATGTAATCGCCGTTGATGTTAATATCAAGTCCTCTCCAGTCCATAAGCTTCCAAACATCTTCCAGGCCAGCGGTGCATGGTTTCGGAGATATAACGTCTCCCTGTCTCACCCCTTGCTGCAACCGGTTTGGTTTCGAATTCTGTTCCTGGAGGTGGACCAACATGGTGGCGTTTTCATACAAATATTTTATCACTTCGATATATCGATAGTTGATTTGGCACCGTTGGAGAGACTGTAACTATACTCTTAGGTCTTCTGTATAATCTGTCTCAACGTATGAGTGTGGTCTATGGTACTGAAGCCTTTTTGGAATCCGGCTTGTTCAAGAAGTCGTCAAACCTGCGTGCGAGATGATTTGTAATGACTCTCAAAAACAGCTTGTAGACATGGCTCAGAAGTGAGATGGGTCTATATTTCTTCAGCAGGTTCTTGTCATGCTTTTTGAAGAAGAGCACCACCACTTTCCTGTATCATGCCATAGACGTTCGTCCCTCAAGCATATCGTAATTTAAAAGCTTCTGAAGAACTTGAAGTACCGGTTTTCCACTTGCTTTTAAAAGCTCAGTCGTAATTCCATCTTCACCCAGTGCCTTGTTGTTCTTATGCTGTTTGAGAGCCATTCTAATTTCATACAAGCTGATGTCCGGGATATCTTCGGTTTAGTGTCTAGTCAATTTGGCTCTTGGGTCTTTAGCCAGATTGCTGAAGGGTAAGCGTGTGGTCGTGTATAATTGTCAGTAGAACTTCTCAACTTCCTCCAACAGCTCAGGCTTGGAAGACACGATTCTGCCATCCTAAGTCTTCAGCTTTGTCAGTTGGTAATCAGATCCATTGCCGATTCTTTTGAGCCTTTACAGAGCATGATCTCCTCTTTTATACGATTAGTATTAAATTGGCGTATATCGCGAGACAGACTTGGAGAGATCTATCTGTTTAGTCGTCGATACTGGGAAGCATCTTCAGAGGTTTTCAAAATCTCTTTCCTCCATGAGTTTGCTGGTGAAGTCGAAGATCAGAGATGTTCTTTTTTGAACGGCTGGTTTTGAAAGCATTATTTTCCGGTTTCACACTAAATGGCGAAAGAAATGATCATAAAATGATCATATGCTGCTTCAGATCTTGAAAAACCGAAAGAACCGGTTCTTATGACTTGTAGAACCGGTTTTTATTTTATTAGATAGAACCAGGTTTTCCCGGTTTTTTCGGAACCGGGAAAAACCGGTTTCATGCCCTAGTATGTATATACCAAGCTTTTTATGCTTTTTCAAGGAGGTTTTATTCTCTCGTCGATAATGAACATAACCCACGCGGACCAAAAATGGGTCATGCAATTTCATTAGGCGAAACAGTCAGCCTGGTAAGCTTGGGCCTAATCAACAATTCCGCGATCGATGGACGAACAAAGCGCATTAGTGAGGCGATCGCTAAACGCCCATTTCGCCGGTGCCGGTGGGCAAACACGAAGGCGTAATCCGTCAGCACCACTTAGAATCGCACCGCAAGCCTCTCTCAGTTCAAAATCTAATGGTTTGCGATTAATCTGTTGGCGAAGACAAACAATAGCTGGTTGGTTATGTGCAACAATTTTAAAATCCGGTCTTTGGCTACTAGTCATTTAAGTTATGTACTTTCAAAAACGATAATTTGCTCTGAAATTGTGTCTTTAATGAACTAATTAGATCGTTTGAAAGTGGTTTCAAATATTAATGAAGTTTGTGAAATTGTTGTTTTAGGTCGAACGCTATTTAAAAGATAATACATATTTATAATTTATTTTTGATGCAGTCACACATCCTATTGCAAGTGGGAATATTAAATACTTAGAACAATAATCTTGGATCAGAAGAATGACGACAAAATATATCAACCGAGGCAAGAAATGAAGGAATAAGCTAAAGATTTTATACCTACCGGCTTACGAGTATATGAGTCTTGTAATAAAAGAATACAATACACAAAGAATCTGTATTATGTATTTCGTTTCGAGGACCTCAAATAACAATTGTATCAATTTAAAAGCACTTTTACCCGACTACATCAAAGTTGGGCACGAGCAACAATATAATGGCGTCGGGACCGAAAGCGGAAAATGTGATTGACGTTTTAAAGGAAAAGTTTTTTCTGGGTACTTATCCCAAGTTCCAACCGAACCCTTTCTCTTTCGTAGCGCCTCGTCTGTGTCACTTAGCATTTATATGCATTTTAAATAAACAGTTTAATTACAATAAATTCATTTCAGCCTCTGTAACAGCAAAAACAATCAATACGAAATTGAAACGAATTAGAAGGGCAATGGGTTCAACATAATTAGTGCACAACTGCACACTTATCGTTCTGAAGCAAAGATATGTAAAGTAAAAGAGTTTTATGTTCTAACTGTACATGTGATTACTGCGGCGATGAGTAATCCAGCCTGCAATGTTTCATGTCGTATTGTGTGCAACGTGGCGTATCGTCTGCCAATGTTTAAGTAAACATTATTGATAGATTTATTTCCAACCAAAGGCCCTTCTCGTTCAGACAAAATTACCCTCTGAGTAATCGTCTGAGTTGGCTTCTCGTCTCGCTTGATGATCACTGTTTATAGTCTCAATTTTTTGGTTCAACTCTACTGATTCTCTATAGAATTGAAGCTTTTTAGTAATTTGTCTTTGTTACACGCCTGACGCGGACTAATGGGTTAATTTGATGTCATGTTGTTTGCTTTTGGTAAAAGGTCACATCGATACTTTAGACACACTATCAATCTTGAAGATTACAAATAAAGACACATAATTGAGTATTATGTTTTGTACTTACGCCTACACTACATTGAATTAGGACAATCGGTTTTGTCTGATGCGAGAGACAGTCAGACTTGTCCTATTGCTTATGGTAATAAGTATTGCTTGTGGCTGCTGTAGATTGATCCTGAAGTTAAAAAGCTTTATATGTATCGTATAAATGTGTTGTTAATGTACCAGCATTTTAGATAAGATAAATACTCTTTATTGAACACAAAATACAATTAGTTATTTTTAGTTTTTTTTTTACAAATAATAAAATATATCCTATATTAATAAAAAACAGCCAAAAGCCTTAGTCTATAAGACCCCCCCAACTAATACCTGGCTCAAAAGTGCCCATGACACTGGCGGTATTACCGCGCTGTATGGCCAGGGATATCTGTTGAGCCAGGTACGAGCCGGCTCGAGGGTCAAATCCGAGGTCCTTCAAGCGGCGACTTATTTCGTGCAAAAAACATTTAGCGGCTTCACACCACAAGCCCGAGGTCTCAACCGCAAATGGGACGAAATCGTATGCCTGCAACAAATTGGCATACGTCACCAACTTCTGACTGGCCGAACACTCAGCAGCTGACCCCACCGAGCGGCAGGTACCCGAAAAATGGGAGGCCGCAAAGGTGCAGGCACACGTCGCATCCCACAGCAGGCAGCGGCCTTTGCTCCACGGAATCAACGTGAGCCTATCAGGTCTCTTTGCATCGGCGCAACTCAGGCCCTCTGGCTCATAGGTCATCCCAGCTTCTTTCCAAATCGGGGCGCTCCGGGTGATCCACATTAGGACAGGCTGCAGGCCAGGCCATCAAAGCTTCACCCTCAAAAGGAATGCGAAAATTGTCACCTTCAAAAGAAAGAATACGAGTGACAAACAAGATTTCGCACTCCATTCGCAGATGCTAAGAAAGCATCTGCTTTCTTGACTTTGGGCCATCTGGCCCAGAGTCCTATAGACGCCTGACTCCCAAACCCCCGTGTCGTACTGGCAAACCAGCTTGTCGCCACTCACGATCCCCCAAACTGATATTGAGGATGTCCTCTAGTGAGCTCTTAAGGACTTCATCCACTAAGGCAACTTTCTGAGGAAATAACCACACTGGGGTTGTTCTAACAGTGTAGACAAGCTTTGGGAGAGAGAAACAGTTTCTGAGTAAAACAAGTGCGACATGTGCTGACAGTTGTTTAAGGTGAATCTGCGCGTTACTGACTATGGACGCTTTCTCCCTCAGTACCCCAGAAATTGCGTCGGACAATATAGGAGCTCCCAGCAAAGTAAAGCTGTCACTGGAAGTTGCTTTTAGACCAGGTATTAACATCTCAAATCGCGCGAAACTTGAGCGAGTCTGTTCTCCACAAGAAAAAAACTCACACTTGGCAGTATTTACCATCAGACTCATGTCCCTCAGCCTGGGAAAGAGACGATGAATATCCTCGGCCACAACGTCCACAGTACCGCCAATACGTAGTACCATCGTCGAGGTACCAAATGTTTAACGGCGAAAGTATCGCTCCTGTGGTTAGAATAACGAGCATTCATGAGTATTTAAATACATATGGAGCTTTTAGCAAGCATTTGTGACACAATATGGCTACCGCACCAAATGCCACAACTATATTTAAAGCGCGGGTTTACAACAAAACTATTGACTGAAATATAGTATAATTAACATTGTTATCTACTATCTGACAGAAACTTAATAATGCTAACATATTAACCGGCAGTTAAATAAGTACTTCGAACTAGAGCGGAATTACTTATACTTACATTATATAAATTAAAGGTGGGGTAACAATGGCGATCGCTAACTAGAAAGTGAATCGGAGTGGTGGTACAAATGGCCTCTCTGATTGTATCGATCTCGGTTCGTTACTCCGTTCATTATTCTCTCAAGCGCAGTAAGGTAATCTTACTCTGACTATTGCTAGTTAATATCAAGGCAATAAAATAATTGGGCAAAGAATAATCATGTAGGTAAATCTGAAAAAAAAAAAAAAAAAAACTTTTCGTATTACGATAACATTTCCTGTTCTCCGAAACCTTACAGTTTCAACGAAACCCGTTTTTAGGTTCATTATTTGCATAGAATGTTACAGCGAAGGTTAGGGAAAAGGTGAAAAAACTGAACTTTTCCACTTTCGGAAAAGAGGTCAACGAGCACATTCCAGAGGACATCTTTTAATTCAGACTTTTATGGCTAGGGTGCAACATGCAATAAATTAGTCCTTTCGGAAAAAAGGACATCTGCTGTTCTAGAAAAAAATCCTATTCTCTAACTACAAAAAAGGGACAAAAATTTGCGATCCGCATGTAGTCGCCCACGAGGCGCATGGAAATGTCTCGAACGTAGCGAGAGGTCGGTATCGGAAGGCTGCGTGCTCCAGGCCGAGCACGATAAAATCGAAACACTGCGCACCTCTGAGGTTCGCGAACCCAACGCCCGCGCACCGCTCCGCGCTCGGTCCGATAAGCCATCACGGTGCAGTAAGGCACGACCGGTCATCGCAATCAAATTCCACCTACATTCGACATTTTACATTACGCACTGCACTCTTGATTAACTGCAAACAAACATCGCAACCAAATCTCGTTACAGCTTTCCACAATCGAATGTAATCACTCAAAGTGTGTTTGTATTTGTAGCGGCTGAGCGTGCAAAACTAACCCGTGAATCAAAATTGTATTTGGATAAATACAAGTATGTACATGTTCTAGTTTCGCATCTAAAACAGCTGTTTCTGATTCAACGCGAGGAATGGTATCCAAATATAGAATTAACTCAATGCACACTAACATTAGTCTCCGACTCCGATTATACAGATTCAGACTGTCATTAGCTAGCTGTTTGAGCGCGCTCTGAACTTCTCAATGAAGAGGAAATTTGTTTATCAAATAGATATCTCCACGTCATTTTACGAAGATTTAACATTGTATATTAGGATTAAGGCACATAAAGAGATACAACCGGTAAAAGCTTTGGAGGAAATGAAGAAATCCTCAAGACATTAAATGACGTCACGTCACACATAACTCGTTCAATGCTTTATGGTATCTGTGTAACTGGCTTGAGAGGCGGTTATGGCCTAAGTGTTAGAGGTTATAAAACAAGTAAAATGACGTAACTGAAATTGGCGACCTCCATTTTGAGGACCGGCCATCGCCTACACAGATTTCGGAATCACGATCCCTGTGTAAATTAATATTGTAACTGCCGTTTTACGAGAAACTACCACATATCGCGTAGCAAATCGTTAACTTCGCGTTTTATGTAGCTCCATACAAACTAACGCTGTTTTAACAATTCTTTGAAAAACGTGTCTCGAATCCGCAAAAAAAACTAGATCATATTTTCACTAATAGTGTCTAATAGTTTGCTGTTATAAAAAAAAACACACAAGCGTCGTAGAAAAGGGGGAACAGACGAAGCGTTTCATAATTGTTTCCATGAAATGTGCAGTATTATTATATGAAAATGCTGTCACAATATGAGAAGTACCTATTATAACTCGTCTTTATGGCTTTACATGGAATTGCATGGAAGCAATAAACGAGGGTGATTCAGTTCAGTCCGCCCCCGCCGCAGACTACAGGCGCCAGCGAAACTTTACAATTTGTGCTAATGAATGAAATCAGTAAGTTTTAACTTTAAAGGTGTTTGTTATACTGATTAATTCAATGGCTAAGTACCTATTCGATATAAAGTAATCAGGTCGTAACAAAGGACGCCGCGCTTGTAGGTAACGTAAGAAGTAGTTGTGTATCCGATATCAAAACACGTATGTAAACCTGAGCTTCTTAATAATTATAATATTATAGGTCTGTTCGGTTGCAGCATAATAATGTAGGGAGGTACATTAAAAAGATGTATGAATTATAACAGCACTATGTTCGTGGAAAGTGGAGCGACGAGACTGTTAGTGTACTTTCTCCTGCCAGAAAGCCGGCGTCTGCGCATAACCCGTGCAAATTACATTGTGCGCTACACACACGGTGCGGCGGCGCGGCGGTGCGACCATCTGGTCACACTCCTCGCCTTTTTATCGTCTGCTAATCTGTCGAGTTTAACGCAGAAAGTAAAAATAGATTGCATTAGTTTCGCGACATAAGTGTTGCGGTTAAACTTTTAAAACAATAGATGTGACATTTAGGTCGTCTGCAACGTAAACAATAATTCAACACGGCTTTAAAACCGAATTTGTGAGAGTGTGAGACACGAATTTTCAGGCTCTAGACACGATGTTCTTACGTAAACTTATATAATGAAATGGTGTAGGCTGTAATATGGCGGCAAGTTTATTTCGCACAATATGCATGAGTTGCCTCATACATAACACTAGCCATGTCCACTATACATATATTAGGAGTAATGTTTATGATGTGGGAGAGCCATGCTTCGGCACGAATGGGCCGGCTCAACCGGAGAGATACCACGGCCTCACAGAAAACCGGCGTGAAGCAACGTTTGTTGTGTTTCGCCGAGTGAGTGAGGGTACCGGAGGCCCAACCCCCCCTCCCCCTCCCCATTCCCCCATCCCCCATCCCATTTCAAAGGTCGGCAACGCACTTGTGACTCCTCCGGTGTTGCGGTTTTCCATGGGCGGCGGTAATCGCTTACCATCAGGTGATCCGTCTGCTCGTTTGCCACCTATCACATAAAAAAAAGAAAAAAAAATGGTTCGACATTTGCTGTAAACTTTAAATGTCATGCATGTTAAGACATGAATTAACGTACGATAAAAAATATTACAGGCTGCAATAAATCAAGAGATAAGAACGTTTACAATTTAACTGTTAGAGAAAATTTACAGCGGAATTATACCAATGCTAAAAATAAGCCTTAGGTCACTGAGACTGAGGCGGAGGCGGGTGGGCCACACTTACAAAGTCTATCACAAACGAAACCAGTTTGCGAAAGGGACTTAACCAAAGTCGTCGCCAAAGAGCAGCCGCTATCCATAGTCCCCAGTCTATATTTAATTAAAAATCCATGACGACTAGTACTAAGACAAATAAGATATTATGATCCGCAATAAGAACGCGACGGCACTAATATACGTGTTATACCTAGAAAGAGGTGTATTTTTCCAGCGTTTTGTTTTTTTATTTATTCAGGTGCGTTTTTAGCCCAGATAAGCTTAGACTAGAAAGAACATTGTAACAATAGGCGATTTTAGTAAATCCAGGTCCAATTTGAACGCTTATGCAAATCACAAAATCGTTTGTATGAAAAGTTGTTTGAATAACCTTAAACGGTTTCAACTATGAAATGAACCCACAGTGTGCAATAAAAACTCGTGACAGTCTGCAATAGAGCCAAACCGGACCTGCCTGGATATCTAGACTACAGCGCAGTCTACAGGCACTTTCGAAGCTGTCATTGGCGCATAAGCGTTGTAATATCACTGAGTCACCTTGCGTGGGCCAAGGTGGCTCGAAAAGTGAATGTAGAATGTCCGATTGTTATCCCAACATTTTATCGAATACAGGGTGTCACACAATGAGATTAGGCCTCGGTAGACGGAGATTCAAAGTTTTTTTTTTCAAGATAAATACACCATAAAATCATACTACTCATACATACTCATATAATCAACTACTTTTATTATGAAATAAAAAAAAGTTAAGTTTAATTATTAGGTGCTTGGTATTTTTTGTATAGAAAAATGATTTTGCGATTTCATCAAAGTCGTAGAGTTTTAACGCGTTCTACATCTATTTTGTTACACCTGTATATCGGGGAAGTAGGGAGGTTGAGCGCACGCAACGATCACTTTAAAATTATTGTATTAATATTGCACCGCTGATAAGCATTACGTAACTGTAATTTAATAAGTAGAGCTTCGTGAACGCAACTGTTTTGTTGTAATATGTTCTAGCTAGCAAAAAAGGCAAAGAAAACCAAAATTGCCTGATTGTAACAGATCTTTTATAGATAAAAAGATACAGTCAGATAAGTAGACGACGAAGGCTTAAAAGTTGGAACTCTTTGAATACGAAACCCTAAAAACATGAGAAAATGTTGTAAGACAGACTAGAACCAAAATTTATGAAAATGAAAATATTTTATTCGAAGTAGGTAGCAGTGTACACTTTTCGAACGTTATTCTTTTATCTACCTAACACGAGGTTCCTACCACTCGGAACTCGTATACCCACCGTTTCGGGAAGTGTTTGCGGAGTGAGAAGAAACGGCGGGCCCTAAAGAAACTCCCTCCAACACATTTTTTTTTTTTGAATCTCCTTTTGAAGAGGCACAGATTAACAGTGCTGTCACAATGGAAACGCGGCGTAGCGCTTGTCTGGTGTCGCACTTAACATCACCCGTGATCACGTGTAGGCAATTTGTGAAAGTTTAATAATACCTAGAATAGACTTGGTAGATATTTAATTGCTTCATCGAAATTCATTTAAAATATACATGATGTTTACTATGACAAATTATTTAGATCACTCACGAAAAAGAGCATTTCTTAAAGAAACTGTTAAAAAACTGTGAAACTGTGCCACCTGAATAGAAGGAGATTTAGATAGTTTGGTTAGTTCTATCTAGTCGATTTACAAAGTTTTCTCGTGTTTTTAAGGTTTCGTATTCCGAGAGTCCTGACGGATCCCTATTTTTAAGCCTACGCCGTGTCGTCTACTTATCTGGCTATATCTTTTTATATACTACTGTAAAAGTCCATATATTGGTAAATCTTAGGCTTTACTAGTAAATCTTAGGATTAACCAACATTTTAGGTTAGGTTAGAATTTTAACAATTAAGAGTTTTACCGTAGTTCGGGGTTTTTCAGTAAAATATACACATAATAGATATAAAAAATAGCAGATTGAAATCACAGAATAAGTTATTATGACTGATATACTAACAATTATACAAGAAAGGTTTTTTGTTTGTAATAAAATAGACGCTCAGTATACAACACGTCATTTTGAGCTACCCAGTAGGATCTAACACAAGTGGCAGAAAGGAAGCTAAGAAGCTTTTTGATAATGGAGTGTCAGGCTTTGTCTGGTTTTATAGTAAGTATAGGTAAAGAAAACAAACTTCTTAGACAATGTTTCAAAAACAAATTAAGTCTCTTTATATGTAAAATGTAATTAGATTTAAGAAGGGTAGCTGCACCCTTTAATTCTTTGGAGAATGATAACATTTGATGATTTCACTTAGCGATACGGCGGAGCATTATGAACCCTTCCACGGATATGAGTCATTACGCCGCCACCAGGAAGTGTTATTACATTTTCACGATGGCGTTTTACGTTACACCGCACCTCGTTCGGCCACTTCATACATATTTATCAAAACAACAGAGCCGATTGAAAGGTTGAATATAGATACTCAACATGCACTAGCGGAATAAAAAACGAGTCCGCGAAATTGTTGTTTAATATTGTGGTGAGGAGGGTGCAGTTTTGCGCATTTTGTTGGTTGCATTTGGACCGCACGTAGTATGGCAGTTGTCCGGCGGCCATTAGCGACGCACCCCAGCCAGGGGTGCTGTTCTGCGAATTGGTGACTCAGGCCGATTGCGACGGGAAAACCGATCGCACGCTTGATAACCGGCTTCGATTCGATAGGAAGAACGAATGCGTTACTTGCGCCGAATCGATCGCTACAAAAGTACTAGAGCCATTATACCCCAGGGAAATTTGTCGACCAATTTACATAGTTTTTCGGGCTCTCCTGGAGTAAAGGCGACTGAGTTTTCTTTTTTTATTTCGGTTAGTGCTATGTACAAGTAAAACTCTTAGATTGACTAACTACATGTGCCTTTTAACCATTTGGTAAATTAGACAATAACATAGTGTAACAAATGGACTCAAATGAGGAAAGCAACCCATATCTCTATAAATGTCCAAAGCTTCCGAGTTTGAAATTATACACAACATATTTAACACCTCATAACGGCATACGGAAACAAATACATTATCCTTACATTTCCTTTAATAGGGTTTTTCACCATTTTTTGAAAAGTATCTCAAATTGATCATTAGGTGAGAGAAAGTAAAAAATATTTTTTTAAATTGTTTTTGAAACCTATAAGTACCCCAAAAATACATTTTAAATTACCATTTCCAATTAGCGCGCGAAAACGATAGCCGCCATGATGCTTAGGTCGTGACGTCATTTCAGGAGTAAACAAAACAGCTCTGTACTAAAATTTTGACACATATCGCGAACAAAATGTCATTGTTTACCACTATTGTGACGTCACCTGACAACCAGCATGGCGGCTGTCGTTTCAGACATTTGAATAACAGATTAAAAAACTTGATTTTAGTAAATCAAAAATAAAATGTTTTTTCTCATTTTATTGTATAGAAATCATATTAAATCGATTACATATTACAAATACCACAGTAAATAAGCAGTTTTTCTTGTATAGAGTAAAATACCCTATTCTAAAAGATTTAGACTCCAGTGGACTGTTAAATTTCAAAAGTCTTTTTTTTTGGTAACATTATTTTGACTATTGCGTTTTAATCTGATTAGGACAATGATAATGTTGTTAAATGGTTGTTGATTTAGTCGTTGATTATTTGCTCAATAGAAGTACGCAAAAAGATCTTATCAAAGAGCAGTCAGCACAAAAAATTGCGACACAAAGGCAAACAAACAACCTACTCGTATACAAAATAGTCAGTACAGAAGTAAAAATATCAACTTCTATATTAGCGAAACAAGGAACAGTGTGCCTCGGCCTCGATGTTAAATGTCAAACTAGTGCTTTGCGGCAGATGGAGCGCGCCAACCGTCAAAATTTCATAATTGGGGAAAAATAAAACGTTCACCATACCACACAGCATTTTTTTCATTGTGTCAGAGATCCCTTGGGTCTGAATAAAACAGAGGCTAGGGACGGGGCCGAGTTGCGCTAATTTCAGCGGACAACGAATCGCCGGGTGGCTATGATGGAGTTTTGTGTATGACCCAGGCTCTGGGTGGCGTGACATGCCTGATAAATTATTTTTTACGCATACGTAGACACTCTCACGTAATAAAATATCAAACTTATATATAAAACTGAACTTTGCAAATACAATAACTAACAAGAAACGTGGAGCGAAAAAAATATTCCATATGTTGGACACATGTCAATATCAGGATGTTTGTGGTACAGAGTATGTGAATCCAGCCGGATGCGATCCCGATTTAACAGATCGAGGACTTCGAAATACGTACTAAATTGTAGTTTTATTTTATTCAAGATCAGAAAACTTTATTTATTTTCAAGAATTCTTACCTATACTGCTTCTTATTGACACTTATTATCAATATCAAATCGATGTTGACTTTTGACGACGTCGATACGACGTGATAGTATCGAAAGCTTCAACGGAGTTTGGCATCATTCCATACTCTGCATAGTACGCTACATCAAGAATCAATCAGGTATCTTTTATCTTTTATTGTACCCATTGGAAAGTTGCCTATAAATGCATTGCTCTCAATGCCTTTTTTAACTTATGTATAAGGTATGTATTAACATAGAGTATGAATGATCGGAGCGCAAATAGTATAATTAGTAGTCGTATTTCTTGTGTTTTTCTCATTGTTATTTTTATTAATTTTGGGGTGCAATACAGTATTTTTTCTCATATTTTTTGTTAGCAAAACATTTACAAGAATAGGTAGAAAGACTTGAATATCATTTGAATATTTTCTCAGCACATATCGTAAGAATATAGTTCACGGATCAAACGAGGATTTTTTCTTATCCAATTTGTCACGGGAGCCTTACTGCTTTCGTTTCTCAACACGCCCCCTCATTGCAATACTGTACGAAAAGTAAGAAAATTGCGTGATCCTTCCCTAGCATTGTTGTATTCCGTTCTCATAAAACTCCCACATATTTCACGACAAATAAACTTCTCATCCTATGAAATTTTCTCCTTGGGAAGCAGTTCACTGCAGGTAATATTTCAAAACATGTGTCATTCATAACTTTCGCCTTCGCAATGTCTGTCGATGGAGCGCGGGCGAAAAGGTCTCAATAATAAATTTTTCGTGAGCCCACGCCGTTATCCCGCGAGCGAGCCCAGGTACGTTTTATGGTCGCGCAAGGGAAAATAAATGAAAAATAAAATAAAAGTCAAAATGGCCGACATAGAACTATTTGCCGCAATACGGAGAGTAGAGTTTTTAAAGCGTGAATTTGCTCAGGTATTGGGAGGGATAATGCAATGAAAATACAACGTGTAAAACGTCAATTACGTACATCGCCTAGAATATTTATATCAATGTATAAATTAAGTACTTTCCATGTAAACATTAAGTACATAAAGTTGACAGTAGTCACTTTATTATAAAATAAACGACCAGTATTACCACATACCCGCAACAAATAAAAATATTCAATAATCATGACGACACCATTGAAACGAATATTCAATGACACAGTACTAAACCATTAGCCCGTTTTACGAGTGCAATCATAACGGCGGGGCAACAATGGGTGAACCACTGCAACCTCATAAAAGTAATAAATAAAATCCTGCAACATGGTGTGACGGCTCGTTCCTGTCACACACATAGATCCAATTTATCGTTAGTTCACAAAGAAGTCTTTATTTACGACAAAGAAAAGCAAAATAGAAGATATTCCTAATTGCAGCAAATACGGATAATTATGTAGGCAAGCAACCATTTAAATCGAGGACAAGTCTTTTTGTGGCGAGCTGAGGACGACGTAGTCGCGTGCCTTGGAGCATTTTAAGGGCCAACGTCACCTAGAATTGGTGGTTCTGTCCGTGAACAGTAGTGCCACTCAGTTGCACGTGAGAGTTTAGCTTCAGAATTTTGGGCTTCTCTATTCTACTACAATAATTGATTAGCCGATAGGCCGAATTCATATGGGATGGGAATGCCTAAATAACAGTAAATAGGTTTGTCTGAGACAGTTATTTTGTTTTATAGGTAGAGACTAAGTAATATTTTTTTTCAGGTTTCAGAAGTACAACTAGCCTTTTCAGCAACTGCTGCTTAAGCTGTGGAATTTTACAATAGTAATCCAGGTTCACGCACTTGATGCAAATATTTTTTGTGTAAGTAATGTAAAGGTAAAGTGGGTTAATGTAAGAATTTAATTTTCTAAACCAAAGACAAAGAATGTCTTCAATGCAGCCAGACACAAAATGCAGTGTTTTTCTTAAAACACTTCATTATTTCGAGTCTGTGAGAAAGTTCCTTTTCTTTAGTCTTAAACTGAAGGCGACACTAAACTAAATAATGTCACTCAAAATTTCAACACGGTTAACGATGTAACCCCTTAACCATAGTCATCAGTGAACGTGTCTAATAAAAATAACAAAGCACACAAATCGAGTCATGAATAAAAGAATGCATAGCGGAGCGACCAGATTTGAGAACGCTATTATTTTCATGTCAGCGGTTTCAGCTTGTGTTAATGTTTTGTCGGATACAGATTGTCCTTATTACGAGCCAGCTCAACAGGCTCTCGAAACTTCAGACGCCACCTACACCCAACTTCAATGATCTTAAGGGCCTACTTCGCAATCATAAACTTTACGTTTTCAGTATAATATACCTATCTTCTTTTAAGTTGAGCTATGTGAAGTGTGACCTTCTTATATCTTTATGAAAATTGTCGAAGCTATTTATGTTAACGAATGGCGATATCTAAATAAAAATACATTATAGGCCCACAACAAGGGGGAGGGATTTGTTAATATTATTATATAGAATCTTAAAGACCTACTCAGTAATATGCCAATTAATATGGTACGCATTTTTTTTATCTTAACCACCATTTTATTTTACGGCCGCCATTTTAGTTTTATTAAACAAAACTATCCTACTGTATAATCATCGCACGTTTTAAATGAATCGATAGACACATGATTCATTGAAACCTATCCAGCCGATGTTTCTTAGGTTTTAAAAAATCCCACATACCTAAATACATAACCAGATACGCCTGGAAAAGTATGGTAAATAAATACATAACACAAATAAGTTGGTGGTATGGAAATGCCGGTGCGCCAGTCCGAGTAGCATTCGCCACTTGACCGGTTATTATTAAATTGAATCAACAAAAAATTAGTACAATATTATCCAAGTAGGTACACAATTTGCAGTCATTACGGGGTAAAAGCTAAATTTATCAACCCTTGTCAGAATATTGTACTTATAATTAATGGGAGCGAATCCTTTTGCAGGCGCTCTGAAAACATCTTGTCCTTTGTTTTAATGACCCGTACAGTTTGCAAGTTCTTCCCTTTAAATGAATTTCACAAGCATTTTAATATTCTTAGTCGGTTTTCGTTGCTTTCATTAAAATACCTTCCTACATACCTTCTTGCTTGAAAGCAGTCGCTGTAATATTGAAATCTTTGAACTTTAATTTTGAAAACTATTCTTCATTTACTTGCTATCGCCTGCACGGTATTTATTTAATGAATGTCACAATATTTGTAAACGTTAAATTAGTTCTAAAACTTGAGCAGCAAGTATTAGTTTTTCTCATGCCAGTGAAACATGCACTCTATCGAATTTAACATCCGTCGACATTTGAATATTTTAGTCGTATCGTAGCGTACAAAGTGTCAATTGAATTGGACGTCTGCAATTAAATTTGTACCAGGCGTGTATGTGGGATGAGGAAGTGGTTTGGTCCTGTGCTGTCGGCGGGCCGGGGGCGCGTGATCTGAAACAGCTAGCTGGAGCTGATGTCGGAGGGCAGGTCGGAAGCCGCCAGCCCGCTGAAAGCGGACAGACGTCGGCTCGACGTGAGTGACACGTCCTTCCGCCATAGTTTACTGCCGCAACCAACATTTTATAGACACACATATGCGATCTATTCATTTATTGACTTTGTATTGTTCCGGAGCAATACAAAGTCATAGCACCGGGGTTATGCGATTTCTGTTATAACACTTGTGAACTGTTTTTCTTTTCTTTAAAGCAAAAATCAAGTAACCTGTATTTGAAAAACTTTTTTCTGATGTTACTTTCATGTTTTTACAGGGTTTCTCAATCTACAGTCTCTCAATCTTGGGTAAGAAGCAAAACGTCGTAATACGTGTTTTTTAAGTCACGTTATCGTATCCCGCATAAAATGAAAGTCGTGTCACCAGTCCTACGCCCTAATACGACCCTAATCGGGAAGGCAAAACGGCAACAATGCAAACAGGCGTAGTATCAAATTGTCGAGCATGCAAACACATTAAAGGGCGCCGAGCAAACGACGACGCCTAATGATTATCTATACTCTGTGCGCACGCAGAAAAAATAAACGGTGATGGTGTTAACGCAAATAAATGAGATATATTTCATTGTTCTTAGTCCCAAGAGGGCCGAGCGGCAGCTGGACGGCGGCGGCGGGAAATGTGGCTTATCTGGCGGCGCACCTTTTGTGGGCACGCGTTGACCCAATTCAAGTTTGCTCGACAGCCAGCTTTGACGTCATTGTCTTCGTTCAGGTGATTCGTAAATCCAGATTAGTTATAGACAGAAACTATAATGGAATAAGCTGATTTATTGATAGGAAGGATGTTTACATTCACTGGGCTGATTGGGTGGATCAGTGGTTAGCGCTTCTGACTACAGACAGAGCCGATTTTCGTGGCTTCGATTCCGACCCAGGACAAATATGTCTATTAGAAGCAGATTTGTATGATATGTATATCAGTCTTTGGTTTCCATGCAACAAAAACGAAAAGGACAGCATCTCAGCAACAACGAAGTAGAAAATTGAAGCTTTCGCTACATAATTGCGATGGAGTAACAGAAAACGCGACGCTAATTTACGGCGGAACACGAAGTTGTTTTGTGCGGCGCGCATTTGCAAATGGTGCGGCACATTCACGCGATTAAAACGGCAAGTTTCCACGAGGCCGATCGGCGCAGCGATAGGTCGCGGGGTCAAAAATAGCAAGTCGGGCCGTGCCTGGCGCCACCCCTCGCCCCGCGATGTCAACTTTAAATCATGTTGCTTGGAAGGAAATAAACTCAGGCCAGCAACATTGAAATGAGGACATAACGCAACTAAATTGACGTAATCACTAAAACTGCGAGAGCTTTGTAAGCCCATGTTTTAGGCCTTAGTGGTTTTTTGTAGCTATTAGAATTATGATATTTTATATTTTTTGATAAAATGGTAAATAAAAGGAA
Organism: Coleophora deauratella; assembly: GCA_958295455.1. Lineage (NCBI taxonomy): Eukaryota > Metazoa > Arthropoda > Insecta > Lepidoptera > Coleophoridae > Coleophora > Coleophora deauratella. The sequence goes on from OY282388.1 coordinate 7,101,986, forward strand.
AAGAAAAGTACTACTCATCCCTCGATTTTTCAGCTGTCTAGTGTGCCAATTGGACCGTATTAATAAGTCTACACCTCTTGTCTGTTTGTCCATCCAACTTTGAAATGGTTGTATCTTTGAAGACTAATAACTTAGTCAGTTGAAATGTTCACTGACCAGGTAAAAATAAATAATGCAAAAAATAATAATTAAAAGACACGTTATTTTTTCTTCCTTCTTTTTTACTGCTCATCGTAAAACGATCAAACTTGGGAGTGGTTATAGTAAAAATTATAATGTATTATTATTATTTTGAAATTTGAATTTGGGCTACTCTGACCACTTCGCGCTAGGCGAAGTGGCAGGAGCTACTCCAGCAGAAGCACAGTCGGCTGGAGGTCAGTGCGACGAGGAGAGAAAGCGTCGGACAATCCGGGCATTGTCGAGGAGGACTGCCTTTTGCATAGCCGCTATTATCGGTCTGCCTCGAAGTCCCAACAGCCTCCCTTATTATTATAATTATTTTGAAACATGAATTTGGGTTACTCTGACCACTTCGCGCTAGGCGAAGTGGCAGGAGCTACTCCAGCAGAAGCACAGTCGGCTGGAGGTCAGTGCGACGAGGAGAGAAAGCGTCGGACAATCCGGGCATTGTCGAGGAGGACTGCCTTTTGCATAGCCGCTATTATCGGTCTGCCTCGAAGTCCCAACCGCCTAAGGGTACGATCCAGGTCAGCGGGGATCAAACCATTAACGGACAGGACTACAGGAATGATTTCAGTGGATTGCACTTGCCACACATCCGTAACCTCGTGCGCCAGGTTAAGGTACCGTAACCTCTTGTCGGTATCGGCTTGCACGAGGTTTTCGTCGTGTGGAATAGTGATATCCACCAAAAACACCATTGACTGCGCCCGATACATCAACACGATATCAGGTCTGTTATGATCAATAGACCTGTCCGTGATGATGTCTCGGTCTCAGTAGAGCTCGGCGCGGTCGTTTTCGAGAACCGACTCCGGCGTGTACTTGTAATATGGCAACCGCAGAGCTATGAAGCCATACTTTAGAGCGATCTCTTAATGCAGGATCCTGGCTGCTTGGTTATGTCTGTGCAGATACTCCGTGTTACAAAGAATCGAACAACCGGAGGTTATATGGCGCAGGGTTTCACCTGGCTCACGGCACAATCGACATATTATTATTATTATTTTAATTTTTAAATATAATTATATTCTTTATGCAATATTACTATTGTTTTAGCGACTATAGCAATACAAACTCTGTGGGCATTTCAAGCGTCTACAAGCGTCCCAAAAAAAAACACGTGTTTAGTAGGCGAGTCCCCTGTAATTTTAATTTATTTTTATTGTTTGTTGTTATATTTTTATTATTTTTTGTTATAGCGGCAACAGAAATACACACTTTGCAAAAATTTGAACTGTCTACCTATTACGGTTCATGAGATACAGCCCGTTGGCCTTTGGGTACGGAACCTTAAAATGGCAAAGTATGAGCCCGAGTCGCGCTGATGTGAATGAAAGAGAGGCGTGTCTTTTTTCTGCCAAAAGGAGTCCTTTCACCTTGACTCCTACTCTCCGAGATGAATCGATTCCGATAACTGACCACCTTGAGCTCCTTGGCGTGGCGTTAACATCCAACCTGAATTTCGGGCGATACATTGAGTCCAAGGCTAAAGTAGCGGCAATGAAGCTGGGTATCCTATCTAAGGTGAGACGGTACTTCACTCCTGGACAGCTTCTTACATTATATCAAGCACAAGTCCGATCATGTGTGGAGTACTGTTCACACCTATGGGATGGCTCTTCCCGCTACCAGCGTGAAGCCTTGGATGCTATCGACCGACGCGCAAGGAGACTTATATGCGATGATGAGCTTGTTTTAAATAAGCTCCAAAGCCTTGAGCATCGCCGCAAAGTCGCCTCTTTATCGGTTTTTTATCGAATTCATTTCGGAGAATGTGCTCAAGAACTTCATGACCTAGTTCCCCCAGCTCCATTCCACCTTCGGTCAACTAGGCGCAGGGAGGTCTTTCATCCCTTTGTAGTTGACATTCCACCTATTCTCACGAAGCGATATGCTTCCTCTTTTATTATGCGAACTGCGAAGGAGTGGAACTTACCTGCGTCCGTGTTTCCCGATTCCTATAATTTGGGGGTCTTCAAGGCGAGAGTGAATAGGCATTATTTGAGTTTGCGTGTACTATCCTCGACTACATCGTCACTTTCCATCAGGTGAGATGTAGTCAAATGCACTCAAATTTATAATATTAATAAAAAAACACATTTTTTTTTTGTTAAAATGATAAAAACATTGTGTCGTTGCAGGAAGCCTCGGTCGGTACGCGATCCGATTAGCACTGGGTTTTTATTAGTATAGGTGCAAAGGGTTATTATATCAAATTATCTAGTTGTGTTGGATTCATGAATGGTGTGAATTATATTTCCTCAACTATAACTAAGTGCTCTAAAGCTCTAACAGTGATTAAGGGCGCTTAAATACACGGTAAGTATTTTATTATTTATTTACATTTTCAGTATGCTCGCATACTAAAGGAAGTCTATTTAGTTGTAGTTGTAGAAGTAGTTTAATAAAAATAAATTAAAAAACCTCGAGCGCTAGTGAGCTCCGAAACGTTCCCCCTTAAGGCCGGTGCGTTAGTGCACGCTAATTTCCAGGTTAGCAGAACGGATTTGAACGAAACGTAGACGGATATACTATACCGTAAAATACAAATTAAGTCCTTTAAGTGTCACGCGTGCGAATTCGAGGTTACCAGCACTAGCTATAAGGTTATTTGTATTATTTTATTATTTATTACATAAGGTGTTAAAAAATCTGTGATCATTACTTAAACTGTGGCTTCTACTAGTGAACTGAACAACTTTTCCCAAGGAACCCATAGTCAATTCGCGAAAAAATGTTTGTACTTTTCTAACAAGTCGGTCGACTGATCGGCCCACTTAGTATGGAAAGTCCTTTTTTGCGAATTCACTGTGGGTTCCTTTGGGAAAGTTGTTCAGTTTCATGAGTAGAAGTCCCAGTTTAAGTAATGATAACTAATTTGTTAACACCTTGTATATGTACTTATTTAATTTAATAAAATAAGATTTAAAAAATCTGTAACGACAGAAATATGTTAAATAAATAGGAGGCAGGTTACAAAGGGAAAACATGAAACTTCCTCAACTCGTGATGCGCCGTTTATAGAATAACCAAAACAAAAATATAAACTTTTATTACTTTTTGCTGTAACCTTTTTGCCCCCGCTGTTTACCCTGGCCCGGGTAAGCCTCTCCGTGCCAACGGCCGCTTTGTCAACCGTCGGCTGACATTAGCTCCACTTTCTGTCAGATAATTTACGAATCAAATGAAAATAATTTTGGATTTACTTGTTTCAACACTTTATCATCAGTAAGGACAAAGGGACATACAAAACATTTACGTTTTACTACGTTCTCTGTGAGAGTCAGACAATAAAAAAGTGAGAAGGTTATTTTAATAGATTTTCCCTCAGATTTTCCTATGATTTCCATTAAAACTTAGCTATTTTAATTAGGAATCGAGAACTTCCATCTCGGAATATTCTCTCCCTCAATCAATATGTCAATTAGGAACCAATGAACGAGCCAGCACAGGTGTCTCGTGCCCGAGCCGTTTGTCAGCCCATTAAGCAAATAACGAGTCCACGGGATAAACTTGGAGGCAGTAAAGTTTATTAATGGCTCGATTACAAGCTCGACCCGAGGTGGAAAGAAGTGCTATCAATCAGTCAGGTGCGCGACGGCAGCGGCACCTACCCCCTCAGTAACGCTAATAACAAAATTCCGACGCCCCTGTTTGTTCCTCCAGAAGAAGGGGTGAAGATGAATATCCTAGTACCTACTGCCATTCGAATACGGGCTGTCGACGCAAAAGAATAAATGGACATAATTTTCGTGGAGTAACTCTTTTTACGAAAATTAATTTTGTGCTAGACGTCGCGTCGCGTCGTAGACATAACTTTCTGTGATAACTCGGTGACTACAACGTAATTGTTTTTAATAAACTAGTTTTGGCGCCACTTTATAAATTTCAATATATTTGTCTTTTTAGTGCTGTTGTTTATGATGGTTCCTAACTATGAAGGCTTCAGCGGGACCCTTTGTCTCTGCCTGACTATTATACGCAGCCGCCAGTCCATCTGTCTGTCTGTCCTTCCTAAAAAATTTTTGCATCATAATTAATTATTGTTATATATGCAAGTGAATCTTATGCCCATTAGAACTTAGAAGGACGTCTGAAATAAAATTTGGGTATGTGGCAAAATATATTAGAATGGATGTTGAAATGATGTGGAACTCCAGGAAATATTGTTGTTTACCTAAAGGATTTACATGAAAAAAGTAACTGGTAAAAGTAACTGTAACTCTTTGTTGTCGAAACTAAGAAGTTATAAGTAGTTTCTATAGATAAGAATCTTGAAAAATAACCTTTAGGCCTTTCTCAATCCAAGACTATAGAATTTATTGCGTAATAGTCTGGTACGTCTGACCTTTTACTCAGAGAATCTTCTTTTTTAAATTTCACTTTCGCTATAGATGTCCTAACGGTTAACTCAAACAAGTTTTGATGACGCACTCTGGTGAATAGATAACACGCACAACATAAATACTAACCCGAATTATGAATTTCAATTCCATACAATTTTATACACTGTATTGCAAAAACAAATATCTCAAAATTATAATAAAACGGAAATAAGATACAATGTGTGACCTTATTACTAAATTAAAAAGTACTTAATCCAGTCTTTTGGATAGGGATACGACGATAAAATAAATACCTACGATATAAGACGAACCTATGACATCTCGTCTAAGCGGTACTGGATTTTATGGGGACAAGAAAATCCATACAGGAGGCGACAAAGCGCGGTTAGCTGTTGTCTGAATGGCTCAATTACAGTTAATTCGCAGCATACACACATTCGGACTAGGTGCAGTGCATGTGCGCCGTGCCGCCATCCACTTTAATGTATGTAAATGCATGCGACCGGCCGCGGCCGACGGCGGCAATATTGCGACATTACCCGGGAATATGTTCGGATAGACGGACATTTTCAGCAAGTCGACATTTGCAAAGGTTAGCCAGGCTCCCATTAATCTGTATTTTTTGGAGATTTCGACCAATTTACGAACCGTGATTCGTATCGAGTGAAACCGTACTGGACGTTGCCTTTAATAAATTCGCAAGATTCTTATGCAATTTGCCAAGAATAGCTATTAACTGTGTTTGTTTTGTATATGTTTACGTAGGTAGATGAGAAGACATAAGACGGAGCACCTGGTAACGCTCGACAGCTTCCGAAAAGCCATGATAGAAGGAAACTTAAAGAAAAGAATACGAAGACCATGACGTACCTTATATTATTTAAAACTCTATGATCATGACCATACATGGAAGAAGATAATTGACAACGCTTAACACATTAAAACAACCGACTTCAATTGTAATAAATAACTATAATTTTCCTAGCTCAAAAAGCGCTGTATCAATGTTTATAAAATTTATATGGGACCACCTCTTATGTGTAACAAACAAAAAAGAATCATTAAAATAAATTCTTAACTGGCGGAGTAATCGCGTAACAAACATAGGTACTTACAAAAAACGTACAGTCGAATTGAGAACCTCCTCCTTTTGTCCTCCTGAAGTCGGTTAAAAAGGAGAAGTTAACCGACGTACGTATCGTATTAGGAGTTCAAAATGGATGTTGAAGACAGGAGATTACTCCACCGACATGAGCTTTTCAGTGTGAGTGTTTTTCCTAGCCATCATCATATCGATACTTCTGGGCTCAAAGGGCGTAAACGCTAAATAGACCTTAGGCGTATACGCCCTTTGAGCCCAGAAGTATCGATATAGCTTAGTTCATCTGAGAGTTCATCCTAGGAACTATTTTGCAAACCAACGCGAGCGCACATAGCTACATCTCGGATTCCAAATCATTTTAGAATGGAAGGAATGACAGTCAGTCTCACGTAAACATTGTAAGTTCGTAGTAGTAGCACAGTGGTACAATATTATGTCGTATACTATGGTAGTAAATAGATGGAGCAGCAAGGGTTCCGTTCCATGACAGGATTCTGTGCCTTTCATATTTAAAACATTTCCAATAATCTATCTGCTGTGAGGTCAGGATTATACAATAACAACTCTCTCAGGATAAATACAATAACAACTCTCACGAAAGTGTTCTGGAACGTTTCCTAAGTACAGACTACAGAATTTTTGTTTCGTCTATGAATAGGTATCCCTACTTGGTAGGTAAGTAATTAATTATTTCCATAAGTTTCATTCTCAACATATCACATCCTGATTCTCAGGATTTCTGAATCCGATTACATTTCAATCTGAATGCCGTTTGTTATCTCCAAGTTTTCTTTGGACTCTTTGGAGATGTTGACCAAAACCAAATGGTGATGCAATCCAGCGCCCTCTGGCGGTCTCGGCGGAACCGCCACAACAACGGGCATTGTTTATCAAAGCATTGTCATGGTGATTCATTCGCCATAAAAAATATTTTATCAAATAAATACGCTTATTGTTTGTTTAAGCACACTAAACGCTTATTTAAAACCAACCTACTTATAGACTCAACCAAGACTCAACGAAAAATTAAAAATCTTATAAGAATTAGGTACAAAAATCTATTGGAATGCTCATTGCAAACGTGATTTTTTTATAGGAATGGGTTGGGTTTTCTGGGGCAAAATTCACGCAGATTCAGAAGAAAACAAAGCATCAAAGAGGTGTCGTAAAAGACGCATCTCACTTTGCTCTACTATTCAGCAGAAAGAACTAAAAGGCTTGAAATGAGCATTCACACACAAGTGTACAGAGGTTATGTTCGCGAGAAACAAAAATATAAAGGCGTTTACCTCGTTATTCTGGAACGGAGACGAATATCACTGTAAAACCGCACAGTTTCTTTCACACAAATGCAATAATGTAAATGTTAGTTAAAAATTGGGTTTGCTTTACGGAAATAACTTAATAAAACGGAAAACATTGAAAGCAGACAAGAAGCGCGACACGAAACGGCAAGCTAAGCAGCAGCTGACTACAAACGACCGTCGGCTATGACTTTGAATGCGCGTACAACATTAAATACATTTCTAGTCTATGGTCAAAAACAAAATGAAAGAAGTAGTAGTTTAAAGATTACTTATAATAGTGTAATATAGATTATTATTTTACTCAAACAGTTGCGGTGGACTCCAGTAGTAATAATAAAGCATCACTACTTGATCAAAACCATTTTAAGTTAGAGAAAAAATGTCTACGCAGAGAATACACGGCAACATACCAACACCTACATAGTAAAAAAGTTTTTCTTGTACGGCAATATTACGTGAGGTGTGTTTTAGGCTGAAAAACCACAGAGCCTTGTTTTACTGCATTGTGTGTTACTTTTTCGGTAGTATTTTGCATCCTCACATATTCAAAATTTTATTGACTTTTAAAGAAAAGTAAATTTTTATAAATGATATTCGTCAATTCACAAACTAAATAAAAAAGCTTTTTACTTTTATGTGAAATAATATGACGTCACTACAAGGTTAGATGCTCGGATGCGCAACGTGGAGGAGAGGCGTGTGGGCGCGCACCGGGCCGCGACCGCCGCGAGCTCTAGCGGGCGCCGCGGGTACTATCGATTCCCCGCGCTCCACCTCCACCGCCCCGCCGCCGCCGCCACCGCTCTCTACCCGCCTGCATTGGTTGGTTGTATTTGTATAGTTTGGCTTCGTTTCATGAATTCAAATTTAGCGCGCACAACTTCAATAGTTAATTAGTTATCCATTCCAAAATAAATTAAGTAGCTGCAGAAGTGCCAATAATGAAATCTACAATAAGATGTAACAATGGGGGTGGGTACTAACTTTCATAGGTAGGTACCCACAAGTTACCTACCAGTAGTTGACTGCATCAACAATTAATCATGTAGGAAATAGTTTTCACTCAATAGCCCTATCCCTATAAATAGAGAATGCTAAATAAGTGCGTTTTAAGGGGTTACTCAGAATCAAGTAGGTATAGAATACAGGAAAAATATTGAAGTTTCCCCATAGTTTCCTATACAAATTCTTGATCAATTTGTAGAGAGGCAACTTATAGAAGGCAACGTCATACGTGGTGTTACAAAAGTGCGTTTGAGATTTTAAGGAGTTAATACTCAGAATCAATTAAAGAATACAGAAAAATATTGAAAAAATCCAATCTACACCTTTTTTTTAGTTTTCCATACGAATTCTTGATTCACTATTCAGATTTAGTAGGTATGGGAACCTGAAAAAAGAACAAAGAGCGGATTTTTCCTATATTTTTCCTGTATTCTATACTAGATTCTGAGTAAGTCCTTAAAATTTCAAACGCACTTTTTAACATCTTGTATATAACGACCATAGCCCAACGAAAAATGGAAATATACGACAGTAGTCAGTACCTATCTTGACTCTTGCCTCTTTAGCATAAGTAAGAAAGAACCTACTACAATCGTCTCATTCCATGTTGCCAGGAATCTGGCAGTTAGGTGGCCGGATGGCGTGGGAGGCGCGAAAGGCACAAGGGGGAGATATTTATGCACGTTAATAACAAGTTGTTCAGACAAAGCCTACCTCGCTTTGATACCTAGGTCGGGCGTAGCTACCTAAAATGCAACTAACCTGAAGTCACTTTATGGCACCATGTACTTTATTATCGTGATAGTGATGGGCGACCTAAATGCAAAAATGGGCTCAGATAACGAAGACCGAGAACGCTATATGGGTCTCGAGGGCGCCGCCGGAGAGATAAACGAGAATGGAGAACTATTCGGCGATCTGTGCTCATCACACAACCTGGTAATCGGGGGAACCATATTTAAACACAAGGAGTGTCACAAAATCACTTGGATCTCTCCTGATGGTGTGACCCGGAACCAGATCGACCACATTGCAATAAGCAAAACTTGGAGGTCATCACTTCTAGATGTCAGGAACCGTCGCGGCGCTGATGTGGACAGCGACCATCATCTTGTGGTAGCGGAGATACGACTCAAGATTGCAGCACCCCGTCGCAAAACGGAAAGGACTTCCAAGAAGTTCAATTTACAAAAACTGCGGAGCAAGGAAGGAAAGGAAATGTTTAGTACTTGCCTCCGCAACCAGTTTGAACTCTTGGAAGAACTTGAGGACGAGGACATGAATGAGACTTGGGACCGCGTACGTACTGCTTTCACAAAAACTGCTGAAAAAGTCTTGGGCTATACAAACATCAAACAAGAACCCTGGATGTCTCAAGAATTGTGGCTAGCAATTGAAAAAAGGCAATATACTCAGAGAGAACTGCTGGCTTCGGGCGATCCAGCCACAATAGCCCAACTAAACGAGCAATACTCTGCGTTGCGACTCCAAATTAAAAAGCTGGCCAGACGAGACAGACGGCAAGCCGCGGATGAACTAGCGGATCGCGCCAACACGGCGGCCAGAACCAAGAACACGAAGGAACTGTACGACGTCGCAAAATGCCTGTGCAACAGATCACCTCCTCCAAAAAAGCCGCTTAAGGATGGTGCGGGCGAACTACTGTGCACTACAGAGGAACAGCTACAGCGATGGACCGAACACTTCTCCAACCTGCTGACTCATTACCAAGTCCAATCGACGGCAGTTTCGGTGAACCCATGATCACTCTTGGATATACCAACTTCGCCACCAACTTTCCAAGAAGTCGAAACCACCGTCAGGCAACTTAAGTCAGGAAGGGCACCAGGAGCCGACAACATCAACGTGGAGCTTCTGAAAGCAGATCCAGCTAGATCAGCGAACCTACTATATCCCTTGTTGCAACGAGTACGGGAAACAGAGCGTGTACCTAATGAGTGGAAACAGGGACTGCTTGTGAAGGTTCCAAAGAAGGGTGATCTGTCACTGTGCGATAACTGGAGGGGCATAACGCTCTTGCCGACAGCGGCCAAAGTTCTGGCCAAAATCCTACTTAACCGCATGTCCCCAAAAATCGCAAAGACTCTTCGGGAGGAACAAGCCGGCTTTCGCCCTGGACGCTCCTGTACCGACCACACGAACACTTTGAGGATACTCATCGAGCAGTGTGTGGAGTGGCGAACCGAACTTTTTCTGGCGTTCGTGGACTTTGAAAAAGCCTTCGACTCGGTTCAATGGAACGCACTGTGGTCGAGTCTCAGGCAAAGAGGTGTACCAAACAAGTACATAAGCATCATCAAGTCCCTATACGAAGGCAGCACCTGCAAGGTGGTACACAACCAAGTCTTGGGGGAGCCGATCCAAATGACCACGGGAGTGAAACAGGGTTGCCTTCTCTCTCCGCTGCTCTTTATTATCCTGCTTGACGACGTCATGAGGAAGGTGACAGAGACACCGCCCAGATAGCATTTTTTGGTCGCAAAATATTTAAATCAGTAACAAATTGACAAAGTTCCGTTATTGTTTCGAAACAATGCAACTATGTTTGTTTCGGTTTATATGTGTGGTATCAGTGTTTAGACAGTTTGACCGGAACGTGTTTCAGTAACTCTTTGTAGTCATTGTGTCGACAAAATATGTATAAATTTGTGACGACTTTAGTTTGGTTTACATGTGTTGTAACAGTGTTAACACAGTTTGACCGGAAAGTGTTTCAGTAACTCTTTGTAGTCGATGAGTCTACACGGTATGTACGGATTTGTGTCGACTTTATTTTCTACACATTGCGTTGAGTTTTCAACACACGAAAGATCAAAGATTAACTGTGTTGTAACGGTGTGGCAATTTTGTTACTGGAATAACATCAATGTACACAATGTTTCGTAATGTTACGTCATAGTTCCGAAACAAAATTTTACCAAAATAAGCTTAAAAATATCAACCAGCTGCACCTGGTTCTCAATTATTTCTGAATTGTATGCCAACTAAACATGAGTAAGCAGCCTAAAAAACGTAATTTCCGGACCACATCAACTTACTACAGGAAAATCAACGATTTATTAGTAAGACACAATGAAGCTCCAAGTAAGTAATTGCTTAATTTGTAATATAATATACGTTGATCATCTTTTTCTTCTTAAAACATAATAAATTAAAATTGTCTTGTAGTTGTTTTTTTTTATATTTGAGGATATTTACAGTATAGGATATTTATAGGAAATTAAATTTACGTATTGTTTCAGGTAATATATCAAATGCACGGTCTTCAGCATCTGACAATCAGAATAATAATACAAATAATTCAGGATTACACGATAATATTTTGATTCTTTCTAACGCCGTTGTTGATGCAGCTTCTGTAAATCCAATAAATAATCCTGAATCAAGTGGTGCCGAATTATCAAATATTTCTGCCGATGATGACGGTTCCGATTCCAACAGCATATTGCGAACCACTGAAAACATAAAAATACATAGTCTCCATTTTGTAAAAACAGTTTGTCTCGACACAATGAACCATGGATATCATTTGAGACGAACCCTCTTCAGTAAGGACAATTGAGAATGGCATTGTCAACAGTTTGAGAACCGCTAGAAAGAATAAAGTGAGAGACACCATATTATAAATTCAGTAACTTTGTGTCTGCAAGTCGACGCAGTGTCGTAACTTTTTTACCAATGACAACTAGAATAATTTTACTATAAAAACAAATGTTTCTGTAAGTTTATGGATTATTTTTGATTAAATATCATATTAGTAGCATGAAAAGTGCACAGTTTGATTAAACTATAAGGTCTGGAGTACAGAAAATAAACAAAACTTGTAGTGAAAACCATGTAAATATTTCAATAAACTGGTTAAATTGCAATCATATGACGGCCCTTCGATGATTTTCAATATATTTTGTTAAGTAATACGACAAATTTCTTTTCCCACTAATATCACCATATCACAACACATTTAAAACTAATTAATTTTAAAAATAAACTTACGCTGTGAAAATAATAATGGCGAACCTTTCAATTGTACGAGTTTCCTTTGACATTTTACTTATTGTTTCTTTAGGTTGGAAAGAATGAAGAGAATTGACGAATGAACGAATGATTTCTGAAATAGTAGGAGCAATGTTACCACACAGCGTCGTAACTTAAAACCAAATGTTACCGTGTCGAGAAGTGCCCCACTTTAGTAGCAGCGACCGAAACAAAGTCGTAGCAGCGACCAAAAATGTTACTGGTGTCATCTTTTCCGTGTCGACTGGTTTCGTAACGGCTACCAAAAAATGCTATCTGGGCGGGGGGCATCCCGTGGAGTGATGACTCGCAGCTGGAGGACCTCGACTACGCAGACGACATAGTGTTGATTTCGTCTACTCTACTCAATCTGCAAGCAAAACTAGAATCCTTGCAAGAGGAAGCTCAAGACAAGGGCCTACGAATCAACGCTAAGAAAACAGTAGAAATGAGAGTTCAGTCGAGTAACAAACGGCCCATTACGCTCCGTGGTGCCACCCTGGAATCCGTCTCGAAATTTCTGTACTTGGGTAGCACTGTGACCATCAGCGGTGGATCTGACGACGACGTTGAGGCCAGGATCAAGAAGGCAAAAGGTGCATTTGCCCAGTTGAAGCCAGTTTGGGACTCCAACGTGCTTACCCGACGGATCAAGATATCCCTCTTCAATTCGATCGTGAAGTCTGTCCTACTGTTCGGCTGTGAGACCTGGAAAGAGACGAAGGCACTGACGAACAAACTTCAAGTGTTTGTCAACAAAAGCCTGAGGTCCATCCTGCGCATCTTCTGGCCGAACACGATCCGTAACGAAGATCTATGGAAGCGATGCCACCAAATTCCCATCAAGCAAGAAATTGCTCAACGCAAGTGGAAGTGGATAGGGCACACATTGCGAAGAGGAGAAGAAAACTCCACCAGGGTTGCGTTTACGTGGAAGCCGACCGGAAGTAGGCGGCCGGGCCGGCCGGCTCACACGTGGCAGCGCACCGTCGAAGCTGAGCTACGGGCAGCCGGGCTGAGTTGGAGCGAAGCAGAGCGCGAGGCGCAGAACAGAGGGGGATGGCGTCGACTCACAAAGGCCCTTTGTACCACTGGGGTACCATAGGAAAACAACAACTTTATTAGGGTTCCGTAGCCTAATGGCAAGAAACGGAACCCTTATGGATTCGTCATGTCTGTCTATCTATCTGTCCGTCTGTATGTCACAGCCACTTTTTTCCGAAACTATAAGAACTATAATGTTGAAACTTGGTAAGTAGATGTATTCTGTTTGCGCGAGAGACACTTCCAAAGTGGTAAAATGTGTGTCCCCCCCCCCCCCTGTAACTTCTAAAATAAGAGAATGATACAACTAAAAAATATATATGATGTACATTACCATGCAACCGTCCACCGAAAATTAGTTTAAATGAGATCTAGTAAGTAGTTTGTTTTAATACGTCATAAATCTTAAACCGTAATTTACCTTTCATTCAATCAACTCAAATATAAAAATATAAAAAAAAAAACATTTAATTTCATAAACACAACGAACTACAAGAACTTTTATATTATGTCTGACTCGGTATATTATTCTGACTGACTCGGTGGCTAAGTGGTTAGCGATCCTGACCTCTGATCCGAGAGCCTTGGGTTCGATCCCCACACAGGGCAAACTTTTCTGTGATGAGCAGAATTGTTTGCTCTGAGTCTGGGTGTATTATATCTATATATGTATGTATTTAAAAAAGTAAATGTGTATGTATATCAGTCGCTGGTTCCCAAGATACAGGGAATCCTAGTTTCGGGCCAGATGACCGTGTGTGATTTTTCCCAGATATTATTATATTATTATGTTACTTGCTGCTACGGAACCCTTCATGGGCGATTCCGACTCTCACTTGGCCGCTTTTTATTTTATTTTATTTTATGTAAGTTAGTTTCGTACTTACTTAAAAGCTCTCTTATTTTTTGTTGTGTTCAGTCAGTATAGAGACAAACTTTTATGAAAAGAATAAACACAGATCGTAGAAGCGTAATCCGACGTCATCATATTTGCTTCAAACTTTTCAAGAGACTGGTAAGTATGCATATTCCATACACGTCCACGTTTCGTCTGTGTTGTCATGCAATAAGGGTAGTCTAGAGATTTTTGTGAAATACTACAGGAATTGTTGCACTGTTCCGTTTCTCCGAAATTATCAAGGGAAATTTGTGCAATGTGGTAATAAATTCGCCTCGTAAGTATAAAATATGAGTGTATTATTCATAAGCAAAAGCAATACACGAAGGGACACAGGAAACGGAACAGTTTCAACTTTATTTAAATCTAATATAAGCGAGCAATGTTGTCGAAAGGGGCAAGGGGTGCAGGAAAGAGCGCATCTGACTCCATCCCGGGCCCGACGATTTTCCCGAATTACATCATTGTTTTGCAAAACGTTCAAGAAAATGTTTTGAAAAGGAACCACTGGACAAGCGATTTCCAACTTTGTACTTGAAAATAAAAGCCAGATAACAGTGAAGAATAGATTCGATATATTTTATCCGTCATTCCAGAAAGGATTAGTAGTTAAGTGAAGTACTCTTTAATTCAACATAAATGACTTAGTTAGCACATGTTGACCTCGAATGGAAGTTTAAAGTACATAATTTTATTTCACTTTTTGGAAGGAACAAAGGCACTCCGGTTTATATTATGTTTTGTTTAACTCGGTATTTTGGAGACAATCATGCACAAATACGTAGATATTTACAATTTTATTATACAGGTATTATTTGTTCGAGTTCGTTGCCTTTAATAAAAGCATTTTAACAAAAAAATTAAACCGCCGAAAAAGCTGAAAAGCAAAAAATAATAAACCTTTTTGTTTAACCCCTAATAACTAAGTTCTTAAACTAATGTAAGTATACCTAAATAATTTTGAGACGGCGCCAAACAAGCAAATTAAATAATTGCATCATTGTTAATTTGATTTGGTTATTTCTTTAAATTTAAGGTAATTTAGTAATCTTTGTTCATTGATTGTTTAGCGCCGTCTCAAAATTACTTAGGTATACTTACATTAGTGTAAGAACTTAGTTATTATGGTTAAATAAAGAGGTTTATTATTTTTTGCTATTCAGCTTTTTCGGCAGTTTAATTTTTATGTTAAAAAGCTTTTATTTTATAATTTTTTGTGGCTATAAATCACCCCTATTTTCCCACCCTTAGGGTAGGTTTTTTTCCAAATTTATATGGGACCAATTTCGAGGTATACCCTATCCAATAAAAAAAGAATAATCATAATCGGACTACTCTGTAAAAAGTTATGCGTGGTCATACATTACAATCAGTGAGTGAACAATCAATCACCCCTGTTTTCCTACCTTTAGGGTTGGATTTTTTTCCAAATTTATATGGGACCAACTTCGGGGTATACCTTTTCCAATAAAAAGAGAATTATCAAAATCGGACTACTGCGTAAAAAGTTATGCGTGATCATACATAAAAAAATATATACGCGTCGACTTAAGAACCTCTTCCGTTTTTTCGTCGGTTAAAAATAATCATAACTTCTTGGAAAAATATGTATAGGAAAGTTTAAAAAATACACAAAACATGAAGCCTTTATAGGGTTCCGTAGCCAAATGGCAAAAAACGGAACCCTTATGGATTCGTCATGTCTGTCTGTCTGTCTGTCCGTCCGTATGTCACAGCCACTTTTTTCCGAAACTATAAGAACTATACTGTTGAAACTTGGTAAGTAGATGTATTCTGTGAACCACATTAAGATTTTCACACAAAAATAGAAAAAAAAAAACGATAAATTTTGGGGGTTCCCCATACTTAGAACTGAAACTCAAAAACTTTTTTTCCTCAAACCTATACGTGTGGGGTATCTATGGATAGATCTTCAAAAATGATATTGAGGTTTCTAATATCATTTTTTTCTAAACCGAATAGTTTGCGCGAGAGACACTAACAAAGTGGTAAAATCCGTCAGTGGTAAAAGTGGTCCGTCCGGATCGCTACCACCATCTTACTCGCTAATCCTGCCGCTAAGCAGCAGTGCTTGCACTGTTGTGTTCCGGTGTGGAGAGTAAGACAGCCGAGGAAATTACAGGCACAAGAGGCATTTCATCTTAGCCCTCTAGGTTGGCAACGCATCTGCAATCCCCTCCGGGGTTGCAGGTGTCTATGGGCAGTGGTGATCACTTACCATCAGGTGACCCACTTGCTCGTTTGCCTTCCTTATCACATAAAAAAAAAAAAAAAAAAAAAAAATGTGTGTCCCCCCCCTGTAACTTCTAAAATAAGAGAATGATAAAACTAGAAAAAATATATGATGTACATTTACCATGCAAACTTCCGCCGAAAATTGGTTTGAACTAGATCTAGTAAGTAGTTTTTTTTAATACGTACTAAATCGTAAACCGCGAATTGCCTTTCTTTCAATCAACTCAAATATAAAAATATAGAGTTCAAGAGATGTATGATTATGAATTTATATGGAATCCTCGGTGCGCGAGTCTGACTCGCACTTGGCCGGTTTTTTTAGTTGAAGCGTTAGGAAGATTTGAAATAAGTACGTAGGTAGCGACTTTTTGACACGAATTATAGTTAAGGAAAAATTATGAAAATGAAGTTTGAAAGCGAAAAGTTTGGGGTCTTTGCTTCGTATTCGTATTAACATGCATCGCGTACGACCCACCGGCGTGGGCGCGGCGCTAGTGCGAAACTTTTACACTTTGCAAAATGCATAAGAAGTTTTGAAAGATTCAACTTGGGACTCGGCAGTTCTTTGAAATAGGAATTTAGCTCCTATCTGCAAAGGTAGATCGCAAGTCCTGTCACTTGCTGTGTTGCATAATTGAGTTTAATTGAAAAATAATGTACCTAACCAATTTATCAAAATGTCATAGTTATACAGCCTCGACAGCATAAAAAAATGTTCCTTGCTTCCAGGAATTCAGTGAGTTGTTTTCTTTGAAATTTTCAGAGCAGATAAAGAAACATGCGATCAATAAAACAATATTAGTATAAATGTCGTGGCTAGATCATGAAATAAAAAAACAAAGTCAGATTAAATTAGCGTACAATTTCGGAAAAAATAAATACAAATATAATACGTACAAGATAAGTTTGTGATATACAAGAGAAGTTTATGATATGCATACTTTTGATTAATGAAATAAAGTCACTTTCAATACGCTAGAAGGTCATGGGTCATGGAGGCATGAGATATGTGGATTTTTCATGAATGTCATAGAACTAAATTTGTTGAATATTATGAGTAGAAGCCCCTGTTAACGGGTTCTACACCAATTTCACCCTAAATAATCATTGAGAGCTTCACTGAGAAATACAGTTTGTTTTCGAAACATAAAGCGAAAAAGAGCAAATGAGATGTACGCTAGTAAATTTCGCTAGAGGGTAGTTGTGAATTTTGCACAGGACGGTGCATTATGCGGCGCACGTAGCGCGCTGTCTGCACAAGGCGGGCGAGGGGCGGTGTTGCCAATTGACACTACAACATTCTAAAAATAACTCAAAAAGTTTAAATAAATAGTAAACATTGGAAAATGTCGTTGAAATCTTTGAAAACGGTAAAATGCTTATCAGGAATTCTATTGCTTAACCAGTCTTTTTGGAGAAAACTTCAAATATATTATATGTATCGTTTAAATTATCCTTATTACGCCCTACAGGATTTTGATAATTTGGAAATATTTAATGTACGCAGTAAGTTTAATTTTCTTTCTTAGGGAAGGCTAAATTGGCAACACTGATCCAATATTCCATAGGTAGAGCCTGGCAGCTCGCGTGTGCTCTATCACTGAACCTCATTTATTATTGAAGGTTCTCTGTACTGATCGTACTCACTGTACCGCACGTGAATTCTGACCCCACTAAGCATTTCCCTTTATGACAAATCGATAATATTGTCAGACGAAAGCTAAGTGGACTTCTCTACCTCGAGCTATTTCTATCTTATTTTGGTAATGCTTATAAAGCACCTTTAAAAAACAAACTTTTTGACACATAGGTACTAAGATAAAATAAGACTCACTCGCATTCAATCACAAACTGCTTAAAACATAAAGCCGCCAACCAAAACATTTAATTCTCAAAAAGCAATTTCCAAAGAGGCAATAGGAGGAGGATACCTCGCATATTTATTGCCGGTCTCTAAACCGTTTCTCGGGTAATTCGGTACAAGCAAAGCGACATTATTTTTGTAGTAATTTCGGCGAATGTCCTTTAAAATATTCAGAGTGGTGTAGCAGGCCCATTAACGTGCCGGGCTGCAATTCGGGGCGGGCGGCCGCAATGGCTATGGCGGCTATATCATTAACTTGACCCCCGGAACTATCCGGTGGCCGCAAGTTTTTCCCAATATTACGCGGGAGATTTTGGTAGCTTTAGGTAGGTATGGAACCTAAGGGCTATCTTAAGGTAGGACGGTATTGCTTTTATTTGTGGTCTAATCCTAGCTAGCTAGGAGAGGAGAAAAGTAGGTAGGCGCCTGTTTTTATTTTGAAGAAAATATCTTAATAAGAGCTTAGGAAGGTATATATGGAGACCATACCTACAGAGCCACGGTTCTTATCCTTGCAAACTTGGTCAGGAGCTCGCAACTGTGTTTCTCTTTTATATAGGATGTTAAAAAAGGTGCGTTTGAAATTTTCAGGGGTTACTCAGAATCAAGTATAGAATCAAGGAAAAATATGGAAAAAATCCGGTCTTCATTTTTTTTTCAGATTCCCATACTAAATCTTAATAGTGAATTAAGAATCTGAAGAAAGAACTGGGTAGTGGTGTATCAAGTCGTGACATATGTCATTTTAAAGGTCATAACAATAGTTTCATTTTATTATATGACGTCAATATCGAAACTAATGCAGGGAATGAACTATGAATGATTTAATTATATTTTTCTTAATATATTTTTTTAGCTTATACAGTTCTTTTTATGTATATTATACTCATAGTCCACAAACGCCAAGCATAGTGGCCGATTTTACTCTTCGGTATTCTGTACAATCAGCCGCAGCGTATGTATGTGGTCTATGATACTGAAGCCTTTTCGGAAACCAGCTTGTTATGGAGGCTGGAAGTCGTCAAACCTGCGTACGGGACGATTTGTAATGACTCTCGAAAACAGCTCGAAGTAAGATGGGCTCTAATTCTTCAGCAGAGTCTTAACACCTTCTTAAAGAAGACCACTACCACACTCCTGTGCCATTTTTGTATCCGATAAACCCGACACCACCCTAAATAGAAATAGAGCAGGTTTCCGGACTTAAGGATAATGGTGTCCTCTCTCTCTCTACGGACATCACATAATCCTACAATGGCCCCCGTGGCCTGCTCAACTTCTCCAGTTCAGTGAGCCTTGCGAGTTGTAGGTTGCCAGGGCCAAGGGTCTTTGTTCTTGATAGCCTAGACTCTGCCGGAGATTCTTCGCACCCCATGCCCCGCCGTTATTTTGGGCGCTACCGGAGTCAGGGATAGCGGGGCCTAGGGGCCATTTTTTCTTTATGTCAGCGAGCGCGAGCGCCAGAATGCCATCAGCTCACAAGAGAAGAGCCAGGACCCACGCAGCAGGTAGTCGCACCGCAATCTAAGCTTAATATAGTAATTGAAGTAGTAATACGTATAAATAGAACTGTATAATCTAAAATATATAATATAAGAAAAAACTATTAAAAATTCACAGTTAATCCCCTGCACTATTTTCGTAGTTAGTGTCATACTATAAAATGAAGCTATTGTTATGACCTTCAAAATGACATATATCTCAACTTGATACACCTCTGGGTACGGAGGCCATACAAAAGCGCCCATTCTCCTTTGAACGTTTCCTTACGAATTTACTTTCACTGTGATACGATTAATAAGACTGAGTGACTTCATAAGGTATGAAGTCCGAGTATTTAAAATATTCTCTTATGATGTATTAACTAATACGATTTGTAATTTATAGCGAGGTGTCCGCGTTGATATCTTTTCTAAAACGTTATAGTTTGTAGCGTGTTGCTTGCGTTGATGTCTTTTCTATGGCGTAGATTTTAGCGGGGTGCTCGCGTTGATGTCTTTTCTATGGCGTAGTTTTTAGCGGGTTGCTTGCGTTGATGTCTTTTCTATGGTTGTTTTGTAATTTTTTGAGAGGTGTTCGCATTGTACTCGTATTTCATATAACATTTAGTACACCCTAAAGCTGTAAATCGTTTAATAAGTTTAAATTAACCGCAGTAATCTGTTTAAAAGTTACTTTGAATTAAAAATTGTGCCTGAACTACGATAGATTTACATATATAAAATCGTCTCCTGAAATAGTAAATCGTTTATTTATTCCGCTTACCAAAAACATTTTTTGTTTAGTATATTCCGAAAGAATAATTGACCACGCTGAATACGTTAAAAACAACCGACTTCAATCGCAACAACTCCAATTTTGCTATGTTTTTGTTGATTTTCTCAAAAACCGCTGAATCGATTTCGATAAAATTTATATGGGACCACCTGTGAAGTTTTAAACAAAACCTTTTAAACAAAAAAAGAATTTTCCAAATCGGTTCAGGCGTCTTCGAGTAATCGGTGAACATACATAAAAAAAAGATTCCGACGAATTGAGAACCTCCTCCTTTTTTGAAGTCGGTTAAAAAAGGAGATGAATAGAACGACAGAGACTTATTAAAATTTTTCATCAAACGTAGTAAGAAACAATATCTATATTTATTCGATAACCACTCCCGGCGCGGCGTCCATCTAATCTGTTTGTGGAGTTAAGACCTACGGTACCCACCCATACCAGTATAGCGACTGTGGGTCCTGTTTGATATTAGTGTATGAAGGGTTGGGTTCAGTAAAGAAAATAATATCTATCAAATAAAGTTTTATAAATAGTTTTACCTCGGGTTCTCAAATCTTTCGGTCGTTGATTTAGGGACATATGTGGCATTTCTTATTTTTTATCTGAACGGTCCAAGCGCAGGGTTATGGTTTCCGATTGTATGTATGTACGGCCGTTCATTGTTACCGTCCATACAGAAGACGGCTCGATAGATTTTGAAAATTAGTTCATCTTGATCCCCAGATTGACATAGACTATATTTTTTGCTGTCAGTGTTTTTTCGTTTAATTGGAGTGATTGTAATTGGCTTATGGCATTATAAGCACTAAGTAGTAAAAAATAATTACTAATTAATAATCCATGATGTGTAGTATTTATTCCGTAGAATTAATAAGATTTTGAGTAACATTTCGTCTCATTTTTAGCCTTCCAAAGGGTGTCAACAGGACACTATTACTAAACGTACGCCTTTTGTCTATTCGTCTTTAGCTATATTTACTAGGTTTTTAAAAAAAGTACACATACACTTTCAGTAATTCTCAATTTCCGTCATTTTAGTTGTGAAATTCTTTCAGATACGCAGTGAAAATTATGCGAAGCTCCACCGAGACTTCGGGCAAATTTGTATTTATGAAGTTTTGCCTACTTTAAAATGAGTTTATACTCCGCGGACTATTAGGTGTCAGGTCGAGGAGGTGTTATGCATAACAGAACAAGAGACTAGGGGACTAATTAAACAAGCCTGCTTTGCGCTCTGTGGAAACTGATCCCTTTTGAAGTAACTTTGGGGTTCTTTAAAAAAAAAGATAAATATTCAAATTATTCTAATGGGAAAGTGCTAAAATATTCTAAAGAAGTTGGACAGGTTACTTAAAAATTTTCATTTCTTGGTTGACGTTAAAGCCTGTTTTCAATTACCTTTGATTTGTTTTCCGTTTAGCTTTTATGATAAGAGTTTTTTCAAATCAGTTTAATAAATGGCGATATACCTTTAGGTAATTACTTGGCAAGAAACGACTGCCTACCCCCCTGAGTCCGCACCAGGAAGACAGTATTTTCCGGCACAGTCAGGGGCGCTGTACCTAGGTACTTATTTAATAAGGAAATATGGCTTTTCTGCGATACATCGTTCATTTAATTTGCATTAGCGAGCTACTTTAGCGAACCGGCACCTGGAGCAATTTGTTTTAATTGAAGAGGAGATAGATATAGAAATATCAAATTTGATATAATATAACTGATGATGTTCCTACCTCAATACTTTTTATTAATATCTAAATGTCGTAGTCAAATTATAAAGTTGCCGCTTTGTCATCTACTTGGTAAAAAAACTCCGAATATAACCAAATAGGACTATACGTACACAGGTTTGCTTGCGAACATATTTATTTTTTTAGAAAAACAGGTCCTTTAACTGAATAGTTCAAGTCAAAGACAATAACATAAGGGCAATCCAATGAAAGCTGGCGCAGGTGGGCCAGGTTGGAAACTTGAGCTCTAGTGTCAAATAATAATTTATGTCGAAGCAATTTAAAGTTAGCGCCAAATAAGCGAGAAGCTCCGTGCGGCCCGCAAGTTGTTCCGCCCTGAATTAGAGACGGTCGACTCAACTCAAGTAACCTGTTGACAGTGAGTTAGTTTACAATATATTGTGAGTTGAGACCAGTTGAGGGCTGAGGGGTCGTTGATTACTCAGCTCCAGGTGGCAGCTGGACTGGGCACAGTTTGGTCATTCGCAAGCACATCTTATTTGTTTAATGAAAACAAATAAGATGTGCTTCCGAATGTTTAAATTACAAAGACGTCCTAATTTTAACAGATACAAGCAATCCAAAAAAAACTTTATTGAAAGTGCCAAAGAGATGGCTTACTTACTACCAACTAAATATAAAGGTTGGATTTCATACTATTTAGCTATGACGTTTGTTTCGTTTTGAAAAAGAGAAAACCTTATTTATACTGAACATTCTATTGTTACTTTCCATTAATTTAAGTCCTACGTGAGAGCTAGAGCTACTTTTATCTACAAAATAGGCGTTAAAACAACACCTTTTTTCCAAGGTCGCCTACAAAGACTAAAAGTCAAAAATAATTTATATATTACATATAATTAATAAACTCCCATCCTTGTACGGTACGGTAAGATATATGATTTAAAACTTTATGTACTTTACGAATCTGAAATCTAATTGAGTTTTACTCGTCGTAATTACCCTATTTATAGTACACTATACTATAGATAGTGAAATTAAAGACGCGCAAGAGACAACATCAAAACTTTATGGCACTGTTTTTCTATTTTGTACCAAAATCTCAAAATTCAAAGTTTAGACGAGGAGAAGTTAAGGACTCCAACGTCTGCCTTGCCTTGTGATACATGCAAATAATATCGGGTCTCAGGGTCTGAACCCGTACCGAGCAGGGGATATGCACCCGCGCCTCTCTACATCCAATTTTTAAAATGTATCTCGAGCGTTGGTCCGCGAATCTACTTTACATTTCTCATCCAAATGGCCATTGAAGGAAAATTGGAAAATAAAGTTCCATGTTCCTTTTTTATTCCTCGTATAATAATAGGAATGTGGGCGGCTAAAAGTTAGACGTTGAGTGAAATTGTAACTAGCGATTCGTGATTTTCTTTACGTCATTATTTTTTAAAATAATTAAGTTAAAAAAGGTAAAGTTTATGTTCAATATACTAACTACTTGATACTTATGTAACTATTTCTATAATATAAAAAAAGAAAAGTTTAAGTAAAATATAAATGTTAAGTAAACAACAATTTATATCTTACACAAGTAGTTGAAGCATATATATTATATACTTTGTACTTATATGCATTTAGCTGATTCTAAGATGAACATAAATAAAGAAACTCTTTCCTTCAGAACCTGTAAATTCGTACCTCTTTTGTTACACTGTTATTTAACTTCATCCCTTTAAAGTAAGACATAAGAATACATTCATATATAGCTACAGAAAGAGCCGACGTTTGCAAGTCCCTTTCAACACTTACTCGCAGATATAGAATGAAATTTCAAATTCAAATTTAATTCTCATAAAAACACGTTTCCAAAGCTATAAATAATTGCAGTTCAGGTGAACTGAATGTGGCGCTGCATTTTCCTGGAACGAACTCGAGGGGTAAATGGTATTGTGGGGCGATATGTGCCCATCTAAGGGGTCGCGGCGACCTCTTGCAGCCTATGCTATGGTGCCGTGCCGATGACCCCTATCGATTACCCCATTTCCACGAAGTGACGTCATTGCGAATCGGGACATGCGATGGGAAGTGCAGTTGCGATAACATAACTTGCGCGATTTGCATTGTTTATTTATAGTTGCAGTTCTTGGAAAGTTGCATAGTTGATAGCGGAATAACTACTTTAATATTTGTGGCGATCTTTAGGTAGGTTAAAAAAGTTGTATTCATTTTAGGTAGATATCGCGTTAGATAACCTAAATGATAAGTCTAATAAATATTTAACGATTTCTGAAAAGTCGTAGATACTACCAAAGGTATAAATCAGTATGACAATTGTACTTATGAATAACGAACGCTTATGAGATTTTATCATCTGTCAACAGAATTGAAATCAGTTACGTGTCACAGAAAAATCTATTTTGTTATTGGTATTATAATAGTTCCATTTTCATATAAAAACCATTTCCTCTAGATACCTCACTCGGAATCAAAATCCATTTGCAATATTTCGTCTTGTCATCGTAAATGTCGAAGTTGGGAAGTAATCAATGTTTATCCACTGATTCGTAGGGGCCGGAATACGGTGCTCCAGCGGTTACCAAGTTGTGGTCGGCTGCCCCTAATTTACTGCGGGCTCAGAACGCGGCCCCGCAGTTTATATCCATTATACACCTGGAGAAAGAATCGGTGTTAACCACATTCGCTATCACTGTTCTAAGAGTTTTATCTTAAGCATGTTAAAGTTGTTTTAAACTCTACGTTTGATCCGAAGTGATAGTCTCTAGTTTTCTAAGGAAAAGCGTTATATCAAAACAATGCAGGATATTTGGCACAAAAATAGTTTGATTAAAGGATCTCCATTTCAAATAATAATAACAATATATCTTAGCGTAATTAAATAAATTTGAAGTAACGCCCATATTTTACATGTATTTTTGGGGTATTTTTATTTTCAAGTGGCATTGAATAGGTCCTTTAAAATGAAGTAGTGTTTTGTAAGAACTTAATTTATATCAGATGACAAGTTAAAAAATAGTGGCCCCAAAAGGTTCTCTGCCTCTGGCGTTTCTAAACTATTTGAGAAACTTGTAATTACCTACGATCATTGGGGTGGGGGGATGAAATTGGATTCGTATGGAAAATTTATTGAGAAAATTCCTATGCGTATAAAGGGACAGCAGGATATAAAATAAATTGTGTATCTTTTAAGAAACTTTGTAAAAAGTAGATTGATGATAATTTAATACTTTTTTAAAATAGTTACTTGGAAAATTGGATTGCAGGCATACTAGTATCTTTCAGAAAAAAAGAACTCATATACAGGGTTACAGGAAAAGTCGTACTGACTATTAAAGGAAGTTATTATTCAGGTCATTTCTGATAAATTTGATTCTATGATATAGTGTCCGAAACTTAACCGTTATGGAGATATTGAACTTTAAAGATTTTTTTAAAAATCCTTAATTTTTTGGCTTTTTTGTCGATTTTTTTGGAATTAGTGCTCCTGGGGTACGTTTTTTTGATGTAACTTAGAAAGCATGTCAATTAATAAAAATGATTAACCTAAATTGAACCTTCTACCTTCTACCTTACTTGGTAATACGTATGAAATATGTAATGATCAGAATTTATATAGAACTCTGCAATCCCTCGAATAATGAAATAAATCCAGAGGCTTCGATACATAAGAACCGACCTCAAGGATGTAACAGATCATTGAACAGATATTGAGTATCGAGGTAGAGTAATTACCTAGTCTCGTTACATAAAACGAAGCAATTATCCTTGAGTTATGGGGAAGTTCGGAAGGCTGTGGATTGCTTAACGATGGTGGAAAAGAAAAGTGCTGTGAATTTGTGTTGATTCTATAATGAGACGTTTGCTTAATAAGTAGATACGCTGAAATTTCATTTCTTTTAAATAAATAACAATAATAATAGTTATTTTAATAATCTGGGAGTTGTGTGACGCACTTGTGACTCCTCTGGTGTTGCGGGTGTCTATGGGCGGCGGTAATCGCTTACCATCAGGTGATACGTCTGCTCGTTTGCCACCTCTGTCATGTGCGTCGAAAATTAAATTATGAAGTACGTTTACTAAATAGCTACTTTCTAAAGTTGCGGAAAATCAAATTCGCTGTTTTCGTTACATGTTTTATTCATCAGAAAAAAATACATACTTAGTTTCGTATTAACTAGAACAAACTTATAAAGTAGTAGGTACCTTCTTCTATTATATAAAAAATCTTTGATAAACTACTATAGTATATTAGTAACAAAGTAACTATACTGAATAATGACGTCACTGTTCACAATTTTAAACATTGTTAGAACTAAATGTATTTTCAGATATTTGAATGTTAATTTGAAAAAAAATTAACTCACATGACTAACAGTCAACTACAAACGCGGACCTGGCCCCCGTTTGTGGAGTATGGCCCAACCTTCCTTAGCTATGAATGAAGGAAGAAACCCGTACCCCGCACTAAGGACGTTATGAGTTTACGGAAACACATAAGGTTGCGTATACGAGTTTCAAGTGGTAGGAACTTCGTATTGGGTAGATTAAAACATGACCTGTGAAAGTGTATAATGGTAGAAGTATCGAATATTTTTACTTTGACATATCACTA
Source organism: Coleophora deauratella (assembly GCA_958295455.1). NCBI lineage: Eukaryota > Metazoa > Arthropoda > Insecta > Lepidoptera > Coleophoridae > Coleophora > Coleophora deauratella. Next base: position 7,128,624 of record OY282388.1, read on the forward strand.
GAAGTCAACTATTGGATTAAATTAATTTTTGAAATTAATTCAGTACATTTACTTAATACATTGTCAACTGTCTGCCATACTGGTATCTATGAAGCCGACAACGAAATGACTTGACAAGCCAGCATTACAGTTGCTCCAAGATTTAATCCAGTCGACAGCGTTTATTCTCCGTAAACACATCTCAGCAGAGAGATTTCAAGAGAACTAGTTGCCACAAGAAAGCTATTGTACGTTGCAGGAGTCTCGGCGATGAAGCCCGAAGTTTGCAATGTCATTCCACCGAATGTGCAGTTAATGGAAAGCCATTTTAGTTGTTTGTAAATTTCCAAGAGGGAATTTCCAGGGTATTGGATGAAAAGATCAAGAGAATTTACTAGTTGGTATGGAAATGCTTTATATTTGGAAATACTAAAAAGTAACAATATCAAACATAGAGTGTTGGAAAAAAAAATAGCTTTTTTGCTTTTATTTTATAAGCTTTCTAATTATGTTTTTTTTTGCGAAATAACTACATAATTTATGCTACAAATACAAGTAACTACCTTTCCAAATCTTAACTCTATAATCTATCTATCTATCTATCAGCCGAAATACGTCCACTGCTGGACAAAGGCCTCCCCCAAGGATTTCCACACTGACCGGTCCTGTGCGGCTCGCATCCAGCGGTTTCCTGCAACCTTTACCAGGTCGTCGGTCCACCGAGTCGGAGGCCTGCCCACACTGCGCCTTCCGGTGCGCGGTCGCCATTCGAGAACTTTACTGCCCCAACGGCCATCTGTTCTACGAGCTATGTGCCCTGCCCACTGCCACTTAAGTCTAGCGATTCTGAGAGCTATGTCGGTAACTTTAGTTCTCCTACATATCTCCTCATTTCTGATTCGATCACTGATCCAACTCGATAAATAGGTTGTGAAAAATTATATAGAAATTTTTGTTTCCTATCTTTTTTCATCTGACACCATGTTTTTTTATACACCTTTAAAAGTTTTGTTACAAAATAACCACATAAATTATACTACACGACCCAAGTGATCCAGCTTTCTAAAATTATACTCGAAAACATCGTGTGTGTTTTGTGAGGATCGCTTGCCCGCTGCGGTGCGGATGTCCAAATAAATTAGAGTGACAGCCCCGTAGGTCAGCAAATTAGTCGGCCAGTGTAAACGAGTTATGGCGGAGTTGTGTTAGTTCATCGGTTGTTCTGGAGAGCACACAGAGATACTGTTCAACTACGTCCTAAGCTCAGAAATTTAGTTCTTGCTTTATTTATCCTATCTTACTCATATTATAAATGCGAAAGTATGGATGTTTTTTGTTTGTTTTTTTGTTCCGCTTTCATGTCGAAACTACTGGACGGATTTGGGTGAAATTTGGTAGGTAGATAGGTCAAATACTGCGTCTTTTTGTTCCGGCAAAATGCATGGTTCCCGTAAGATACCTTAGAGGCAGTCATAAAGTGACATCCACGCGCACGCACAAAAGCTAGTCCTTAATAAAACGAATTAACTATACATGAGCAAAATTTGTTTGTTTGTCCTTCTTTCACATCGTAACAGACCAACGGATCGACATGATTTTTTTGCACGTATTATAGTTGACGGGACTGTAAGCGTTATAGGCTACACTTTATCCTATAAAAATATCGAATGCCCTAGGTAATTAATTACCTATTCTCAGAAACCCAAATAAAAAAAAAGTTGAGAAAACAACCTATATTTTATTGCTATGACTAATTGACTACTTAATTGATTTCATAAGATGAAAATACATAATAAATCTCATACGTGCACTGCGTACCCTTAATAACAGCCATAAAATAAACCAACATCCATATTTTCATATTAAAAACGTTAAAGCAAGCGTCTATGGCTCCACAGTAGTGCGTCACTTCTCCTAACAGAGTTCAGGGTTCAAATCCTGGTCAAGGTACCAATGAAGTTTCGAAAAAAGCTTAGGTATTACTGGCTGCTTTAAAGAAAAATAAAAACATTGCAAGGAAACCTGCACATCTTATTACTAGTTGTCATGTAAATCATAATGCATACAACGTGACAGAGGTACTAAATGCAACACCAGGCAACAGCCGTTTTAGGGGTAGTGTGGTTCATTGTACCACACGCACGATAAGAAGATAATAAAAACGTCAAATGCTTGTTAAGAAAATAATAACAAAAAAAATTAAGGTTCAGTACATTTAGCATTAAAAAAGAACTTTCTCTAGACAGAATTTTGGTTAATAAATACAATATATTTTGTAGAGAACTTAAAAAAATATTATTCTTAATATCGTTTTAAAATATTGCCTTAATATTGGAATCATTTTGCCTTAACATTAAATTCTGAAGAAAATGGTGGTGGGCACGGGACGGGAACTTTCAGATTAGATTAACCAATTGTAGAAAAAAATGGAAGCGAAATAATTTTATTTCATAGTTCAAAACCCTTGTTCACTCTAATATTGTTTGACCATTAAGAAAAGAACTAAGCAATTCACTGGGCCAGTACAGACTTCCAGGACAAAAATAGCCATCTATTGAAAGGCCGTTCGCCTACGCAAAATGAGAAGCGTAGGCGGGCTCAGGCGGAGGGATGCGGATTGCAGCGGCACCGTTTCTCGTCGCCAGAATATGCACTTCAGTCGCACCGGTTTACCAAGGATAATGCTGTACCCTCGGTGAAAAACGCTATAAGTCCGAAATTGCAGTTTTGAGAAAAACGGCTTTAAAGTTTTTGCACCTTTACATGCATATAACTTTTTTATTATTGTTTTTATTTATGATGTAAAAAATGTTCAAGGTAAATATTTTAAGCGTCTTTACTATAATGTATGAAGAGTAGCATTAAAGTTAGTACATTATGAGCAAAAAAGAAAAAAAGTGACTTATATTAATCGCCACATCAGAATGTACATGTGTAATATAATATAAGAACAGATATATTATTTTACACTACAACTATTGATTATATTGTTATTGGTGAAAAATGATACATCTACGTATTGATATGTAATTTAAATACATTAATACTAATAAGTAACAAAAGTTCCAAAACAAAACTGTCGCAAAAAAGTTGCATCTTTTCTTCCCAGTACATGAAATACAATAAATTACATAATTAACGGTGATGAATTAAAAAACACCAAAAATATCAAATAAAATCACGTGTTCAATAATATATTTCAACTTATTTTGTTACAGTTTAAAGTTTTGGATCGTGTCAAATGATATAAATCGTTAAGGCAGTAAAATGATATAATTGTTTTACTACAATTTTATCTTCAATCAAATCGATCTTTAATCTCGGGTACTTTAAGTACCTTTGTGAGACAGAAAATAGCCAAATGGGATGCCGGTGAACCCCATGGAAGTGGAATGTGATACCATTAAAGATTTGTTCACCAAAGCATCTGGTGAGATTTTCGGATAGAACAGGGTGCAATCACCGGACTGGTTCTCCGAACCGAACGAGCCGCCAACTCACTAATGCTTATTGGACAAACCTATGGAAAAGCATTTTAAGACTGCGCAGCTGCTGGTAACTTTCGCGGTGTTTTCGCGGGGATCAAAACGGCTCTAGGCCCTGTGCCAAAAAAGAGGAATCATCTTTTCTCTGAACTGTGTTCTCTAAAAGAACTTCACGTCCAGTCATCACTGACTGTAAATATCAACTCAAACGGTGGGTCAAACACTATACCGAGCTTCATATTCGAATAGCTGAGATCAGTCCTATAGGTCTGGATTCAATTCGTACGCTGTCTGTCATGACTGTTGTGGTATCCTTAGCATCCATCCCTGAGGCCCATTGCGGTTCCGTTCTCAAAAATCTACTACGGATATAATCCACCAACTCAAGGAATATGTCGTGTCGAATAAAATACAAAATGCAACGCATAATGGCACTTATTGACTTGAAAAAAAGCCTTTGATACGGTTAGTTTTCTTTATAGCGCACTCGAGAAAACAGGATGTGCTCCAAAGTTGAAACTGGTTCAATCGTTTCATGATGATATGAAAGATACCATATTCTTTGATGGTCAAACGTCCAATTCTTTCAACATGCGCAGAGGAGTTCATCAGCGTTGGAGCGTTTTAGCACCAACAACTATTCAGTATATTTTTCTCCCTGCTTCTTAAAGCCGCTTTTGGTGATTTATAGCGAGGAATTTTCTAACACACGTTGAGAGCTGATGGCAAATTATTTAACCTCACCCATTTAAGGTCTCGGTGTAACCATGATGACTTACTTGTTAATACCTTGCCGACGACGCAGCCCTTGTGGCGAAAACTACCCAAGAGCTCCAAGTTCTCCTGGACCACTTTGCCCACGCATGATCCCAGTTTTCCATGTCAGGTAATGCATAGAACACCGTAATTCTTGCACAGGGCTACTCCTACCATCTTAGCATCTTGCTTGATGGAGCGACTTTTGAAGAAGTCGATAAGTTCTGTAACTTGGGGTCGTCTGTGTAGAGAAATCTGTCTATTAATGGAGAGATCAACACTCACTTCGGCAAGGCCGCCACGAAGTTCGGTAGGCTTCGTGTAAGAGTATGGAATAATAAACATCTTACAGTCAAAATCAAGATGATAGTTTTTCAAACTTATGTCTTGAGTATACTCTTGTACGGAGCTGGAAAGTGGACATTGTATGCCAGGCAGGAGCGGTGACTGAAACCTTCCATCTGCGATGTCTTGGGAGCATCCTAGGCAAACTTGAAAGGACAGGGTAATAAACGAGATTATGCTGAAGATTGCGCAGCTGCCTCGCATCACCGCTATGCTCAAACAGCGACGTCTGCGGTGGCTAGGGCATGTGCATCGAATGGACCCTTCTCAATTGCTGAGACAGGTAGCATTCGCGAAACGAAAGGTAGGATGACCTTTGCTACGGTTTAAATACAGTGTTAAGCGGGACATGGTTGCGTTTAGGATCGACGGCAACGAATGGAAGAATCTTGCGTCCAACCGCAATGAGTGGAAAAAAACTATATTTGATGACTGCATAGCACAAGACAACGCCTGGTTCAGGACCTGGCGGAAAAGCGCACCCAAAGGTACAATCCTGTCTTATAAGACCTGCAGCCTCAGTTCACGTGTCAGAAGTGTAGCTGTATGTATCGGTCCAGAATCGGATTTTTAGTCATGAGCGGCGGTGTTTCACTCACACTTACGCTGTTTAAGTCATCCATCTACGTCCCTTTAATTCCGCGCAAGAAACAAATAAATAAAATATATTTTTTTTATTGCAGAGGTAGCAAACGAGCAGACGGATCACCTGATGGTAAGCGATTACCGCCGCCCATGCAATATAATTTTGATAGGTATTTTGATTTGGATGATTGTAAATAATTTGTAAATTTTGACTTACTAAACTTTTGTAACAAGCTAATAAATTAACAAGCAGCAAACAGCCATACTTTCACATATTTTACGATATTAATATGATCAAGCTATTTTAGTGACCCATTCATAGAACTAAGAGATTAGTAATAAAACTTGTGTATATTAATACAAGTCGGCTGTGCCCTACACGTTATATCAATAATAACTCAGATCACTGTGGAATTTTTTCGTGTCAAATGATATAAGTTACGTACCAGATGCGACAGTTTTTTCAAATAGTTAAGCATGCTTCTCGCACGAGGTGTTAGGTGGTACTGATGCAAGTGTGCAAGCACACGAAGGTCGAGAATCTCACCTCTCTGCACCGCGAAAGTGCGCTACCTATAGCTGTCTCTTTTGCGTCTGTCTGAAGCTTATGTTTTAGAAGAAGATGGTACCAGAAAAACTTGTATCACTTGACACCAAAAGATTTTTTGTATTACTTATTAGGAACTGGTAACATTTTTGATATAAGTGAGTTGTATTGTTGGACACGAACGTAATAGTTTATAAGCATTCTGGTGAAAAATAATATGTTTCGAAATATATTACTTTACACTAAATTTCACCATTGTTTTTCTAGTGTCAAGTGTACTATGTAGACATGTATCATTATCCACATTAGAGTTATTTTAAGATTGAGTCGTGAACGATAATACATTTGTAGTTGTATCATCACTCACAATCTTTTATCAATATATTATCTATAGGTATAATGATTCAACTAAATTTGTATTATTTTACACTTACAATTTAAGTAACTTATGTTAAATTGAATGTGTGTTTGTCAAGTTATATCATTGTACGCGAGGCTTTAAAGACTATTGTATGATACAAGTCGACTTGTATTATTGCGCACGAAAAATATCTCCGGATCTAGAACAGTTAGAGCTACGTGGATCAGACAGAAAAATAGATAATTTTGCACTGATTATAAATGTCTAAAAAAACAAAAAGTGATATAAGTCGACTTATAGCGTTTTTCACCGAGGGTACAGAATGTTGCTTTCTACTTCGTTGTAACCCACCTTTTGGTTTCGCCATAGGCGGGTATAAATAAGCTGCTTGTGTGTTTGTCGAAATCGGATAAAAAATTAAAGGTGATTCTGATTTCGAGTTTCTCTGCAATTTCCCTTCTTGTACCGGTAAAAGGTTCTAGTGCGTGGATTGGTATTATGTTCTTTTTATACGTGCGTTCTAGTTTGTTAAGAGGAAAGAATGGTTTCGGATGTAAAAAGCACGACAATCCCGTTGGAAATAAAATTCTCCATACAAACTTTATCACTTTATTTCTTTGATTAAAGTTGACTTAGGGATTGCTAGTTAAAAATCCGTTGTTGGTGGTCCTTTATTTTCTCTGATAAATGTTTGTTTCAGTTTTCAAGTCTCTATCTTTCTGATTTAGGTTCTAAGTTGTTTGTCATTTACTCGTTAGTCCGTAGGTCAGTATGTTATTTAGTAAAATAACATACTGTTATTTTTTATTTTGCATCGTTTTTTTAAATATTAGGTACAATAAAGTCTTTTAAGATCAGAATTTAAGCATTGCTGTGTTTAAACCGTTATAAATCAAAAATCAGTCACCATTCTGTTCCGTGTATATCTATGAAGATAAATAGATGTATAAACCTTTTAACTTTTGAACGTCACAAATTAATTGAAATCTATATGTTATGGTTTACAGCAGTTATATATAACTTATCTAAATCGTTACGAGACTCGAGTATAACTCGTATTATTCAAGTATAAATTATATTCACCACACATGCGCCAGCACTAGTATTTATTACGTCCTTTTATTGAGCCTAATGTGCCGCAGCGTGTATTAATATACTGAGGAGTTCTATACAGCATGTGACAAAAAACATATGGGGTCGAAAACAGACTACATGCACTACTTGCTTGTTAACCAGCGTATTATGACCTCGACGGTTGGTTTGTTTGTAGCTAATTCAAATAAGTCCTTCCAATCTTCTGTATGTAAGGTAAGTGACCCAAATAAGGCCTACCTTATTTTTATCTTGACGTAATTAGTAGGTTTTTAAGAAAAACTCGCTCATCTTTCGAAATATTAATCTTTATTGATTAAACTTTAAAATAAATATAGTTGAAACGTTAAAAAAACAAAAATCAGACTTCTGTGAATCAAAATATAAAAAACGTCCTTTAGGCCTTATTGGGAGACCCATGTCGCAATAAGGCATTTCATACTAAAAGAAAGAAAAAACAATTATTAAACTTCAGTTACTAAAACATATCAACGTAATATTATTTAAATTTAGTAAGATCCTTTAGTAATCATATTTGGGCGTTATAATCAGTCTTGATAATCGTCTCAACGTATTATCCTTCCTTTCTTCATTTTCTTCAAGCAATCTCCTGAACAGTATTTTTTTTATCAGCAGGGGTTAAGCCAACACACAGCTGATGATACCTACCAGATATTACAAGCAAGGCATTGCCGCATGTCATCCATTCGATATTATTTTCACTTATATTATTTTGATAGCCTTATTTGGACCTGTCGTATATGTAAGAAAAAAGAATATTACAGAAAATACATTGAAAAAATGGCGTATAAATGCTTATGTAGGGGTTACTAAACTTTTAAACTAAATAACACACAAAGAAAATCTTGGCATGCGTGCAAAAATATCAAAATACTTATAGCATTACCTGTAGAAATTTTATAAAACGGGCGTATTCTCCGCGTCCCGACTGTTTTCGACTACATATTTCGACATACTCGTCGTAAGCAGAGCTCGCTATTCTTGTATATGTCAGATACGTCCTTACGCACACCACTGTAAACTTTCGCGGTTATTTGAAATGTCTAAGCAGGAAATTTGAAACCTAGGCCTTATTGGGGCATAGGCTTTATTTGGGTCTCTTACCTTATGTCTGTGATTTTTCTAAAATTACTATGAAATTGACTATGAAAAAGATGGGAGTATTTTTCTTTATAAAAAAACTTAGCTGAAATCCTAGTAGATTTTAGCTATTTCATTCAGTAAATTTAGACAGTCAACATACTAGTAAGAATTGTATCACTCAATGATATCTTTTGTACGGCTAAGACATTTTATTTAAATTATCTAATAAATACAATAACACTAAATGTATAAAATAAAAATAAAGGTTGTGGCTTTGACTGCAAAAGAAGTTGTGGCTTCTAAAATATTCAAGCCATCTAAAGCGAATCGCTTTGTAATAGTTTTTCAAAATTGTTTGGATACATTTAATGTTAGATCACCTATTTCCCAATTAGGTACTATGATTATTTTGTTTCCAGCGCAGCGTTGTTAAATTGCAATAGCTTTGTGCGATGAGTGTAGAGTCTCAATTCCCGGGGCCTACAACATTCTACCAGCATTCCGTATACAGTATGTTCCTTTTTTCGTCACGGAACGCCCCGTAGCGTGCCGCTAACACTCCTTATAAATACTGGTAAGCCCCAGCTTTTGTGGCTAATCTTTTGCGTGAAGATCGCCATTATACCGCTATTTATTATTTCCACCGTATTTTCTTTTCTAAAGTCAAGTAGGCGTGCTTTATGTCTTTGAAAGATTTCTTTTACCGAATAATTCTCCACGAGCGAGCATATTGGATGAATTAAAATTTTAAAACGCCGTCTTTCAGTGGCGTACACCGCCAAGTATTTCATACGGTTTGAATTTTAAATTATGTTAATTTGCCAAGGGAATTTTTGCAAAACGACGTTTGCATGTCAAAAATAATTCATTTTGCATAAGTAAAATTTGACGTCGCCTACAAAATGCTTTTATGTGGCTACTGCCCAAATAAGCTCTATATTTTTTTGTGTTTAAAAGTACCTATTTGTTAATTTACTAATACTGGTGTGTGTTCTACTACCGCCGCCTTTCAATAAATTGTGTCACAACATTTTTTGGTATTCCATTTGTAAAATATCTCAAATTATTAGTAAGTACAAAATTGATATTTGATATTTTTCATCAAAAGCTGACTTAAAAAAATAACGGAATGAAAATGTTTGACAATTATACTTCTTGAAATTCGTACAAGATCGAATGTAAAGACTGCGCAGTTAACTCAATTTATTTTATACTTAATAAGTAATTATAATAACTGCCATCTTTGATTTTTAATATGGCATACAATTTAATTATTTTCTCTCTGTACTTTACGAATAGTAATAGCAAATCAAAAAAGAAACGTTTGGTAAAAAAAAAAAATTGAGCGTCTCAGCGCAACTCTCGTACCGTAAAAGAGTGTAGGTACGAAAGTAAAATAAAAATTGTTGTGTATTTTTATTTCCTTAAAAATCAAAAGTGTACTTGATAACCTTAATCCATAAAGGTAGAAGTAAACCATTAATTTACTATCGATACTCTGGCTCTTAGTTTGTGCACCGGCGACGCATCAGCGCATCGGCGCGACGGCGATAAGGCGGAACCCGTTTAATATTCCCACGTGAGTGTGTACGTTTTGATTAGCTTTCATAAACAACAAAAGCCACGTTAAATAAAGGCATATGTGTCTGAGCTGGGAGGGAGCGACGCCAGAGGAAGTTATGACAAAGTGGGGCGACCGGGCGGCTCAGGGCGGCGGCGGCTGGCGGTCTCCGGGCTCGGCGCCCGCGCCGCGCGCAACTCTTAAATTAGCACCAACTTAGACCACTTAGCTTCTTCAAGTTTTGTTTGTAGACGCCATAAATATTCGATGTAGCGAATAATACAATGCGCTGTGCTGTATTATGCGGATATCGGAGTCTTTGTATTGTGCAACTGCAACAATTGTGCAGAACTACAATTTCACGGCGGTGCAGTTGCTTTCGGGGAAATGTTCGTCTGCTATTTATCTGTAGTACCTACGTATTGTTTGTTAGTTACTAGTTGTAGTCGTATGTAATGCAGGTATATTAATGAACTTTTATTATGAGGTTAAAGTCCTAAGTCGAACGTAATGTCATTTTGAAAGTGAGTTTGTATGTGTTATTTTGGCTAACAATAAGAATAAATTTATACATTATCTAATTAACTTTGTTTGCATTGGAACATATTTAGGCCACATTTTACACGTCCGAGTTCTAAAAATACTTATGGATATTTTGTAACTAGAAGACGATGGAAACAACATTAATTTTTAATATTATATAGAAGAAATTAACAAGAGGCGAACGAATTGTAAATATTTTTTGTTTTATTGGTAATATCTAAAGCGAAAATCATTTTCAAGTCCCCGAAACAGACCACAGCAAACACATTCACCTACTTTATTAAGCAATCACACATATCTGATTCAGAGCTACGACGGGCTGTATCGGGCGGTGGAATGGCAATCGAGCCGCGTTCTTGCATTGGATGGTCGCGGACGAGCCCAATAACTCGATTTCGCGGTTATTTCAGCTCATGTAGGCTACCACGCTGGACCCAGGTGCGTGCGCGCACTCTAATGATCGAACCGACAATATACAATGTGAAACGGACACTCCAATTTACACAAATGTATTCACCACCACTTCAGCTAACGATCTTCAAAGAATCTCGGAATCGGTATTCAACAAAAATAAAAGTTCTTTTTTTAGCCCGCCTACTTAGTTTATCGATAAACAAATGCCTTAAAAGAGAAAAATTAAGAGAAATCCCAAATTGTGATGGAAATTTCTGCTTATGTATTCCTTTTTAAATTGGTTTTACTTTTGTGCGAAATGGAAATTAATGTCTTACTTCCGAGTAAAGACAAGGAAGTCATTGTTGGTCTGAATCGGGGTGTCTTATTCAATTTTAGAGGGAAAGCCATGTTGTCGTTGTTTTCTTTTTTATGCTAATGAATGTTTTAATGTTTGGGTTGTGAAGTAATTACTGGTAGGCGTCGTCATATATGCTTGTATCTATAGATAGGTAGCAAATTATTCTATGGGGACTGAAAAACTTTTTTAACTAAAATGTTTTCAGGTTACAGGTGCGCCGGGGGGCGGCAGTTCGATTAATTCCCATAACGAGGCAGGTCCATCAGGCGAGCGCTCGTTTGTCTTCGGACCAGCTATAAATACATCAGCGCACTCGCAATTTAATCCGTTCTGTTCCAGCAGCTGTCTCGCTCGCACGTGCCGGCTCCACTCCTGGTGCTGGATAATTCGCCCCGAAGTTGCAGCAATTAATCTCTACTACACGTGGGACACATTCCCGAACAATTGCCAGAATTTATAAAGATACCCTTTTGCAATGATAGAAAAAATATTGTAACTAAGTACAATACATTAAGATGACACAACAGATTTTTGCGTAATTTAAGTTAGAATTTCCTTTTCTTTTTAGTGTTCCGTAGTCTCGACTACTTTTAAGATCGTTATGTCCGTCATGGATAACCTAAGTGTAACTTTAGCATTTTGAACCCAATTTGAAAAAAGTGGTAGTATAACTATTAATGTTCGTGCGTGGTGGATGGTGGCGTATCGGGAGCCGGGTCGTTCCCTTCCCTCAGATGTGGTTGAAGGGAGCAATGGCTGACTCCTCCGTTATACTCGTGCTATCTATGTGGACTGGCCTGCTCTTGTCATTGGTTTTTGCTTCTAATTACTATTTACTTTTATCTAACAATATAAAATGATAATATACTATATAATAATAATTGTATATAGCATGTAAGAGTTCTAGGAGTCGAAGATTTCCGTACAAAGTGCAAATATTTATTAGCATAGAATAAGCAAATTATCTGAACTATACAGAAGACATCGACATTTCTTTGTAAACAACTATTCAAAGTTTCCAAATCACAAACAAAATAAGTGCTTCCGACAAATATTAGTTAGGCCATTCGCTTCACACCTAGAGGTCGCGGGTTCCGGTAGAGTTGAACTTTGCCTGGCTAGCAACCACCATGTTAAGTCTTGCCGCCAAACATTTTTGTTAATAGCGTTGATGTGTTCCGGCATGAAGATAGCCAGTTCCCCTTTGCTTTGGGTAATCTTATTAAGCCCACTTTTTTTTCGACATAATCAGGTGAGATGATGCCAATTGTAAAAAATACAAATAAATAACGGCTGTTAAAATCAACTAAAACTACAATTTGTCACTGGGATCTCAACAGGGAACTGCGCTTTAATATAAGCACAAGTATTATACGAATTCGTAACTCATAACTTTGAAAATTCGTATCGAGAAATTATCTTCAAAATAATGTAAAGAAAAATGGTCTTTTCAGGATGAATTAGTTACCATAATCTCTAACAACCAAGCTTGAAAGCAGCTTGATTAATGAATCGCGAAAAGCCTTTATAAGTTCCTCGCAGAGTAAATATCTGCAAGGGAAACTGACCTGCTACGTAGGGTAAAAACGAAAACACTTTCTCATGAAGTGAAAATTTTAATTTTTCGCTTGAAAAGTGGTTAACTTGAAATATAGTGCATTTAGGATTTTAATAATAACACTTAATTAGCTACAATAAGTTATACTTTTTTAAATTTTGCTTACCCAAGTATACCTATATGTAGGTATGTTCTTAAATATGAAGATGGTTATAACATAATGGAAAAGTTTTAGTCTAAAGAGAATATCGAAGAAGATTGTCTCTGGTTCCCATAGTACTTCCTGTATCTCCCATAAATGTATAGAATACAATACAATACAATTTTTTTATAGAAGTAGTCGTAGTCGATAGTCTTTTAAAATCACGTAGTAGTTTCGTAAGATCATTTTTATGAAGTGTACCATTTTAAAGATTTGTGACTGATTGAGAGTTTTATTTGGTTACTCTGTGTCTGGGATGTGTTTAAACGTTTATAAGTACATATATGCTTTGCGTTCGTTCTCGTAGTACAGGACAGGACCATGATGTTTGGGGCCAGCGATTTAGCTTTAGGGTTCCGTACTTCAAAAGTAAAAAAAAGAAACCCTTCTTCAATCACTTCGTTTTTCATTGTCAGCCTGTCAAAACCTCTTTATCTCAGGAACGCGTGGAGGTATCAAGTTGAAATATCAAATATTAGATATACGGTCTTTGGAGCTGTTACTAAATAAATTAAGCTTGGAGGTCAACACAATAAAAAGTTCCGGCCATTTATGCCGCCTATTTTAACACTCGCTAATAAATCAAAACCTATAGGGTAATTATTCTTATCTTATTGAACTAGAATCATGAAATTTGGCAAGAAGCTTTTCAGAAAAAAGTCTAATTTGTAGTTATCTTACTTTAAAATATCTTACTATTTGTTATAATTAACTTTCGTATATTTGTGTTGACAAATTGACCCCTAAGTATGTATATGTATGGCAGAACCCTTTTTTCTACTACAAATTACGTTTATCTTTAATTAAGATACTCGTATACTCTAAAAAATGGACAAAAATTTATTATCATACTATATTTCTCCGTTTTTATTAATTAATTTATTTTATCTATCTACTACATAGCTGCTACTGAAGATGGTCTATAAAGCAATTAGTTCGACAGCAGAGTTGTACAATTCATTGACAAATCAGCTGTATATGCACGTTAACATGGCTGCTGGGTATTGTGGTATACCGATCCTAGTATCTATTCATTTAACTCTATAGAAAGCCTCTTATATGCAATAGCCAAAATAGGGCTTTTGGATAAAAAACCACGTATCTCAACTCGTAGGTAAATGTATTTGTAATAGAAAGCATACCACAAATTAAGCTAAGTATCTATTTTAGTTGGTTAATTAACGTATACATTTATACTAAGAACAAATTACGTAATAATAAAATGTGAACTAAGAATCAAGAAGCGAGGTTTATACTTCATGACGGTGTTAGCTCTATTTATTGCCAGTATCTGGGAGCAGCGACCGTAAGATTGTAGCATGATGCATTAGCAAATTGCGCTTGCAATTAGAAGTGCGAATGTTTGGCAAGTGTTCCGCTGGCGGGGCCCAGGTCACCTGCAACTGGCGGCTCTCAATCACTCCGACGCGTGCGCACTCCGCCCGTCCCAAATTGAACCATACTTCGCGCTAATAGAACCCACCGCGACAAACACGACCACTCAAACTACACTCTCAATTCTCTCTTTGTTTGTCAAGTCTTTCCATTCATAGATATACCCGCATGCTCAGAAGCGACACCGGGAAACAATTACGCTATTACAAAAGGCCTTAAAGATCCTAATTACGAGGGGATCCTTTTATCCTTAAAACCTCGATTGGATGCGAAGCCTTCCCATTATCGCGTGCCGTAAACATTACAGAATTTCATATCCGCGGCATCGGCACGGCAGGCCGCCCCGCTTATTACCTACGCACGGAAAAGAATAACATCGTTTTGGCACTTTTGACGTGAATTCCGGATGCTTGCGTTCATATTGTGCGCCGTTAATATTCTGCACGGTGCGTCCGACCTTTTTTATTTGTATCTAAAATTGAACATTTTGTTGCGACAACGAGCGCACGCGTCGCTCCCCCTGCCGAAGGAGTGATAAAAATACGGAGACGGCAATGCCAGCGGCAATCATGCGCACTAACGACGTCAGAAGTGGTTAATTCGTTTTACACCTGCCCAAATCATCATCAGACATGATGGACTTGATCGTGGAGCTCAAGGTTACGGCTGTATTTTTTGTGGTGCGCGATGGGCGGCATCTGTCAATCACGTGTGAGATAGTCCGCAACTCTCGCAGCAAGCCCGCATCTCGCAAGCTATCGGCCGGGAAAGCCGCAGTAGTCTTAAACAATGGGAGAGCTTAGATCATAGCGGCATAATGTATACTACTGTTGAGCTAGAGGTACGACTATTACGGTGGAATAAACCTTAATTGGGTGATAAAGATCGTAGCAGTACAACCTGTTAATTACATTCGACACTAATGGAAAAGACTTTCAGTATTCAAAATTTCACAACGACAGTCAACAGAAACACACAATAATAACTCGAAATGAGCGAAGTGCTTTATTATGATAAAGACGCTGTTATGTCGTCGGTCTAGCGAGCGATGAAAAAGTAAACTTACGAAAACAACAAACATAGAGAATCTCTGACGGTTGGCGTTTGCGGCCACCTCTGAAATTTACGGCGGGCTCTGTCATTATTCAAACTTTTGAAAAATACGCAGCTGCGTAAATTAAGAATAAGTGGTCCTCCTTCAATATGATCCTGTGAATTTGCTGAAGTTAGCTGCCTTTATGCTGAAGTGGCGAACCGCTAAGATAAGGGGAGGAGCGGACAAATTGTAATAATTGCGAGACGAGATAAGAAGTGACACCAGAAAACAAATGAAGGCGGGCGGCGGGCCTGGCGGTGGGGTGCGTGGCGCCGCCGCCCAGAGAACTTGGCCCGCGCCCGCCCGCCGTCTCAGACCTATGTGGGCTAAGCCGGCAATCATGCAGGGTATTAAGAGCACACGAGTGGCTCTGTGGCTCAATTTGCGCTTTGATGTTTCATTGCTCTAGTTTGGTGAGAGATCAGCCGATATCAGAATCCACTTTCACAGAGAAATAACAAGGAAATTACACCGACAAGTACGTAGAAAATCCTGCGAGAAATTACGTACCTGCGTATAGCAAGCAACCCATGATAAATGTTGAACATCATAAAATAATTATTTGGCACAAAGGATTAAAATTTAAGGCAGGTCTCAAAGGCCCCGCGGGACTGGACCCGGCCGTCGTCACCGCCCGCCAAATTAAAATGATAAATCAAATCCGTCAACGGCCGGAGTGGCAACACTGAACTCTGGCAACGCTGTAAAATTGTACTACTGACTGTATTCACGCTTTGCAGAAGTTCTCTCGTAAACGTGGCTTTGAAACTTTATTTTATTGCTTATTTGATGTTGTTTACTAAATAAACATTAAACTTAGCAAAAAACTTAAGCTGGTCACATCCTAAAAGTGTGGCTATACTTAGTTACCTGTAGAACACTGCAGATTTACACCAATAGATGTTTGCAACGCAACCTTCACACATCCCATTATCTAAGGTGTATTCTCTATCTGAGATATAATGGTTCAAACTCATCGCTATACTGCAATGACGGGCCTTTGATTTGAACTCGGTGTCTAAGAGGTCCAGACTTTCAACAAGCCTCAACACACAAATTTAACGCCAATGTACTTAATTTTATCTTTTTTTAAACAAACTACTTAATACTAGAATTCAAGACCAATAAAGCAACATTTTGCTACCACGCCAAAAGCCTGTTATTTTATCCATAATGTTTTATTAAATGTCATCCACAATAATGAGGTGTGGGATCCCTTCAACACTGAGGCTACAGAAATATGTGCCAAGTGTTATGGAGTGCCGTTGTAAGTCAATGAAGCGGCAAATGGGGTGCTCCCGATGAGGGCACACCACCGCTCTCTATAATAAATAAAATTATGCCTCAGAATTACAAGAATACGCGCAGCCAGCTATCCCACGAGATTGGATCGTGGAGGTTTTCATCGATATCCTCGATAATGAATCTAATATGTAGTAAGCTTTGATGGCGCCGCGAACCGACTGTGGCGGGCGGCTACCCGACATAGTTGTCTGGAGGTTCGTACACAAGATATTTGTTTCATTGGATAAGTTACTGTACAATACGAACACAGAGAAAACGATGTAAGTAACATACTCATGTTGTGTGTGGGTGACAGTCGCAGCCTTGTTCAAGTTACGGCTCATGTTTTAACTCATGAAAATAGATAAGTTTAACTGTATACAATTATTTGAAATCAAAAAGACTTTACTAACAAGCCTATCAGCTGATTAGCTAACTTTGCATAGGAATACAAATATAATTTAAGATATTAATGAGTCAGTAAAGTCATAGAACAAAAGTTGTTCAATTTTATGAACAGAAGCCTACATTAAAGTATTACTACACTTCTCTCTAACACTCTGTATAATTTTAAATTGGTGCGTTTAGTGTGACAAAATATTTTTCACGGAAAACCTAAAACAAACCATTACATTTTCACTAGCTCATAATATCTGCCTACGCGTTAACAGAAATAAATCCCATACGTGTTACACAATATTGATATAACAGGCAAGAAAAATACAGAGGTACAAAAATAGTTTTGAAACGAATAAACCTAGTACGTTTTACTTTTCTATTGTTAGAATACAAAACACTTGAATGTATAACATCACTCAACAAGAAAGTGTGCAATTATTTTGTGATATTTGCCTTAATAAAAAATGGATGTCAGGACACGATCGCAAATAGTTGAAGTGGGATTGTTCTTGCTTGCAGCGGTCAAAAGGAACTCCTATTGAAAAAATCTAAATGCCACTAATGTTTAAATTATAAATTCTGATTCCGAAAGTGACGTAATATATAAACATTCTGTATGTGTGAGTCATGTGAGTTGAGAACAATGAGAACCTACTTCAAAACATGTTAGTTTTGTCCACCCAGAACAATTTTGTCGGGACCATTGTGACGACGACGTCTGACGGTCGACGGGAGTCGACGACGCCTTGACGGCCATTACCGTCGCTCAAATGGTCCGTCTTACGCCGTATCTCTGTCTAAATCAAATTGCCGGCCTGTAAATGAGTCGTGAACGTGAAATTAAACACCTACGCACAAGGTTATAGCTATAAATGCACAAAAAAGTACATATTCAATACTCCGAAGCTCATAATCCGCAAAACCGAGCCCAGAGGCAGTGTTACTTATTTCAAATCCTATAATGTATTATATGTATATAATCAAAAATCATGCATCAAAACAAAGCAAACTTTTAACAAATCTTGTGCAATATTTCTATACGAGTATCGAGTGTCTCCCCAAAATACTAGACAGTAAAATTAGTATCCAGGCCGCGCACCCCCGCACCATATTTATTTTATGTAGAGATTGACTCGGTTCGGTATCAACTTTATTACATTCGAGGCTTAGGTCGGAGTCTACGTCTGTGTCACGTGGTATCATAAGGGATTGTCTCGAAGGCTGTAATAAATAATATTATAGGGGAGAAATTATTACGAGCCTGTGCTCGCAACCCTTGCGGGGCTCCGCACGCTGTAGAAGGTGATATTGCTTATATGCTTACAATTAGGGCTGTACGTTTCGAGTAAATTAACACCAATTTGCTGAGGTTTTGCTCGAATATGGGAATTTCATTCACGATCGGTGTGATGGATGTAATTCAGTGAATGCGCAACGAATGACTTAATTTGATTTTATGTTACATGTAACACGTCTGAATTCAGTGGATCTCTAATTTACAGTATTATTTTCGGGTGAAAAGTTCAGTAAGAAAATTTAAAAAATATGGTCTGTGCAGGGTTTTATGTTTATTTTTTTGTGATTAAGTATTTACTTTGAAAATTTTACGTTTTCCTACAACCAATGTTCTAAAAGTAAAACCTGATTCCTTGTCAGTTGCAAAGTTCCAAGTTGGTGTACCTACCTAGGTTATTTAAAGCTACTCAGCGCAGCGGTAAGAACGCGCCTATTTTGAGAAGAGATCGTTTAGGATTAGTCTAAATAAATTATTAGCAAAGCAATCATTGGACAGATCTACGTATATCCATGCCCATGCACCTAAAGATCTTATAATATTTTTGCAATGTCTTATTGTTTTTGTTTATAATAAGCCTCCTTTTCAGAATTAATAGACCAGAGATGTGGTTATAAGAAAACTGAAGCTTAAAAGCAGATTTTATAACTTGTTGGAAAACCCCCAAATTAATTATGTATCTGAATTCGTAAAAATCCCAAGTAATATTTTAATCTTAACTCTCGTCTGTTTAACAAATTATTATAGATACCAAATACGTTTTTGACATTTGCACTGTATTATTTAATTAATTTAATTGTTTCTCACTTCAAGAAGCTTTCTTACTTAGTTTACCTCTGCAGTACTGTAGACGTATTTTTACGACCACAGAGTTAAATTAGATCTCAGTGTAGCTCGCATCATTCACTGTATTATACCGCCGGTTCTTAGAGAGCAAATCGTTCTAATTTATAAGCGTGATAACGTCGCCGTGCTGCCGCCGCTATAATTATATTACGGGCGACGTGTTGATCAGAACCCCCGATAAACACCCGCCGAATAGGCGGACACAAAAATTTCACCAGTGCATAAATAATATGGAAATAAAGCGATTATGTGGAAAATAGAGACTGCTAGGTACAGGATGTAAACTCTTGCCTTGATCAGGTTTGATTTATCTCGCAACTTGGTAATGTGTGTATATAAAGAACAAAAACTTGCGAGAAAAATATATAGGTACCTATGTTGGTTTCTAATAATTTCTCTTGTCAGTTTGATTTGTGCCTATTTGTGTCTATTTGATCATTTGTATACTTTGATATAAGTAACAAAACTTTATTTATAGGTCTCGGGTTTTAAATACATTTTAGGGCCGAAGTTTCGGCATCACATCAAATCACAGCGATTTGACTAATGACCATATTTTACTTTGATGGCGCTGTATTTTGTTCTGCTTTGACACTGGCCTCTTACCGGAATCTTTTCACTACCACCTTTAACTCTTTACTTTTACTTACTTCGGATACACATTTTCTAACTATAAAATATTTTTAATACGCAAATTCAGGTTCTAATTGGGGCTCGATCGGGCGAGTCACATGCATTCCCGTATTACGGCAGACCAGGAGACAATGCCCCAATGGGCAATCTATTTGAGTAATTATCCGCCAAGGGCCATTGTCGGCCATCTTGAAATGAGCTTGTTCGACGCCACCCTGTATACCTACATAGGCTGAATTACGGCGAACGTAGAGTATAGTGCCTAAACGTTATAGGTGTCGAAACAAAGAATATTGATCTAACAAAGGGTTTAATAATGTTATTGTCTATAATAGGGTGTTTTTAGTACAATGGCAGCCCAAAGTTACAAAGGGACATCGCAGTTTGTACTCATTGTCAGATCATTGTGACATTAGTTAGTAGCTATTTAGTAATAATAAACGTAGAAACAAACAGATAAAAAAGTTATTGAAGGGATTTGATGTTGACACTTTACCGACATTATGTCTTGTAACGCAACGAATAATCCTTACTAAGGTTGGTTGCCGGGACTTGTACCGAGCACACGTCTGCTGAATTAATTTTTTAATTATTTCCGTTTTAAAGTAGTCTCAACGTTATTTTTGTGATGGGGAAATAGCTGTGATTCCGATTCAGTGATAACTGATAAGCGGTCATAAGAAGAGGATTAACTCTGGAGACAGCTCCGTTTTCCGAGTTCCAACAACAAACCACCACGTGGAGCGTCTTTAAGTGCCCATCACCCTTAGGGCCGCGTCTTTCACTTGACATTGGCGTTTCGCCATTTTTTTTATTGAAGATTCTCCCATTATTCGCTTGACATTGGCAAAATCACGCTCGTTATGAGATGTGGAATGCCAAATAGAAAAATAGAATAGAATAGAATCCTTACTAATATTATGAATGCGAAAGTTTGATGGTTTGTTTGTCTTTTTCACTTTTTAAGGGAGCAGTCACGGATTACCATGATTTTTTACACAGCAAGCTGACAATCTGTTTACAATCTACATCAAACAATACATTGACGATGACGGCAACTTAAGTGATGTATGTCGGCTTTCATGTTCAGTTGGTTGTTATAGGTTTGTTGTGTTGCTTTAGTGGATTAAATTGAAAGGATTGCACCTACTAGTAATATACGACTAAACGTATCTTGATGTTAGCTTGGTTGATTCATTATTATATTATATAGTATGTAAAGTACCTCTTATCAGAGAGGGGGGGAGGGGCAAGTTGATATATGGAGTATGGGAAAAGTATGAATCGTATAGGTACAGTCAAGAGCACATGAAGCTTTACATTATAATGGGAGTCTTACCTCTACGGCGATTGTAATAAGGACGAAAGTTACAAAGTCCAATGTGTAAGACTCCACGACTGTAGAATAAATAAAACTTGCAAGAAATTTTTATTTATTTAAAAATTGAATAAATAGCATTTAAGACGAAATTAGACAATCAGTGAAAGTTTTTCATTAACAATAAATATTAATAAGGTTTTAATCTCATTATAAATTTGCAGAAATGGTGTGAAATGAAACGAACGAATGAGACTCGCGAGACACGAAATGCTGTTTAATTATAAAACTGGATAAGTTAACAATCTCGGGAGCAAAGTCTGACTGCGGCTTATCTGGCGCCAAATGTTTCAAAGGAACTTTTAACGAGTTTAAAGTTGGCCAAGTGTAGTGCACCGCAGCGGGCGAGAGTGAAGCGGAGTTAGGGGCCGTCCACACAGCGCGTTCAAACGCTACGATACAAGGCCATACGTAGAAAAAGTAAAAGAAAATGCATTACACTCCAGATGAAACACCTCTTATGTATTTGGTTATTTTCCAGAAAAAATCCTAACTTGAAGTAAGTATCTATACGCGAAAGTAAAGTTTCGAGATAGAGATAGTACAATACAATACTATCTAGTATCGAGGTATTTTTTAAACAACGCAACGCCTTATCGAAAGGCATTACAACTAATGATAAAACAATAAACTATTAAAATTCGAAATATAATTTAACGCTTGCTTCTGCTCCGGTATCTGCCAAATTACTAGCTTGCAGCTTGTTCGCACCGCGGTCGCCGCGCCGCTCCGTTCCGTTCTGTTCCTCCTTGAAAGTAGTGTGAGCACGCCATTATGTTAAGATTAATTAAACAATTGCACGATGACTCGTTGAAAGCACTCGACATGTCTCGGCCTGTCGTCGCCAACCTTGCCAAATTAAAGCCATAAATCAAAATCCGGCTACCGGATAAGGAAACAGAAACGCAGTAATGAAAAACCAACTCCAGTTAGGAGAGGGTAGATAGGTAAAAGATTAATTTCTTCTTTTCGCCGGCCGGAAAGTGAAACAGGAGCGGCTAATGATCACTTAATGTAATGTCTGTGTAATGAAGTCACGGAGCGTGGTTATAATTAAATATCTGTCACTGTCTAGTGAACAAAAAAAAGTCTGATGAGCGAAATAATTATAATAAACAACAGGTAAGTTACTTTCCAAAAATTTGCCGCTATTGTTTACCATTCAATTAAGTAGTCGAAGTTTAGAAAGGAATAATTAAAAAATATACAGGGTATAACAGAAAGGTGTGATAATACTTCAAGGTGTGCTTTTACCCATCAAACTGAACAACTTTTGTTCTACAACTTTGTTGAAATCGCAAAGAAATTTTCGGACTTTTCATACAAACTTGGTTCGCCAGCTGATCGATTTGTATGAAAAGTCCAAAAACAATTTTGCGATTTGATCAAAGTTGTAGAACAAAAGTTGTTCAGTTCGATGAGTAGAAGCCCACCTTGAAGTATTATCACACCTTTCTGTTACACCCTGTATATTTTAAAACAGTTTCTTTTTCTAAAAAAAACACTTGAAATGGATGTAATTAATAAAGTAGATTTTGTCCACGGCTCTGTTCGCAAGGATATTGTGTTTATGACTGGCTTAGAAGGTGTGCGGTGCGAGAGCCGGGAGATATGTACTATTATTCCGAAAATCGCATTGAACTAAGTACGATATTTTTACAGGATAAATATAAACCTATAGCCTAAACTATCTTTGTGTTTACCTGGATCTAATACATTTTGAGAGGTGAAGAAAGAATATACAAACTACTTGTGCATTTATTATCATAGTAGGTAATGCCAAAGATATCAATGATCCATAAAATAGAACGATATGATATTGTAATGTAATGTTTTGGTTGAGAAAGAAAATTGAAATTGAAATTACTCTCATGATGGATGCAAATTGCAAGTTTCAGTCTCGATGAGCAACACAATTTGCAGTTTATTGGAAATAAGGGAATACTCAATCGGGTGACGAACAAAACTCGATTATTTGCGTAACAATTTGGAACGTTTCGCAACGGGATCGATGTTGCCTAATACTGTGTGGAAAAAAAACTTTCAAGAACTGACAATATTTAAACTTTTTGACACCCAGTTTTAATGAGTTTTATGTAGAATGCACAAATAAAAAACTCTCAAAAATTGAAATATGGAAAAAATATCGTATGCGTGTGTTTTATTATTGACTTTTCTCCTTGAAACATACCTGAAAAATGGGGACAACAATTTTAAATGCTGACAATGGGTGGTCGACTACATCTAAAATAAATTATGTACGAAATTTGTGTTAAAGTTTAGTACATACAGTAAATTATGTAAGTAAATGTTTTTATAGAATATATTATTAATGTTTACAGTTTTTTACTGTTTTCAGTACGATTACAATTTTTCCTTTACTTCAGATTTTCTTCGCACCGGCTGCCTGGCAGTTTACACAGTGGGTCCATTCGGGCCGCCGCCGTAACTCAGGCTGAATTTATGTGCGTGCGCCGGTGACGCGTTAAAAGATTAGTCGTTGCGTTAATGTTTAAGTCATTTTATCTACGAGCGAACGGATGGTCTGCGAAAAATACCGTAGTAAAATGCTACACTTAATTCAGATTCAGTGCACAAAAACAGAATACAGAAAATGGAAGAAACAAAACCCAAACACACTTCCCCATCCTTATTACAAACAAGCACATCTAATTTACACTGTTTAAAAATTAACCTCCGAAACGGCGGAGCAGTGGATGCGGAGCGACGAAGTTTACGACCAGAGTAACCCAGACCGGCCCGGCGGCAGTGAATGTGTTAACTATTTTCTACGCCACGATGACTGTTGCGACTATTTGAAGAAAATAAACCTATGTAATAATTAATACATACGAGCCATCATTTCTGAGCCTCAAAACATATTCCTCGGCGTGGAACTAATAAGGATTTTCCTTGCGAATGAAGTAAAATACTTATTGCGTCACGTCGCGTCGACAGACATGAGATTTACAATTGGGCACATCTCGGTTTGGTTCACATTTGGTCAATCTGTTTGACCAAACTACTGTAAAATACGAGCCAGGTACATGATGTATACGTATACATATTGAATACCTCATTTACGTACAATCAAAATGCACATCATTTTATTAGATGAACTTTGGACCTTTATTTATTTGTTTTTATTTTGAATATGAAAAAATTACGATTTAAAAAAAGTAAAATCATAATATTTAAATATTTTTTAAAAACTCTCTTGGACTTATTCACTAGCAAATATTAAAATAATCCACATATTCTGAAAGTATCAAATTAACCTTAAGCTACTCACTTAAAGACAGTTTGAAGGTAAGAGTTCCGGCTCCTTCGCGTTCGGCAGTCGATTGTTTCATACCTCGGTTTGACAACTTGTTTGTTCCGCTGACAAATTGCTTGCCAGAGTGGCGCGACACGGGTTTTATTGTTTTCGAGTTCGACAATGAGACCAATAGTAGGTGCTCATTACATTCCCTAATTTAGTTGATTGACGAAATATCCAATTCCATGGTACCATTCTATAGTGAAATCAAATAATATTATTACTAAACGGATTACAATTTCATATATCTTATTGGTGAAGGCTCCACTGTGGAGCGATTTCGTCTGTATAGACGTTGCATAGGAGTCACACTATGCACTAGGTAGAAAAAAATGAAAATTTAAAAGAATGTTTCCAGCATCTACTTAAATAAAAAACCGGCCAAGTGCGAGTCGGACTCGCGCACCGAGGGTTCCGTATAAATTCATAATCACACATGTCTTGAACTCTATATTTTTTATATTTGAGTTGATTGAATGAAAGGTAATTTAAAAAACGTATTAAAAAAACTACTTACTAGATCTCGATCAAACCAATTTTCGGTGGAAGTTTGCATGGTAACGTACATCATATATTTTTTCTAGTTTTATCATTCTCTTATTTTAGAAATTACAGGGGGGACACACATTTTACCACTTTGTAAGTGTCTCTCGCGCAAACTATTCGGTTTAGAAAAAAATGATATTAGAAACCTCAATATCGTTTTTGAAGACCTATCCATAGATACCCCACACGTATAGGTATGATGAAAAAAAAATTTGAGTTTCAGTTCTAAGTAAGGGGAACCCCTAAAATTTATTGTTTTTTTTTATTATTTTTGTGTGAAAATTTTAATGCGGTTCACAGAATACATCTACTTACCAAGTTTCAACAGTATAGTTCTTATAGTTTCGGAAAAAAGTGGCTGTGACATACGGACGGACGGACGGACGGACGGACAGCCAGACAGACAGACAGACATACAGACAGACAGACAGACAGACATGACGAATCCATAAGGGTTCCGTTTTTTGCCATTTGGCTACGGAACCCTAAAAACATTTTGATTGGAAAGGAGATTACTGTCAATTTATGGAATAGATTGTTAAGTAGAGAAGCTTTGGAAAACCATTTATTTTTTCATTTAATTATTTAGATAACAATGATTGAGCTATTTATTTATTTATTTATTTACTTATGTATGTATTATAATTATATTACTTATGTATTTACTTTATAGTATTAGCCTTATGTATGTAGTGTATTATATATGTTATCATACCTGTTTATATTAAGTATGTTTATTATAAACTAAGTATAATAAGTAGGATTAATTTACTTATATCTTGTTAAATTGTCATTTTAAGTTAGTGTTGTCTATTATTATGTATAATATTTTTCATTCTTTGTAATTGTTAAGTATGTGCGAAACATGCTACATGTCTTTGTAATGTCTTTTCAAGTTACCTGCTCAAAGGTTGACTGGAAGAGATCCCTTCCAGGGATAAGTCCGCCTTTGTACAAACGGTTGTTTATTTTATTTACACAATATTTGTGCAATAAAGAGATTACAAAGAAACAAACAAACTGTTCAACTATAATATATTCAAGTTCGTTTTTCTTTTATGTATAATACGTATCAATATGACTGTTCGATATAAATGTGTAACAGAAACATTTTGAGAACAAAATATTGTTTTCGGTTAGATGATAAAAGTAACATACGTATTTCATTAGTTGGAAAATACATGTTATGCACCCAAATGTCCATGAACGAACACAGATAATATTTTCTAATCTTCTATAATGGTATCCTAATGTTTCAAAGTACAACTTTGTATAATGAAACAAGCCAGATGTACAAAATATATTCTAAATGTTCTTTATGGCACCAGCTTTCCCTATTTCAGCAAGGCCAATTCAGTGAGAGCCGTCATAGCACATCGAGTGTCTATACTTTTTCCTGTGTTCTGAGCCCATGGGGGCGCCATGGGAGGCCAGTGTAGACTGGCCCAAGTCGCTGCTAGGCTGCCGGGGTTCAGCTAGTATTGTACGCAATTCTGACACAACGAGGCCTCATATAATATTAGCAAACAAAATATTTGAATTTCCCGAATTTCTCTGCATGAATTGGAACGGAATAAAGGAAAACAAGAACAACTTTTTATATACTATGTTTAATTTCAGTAAACGCAGTAAATACAAATACTGAATGGGCAGTATTAGTAACATTAACACAATTTAGTTACTTCTATAAATGACTCGAAAAATTCACATATAAATGAACTTTTACGTTTTAATTGATAGGACCCACAGCGCTTTAGTGAAATATGGAGTCAATATTGCGGAACCCGTGGGAAAGCCGGGATAATCCTTTTAAATAAACTTTGTTAATTAATGGCGATATCGTCACGTACTGCAGTGTTGTACCTCCGTGGGATATATTTCACCGCTATTTATTCCGTAAAGAGGTCCGCGCAGACCGATCACGGGTAATAATTGTGCCCTAAATTTTTATAGGTCATATAGATGGAGCGGTTGTGGTCGAATTCATTACTCTATGGGGTTCTGCCGGGAGGGGGGCTGGCGGGACTTCATGGCGACAGGGGGAAGAGGGGGCGGGAATGTAATATCAGCGAGTGGTGATATTGCGGTTTCTATTTGTATGTTCATCTGTGGAATGTAGAGCCGTAATCTACTAGACCTCGGGGTAGTTTAGAGAGCTAAAATCGACGAAATAATAGTAGATTAGTTAGAAGGTTTCTATGGTGTTAAGTACTTTTTTT
Organism: Coleophora deauratella; assembly: GCA_958295455.1. Lineage (NCBI taxonomy): Eukaryota > Metazoa > Arthropoda > Insecta > Lepidoptera > Coleophoridae > Coleophora > Coleophora deauratella. The sequence goes on from OY282388.1 coordinate 7,155,905, forward strand.
CGGAAAACTAATTCGTTTTGGACTTTCTGGGAAAACTACTTGCTTGAATTCGACGTATTACAGTTATGTAATCTTGGGTACATATAACAGTTATATGAATGCAAAGTGCAAACGTTCATTTAAATCATTACATTTTAAATATATTAACTACGCTGTTTTACAATGTGGCGGTGACTCTAAAAAAGTTATAATGTGAAAAAAGAAGGACTGGAAAATTAGAAAAATATTACCCTAGCTAAATGTTATCAAAGTCCATTGTATGACATACACTCAAACGGAGTCAATTTTTATTTTTAATTACCTTTTTTGGACACCATTAGTAAAAGATTAATTTTTCATTATTTCTGTCGCTTGCTTGAAATTTAAATTGTAAGAAATACTTATTTTTTGTAAATTTCAAGTCATTTCAAAACAACATTAAGAAAAGGTAGTAAGTATACAATTTATATTCTCATTTCTTTTACCTTTTGTTCAGACTTTTATTATTTTAAAGTATTTTAATTAAAACTGACATTGTTTTGTGGAAAGAGATTATGACAAGCGGGCATCTCGAAAGACAAAAAGATTCACTGAATCCGTTTTCGAGCAGGACCGGCCAAAGGGACTAGAATTATTCAAGTTTCGCTGGAGAATTGTTAAATTTCTAACAATGATTCCGGGAAAAGTTCAAATAAATCCTTGTCTTTCCTACTGTTGACGTTTAATTGTGTTGTAATGCTATTTTAAACTGCCTTGTTACACGAATCAAAATACTAAATGGTGGAAAACATTTATAATAACGAACAACGTTGTAACTATATTATATTAATAATATCTAATCTGACAAAATTTGCTCAAACTTGTACGAATTTTAAATTTCAATAAAAGTAAATAAATATGTCAGTAGATGTAAAAAAGTACTGAGAGATCCAACACCATTTTTTACTATATTTATTTTTAGGGTACTAAAGGGGTACTAAAGTGTGAAATTGTCGAAATACTGCAAAATTGAAATAAAAGTATTTTTAGAATCTCCGTAACATTTGCTAAACTTTCTCCTAGGATAGCATAAGCTTAAAACATTTGTTTAAAGCGTTAATTATTATTGTACGCCATGATTCATTTTTACGGCGAAAAACTTATGCATAACTACTTTTTATGAACCATTTTCGGGTCTTGCTCCAGGACATTCTTTTAAAACTGCAACTTCTTAGTGAACAATAGGATAACAAAACTACTTTACGTTAATTTACAGACTATGTACGTACTTCATATATGTTTCAGTTCTTCAAATCTCTATTTAAACAAATAAAAACATTATTTTATTCAAGTTGCACACTGAATTGCAGCTTCTACTCGTGATACTCTACAATTTTCCCCTAGGATCTGATTATGATCTCTTAGAAAATAAACATACATGAATTTATCAGACACAGTTGCTATACAACAATGACCTGTGTCAGCCGATCAATGTTCCTCATGTTCCTTGAGAATCATTTTTTAATTAAATGAATAGAAGATCCGGTTTAATTAAAAGCTTCAGCTATTTTTGCCCAGACAAAAAGTAAATCGTTAGTACCTATACATAGTCAAAATTAAAAAAAAAAAAAAACTAAATTCAAAATATGTTTCAACTGATATTTCATAATCTTAAATATAAAGGTATTGTTGGAAGACAATTGCACTAACGTTGTAAAAATGTAAAATTCTAAAAAAATCAAGATTGAATATTTTGAGACTCGGTTGAAAACGCATATCTTGGATGAAGATAGACTGACTTCTCGCAATAAGAACGACACCTTTTCAATATTGTTACAAGACACTTAATTTAGTACTTGGGCTAAGAACTATTATAATACAAAACATCTTATTTCTTAGACGAAGATATTTCGACTTTCCTTATATCGAAAATCTAGGTCTTGAATGAAATAAACTCTCTTGGTTTAAGAGATTTTTTTCTCTGTGCATTGATAAGTTTTACGAAATAACAAATATAGACAACTGAAAGACACATTGAAATTCCCACAAGGTAGATGGATGGATGGATAACATGCTTAGTAACTACAATCTAATAGCAAACTGTAAGTAGTGTGTCACGTCATGTCTCCCTTAACCCCACCCGCGCCCTCTCCCGGTGACTCGTGGCAAGATCATTGTTATTTATCTGCGTGCCTCCCCGCTTTTATTTCGTCCGTGTCCGCTTCGGTTTATTTGTCTTCGGGATCTGAGGGTACATTAACGTATTTTTCTTCTCTATTAGGAGACGGTCTTCGGTTCACCTTCAAACTTTGCGGGTAACCTCGGATTCAAAGACCGTTCGTTTGTGTGCTTATTTTTTTACTTTTTACAGATAACTCAAATAAAAGTTGACGATTGATTGTAGGGAAAACGTAACGAAGAAGGGGAGTTTGGAAGCGTAGTCACGCGATAGTTCACTTTACGAGCTAAGGATAATTAAATCGTTTGTAAGTTTGTAAATTATGTGACAACAAAATATGTTTAGGATTCCACTAGTAATTTCTTAGCAGTTTTCTTCCGGTAAGCCATAACAATCTTCATACAAATTAAACTGTTTTTTTTTTAGAGAAAGTTGTTTATTATGACAGACTATTGGTCCTCGTAGACATTTTTGTTAAACAAATAAGCATGTTAATTTTTTTAAAATCATTTCATTCAAATCAGTCTATAGGGCTTACCAATTGAGGGTAAATATATATATATAGGAGAACAGATGAGTGAAGTAACACATTTAGTTATATATTATAAAATGAAATTCGACCCAATGACTCACAATTCGATAAATAGTTACACTAATATTATTTTAGAACGTCCTTCTCACTATTTCTGTGCGCCCGTTTAACCCGAATGAAAATCGACCGCGAAGCTGTTATTAACACAAATAAACTTTATTTACCTACTTTCATAACACTGTTGCTATTGACCTACATCTACTCGTATTAGTTATATTATGTAAAGGATGTAAAAAAAGGGGGAGGCCTTTGTCCAGCAGTGGACGTCCTTCGGCTGATGATGATGGTGATGTAATAAAAAAGGTATAGGTCTTGATAACTGGAGCATCTACTCGTCATACTGAATAAATTTTGTTTTACGACTGCTTAAAATATTTTGGTCTCATTATAGAAATCGAGCAGGTGTTTGGTCAATTTAGTATGTGGAGTCAAAAAATATTGTAATAGCAAAGTCATAGAAAAAAAGTTGTGCAGTATGAAGAGTTGAAGGTCCCATTCATATCCACTTGTGTATTATACGCATAAGATTAGTAGTATTCACATCGATGATGATTCTAAAAGTCGCAACGCAGAAAATCACAACGGCGACGACGAAGACTGGCTAAAATTATTTTATTTTCAAACGCAATAATCCAAGCAAATAGCCAGAAAGAATGAATCCATTCTCGCGAATCGGTTGCATGAAAATTGCAGCAGCGGGGCAATGGCGGCCGGCGAAGCGCACAATTATAACGAGAGAGAATAAATCAGAATGAGTTGTGGCGCGTTATTAGGGTTCCACCGTTCCACTACGAAAGAACAAGATCGAGACTGGGATATAATTATTCAATCAGCTTAATTTACTTAGCGATATTTTTTTAGGATAATCACTAGCATTCCTCAATATATTAATTACCTAAGTTTTTAAACAATATAAATAATTGGAACTGTATGCACAATTGCACAGGAATATAAATAAATTTCTTACCTTTTGCAAATTATTTCGTCTTATCCGTAGCAACGTAATCTGAAACAAGAATTTTGTTTTTTATTACTTTCGAGCGACGAAGGAGTAAGGGAAGTATTGTCATGGCAAAAAAAATCGAACTTGAGATTTTGATGGGGATCGATTGTCTTGCATGTATGGAGCCCAAAAAACAAAATAATAAAAAATGTATGTGTGTGTGTGTGTCCGTCCCGGTCTCTATCTCCAAGACCACTGGACGGATTTGGACAAAATTTGGGTTAGGGCAATATTTTGTTAATATCTCCAGCCATTTTTTTTGTTTTTTTAACTATGCCATTTTTTAGGGTTGCCACCATAGTAAAAAAATACTTTTATTTTTTTTCTCAAAAATGGCTCTAACGATTTTGATAAAACTTTGTACAGTTCTTTGTTTTTATATAATCTACGACAGTAGGTAGTTGGTTATTTCAGAAAAAAAATAATTATATGACTTCCCATACAAATCAAAGTTCTTTGTTACTTTTTCTCAAAAATGACTGACACTATTTTTATGAAACTTTGTACTTTTCAACAAATTTATACTGCATTATATACTAGGTAATTCATTATTCCAGGCAATATCGAAATAAGGTACCTCCCATACAAAACAACATTGTTAATTTGTGAAGTCTACCACTTGCTACTAATAATTATGAGTGCTTATTGCTGATTTAAGTTGAAAGATGTCAATATAGTATATGCCAGATGAAATTAATGGGATTCGCGAGAAAGTATGCACAGCGTGGCTGTACAATTTATTATTTTTGTTATTTAAAATACGTAATAAGTGATGTAGAGTTTAAAGCAGATAACTATTTAATGTAAAACAATGGAAACAGAAATACAGTAGAAGGCTGTTACAAATTGCCATTCCAAGGATGATCCACCATTTATAAATATGCATAGTTATAATATTTTTAAAAACACAAACCAAAATCTGCATATCAAAATATATTATATCTGGTCAGACAATGCAGAGCGACAAATCAGATGCTCCGATAAGAAATTAAATATAATATATCTTTATATACAGTTTTTGGTTTTAGTTTGTAGGTTACAAACTTTAAATCTGCATTAGTTGGCGCCCATCGTGTGACCCAAACAAATTCCGTTGGTGACGACGATGCAATATTTATTGTTTACACTTCAACAGGGACCTGCATTACAATACCATATAAATTATAAACAAATTAATAATATTTAATCTGCAATGGATCTACCAAATACTTTTGTTTTAGTATGTAAGAAAGTAACTAAATGTGTATACTTTATTGTACACCGATCATTGTTAGAAACGAAAAAATAAAAGAAAAAGTTTCACGTTAGATTTTCATTTCCACTGTTGTGCCCTAGTTTATAAAACCATAAATTATAGGCATCGTAGGTCGTAATGAAATTCAGCGCGTATCTTATATTTGTATTTACCACAAATTGAGCCATGACCTCGAGACGACCTGGGCTTTTCAATGAATAAGCACGCACAAATATGGCTTAAAGAAAGAGGTCCTGTTTATCAGATATTCATGTTTATTTTCTCTTTTGTTAGTTTTTGATGAAATGATTAATGTTTTATTGAATAATATTAATGATTTTTTTCCTATTGTTATAATAGGCGACTAATGACTGATTGTCGTTTCGGAGGCCAAAATGCATTTTGGGTTATTGTACTAGCGGAGTAAGAAATATGATATGAAATATTGATAATTTTGATTTTAAGGTAAGTATTAGATGGTATTTAGTACAAAGCTTTTGAGTTCAAGTAAAGTATCAGATGGTCTGTAGTACAAAGGTATGTTTTCAATCAACTAGAAGTGAGTTGCTGGAGTGTGTAGTTGGCGAACGGTTGTATTTCCGCTTGCACCGGCATCGCCCGCTCGCTGAGTCTCGGCGGTAAACAACGCCATTCGGGACGACATCGACAGCTGCACCCGCCGCGCCGGTCCCGCCGCCTGCGCCCGACGCGCAATATCCCGCTCGCAAAATAAAGGAATCCACGACGACAATCGTTCGCCTCCTCTTACCCTTACCCGAGAAATACAAATGCACGCCTCCGAATGACTTAACAAAAATTTGCATGGAACTTTTTTCTCTAGGTGTATTTTCACGTTCAGAAAAGCAATTTTTGTACGTCGCCGGCGATACGAGCGGGAAATTGCACTCGTTTGAGCAGCGCGGGCGCGGGCACGGCGCGAACACTGCAAATGGAGCGAGCCGCAGTATTGTGCTCGCAGCCGAGCGATTGCTTAGGGGTGTATTCATCAAACAGTCCTGTTCTGAATATTAGTCAATGTATCATGGAGATAACAGAGGAGCCTGTCATCTAAGGTCCATCACGTTTAGCTGAATAGGTCGTGAACAAAACTTGGTAACTAAATCGTTCCTTTTTTTTGAATAATGAGATTTTTCGTTTCTTAGACAAGTAATCAATTTAAACAAACAAAGAATACGTGAACCTAAGATGAAAAATAAAATATTTTTTTTACATAGGCGATATAAAAACACAAACACATTATTGTGATGAGAAATCAACAGGTGCATATAATTGATAAGTACTTTTTATAAGTAAGTAACTAAAAGAATTTATATGAATGAAATCGCGTAAAGTAAATTCGCCAGTGCTAGTGTCATCCAAATTGCTGTGATTTACGATGTCAACTGTTACACATTTATATTTTAGTGTAAACTCGTAACATGTGGATCGTGACGAATGGAATGTTTCACTAAATTAACGACTTGTTACATAAACAACCTTCCACGTACCTAGGCTACATGAAATCTTTAAATCCGCCTTAACATTTACGACAATTTAAAAGTATGCTCTAAAATGTGGTTGAGACTTTTAAAATTTATTGCATTTTTGCGCATCTTTGGTATGACTTGGAATAAGAAAGTGTTTGCGTGAAATATCTCGTAGCGTTTCTTTAAAACAAATTGTAGTTCATTCTTTTATTAAAAAACATGAAATTAAATGAAATCCTGCCCACTCAGAAACTTTTTTCATTCACAACTTTTTTTTAGAATTTAAAGCGATATGTGCAGATCCATACATTCTGTTTTATATAAAAACATGAGGTGAAGTGAGGTTATTGTAGCTAAAACAGTAAGAGCTGAAATTTGGAAGTAACATATTCTTAAAAAATATTAATTCTTAGTAACAAAATTGGTGTAGAATCCGTTAACTGGGGATTCTACTCATGGTACAGTACATTTATAATGTATCCCAACAATTTTTTATAGTAAATAGCTACAATAACCCCAGTTTGTATTTTGACAAAGTTTTTAGAAAGAACTAGACCATCCTGCATTATTTTAGAGTTCTAATTATTTGTTAGATTGCCTTAAAAATATCATTCTGTTTTTTATAGGTTTATATCGCTTATTAAGAAGGGACTAAGAGAGATAATTACAATAGCCCCCGAAGCGGGATTAATGTAACTATTGCCGAAAATTTAAGTTAAAATCAATTTTAACAAGACTTTGTAAACTTTATGGTTATACTATTAACTGGAAATAAATCTTAAATAACAGTTTTATTACGCTGATAAATAATTGATAGCATAATATATACAGGATGTAACAAAACTGGTGTAGGATCTGTTAACTGGGGATTCTACTCATCGTACTGAACAACTTTTGTTCTAGGACTTTGCTCAAATCATAAAAAAAAATGGACATTTCATACAAATTAACCAATCTGTCTTGCCATTTTTGTATGGAGTCCAAAAAAATTTTTGCGATTTGAGCAAAGTCTTAGAACAAAAGTTGTTCAGTGCGATGACTAGAATCCCCAGTTAACAGGTCCTACACCAGTTTTGATACATCCTGTATATATTATGCTATCAATTATTTATCAGCGTAATAAAACTGTTATTTAAGCTTTATTTCCAGTTAATAGTATAACCATATCGCTTACCATCAGGTGATCCGTCTGCTCGTTTGCCACCTCTGCCATAAAAAAAAAAACATAAAGTTTACAAAGTCTTGTTAAAATTGATTTTAACTTAAATTTTCGGCAATAGTTACATTAATCCCGCTTCGGGGGCTATTGTAATTATCTCTCTTAGTCCCTTCTTAATAAGCGATATAAACCTATAAAAAACAGAATGATATTTTTAAGGCAATCTAGCAAATAATTAGAACTCTTTAAATAATGCAGGATGGTCTAGTTCTTTCTAAAAACTTTGTCAAAATACAAACTGGGGTTATTGTAGCTATTTACTATAAAAAATTGTTGGGATACATTATAAATGTTCTGTCTCGATAGCCGACATTTTTTTCCTTAAAAACAAACGACAATATTGTGAATAAAATTCAGTTTATTTACGACTTTGTTTATTTTACACAAGTAAGTTATAAATAGTATTTAAGCATACTTTTGGGAAATCGAAATTAACACCTCTTTTAAAAATGCTTAGTACAAGTTTTCTTATCATATTGAAATGTGTCATTTTGACGTATTTACTCAAAAATGTATGTATTAACTGAATTACAAAATATGGCACAGACTTTAAAATTAACAGTAATTTTACCCACTTATATATTTTAACATTGGATAAAATTTAAATATTGACATCACTATACTTTTCAACTCCATAGTAACATTACCCACTAAAATATGGCCGACAAACAAACATGGCTCCGTAATTACATTAGCAGGTGTCCCACTAGCAACGTACTTAATCGAATAAACGTTTTTTAGGGTTCCATACCTCAAAAGGAAATAATCGACAACGCTAAACACGTTAAAAACCGACTTCAATCGTAACAACTACAATTTTGCGATGTTTTTGGTTTTGTTGATTTTTTCAAAAAGTGCTGAATCAATTTTAATGAAAAATTTATGGTACCACCTCTGAAGTATTACCTACCAAACAAAAAATCATTAAAATTGATTCATAGTTGGCGGAGTGATCGCGTAACAAACATACAAAAAAACATACAGTAGAATTTAGAACCTCCTCCTTTTCGAAGTCGGTTAAAAAGGAACCCTTATAGGATAACTTCGTTATCCGTCTGTATGTTTGTCACAACTCCTTTTCTCAGGAACGCGTAGATGTATCAAATTTAAATTTATATCAAATACTCAGGCCTGCAATCCCTTGAAGCAGTGAAAAAATCAAACTTCTATGCCAACGCAATCAAGAGATACGGCCGTTTATGCCGCATATTTGCACACTCGCATGGGAATCAAATCTATTGGGTACTTCCCGAAATCATGAAATTTGGCAGAAAGAAATGTCTTGAAGTAAAGGGAAAAGTCCGAAAACCAAAAATTTTTAGTCCCATCACAATTTTTTTGTCTTCCGACTTTTTCCTTTACTTGTGCTTTAAGCATTGATTGTTGTCAAACTTCATGATTTTAGATATACAGGAAGTACCCTATAGGTTTTGATTCCCATGCGAGTGTCCAAATATGCGGCATAAACGGCCATATCTCTTGATTGCGTTGGCATAGAAGTTTGATTTTTTCACATTAGAGTTTAAGGCATGTGTGAATATGAATTAATACGGAACCCTCGCTGCGAGAGTCTGACTCGCACTTGGCCGTTTTTTTTGTCTATTCACTCATATATGGTACTTTCTTCTAAAAACTATGAGAATGAAGATAGCTGCATAAGCTACAATGACCACGTATGTACATAGTTACAATAGCCCCGCTTCACCTTACCTATATTTAAACTAAACAAAATTTATAGGATACTGAACTACTGTACTATAATTAAACTAGGTATATTATAAGTAAACAATCAGTCACGCAGTAGCTTCGTCAAAAGGTATCCGGATTCAGCATATTAATAACCCCTGCTAACACCGAAATACGCTGGACTAGGTAAGAGCCGCACGGACGATCGCAGCTGGGATGATAAAAAATAAAAACAACAGTGCAATATAGTGATAATTGATACCTATTACTGCATTAATCGAAAACACTTGTTACTGAGAATTTCTGAATCTTTGATTCAAATTTGTGGCAAACAATGGGGTTGTTATAGTTGTATCATCATCAGCCTTTTTAACCGCCTTCAAAAAAAAGGAGGAGGTTCTCAATTCGTTGTTCACCGATTACTCGAAGACGCCTGAACCGATTTGGAAAATTATTTTTTTGTTTAAAAGGGTAAACTTCACAGGTGGTCCCATATAAATATTATCGAAATCGATTCAGCGGTTTTTGAGAAAATCAACAAAAACATAGCAAAATTGGAGTTGTCGCGATTGAAGTCGGTTGTTTTTAACGTATTCAGCGTGGTCAATTATACATCTTGACAGATGATTTAAACAGCGTGAGTGTGAGTGGAGCACCGCCCGCCGCTCGCAACTAAAAAGTCCGATTCTGGAACAACACATACGGCCGCACTTATAGCCTGTTGGAATTTAATCTATAGTGGCTTATATAATTATTATAGTTTATTTGTCCACTAGACAGTACTTAAAAAAATAGAATGCTATAGGCATTTCATTTATATAATATAGGGTCTTTTTAAAATACCCGAAGAAAAAAATCTATTTCAATTCAAATAATTCAACAGTGGGCTGAACCACCACTAAAAACCTTTTTGGGATTCGCCTGTACATTTGGATCTAAACTAAATATCCATATTGTGCTATTAAAATATCTAATAATTTTGGTGCCCTCAACAATAAGTTATTATAAATGATAACCTTTTAGCAAGGATAAATTTGATTTAGGGTTCTCCGCTTTTGATTTTATAAGTCGTCTCAAATCAGAAATGATAATACCTACATTTTAAAACGTAGCCACAAATTTTTCTATGACGATTTATTTCAATAATAAATTCAAATGTGATTGGTAGGCGCTTCACGACGTCATTAATTTCTCTGACGGATGTCGGCCATGTCGGCACTCCTCGAGGCCTATGTAAGCACAATAAATCAATCAAAAAATCAGTCATCTTATTAATCGCTATGATAGGTGCTTATGTCTGTTATGTTTTTGATCTTTTGGTTCGATTTTTTTATACCAGTCGGATTGGGCAGTTCGTTAACAACCTATGTGCTATCTACTGCTGGGGGACGAGTCATTTCTCGGAAAGATTAGATACCTACAAAATAGTTATATCAAAATATACATCCGTTATTTCAAAAGGAAATCTCGATCCGAAAAATATTTTACATAATACAAATGATTGGCCAAGGTTAAATTGTTTTCTTTTTCTATTTCAGCAAAATTTTAGAATAAAAGTCTTCCGTATCATAAGAAGAAGCCCATTTTTTTACACCCCGTATAGTTATTGAAAACAGTTTCAATAAAACAATGACAATTTGAAACGGCCTTTAAAATATCTTGTATCATAAAAATATAGTGTAGTACAAATTATTTTTTGTTGTACATGGCGATGGCGCTCATTAACCTATACCTTTACCGTCTGGTTGTGTTGGTTTGTATTAAATGTATGTAATATATTTTGTTATTACTAATATTTTCGCAGAAGGGCGTACCCCTTCTATTTAAGATTTCTAAAGAAACTACATCATATCTTTTATAAAAGTTTTGGGTGAAATGTTCCGAATCAAAGGCCAAATCGGCCAAGCATTGAAAGGCAATGTAGGAGATTTGTCAATATAACATCTAAACATAAAATACAAATTCTCACAGTTAGGAGAAATGCCAAGTCTTGAAGGTTTTGTCAAGGCACATAAAATACCAAATTGGCTTTCTCCATATTATTTGGAACACCATCCGACTGGAGGCTACGGTTAAAAGCCGCGTAATAAGATGACAAGGGTGGTCACAAATCATAATAAATTCGGCGAACTTATTAAGTCAGCCGCCAACAAACAATGGGCCGAGTTATTGGTGATCTACCCTCGGTTTTATCTAGCCCCCTCCCTCTGGAATTGTCTCCTCACCCTTCGCGGCCCTTGGGGGTAAAGTTAGAACAATCTTCATTTTATCAGAGAATACTTATAAAGAAATATAAATAGATACGCCAATTAAAAGAAATGATAACTTGACGATGTTTTTACAGCAATGGATCATATTTCTGTGCTGAATTAAAACTAAGTATTAGGAATAAATCGAAGTGCATCCTGTCATTTAATGAAAAGTTTTATTAACAGATTTCCAAAAAATAGGAGTTCTCAATTCGCCTGTTACTTTGTATTATGTTATGCAATGTCTTCGCTAATTGTAATCCGATTTTAATTAATATCACTTTTAATTCGATAGACTGTGACTACCTAGGAGGTGGTCCCATATGAGTTGTATTAAAATATGATCACTTTTTTTTTTTGTAAAATAACAAAAAAACATTGCAAAATTTTAGTTGTTGCGATTGAAGTCTTTTGTTTTTACGTGTTAATCGTTATCGTGACAGTACTTAGTACCTAATTACTTATTAATTAATTATCATTCATCATCATTACATACTTAAGTTAATCGACGTGATGCTAAAGATAGAGACCGCTATTAATCTTCTGCAAGAACTTATGTGATGTCTGCACTTCGGCTAACGACGTGAAACGCTGCATCATTAATTTACATGCAACCGTTTAATATAAATATACTGGGTTAACTTTAGAGTAGGACTAAGTAAATAGTGGTTAATAAAACAAAATCAGGAATATCGTGTTATATAAGTTTTAATATAATCAGCTGAAACTAAACTGGGCTTCTACTCCAGTGAGATGATGCCAAGAGCTTACCAATTGAGGGTAAAAAAACGGGCCGAGTGCGAGTCGGACTCGCGCACCGAGGGTTCCGTATTAATTCATAATCACACATGTCTTGACCTCTATATTTTTTATATTTGAGTTGATTGAATGAAAGGTAATTTGCGGTTTACGATTTATGACGTATTAAAAAAAGTACTTACTAGATCTCGTTCAAACCAATTTTCGGTGAAAGTTTGCATGGTATGCATATATTTTTTTGCTATTTTTTCTAGTTTTATCATTCTCTTATTTTAGAAGTTACAGGGGGGGGGGGACACACACATTTTACCACTTTGGAAGTGTCTCTCGCGCAAACTATTCGGTTTAGAAAAAAATGATATTAGAAACTTCAATATAATTTTTGAAGACCTATCCATAAATACCCCACACGTATATGTTTGATGAAAAATAATTTTTGAGTTTCAGTTTTAAGTATGGGGAACCCCCAAAATTTATTGTTTTTTTTCTATTTTTGTGTGAAAATCTTAATGCGGTTCACAGAATACAACTACTTACCAAATTTCAACAGTATAGTTCTTATAGTTTCGTAAAAAAGTGGCTGTGACATACGGACGGACAGATAGACAGACAGAGAGACAGACAGACAGACATGACGAATCCATAAGGATTCCGTTTTTTGCCATTTGGCTACGGAACCCTAAAAACATGAAAATTAAATATGAAAAAAAAATTAAAAGCTGATGGACCAATTCAGAATGAAAATTATTGAATTTTTTTTCACGAAGTGACTATGTTACCCTCATAAGAAAGAAAGCCGCTAAGTATTTGCGGTCTTCTTTCTTATGAAGATGAGTATAGGCATTAGGCAGTATGGGTACTATGAAGATGAGCAGTTTCATAACTAGAATCCTAGTTTTATTACACTTTAACTCAAATTAACGACATCAATTAACTTGATTAAGATAGTAGTGTAGGCGACAGGCGAGCACAACGTCCGAGTAGGCTGTGTCTCCCGAAAACCAAAAACACAAAAGTCCGGACCGACGGAGTTTATTGTTTATAAAACAAATCAGCGCACAATAATGACCACGATAAAACAAAGAACACACTAAAATAGTCCCCACAAGCAATAGAAACTAAATATAGTTCACAAAAAATGGCGGGCACTACTTCAAACAACTCGGGCACTAAATGGTCCAACTGGCCCTGCTAGGTTAACGTTCACTAAAATTTAAATGGTAAACAGTTAACACACAAAGTCACAACAAAAACACATAAGTTTGAAGAAATCGTCGAGGTGGATTCACCGGTGATGAAGGTACGAAGGTCCAGTCCAATAACACTAGTGGAAGTGAGTACGCCTGGGCTACACAAGAGGACACCGGGCGGTACTCAACAGGAACGTAGCACGCTTGGGTCCGAGGACACACTGGGCCACGTAGTTAGTTAACACGCGAACTTCAACACACACACTGGGTACTTGTCGCGGTAACTGTCCACTAACTGGTTCGTAACACTTCACTTTCTTCACTTGGAGAACTGTTCACTGATCCGAACTGATGATCAACTGATTTAAAACTGACCCGCGGTGCAGCTCCGCGCGGCTTATATAAGGGGCATCGACTTTTCCATACTTTTCGCCGTCTGCCGAGAGGTTTCCTTTTACGCACACATACGAACACACACACGTATGTGACGTGTCAAGGACTGCCCCTTGCTCCATCTCTCGGTCTTTCTGGAAAGTGTCTCTGTCTATCTCGCTTATTTTACACAAGTCTGACAGAGACCGAATGACACCAGAATATTCGCGCCATCTGTTCCATGCTTGATGAACTCTGGAATGTTCTGCATCAGTTGAAGAACAGGCTGACTTAGCAGTTTTGCTACTCGACGACAGATGTCGCTTCTCCAATTTTGTATGGAATTGTTATAACTATGCGGTGTGCCTTAGGCTTTACTACAGACCACCGCTCCTAGATGGCGCTAGTAGTCACGTTTGCAGACATTGCGCGCGTATCAAAGTACCACAGCGCGCGGTTTTCAAAATATCTGGCGCCAAATTTAAACAGGTTGAAACTGTCCGCAACATTCTCCCCCCGGCGAAGACTCCCTGTCGTAGCCTCGATTCTTATTGGGAGGACAGTTTCCATCTTCAGTTTTGTCGTTGGTCTGCGGAGTTCTCTGACTTCCGTTCCGTTGACGTGATGGTAGCGTTATGACATCTTCATTTCTTCGATGTCCCAATAATCTGTCTTCTATGACCGGCTCTTGCTTCTTCTTCAAAATGTTGTGAGATTCTGCAGCTTCATGCTGGGCCTTGATCTCGTCGAAGCGATCCCATTGAGGAACTGACATCTTTTCCCGGCGACTTTCAAACGGCGCAACTGAGATGTAGTTGCTATGCGCCAGTTTCTGTTGCGACGCTTCCGTGGCGAACGACCTCCTTTGCTCCACGGTCTTCAGCTCTCCACGATTCTCTGCAGTAGTTGCCAGGGATGGTGGTCCAGGATCCCATTCATGGTCCTCGGTTGTTGAGCTGGCCCAACTTCTTGGACTTCTCATTGCGTCGACTTCTATAATCTTGATGTTCCTGGGAGGTTCCCGTGGCTTGACCTCCCCCCGTATTAGTCCAACCCCATGACGTCTGTCGACTTTCTTCCGTGTCTTCTTGAAAGTCCCACGCGCTGTTCCATCCTCTGCATCTTTTTCATATTGGAGCAATCTTGTAGGTGCATCTTCATAGAGCTGACTGAGCTGGTAGTCATCTTCTTCGATAGTTCTTACGTGCAGCACAGCATCTCTCCTCCTTTTGCGGATAAGAGACCGTGGAGCTACTCCGTGGATGACCCAACCAAGCTTCGTCCTCGACGCTATTGGCTCCATCCGTTTTCCCGTTCGTAGTTCTTGGGTTACGGTGAGATGGCAGTTGTCTGCGCCTATAAGCAGACTAGGTTGCGCGTTGTCGTAGCAGACTTCGGCTGGCTTCATGTTTCTCAAGTGCGAAAACTTCAATATCTTTTTTGGCACCGACTGGAAGTGAAGCTGAAGATTCTTGACTGTTCGGCCTTGGATGTCGAACCCCTCTTCTTGGCTTCGTCCCCTGACGCGCATCTGCACTCTTCTGCTGTGGTCTTCACTTGTTGAAGAGCTCACTTCACTAATATGCAGAGGCTTCTCAGGTCCATCGGCTTGAAGTTTCTGCGCTAACTCTTCACTGACGAGCGTGACTGTCGATCCCTCGTCGAGTAGAGCGTACGTCGATATGCTCCCGGCCGGTCCCTCGACTATTAATGGGCACATCTTCAATAGCACCGCATGACTTCCTCGGGCAGCGGTGGCTACAGACATTACCGCTTCCTGGCTTCCAGACTCCTGTGCTGAATTCTTCCCTCGCAACTGGCTGGTTCGCACTGGGGTAATATGTAACAGTGAGTGATGGCTGCACTCACATCCATCAACACCACATCTCTTGGCCCTGCAGTTTCTGCGTGCGTGTTTCTTCTCCAAGCACCTGAAGCAGAATCTCTGTTCCTTGGCCCAATCCCACCTTTCCTTTGGACTAAGGTTCTTCAACTTCTGGCAGTCTTCGATGCGATGACCACCTCCGCAGCAGGGACACTTCAATATTTCCTCGGTGGCGCTGATTGTGTACACCACTTCTTCCTTCTTCCGGTCATTACAACTGGTCGCAGAAGGCACCTTCTTCCGGTCTTGATGACTGGTCGCGGAAGGTCTTTTCTTTTTCTTCCTCGTGGTGTAGGTGAAATGGACAGCTGCTTTCTTCCGGTCTTCATGACTGGTCGCGGAAAGCTCCTTCCTCCGGTCTTTGTGACTGGACGCAGAAGGCGTAGGCTTCTCATCCCGTCGGGCGGCCGTGACTGTACTCTGGTCAGTAGGTCGCACATATCTTGACACTCTGTCCGCCTCTCTATTCAAAAATCTGGACAGTGTGATCACTTCTGGCTCACTGGTAGTGGTATTCTCCTCCGAAGCGAAGTCGCACCATCTGCTTATCATCTGGGGACTCAGCTTGTCCACTATCTCCTGGGCCAACATGGGATTGTTCAAGAAGCCTCGGCTGTCGACGGCGTTCAGAACAGTGACAATATTCTGGACTTGAACGGCAAAGCGGTTCAGTTCTCCGGGACTTGTTATGCGTGGTAGTGCCTTTATGTCTTCTATTGCCTTGTTGATGATAGACTCAGGATGCCCATAGCATCTCTCCAATGTGTTCATTATCTGCTCTGGATCTGTTGCTGTGAAGAGTAGAGCTTGCACTGTCTCTCTTGCTTCTCCTTTTAGGCATGTGCGTAGACGTGCAAGGTTCTCGCTGGCTGAGAAGTTGTAAATCTTCGTAGAGTCCCTCATCGCAGCTTTGAAGGGCAGCCATTCTCCTGGTGCTCCCGAGAACGTAGGGAGCTCAGATGCCTGTCGTGGTGGTGGACGAGTGCGGACGATCTCCTGCAGGACCTCGGCGAGTCGCTCGATTCCTCTTCCAGGGCTTCGACGTCGCGTTGGTGTCGGCGATCTTCGGCGTTCTGTCCGGCGAGGCGTTTCTTCAAACGGCTCTTCAACAAAATCTTCCTTGACAGGTCTTCTGGCTTGATCTTCAGTATTCTGTCTTGAAGATCTTCTTTCTTCATGTACTGCGTCTTCGAAGACGGTGTTCTTCGTCTTCTCCCCCCGTAGAGTGCTTGGGGGTTGACGGGTCTCTTGTAACCAGCTGTGGACGCGGCTGTGAGTTGCCATTGTGTCCACTCCCTCAGCTTCCTCCTCTTCAGCTTCAATGGCGGCGATTTGTGCTGCAAGCCTCTTCTTGACGAGTTCTTCCCGCGCTTGGAGCTGAAGACATTGTAGCTTAACAAGCTCCTTTTCCGCCTCGTACTCCGCTTGCCGAATCCTCGCGATCGAGCTGGCCGTTGATCGAACTGATCCTCTCGATGACCCCTTTTGGCGTGACCAGGTCGCCAAGATGTCACCGGCGACCCTCCGGGCACATGGTCCAGCAGAAGTGTTGACCACGTCTTCTGTCACGACGGCGGCGTGAGGCGGCATACCTTCCGGCAGGTAGTGTGCGGTGCAGTCCCGAACGCTTCCACTGGTCGGGTCCACGGCGCCACGAGCGGCAGCATCCTCGCAGTAGGGGGTGTCTAGAGCGGCATATGGATGCACCGCTCCAGACCACTGGTGCTGACCCGGGGCAGCGCTTGACGTCTTCGTCCCGTCGGCGACCTTGGTGGTGACGGGAACTCCCATCACGGTGGCGGCGCTCGAGGTTCCCCTGATGCAGGCGGAGGTGACGGCGGCAGTACCCTGGGTGCGCGCGTCGTCGACAAAAATCCTCCCTCCGGCGTGCGGCAGGTCGAGCATCACGTCTGTGATGGCGTCCAAGCGGCGATCCCCCTCAGCGTAACCGTAGGTGGCGGGCGCGCTGTAGATCCCTTTGGAGTCGGCGGCTGCTCCATTGCGGTGCGTGGCCGCGGTGGGCAGGCCCACGTGGCACGCAACGACGTCGGCTGCATCGGCGTGGCGCGAGGAAGCAACCCTGTCGACTCCCTCCGGCGGCCCCGTCGACAGCTGCTGCAGCAGGCGCGGCGTGTCCGACACTTTCCCCAACTCCTTGGCAGACTGGCTCCTGGTCTTCATGGTGGCGCTGGCTCCGACGATCCGGCTCGAAGGACCAGAAAACTGTAGACGACAGGCGAGCACAACGTCCGAGTAGGCTGTGTCTCCCGAAAACCAAAAACACAAAAGTCCGGACCGACGGAGTTTATTGTTTATAAAACAAATCAGCGCACAATAATGACCACGATAAAACAAAGAACACACTAAAATAGTCCCCACAAGCAATAGAAACTAAATATAGTTCACAAAAAATGGCGGGCACTACTTCAAACAACTCGGGCACTAAATGGTCCAACTGGCCCTGCTAGGTTAACGTTCACTAAAATTTATGAACACAGTTACTGCCCCTTATATAAGCCGCGCGGAGCTGCACCGTGGCGTCAGTTGTAAATCAGTTGATCATCAGGCTGACTTAGCAGTTTTGCTACTCGACGACAGATGTCGCTTCTCCAATTTTGTATGGATTTGTTATAACTATGCGGTGTGCCTTAGGCTTTACTACAGACCACCGCTCCTAGATGGCGCTAGTAGTCACGTTTGCAGACATTGCGCGCGTATCAAAGTACCACAGCGCGCGGTTTTCAAAATATCTGGCGCCAAATTTAAACAGGTTGAAACTGTCCGCAACAAGTAGAAAACATCTGATTGACTTCATTACACCTACGAGAAGAAACAACATTAATCCATTCCTAAGATAATTTGGATCGGAGCTAACGGAATAGCCGCAATTACAATCTCGAACTAGACGCAGCGGAGGGTAATGGGCGTCCTTCGGCAACATATAAATAGAAAGCTCCGCGCCAATAATAGCCCAAATATCGTCCAATAATGGGACACGGTCAGCCCAAAGTGCGGGGCAAACAATAATGACCAAATCTGAGTCGGCACGTACACTGACTTGCAGAATTAATCAGTTAGTCACACTTGTGGCGAAGTACGACAGACTCGATTAGGAGGGTACCTTGAGGATTATTGAGACGTTGCCCGTGCCAGATGCGGCCCGCAACTTGCTGATATTGCCGGCCGCGCTGCCCGCAACTTGTTCACAACTGGCCGACAATTCCAGGGGGAAACTCCATCTTCCGATCGGCGGTTATTGAAAAAATATCACAGTTTCGGTGCGTGCTGTGTTGCTAGGTTTCTAAGTGGCAATTTGGTTTCAAAGTGAAAATGTTTTGTAGGTATGACCGATCTTTCCTTTACATGTCTATGTGTTCTACATAACACACACACTTCACACATCCCAGTTTTTTTGTATTAACAGGCAGGTATTGAAAGGCAGTACTTTTAAGCGGAAAGTTAAATAAAGAGCTTCGTTGAAACTTTTGTTACTTACTCCATGAAATGAAATCTCCGGGTTTAATGTACTTATCTTCTGTAAAAAGCACCTCGGTGGGTACTTTTTACCACAGATAAGTACACTAGACCTCCGTAATACGAGTGTAACATATTCCTTGCAAAAAATACTTTATGAATAATCGGCAAACTTACCTCTTCATAACATGATCCTGTCCTTCAAGTTACTCGATAAATTGTTATTATTGCGATTCGCAGTGAGTTTAGCTACCCCAGAGAGAGCGACAAATGCCTACTACGCTACGCTGCGAAATACAAGTTGTTTGTGATATTATTTTGTTCCAAAACTAAAGTGATATTTCCAAGAAACAAAAAAGGTTGTTTTTGTTTGGGTTTGGTTAAACGAAATGAAGTTGTGATGGATTTTTAAAAAACGCACGTTTTTTAACACCCTGTATACTCCCAGTATACAGGTGTTAAAAAACGTGCGTTTGAAATTTTAAGGGGTTATTCAGAATCAAGTATAGAATCCAGGAAAAATATTGAAAAAATCCGCTCTTCAATTTTTTTTCAAATTTTTCATACAAATTCTTGATTCAATATTCAGATTTAGTATGAGAATCTGAAAAAAAAATTGAAGAGCGGATTTTTTAAATATTTTTCCTGGGTTCTATACTCTTAAAATCTCAAATGCACTTTTTTTTTACATCCTGTGTAGCAAAAATAGCCTACGAGGTATTTTTACGAAATACGAATTTGTTTTTACGAACCTATAACCCGTAAAACTAAGAACACAGCAAATATGCATTCAAAACATTACGGTGTTTTGCGTTTTTTTAAGAGTACCCTTGTGTGGAGATAATATTACAATATTTTATAAAAGGTTTTGCCCACTCGCTATATGTATAGTTTTTAAGAGTGTTTTTGAGGTGCGCAATATGCGAGTTAAAAGCCGCAAATGGCCTTTGTTGTTTCCCCGCCTACATATAAGCTCTTTGGCAAATTAAAAAAAAACACAGTTGACTTGCCTTAGAAACATTATAAATAGCATTGCTTTTAAAGTTGCTGTACTTTTGGAGTTTTCAGTGCGATTCCCAAAGGAACTTCTTTCCACCCGTTAACAATCTCTATGCAAAAAATGGCAATCCATTGCATCGTTGCGACGTTATAGAAGGACAAACAAACAGACTCTACTAAGGATTTTAAGAATTAGTAAGGATATTCTTTCTGATCGAGTATCACAATCATCATAGGCCTTACACGTCTGTTACAGACGATTTAAACAATGTCTGCTGCAAGGCATCTTTTCTGGTGGCTGTATAAGCCAATACGGGAGCGCCACACTTTTCCACATTTAGAGCAGGGATATGGAACGGCAGGTGGATTGTTGCCGCTTCGATGTCTTTTGTCTCGATCGATATAGATAATTACCTCGTGTTGCACTTAGCATCACCTGTGGTCATGTATAGGGCATCTAGATTTATTCCACCGTGTGCAGTATTTAACGCGACTTTCGTACTTATGTAGTAATCACAAGTCCAGGTTTCTTACGATGTTTTTCGTCACTGTTAAAGCAATCGTGTTAATATGTACGAAATCAAAAGGTTTGGTTAGAATTAGAACACGAGACCTGTGGTTAGGTGAGTGGTAAGTTAGTAGCTATCGAAACTCATATATTTATTTACTTAAAAAAGTGAATAAAAATATCAACAGTAAAGATCTAACCATTAACTACCCTAATGACCTGTACCTACTTTGTCCAACCATATGTCAAACGAGCATAGAGAGTAGGAAATTCAGGGCGGAAATTTGGCCGCCGATCCAGGGCTTTCACTGTCAGTTGCTGATTGGATTTCCATATCTCGCTGTGCTGATGTCACCTGGCTGGCTGGGCTTAGTACCTGACAATATCGATCGATAGCTAATAATGAGTCTTGAATTCGATTTCAAGCCAATCAATATGAAATCTTTCTCAGATATTGTTATAGGCACAAAACTTATAAAGGGTGTGACAAAATAAGTAAAAGACCCTTTAACTGGGGTTTCTAATAATCATACAGCATTTTTTTTTCTACAATCTACCTAAAATCGCAAAATATGGACTATATATAGAAAATATATAGAAAATGATATTATAATTGATGTTACCTATGACGGTGGCAGGTAGCTCTAGCTCTATCATCTACCGAACACAGTCCTGCAAAGCAACTCCACCACAAATCGAACCCGCGACCTATGGATATGAACAATGAACATCTAAACTTGCTACGGGTAAACAGAACCGGACACTAGTAGTAAGCGAGTCATAAGGCAGATATCTGAAGTGAAATACTGCGCAATCCACCATCAATAAACCAGGCTACGACTATGCTAAATGTTCGACAGCGTTTCAGGCTCATGCATAGCGTAGTACACTAACACTGAACACGCCTTTGCATCCAATATATGGTAATTTACAAGTAAGCAGCTAGCTAGATTAATGGTTTAGCAAAAACAAGCAAATTGTAAGTGTCGTTATTGCAACATGAGAGGTTTCCGAAAACATATGAACTGGTTATTTGATAATTTAAAGTATGTATGAAATACTAACCATTTTTGATTTGATTTTGATGCAAAAAACCGGACTGCTTATGTGTTCTATGTAAATCTTCGGATCAAGACAAACACAATATCACAACACCTCGCATATAAAACCTATCACGACCATAAAAACATTTTTTGGACTTTCCATACAAAATTAGAAATGTACATTTCATATGTACCTATGAAAAGTATTTTTTTCTTTGGCAAATTCTGTATAGGTTCTAAAGGAAAAGCTGTTTTTGCGAATTCAGTATGGGTTCCAAAGGAAAAGTTGTTCTGTTTCTTGACTAGAACACTCTGTTGAAGTTTCCGGGATTTTTTTTATAACTAATAATACATCAGAAAAAAAATTCCTCTTGCTTTAGGCCCTTTTATAGCAGATTAGTGGGTACGTATTTCTAAGGTTAATCAAGTTAACGTTTCAGTTAATCAGACCCAGCTTTAAATGCAGCAATGCGGCGATGAAAATTGAGTTTTCATTACAGGGCGTAAAAAAGTGTTTGAAATTTTACTCAGAATTATGTTTAGAATACAGGAAAAATATTGAAAAAATCCAATCTACAATTATTTATTTCCGTTTATGATACAAATTCTTAATTGACTATTAATATTTAGTATGGAAAACTGATAAATTATTGTAGATCGGATTTTTTTCAATATTTTTCCTGTATTCTATACTTGATTCTGACTAAACCCTTAAAATTTAAAACGCACTTTTTTAACATCATATATAGGAGTAGCGACGGAGAATGTAGCGAGATTCACGCGCTGAGATCCTCGTATTTAGAGCGAGACCTTCTTCCGAGGGTAGATGGAAACATTCGCGGGTCCAGGCTCGGTTACAATTACAGATGTATTATTTATCAGACGGCGTGGCGGTGCGATGGCGGGCCTCGTCCGGGGAAAGGAATTGATTTCTGCATAATTTAACACGAGAAACACCTCCCAGAGACCTCTGCGTAGTACTAAAAACAAAACATTCGTTTGTATTTTACTACATGCCGCCGGAATAAATACATTTTTTATGTTCATGCTTCTGCTTAAGTTCGACCTTATTTTCTCGCTACGTTGCCTACGCGACGCGGAGTAGGCACTGTTTTTTTTAACTTAAAGCTTTCATTAACTGAATATTTTTTTCTTGGTTTACGACCGAGGTAAAAATGAAGACTTAATTCCCTTTGACAGACCGTATCTAATATTTTATTCAAAGGGAGGTTTCGTTACCATAATAATTAAATGTGATTTACTTTATGAATATAAAGTTTAAACCGAAGTCTCGTAAATAGCATAACTTTTCTCGGTATTCAGCTCGATACACATTTCGCATATTAATTAAGTCTCAAAGGCAAACCAAACGAACAAATAGACAAACGGAGCGCAATGAAAGCAGAGCCTTTACTAAGCTAGACAATACAGTTAATCAGCGAGCTGAGTGAGTTTAAAAGTAAGGGATAATTCTAGCATTCTAGGTCTGCATCTGCAACGGGTAAGATTGATTAGCCTACTCAGCGGAACAAACACGCGGCAGTGCGAATTCGCTTTGTCTCCAGTGAGCTGAGTCAGATTCTTGTAGGTAATTAACCGTAGCTATAAATTAGTGGTGGCCGGGCGCTGCCGTGGCCGGCCCGGTTCATTGTGATGCGGCGCACGGAGGCTGCGGCGCGGGCCGGCCAACACGCGGCGGCGGCCAAACATTGTCGCTGCGCCGCCGCCGCCGCAGTCCAGCTGTGTTCGCTAGTTAGTGCCTGCACGACGACGCTCCATGACTTGAAATATTACTGCCGTAAACTGGAGTAAGGAGCGTCTTATAGCTTATCCCTGCCACAAGTGAGGTTAAGTTGCACTGATGGATTATTATGGTGTCATCTTTGACAATGCATTCCTGTTTGTTATTTACGACTTATAAGTATGGTGCACATTTACAAAGAAAATGTAACTCTAGACTAACTATTTAGATTGAGTGTTATTAGAACACAATGCTATTATTAGATAAAATAATTATCTAGTCAAAATCATCGATTGCAATATTCACAACACGCTTTGACAGCAGCCGTTTGAGATTAAGGAACATAATAGTTAGCCAGCTGAACAAAACCGAGACGAACTCCGCAGTCTGCAGTCTGCACTATGCGCCGACAGTGCATGTCACGCGCTGTGTTCCTGCAGGTAATCGCCGGGCTCACGTATCTGATAGAGTTTCCAAGCTTCCAAACTAGTTGCCGGTTGTTGCGAACTTCCGACTGGCGAGGTGCATGTTCCGGTGCTCGATAAGGAGCTCGATCCACTCTAAATCCTTACAAGCTTGTCTGCTAAGCGAGAAGAGGATTTAATTGGCGGTCATTATTATGTCTTATATGTAAATGTTCGGGGAATTTGGGGAATTTGTTTTCAAAACTCAATATTAGTGGGGAAGACAGGGGTTGTTAACACACACACACACACACACCTAATAGTTAAATAATCTCACTAATATTATAAATGCGAAAGTATGGATGTTTGTTTATTCCTCTTTCAAACCGAAACTACTGAACGGATTTGGATGAAATTTTGTAGGTAGATAGATAAAGCACTCGGATAACACATAAGATACTTTTTATCCCGGAAAACTTAAGGGTTCCCGTAGGAATGCTTAGAAACTCAAAATTTCCACATCGTCACTAGATGGCGCTATCTTAACATTTTCTTATTTTCTGGACACAATTCTGAAGTCCACGCGGACGAAGTCACGGGCGGAAACTAGTAAAAAATAATTAATAATAAGCGAGAAGAGGAAGTAATTGGCGGTGATTAATTATGTCTTATATGTAAATGTTTGGGGAATTTGTTTTCAATACTCAATATTATTGGGGAACATAGGGGTTGTTAACATACACACACACCTAATAGCTAAATAATGTATTAATATTTGTTATTCATAGTCATATCTCAATTTATTCATAATTTACAATCATGTACAAAATTGTATCGGAAGGTCTTACAAAAAAGTAAGGTATACGTGTGTGATTTGTCCCAGATATTAATATTATTATATTATTATTATTATTATACACAATAAGGTCTTTTTAGGGCATAGCAAACAAATAAATTACTTTTGGATATGGATCCTGAATCTGAAATAAAGCTTATTATTATTATTATGTTGTTATAATAGTGAAAGCTTCAGACATAATATTTAAATTTATAATGGTTATCGGTAATTTTTACTTATAATGGCGCCTCAACATAAAAGCAGCATTTTATCCCTGGATCAACAACAACATGTATTGACTTTTTCTTAGAATTACTGCCACATAATTTTACCTATAGATAAGGTGACAGCCTGCTAATTGAAGGGCCAACCTTGGAGGAAAGTTGTCCAATGACGCGCGCCGTTTGCGGATGCGAGTCACGACACGGCGTGAACTTGTCGTGATGAGGCGGCGGCCTCCAGACTTATGAGGATTAAGGCGAAATGTGTATTCGATGACATTTTTCGGGACGTACAAAAAGATGAAATATAAGGAATTCTGGACGTGACTAGAATGCCGGATGCCGCCGCCTATTACGGGGCTCTGTGCGTTCCTTTCGCGAGCGGGCGCGGTGGCGAAACCGAGCGTGACGTTCCAATCTGTTATAAAAATGTAAGTATAAAAAAGCTTTGTTAAACGCGACTCGTCTTCGGCGAAGTGGCAAAGTTTGAAGTGGAAAACTTTTCATGGAGAAATCTTTGTGGAAACGATTAAATTTTATGACTATTTGTACAGTTTAAAACTGCTGCTGTGGACATTACATCTGCTTTAAAATTCTATTCTACTAGCACTTTAGGTATTGAAGTTTTATAAGGCAAATATAATTAGGTACTTTATGTTTAAACTCGTTAATATAATTGCGATGTCTAATGTTGATCCTTTATTTTGGAAGTTTGTTTAATTTAGAAACAAACCAAAGAGACGAAAATATCTTTCATAAGTTAATTGTTCAATATAAATAAATACTTTATAAGTACGTTAGTTAGTACAGAAGTAGGCACGCGTTCCGTGGGATTATCAAATAAACTCCAGCCCGCTCGCTGACCAAGCAGTCTTTAGAGGAGATTATTTTAATGAAATAATCGAGTTAGAAGAGGTGGAGGCATAGGGACGCTCGCAGAATCTAAAGCGATCCCGGTAAACTTTCAAAGTTCAGGGTTGTATTGGTGCGCCCGAGTTCAAGCACAAATTAAGCACTGCTAAATATTATTTTAAGGGAATTATCTCACAAGAAGTCGTCCCCCATTTCTCGAGTTCATATTCTTAACCAAAACAGTAAATCTTAGTATGTGCACATACTATTTACTTTTCCGAAAAACTGTGTTATCTCTAAAAAAAGTCGTGTAAAAAAGTAATTGGAAAGAATATGTCATAATTTCTACAATTTAGCATGATACTTTTTCAAAAAATCTTCCTATTATTATTTTTTTTTTCGGAAACAACTTAATTTATACTCCGAGATAGTTATGATTATGCCTTTTATGTTAAACGATTATTGTAATTTTTAATTTGTAATACGAAAAACATACAAGGGCCTTACCACCGCAGCAGGTTCCCAGGGAGCTTTTACAGTACCGAACCCTCGTTACAATCAGCCCTGAATTATTTACCAGCCCAGCTTCAGCCCGAATTGATTTGTGCATAATTTACAGAAACGGAACTATTAGAACCCTCCGTATAAAATCGGTAATAAAATCCGATGTTGATTAGAAAGTGTTCGGTTCGGTACAAAAGGAATACCAGTTTTATTTCACCAAATGAGTGGGAAGGATCGTCGGTCTGCGGTTAACTATTAGATAGTGGAATCTGGCTGGGGTTAAAATAAAATCAGTAGTGTTGTGATTCTGTGCACGTCTCGTATCGGGCGGTTTCGAAGGCGCGCTGCGGAAGCGGCAGCCGGCACTGCAGTGCACTGCGCTCCTTTTGTAATACCGTATAGGAGGCAATAATTGATCGTCTTATGGTGTTTGGTACTTACCGGTCCCGAAGACCTATAGAACTATCACGGTTTTCAATCACTTAAATCCAGCTTTTTTCATTTTTGACTACCCAACGTTTTTAGAGCCTGTATTTTATCAGGGATAAAGTAGCGTAACAATTAGTATTCTTTGGTGTAGCTCTTTATTTGTTTCTTATTCTAATTATTTAAAAAGAATCACGTATTTATACTTAATGCCTATATCTATTACTGATACTTTAATGGTAAGGACTTTTCAAAAGTATATATTCCCAGCTGATAACAACCTTAATACGCACTAGTCTTAAGATACCCATCATTATGTTCTCGGAATAAGTCGAGCTCTCTCGAAAACTGAGGGACCTTCTGTTTCAAATCTATAACAAGATTATTCGCTTCCACAGGCTTTTATTTGGAACTGCCGAAGACAGGGACAGGTGACTGGATGCCGTCAGTTGATGAATGATGTGTTGTGTAGTGAATGATCTCCTAAAACCCATGAAACTTGGGGCAAGCTTATATTTCAGAATTATATGTTGTTAGGTAGGTAATTTTGTTAGGTAGGTATAATATAAGGGTTGATTTCTTTTATATGATAAGAGCACGCATTCACAACATCATATGTACAAGCATTAAAGCCCGACTACGTGAAAAAATATCCCGTCTCAAACCCTAGGTACATACATATACCCAAAAAATATTACCCTCCACTTGGTTAGTCGGTTAATCATATATATTACCAAAACTACGACAGAGTAGAGTCGGAGCGCGTCCCAAATACAATTAATACCTTGCACAATATTTTCACAAACTTTCGCTTCCCGGACTCCATTCTGTGCCGTGAAACAAAGCGGGTCTTTCCACGGACTATTTTACGGGCAATAAACTTCGAGTGAATGAGAAAACTTGACCCTAAAAAGTTTAAAAAATATTCATTCTCTCTCGATATTCTGCATAATGTTATTTTACTGTTACATTCGATATGAGTATGTAGTAACTTACTAGGGTTTTCTTTGTTGACTGCTTGTCTGAGAAGTTGGAGGACGGGTTAACTTACTCACTACGGTTTGCTTGTTTCGTGGAATTACTGCGGCTGTTTGTTCCTAAGACCTGACCCTCTTAAATACATAAATGTAAGTTTTTACTACAACTAACTGTAAACACCGGGTGGAGTCTTAAGAATTTCATTAAATTTGTTGACCCGGTATAGGCGATTCGTAATTAAGATGCCTGAAAAATGGTTCTTTCTTTTTCAATTTCGCGCTCGTTTATTGCTGTACGTTAGTCTATATTAATTAAATATAATTTAAGATGGTCGATATTGCTATCTAAATTTAAGCAATTAAAGACGTCATGCTCCCTGGCAACCCCATCGTCTGTTTTACTGTTTCCATTTCTCTTTCTTCTATGCTGTGCTATTCTAAGATCTTCTTTATAAACTGTGCATTCCAATGTGAACTTCCTTCTGTTGTGTGTCGTGAATAAAAGACTGTACTTAACCTGTGACCTTTGGACTTTTCTATTTCTCTTCGTAAGTACACCGGCATCTTATAAATTTCTGCATACAAAAAACAAATGTACATAATATGAACTCAATTAGTACATACTTGAAAAAAATTATACCTTAATAGTTTAAGAGTACTAATTATTTGAATTTGGGGTTGATTTTTTTCAGGAAATTTGACGTAGATTCTTACTGTTTCAGCTAATGAAAGGCTGAAAAAAATACTTATCATGATAAGTAGTTTTGAAGTTATACGGGAACAGATGAACACACATACATCGGGTTAAAATCATAACCCTCCTTTTTGCTTCGCCGTAGTCGGGTAAAAATAAAAACCAATTTCCTAGTCTTTACTTGTTCCCGCATAACTTCTAAACTACTTATCATGATAAGTAGTTTTGAAGTTATGCGGGAACAGATGAACATACATACATACATACATACATACGGATTAAAATCATAACCCTCGTTTTTGTTTCGCCGTAGTCAGGTAAAAATAAAAACCCATTTCCTAATCTTTCGTAACAGTATGTAAGTCAGGCTCCCTAGACTTTAATAATAAAATATTTATTTATCCATAGTACATACTCGTACAACATTGAAAATAGAAGTACAATTTTTTTCAGCCTTTCATTAGCTGAAACAGTAAGAATCTACGTCTAACTTCCTGAAAAAAAATGTGAGGTTGCTGTAGAGATGCTCTACAGCAACCCCAAATTCAAATAATTAGTACTCTTAAACTATACAGGTACAATTATTTTCAAGTATGTACTAATTAAGTACATATTACGTACATTTGTTTTATGTATTTGGAAACAGTAAAACAGACGATGGGGTTGCCGGGAGCACGACGTAATTAAAGTTATAAAATTTCAAGAAAACATATGTATAAAGCCGACTTTATATTTAGGTACTAATATCTACCAAGTTTATATTTACAAAACTTTGCAATAGTCTTGATACGCATTTGATTAGATTAGGTTATTGGTGGGATTTCGTTTTTTGTACGTATTAGCTCCTCCTCTTAAGTGATTTTGACAATGTCAAGTCGGTATAAGCAATGTATTTGAGAGAATCGATGATGAGACCATAGATAAAACATCTTGTCTTTGGTGATACTCAATGTCAAGTGAAGGTATTGGATAAAGGATGATAAGACGCTTCACATTAAGGTTTTTCCTTCTATAAAAGTAAAATAATTGCAAAATTAACTCAACCGACGTGTTAAGCACAAGCGTATTGTTGAGAGTATTAATATTGTCACTGCCCACCACTAACAAAACTCATCGCTTATCGCAAGCGATGTCCGACCCCCAAACAGACTTCGATCACATCCAATAGAATCTTTTTAACATTTTTGTTGCCTATAAAGTTATTATAAAATACCAGTGATCTGTTATAATATAAATAAATCAGAAATTATTAAATTAACATATTTAATAATTTCAGATTTATTAACTCTTTGTAAAATACATTCTTCCCGTAACGTAGATTTTAATTTTATTGCAATGGCATGTCCTAATTAACGTGTGCAGTTTAAATCGAGTATGTCCACCGGAAATTAGTCAGAGAATAGACAGCACTGATCGACTGACTAACCTAATTGTCTAGCGTTGTTTGTACAAGAAATACATGGCGTTTAACGTCTGGCTTTGGGCCATTAACAATAAATCCTGTAGTTCCCCCCTCGGCCTTCCATTCTCCCTGAAACCTTCCATACCCCTCACCCCTTCCACTGCAAATCGAGCTGATGTTAATCAGACTCCTGCTCCATCTAGATTGTATAACTCGGTCTAGATTTCTCCTTTTGTTCTTGCACGGTCGACGGAAGGCTTTAAGTGGCTGTGGGTCAAGATTTCTTAGAAATCTGCTTAAAGAAAATGGGTCTTACTAGGTAAACATATTCGCTGTCACCTTGCTACAATTAGTAAATTATCGAAAGTTCAGGAACTTAAAATGTGAAATTTAATAAAATATTTACACAGTGTGCTCTTCAGTATTTGCTAGTTTTACGCATGACACAGAATAACTTTCCCTAAGGAACACTGAACACACCCTATATAGTGAAATAGTTTGATTACATATAATGCTTCATAATTAGGTTAAAAAAATCATATTATTCTGATACTGTTAAATATTTTTGTATTTTAAGTTTTGATTACGTAGACTGTTTTGACGGTTACGTAGATTGTTTTGCTACGGCGTAGTAGCAATGCAACGTAAAGGGCAGTGAATAGGTTATATTTCTCAAAATATTAATAGGTGTTTCTACTTTAGTTTGCAAATAAAATGAAGAATTTAAACAGAGCATTTTTGTTGCACAATGTGGGTAGTTCAGGTCCATCACACACTTGTGTTGTACCTTAACTTTTCTGTTTCAAAATGGACGACCCAACTAAACTTTGAACTCAACACACAGACGTCCACAAGCCAAATTCAAATTCCCACACAAAAACAACGGAACAGAAAGGCAGAACGTTAACTCAGTTGTGTAAGTGGAAATCCCCCGAGAGCGTTGTTTTCAAGCTGCACGAAACATAAATTTTACAGCTTGTTTAAGTTTAGCTCATTATTTCATTAGTCGTGTTATTTGCGTCTAGGAAATCTTACTTCTTTTATAGGCACAAAATCTATTAAAACGAAGGAGAATGAAACGCCTAAGAGTTTCTCGTTTTCAAAAAGTTTTCTTGACACTTGCCCCCTCAATTTAAATCGCAGTTATCTCGGGGTTTATCTAGACATTGGATTAGTACAGAACGATTGCACTACTTTTTATTCCCTGCCGTTTTTATAATGAAAGCAGTCTCAACAACAACTACCCATTATGTAAAATAAAAAGAAGGTTCCCCTTATAAAATGCTGCATAATTATGATAAAAAGGACGTTTAATATCAATTAGTTGCTCGGAGAGAATAGTAATGTGATGCTGGACGAGTCAGCTGCTTTTCTAATTATTTTATAGTGAAATCAGAAAATGTTACTATAGTTGTATTGGATATCAGTTTCTTTTATTTTTAGGAGACATTTATAAAGGCACCGAACGCTGTGATTTCCATCAAAGTTAATATTAATACTTAATAAAAATAATGGGTGGATTGATTGTATCGATATGTTTTATGACAGATTTTGGTGAAACTTTTATATAGTAAAAACCACTACGCATATTCTCAAAACTGAGCAAATTATATTTCAATTGATTTAACTTTCAGTTTACTTACTTATAGAACTATTAATTGATAGTTAAATAACGCTTAAATCCAAAAATAAACAAAAAACATTTCGACTTCCAAATTACAGGGCAACAGTTTGTACTTACATTTTGTATAAAGAGAATCCAGATATTTTTGCTGGCACATTGTATCAGTATTTCCATATTTCTTTGTAATATAACGAGCATTTCCATCTCCTCCCATGGCAGGCTGGAGCAAATGTCAGTGCCCCATATTATCTCATGGAGTTTCCACGTTCAGGTCACGTCCGGCGTTTCTTATTTCCTTTGCCTCATTTGTTCTTGTAGAATGACATTGAGCGCTGTACCGTTATTTTCCTTTTAGTTATTTCATAAAGAATGGTTTATAATTGGAATACTCTGAGATAAATATCAGAGTAACCAACGTTTGGCTTAACTATTTAAAGGCATAAAATATGTATTTCTTCCATTTTGATTCACTTTAGATCATAACAGATGGCTCTGTCTTAATCATCATCATCAGGCAAAAGACGTCCACTGCTGGACATAGGCTTCCACACCAACCGGTCCTGTTTGTCTTAATGATCCTATAAAATGTAGCTGTACCAAATGTAGCTTATACCAAAAATATGTTACTGTGATAACAAAATGGAAATAGCGTATACGTAAACTAACAGTTTTTTTCTATAATGACAATGTTTTTAGTGCAACTGTGGAACAACTCATTAAAGTTTAATACAAAGTTAGCTAATGAGTTATTCGATCGGTATGAAGTCTGGAACTTTGTAGAGTACAATTGTAGAATAAAAATAAATTACATTTTATTAGCATTTTATAGTCGGTTTATTTTTAGCCATCTGTACTAATAATGACAATAAAGTTATTCTGATTTGTAATTTTAGGACAAAAAGTAACGTAAACAACAAATAAAAAGTAGGTCATATTATCGTATTAGTTCATCGTAATAAAAAATCTTAAATAATTCTAAGTTTTATATTTACTTGGCTTTATAATTATTCGTTAAAACATATTTTTCAGGTACTGTTTTTCAGGTCTAATGATATATATATGAATTAAAGAACTCAAGGGAGTGTTTTGAATTGCTTGTATTAATAACAATTAATCACAATCGCTTTGAGCTTTGCCTGGAATAATTTTCACAGTAATGCTCAACATTAAATGACATATCAGGAAGATGACGATTCCAAAACAAATTGTAAGGATGATATCTACAGATTTTATTCGAAAACAGTTTTTTTTTTAAGGATTATGCTTCCGACAATAATAAACGAGCACCGAAACCGATTATATTATTGTAGCAACTTCTTTAAAAAACTGCCTATTAATTTTTAAAATTATTCGATTCAATTGTCAAAAACTAAGTATCGTATTTATGAGGCTGGCCATTTGTAGGGACTTTTTTGTAGTTATAGAAAATTTACCATTCTACCAACGTTAAAGATTAATTTCTGCGAATTTAACTTAAAATTTGATTGCTCAGTTAGTGGAGTGAATAATAAGGTTTCAAAGTTAAGTGTCCCTTGTGAAGAGATATCTCTTTCTTGTTGGAATGGTGACTTTTCTCAGAAGAAAGTTTGTTTCGGTGCTCAAAGTATATAACATACTTTTATACTACTTAGTACTTTTATATTACATAAAATAAGTTTCAAGCTTATTTGCGTGTGTCTGTGTGATGTGGCATAGTAGTCAAACGAATATTTAAATACGGATTTTTCAAGTTTCATCGAGGTGTTCTTAGCAAAGTATGTTAGGTGAAAATTCGGTTTGAGGTAATCGAGTTTTAGTATCGGAGACAGTAAAATTTTCATGATTGTTCTATCGTCCATTTTTACATTTGACCCTTAATTTTTAAATATTTCGTTGAATTATTTATTTTTCTTGTTTTGAGTTCATGGTAGATGTTAAAACAATGTTCTCCAAAATTAAGAAATAAAAGAAACATTCAAAACATTGATAAGCAAAGACGACGTCAACGCTTTAAGCGATTTCTTCCATAAATAAAGATAAATTCCACAGATAAATGTCTCAAATAAATAAAGAGAAGGGACAAAAGAATACAATAACGATAACGAAAGCAAATTAAAAAAGAACACCTGGAAATAGGTCACGGCAGCGGGATGTCACATCAGTACTGCGCAGTCATTCCTAGGCATAAATGTAATATGAGTAAACGCTTTGTACATTTCACCGGTATAGGTTCCATTTGATATTGGATAGCAATTTATTTATCATACATATAGGCAAGCGGGGAAAGGGGTAGGGGCAACGAGCGGGGAACGGGCATCGCATCGAGAAGGCGTCTTTCTTCAGGAAATCAAGAATGGAATACGTGTGGGGAATTTTGTGCACCTGTCTGAATTTGCTGGTGTATGTGAAGGCATTAACTGCTACGTTTAC
Organism: Coleophora deauratella; assembly: GCA_958295455.1. Taxonomy (NCBI): domain Eukaryota; kingdom Metazoa; phylum Arthropoda; class Insecta; order Lepidoptera; family Coleophoridae; genus Coleophora; species Coleophora deauratella. Next base: position 7,189,834 of record OY282388.1, read on the forward strand.
TTGATTAATATCTAAGTGCTGACGTTTGATAACAACCAATATTGTTTGATGGCAAGGACTATTAGATAGTTCGCATAAAAGAGAGAGAAAATCTATCTTTGGAAAAAAAATCGAGATCTCAAATACTCATTCTATTCTGAAAATGGCCCTCGTTGACGACGTTTCAATGTCTATAAATAGCTGTATATTGGCAAGCCAATCTATCCTCGTTATAGTCTACTCTACGTTAGTGGATGCACAATAATTTCTCATTTAGCACCGTCGTCGTCCCGTCGTCGGCAGCGGAGATAGGTACGGATCGTATCGTCACAATAACTTCAATAATACGGCAACATCGGTAACAGGTTTCATTTGGTAGGATGCAAATGTCGCGTCGGCCACGCTTCGCCGCTCCCGATATTGCTCCTTACTTCGTGCCCCGTTCCCCTCACCTCTTGCTTTCCCCGTCAAAGCCTCGTCTCCTCCACTATCTTGCTTTTTAATCGCACTCTTACGAAAATTATTAAAAAATGATCCATTTTTAAAGTAAATCGGAAATGTTGTGCAATCCACGAAGTGGATATTTCGTAAGTTTTCCTTTTTCCCTTACTTCGTGTAGTACATATTTATTTATAGATGTACTTCTTTCACTTAGAGGCATAAGGTTCGGAATCAAATCGGAATCGATAGATCAAACGAAACTTGGTTACTGTTTGCGAGAAAGCAGGAACGAAAAACTTTGTTGAGGTGTTATGTATGATACTTAAGGAACCTTAAGAAATTCAAGATTCGCTTAGATTTATTTTTACCATTTTCCTCTAGGAAAGTTAGTTTCTTCACAGAAATAACTTTCAATCACACTTCATCAGTTCTATCTAAAACTTGTACATGTAACTTTGAATAACTTTTCTATCAAGCGATTCGTAAAAATCAACCTCCAATCTGGACTTAGCCACCATGTGGAGTGTGGTCTAAACTTTCCAAGGTGTTGGAAGAGACGAGTGCGGTTGTTATTTGACGTTGAATGTTGTTATTGATGATGAAATATAGCTTTAAAGATAATTGTCAACTGTAGAACTGGAGTACTCCACGACGCGACGCTACGCTGCTACGACCAAGAGCGCCAGGGTAAGTTAATTTTAACGTTTCAGCCTTTTTCACTGCACAAGCTATGCGGCATTCACACTCGGTTTTATCGATGGCAGAAATATGGGTTTGTATAACACTTTCTTGTCTGTAATCTTATTTTTCAATTACTCGGTGTAATTGGCGCAGCGAATGTATTAAATAATAAAGATATACCATCCGCCTACCTGAATTATTTTCTACGTAAACCGTTTGAATATTTTATTTTATAGTGGTCTTAGTACTCGTTCATTTATTACATTTTATTGGTAGAGTGTCTGTGATTTCAACAGTTCGGTCGTAACCAGCCACACGAACTATTAGAAAATTCACATTTCATAAACTTTAACACTGTATTTCTCCCACTTAGGGATTGATATTTCAAAAATCCTTACACCTATCCTTACTATCCTTATCCTCTACATCCTGGTGAGGGATATTTTCAGGTTTTTGTCTTTAATGGCTTAGTTAGGCTGTGCCTTGTCTGTCAATCTATCTCGGTTCTTGTTTTACAAACGCGGTCTCCACTGTAGAACTCTTTTTGTCCACCGTTCCAAAATACTAGCTCTAGATGATTAAATATATATTTAATTAAATCACGTTTTTTACTATCAAGCTGCTCAGAAAATTTTGTATACTTGTTGGTCAGTTGCATTACTTGTATGACATCGTAATCGTCGAAGTGTGACGGCGGTGGGGTAACCGGTGACGGCGCGGCGCAAGAGTCGGTCGGAGCGAGGCGGTTTGGCGTACTATGAGCCATAAAAACTTAGTAATTGCGCTCATTTGGGGCGAGAGCCGCCCGCCTCCCGGTGACGCGGTGTCGTGCCAAAAATTGCAGTTATTTTTGTCAGGAAGTCCAATAGTTAGTACTGTTAATTTTTTTAACCAGCGAATGTAATGCATTTTCAGGTTATTTTTTTTCGGGGCTATGTCACTTATCAATAAATTTCAGTTTAGTTACTTCCATCTAGAAAAAAATGTTACAAACCAGCAACATCAGTAATCTCTTCTTTCTACTATGGATATAAGGTAATGTTATAATTTAGTATAAAAGATTAATTGAAAACACTTATCCCATGATATGAAACGATGTTAGATAAATGTAATACTCTTTTTTTAAGTCAATTTAAAATTCAAAAATTTAATTAATTTGACCATGCATGATTTGACCCAGACATTTATTTTATTTATTTATTTAAAGGAAAAATAATATAATTAAGATTTATAATATAAATACTGGGTATTAACAGTAGCGACATAATAATGATAATCACGCATTTAATTTAATTACACCAAACAGGACCTTATTTTTTTGATAAAGTAAAGCATAATTTACCCATATGAAATGAGTGAATAATTTGTCTTGTCAAATCATGGAAATCATAATCCTCGCCCGGACGCGGTGTCAGGCGGCGACGCGACCCGACGCGGGCGCGGCGGCGGCGGCGCGGCGGGCCGTGCTCATAAAAACTTTTCTAATTATGTACATTTTGTGCCAAGAACAGCGCAGTTATAGAAATAGGTAGGAATCATTATTTTATTAAGGAGACCTTTCAGATCATTGTAATTTTTGATTAAATATAATAATTTTAGCAGAAACGACTTGCATTGTTTAGAAATTTACCTTTTTTTTACACTAAAAATATAAGTAAATATGATCGAAAAGCCTCATCTCTATCAAGGACCATAGCGATATTTATTCTATGTTTTATTGTAATAGTATCGAAGTCTTGGCTTTACGACACTAAAAAAAAAACTTTCGACAGAAACGAGAGGGTCTGAAGTGCATGCTCTCAAACTTTTCCTCTACTTAGATGAATCAGAAACTCTACATAACATTTTCTTGTTAATTGCAGTTGTAACCACGAGTTGAGAATTAGATCAGTAAAAAATTGCGGTACGATACCTGTTTTTCAGATTAATCCATAAATAATTGCAAGGATTTTTACACTTCTTACATTTTGCGTCTTTAAGTTGTTGTTGTCGTGTTACTGTTTTCTACCCAAATATTTTTCGAGTTCAAAAACATAATTTCTATATTATATTTATTTTCTCACTTGCCCCTGCCCTGGCGAAATACAACAGCGGGTCTCGTCTTCTAACTGAGGACACTAAGGTTGCCCGACCTCTGAAGTAATGTAGACAGAACCCGATGTTACTTCGCACAAACCAACAAACTGTAATGGGAATTCTAATTTGTCTAAGATAAACACGAATTTCAGGTTTATGAAACCCTGTATTGAATTACTCGGTTACCAAGTTAACTGTGTGATTGATTTATACAATGTAGGTATTTGAAGAAGCGGAGATGATAAAATTTTGAGATGTGGACATGATATTTGAACTTGTGAGGGTTCAAGTTTATTAGGGTTGTACAAAATAGCGCGTGGAGAATGGTCTCAGTCCTTGGGGACCTCATATTCCTAGCGAGGTCCCTTAACGTTAGAGTCTACCATAAAAAAGAGAGCGGTTCTTAGTTTTTACGCAGCACTTGTCTGTGAATAGTCTGGACCCACACCTTCGTGTAGCAATATCCACTCGTATTTTACGTGTTTCGAAGACAATGAGAACATTGAAAAGAAATCGTAAAAACGAATCCTTGTATAAGAATTTTTCCTGACTGATATTTTTGCCACCCAAAACTATAAAACAACAAAGAATGTTTTTAAAAGAAAGAGTCGTCGTTACGAGTTGTTTATGCGCTTTGTGCAAACGCAAATGTATAGCGACAAAGCTCGATTAAGACTGTAGTGCGAAACTTTTGCAATTACTGTAATTATGACTCGACCGAGAAGCATCCAGTTCCGACAAACATCATATTTCCTACTTAAACGAGTTGAGTCTGCAGAATTGTTATAACGACGTCTATGAATAATTTCTATGGAGATAAACATAATAAACTATTGCTTTACATATTATGGAGAACATGAACATTGTCATCCAATCTCTGAAATGGATTATCAATTTCACTGGCATTAAATTTAAAGCTTTCACCCTAAATTGATGCTTTTAAAACATTAAATTTGGTGACAATGACGCATTCATAGCGGGACGCTAGCATAGTAAATTATGAATTAATCTTAAAAAGCGTCGCTTAAAGCTCCCCCTGTAATGTTAGCCGCAGCCCATTCGGGGATAAATCGCGGCGCGATGCTCGTTCGTCAAACGCCTTCAATGAGCGATGCAATCAGTTAGAGTGTGTTCTCTGCTAACAGCCCTGTAAACTAACAAACTGCAGGGGCTGTAAACGAACACTCACGACTTTAATGAACACATATTATAAGTGAAAATTATTACTTTCAGAACGACTGTTACAATATCTTCGCCTAGAAAGATATTATGCACTTTGATAAATGGTTTATGCAGCTGTGCTCCAAACTGGTCCGTACTTAAATATTGCTTTATTAAATGCACCGCACAGTCATTGCACTTTTTAATCAACCATAACTGTTATCAAGGTAAACGGTTTACAAGTTGCTAGAATTTTTTGCAATCCTCTAATTAATCATGCAGCGATGATTAATCAACACAGATTTAAAGTACCCTTCAACGAACGTTTGTGGGCTGCCTGCATTTTCTTTCCTGCGCGGTGCACGCGGTGCAAGCGGCGGCGGTCGTTTTATACGCCACTTATGGGCTGTAATTCACATCAATGAATACTCCGAGGTGATTTTGAGTGGGTTTAATTACAACAGCAATGGTTATAGCTTTTACTTAACAAGTTTGCTCTCGAATTTTCAATGAACGCTTCTTAGTGATAAAACTTATAAAGCACTTTTAGGTGCCAAACTCTTCTAAGAACAATACGATTAAATAAAATAAAAATTTTATCGTCAAAAGAGAAATAATAACTATTTCAAACTGTCAAAAATAATATCTCAATTGTTCAAACAAAACAAAATTTTCATAGCGATTATTATATTATTCGACTCGACAGAACTAGAAATTTAATATTTTTGGAATTCTTAACAAGCCTACAAATAATTTTCTGCTCTATTATACCTTTATCTTAAGTACTTATCATCTTTATTGTTAGTGGTTTATTACTTACCTAAGTCTTAAAAGCCACTACTTAACCGAAGCAAAACTATTACCTGAAACAAAATAGTATCTTCATTAAGACGTGTCGGTAGCATAAAAACAAAGTAATGGCCATTCACTGCTGTGAATAACACCATTCAAAGTTGTGAGATGAAAGAAAAACATGGGGGAGAACTGCGCTTTTATTAAAACTGATCCGAAGCGGACCGAGCGAGCGAGACAAGGAGAGCGAGCGGTAAAAGCGCCTAATTGCTGCGTCATTCAGATGATCGCGGCTCCCACTTGTCTTCTTCACTGTTAGTACAGTGTTGTTCTTTATGTCTGTTGAAAGTATACATAAATATCGTATTTAATTGGGATTTTCAAAAAAAATAATTATTGTGATTGTAATTTATTTGACTCGCTTTTATTGTAGTTTTCGCAGAATTTAAACCATCCCATTCGGATACGTAATATGTCACAAATTGTATAATTTCGTTTTGTTAGAAGGTTTCAGATGATGTCAGAAGCAATGTGGTTATTTTAATGGTATTATAGTGTTCAAAGAATTAAATCATCTTCCTGAGATAAGGTTATTTCTATAATACAAAAGCTTTTCACTCAAATTAGTTTATAAATTACTTTTTCGGTAATATTCCATAATAATAGTTATTTTTTAATTGTGAATCTATTGGTATCTAATGTAAGGTTAGGTTGTGTTAAATTGGTCTTTCACCAATAAGAGTTGGTAGTGAGTAGATCTTAGTATTTACAGTAACAGATACAAAGTAATTTTAATGCTTTAAAATATCGTAGCCTACAAGCCATTTTGCATAAAAGGCAGTTTTGAAGTACATGAAAGCTCTCCTGTTATGGCAGGCCACGGTACGCCATTGTCTTCGCCGCAGAGTTTCGTCTCTCTGGCTGCAACAAGTCTCACTGGCTTTTGCTTTTTGTCGGGAACCACACGCCGACCTTTTGTTAGTTTTATGAATTTTAAGGGAAGGGAAAGTCTATTTTTTTTGTGTTAGATTAAATTAAACTGTTTCATGTTGTGTATAGGTAGAATATGTATATTCTTTCATTTGCTACAAGTTTGGAACTTAACTCGATTTTGTGTTAAAAAATATGTAAGTAGTGCAATACATGTAATATTAATAACGTAACCTAGAAAAATGCGTGTAAGACTTATGTATGAGCATATTAAAACTTATTTTGGCCTTTTGTAATACAAACTGAATATAAAACCAGTTATATATTATATCGAAATATCTCTTACTCACATTATACAAAAGAATGCGATGGCTATATGTTAAAATTATTTTAACTATAAAAAAAAAAAATTTGCAACGACGAAACCAGAAAGTGTTGTTGACCCTTATAATGATAATTATTCCCTAAGCTTTTGTTGGTTCAAAGTTTTTCACCAGACCTCCTATTATTAGGCGATATTTTAATGACGCATGTAGATATCGTGTCAAATGTTACAACTTTTGTTGGCCTCTAAATGAATGTTTAAAAAATTGGAAATTCCATCAAAAAATGATCACTCCGTCTAACTGTTCGATGTATATCGATTTAAGACCGATATATTCACATCTGCCATAAATTAAGTAGGTAATTGTATAATAAATTATACAATAGCTATTACTAATAAGTATATGTGGTTAAAGTTCATACAGAAATGGTATCATAATCGTAGAATAATATCATTTTTTACATTCCCTTATTTCGGAACGCCTCCTTAACCGTATTTAGAAGCTTGTTGTTTGATTGTGAGGGCTCGTTTATGAGTGGCCATTGTGAAGCGGCCCAGCGCGGTCTCAGCCTTCCTACTCGCTTTGTAAACTGTTTCCGGACCTTCCCAGGCCGCTATTTCCATTCTGGTTTCGGAAATCCCAAGAAAAGTGAACGTTGAAGGGGAAAAAAGATGAAATGAAAGGAGAGTCTGTTTTAATGGGTTAATTAGCCGACGATCCTCCGGTCGGGGCTTTAATTAAAATGAAAAATTTTTCGTGACTAGACTGGGGAATTGATTGCTGGCTCGTGGAACTATTCAGGTGCGAACAGCGTAAATAATGTGGCCGCAGTGCCGACTAACAGCGCTTTTTTGTCTTAATAATATTTTTTGTGGCTAAGGTAATTCCGATATTGTGGGAAGGCGCTGCAGCTCTTTGTTTCGGCCAAATGGTCATAGACTTACGTCTATAATATCTTGACTTTATTTTCCCCGATTGCCCCTCTGGTCTTATGTATGTATATTGATTCATGGATTTGAGAGGACGAGGTGTTGTTCAGATTCGTATTCATCCCTAGACTGACATAGGATACGTTTAAAGTCGTCGGGTTGAAATTGTTATTTTAAATTAAGTTATTTAATTGTGCAAATCGGATTTTGAGAAATCTGTTGTTTGCAAATATTGTCGTGAAAGAGCAGTGGATACTTTCGTCTGTATCTATATTTTTTCATTTTTGTATCGCAAAATGCTGACATCTTAGCTGATGAAACGTGTCGACGCACTATGCGAAACGAGGGTGGAACGAATAAGTAGCCCATAAATCTCTCCAGCTTGAATATAGTAAGCACTATGAGAAACAAATGGCGTTCTTAAACATTCGTCGGGTTGAAATTGTTATTTTAAATTAAGTTATTTAATTGTGCAAATCGGATTTTGAGAAATCTGTTGTTTGCAAATATTGTCGTGAAAGAGAAGTGGATACTTTCGTCTGTATCTATATTTTTTCATTTTTGTATCGCAAAATGCTGACATCTTAGCTGATGAAACGTGTCGACGCACTATGCGAAACGAGGGTGGAACGAATAAGTAGCCCATAAATCTCTCCAGCTTGAATATAGTAAGCACTATGAGAAACAAATGGCGTTCTTAAACAGTAATAAACTATGTAAATTGTGAAATTTAAATTACAAACTGGTAGGCGAGTAGCGTATGTCGTACGTCGCGACGCATCGCGGGTGGTGGCGCGGCGGCGGCACAGCGGCAGTAGGCGGACTCATGATTCGTGGTAGAAGAAGCTATGGATTACGATATTCTTATTCTTTCTCCATCAAGGGTTATCCCATACGATTTATAAAATGAAGTGACCTTAGGCTTACATAATAGTAAATACAGCATACCTGTATGTCCCAGAAAATACGGGGTTATTTTCGGACCCCCACCAAAACTTCACTGTGGCATCTCATGAAACTGAGCAACTTTCCCCAATAACCAATGGTCTATTCGCAAAACAATTTTCGGCATCTCCATAAGAAGTAGGCCGATCACGTGATCAAATTAGTATGAAAGGTCCAATTTTTTTTGCAAATTGACCATTCGTTCTTGGGAAAAGTTATTCAGTTTCATGAATAGAAGCCACTGTGAAGTTTTGGTGGAGGGTCCAAAAATAACCCTGAACAAACTTATTTTTTGTACTCTTGATAAAAAAAAAAAAAACACCAATTAGCTCAATGAGTTTTGCAGTTGCAACTACAATGCACTTTTATACAGAGGGTTACAAAATTGGTATAGGATATCTGAGTTTTCATACAAATGAAAATATTTAAAATGCGAGTATGACCTTAAAATTAGTTGAATCGTTGACAGGTCGTACCGAAATACTATGTTTTCTTTTACACGGCGGGTTAACGTGGCGTTTTCAGTGTGTCGTGGATGGGACGCGGTGCGCGGTGCGCGGTGCGATAGCGGCTGTCAGTGCCCGTGAGTTATGGGCCACGGCATGGACACTGTTAATTGTCTACAAAACAACGATTGCAACTACAATGCACTTTTATACAGGGTGTTACAAAACTGGTGTAGGACCTACTATCTGGGGCATCTACTCACCATACTGATTAACGGTGTTTGTTTGTTTTACGAATTTGCTGAATTCCCAAAAAAAAATTTGGGCTGACATAAATGACATTGGGGAAACAGCTGACCAACTTTTATGGAGAGCCCGATTTTTTTGATAGTTCAGCCAAGTCATAGAACAAAAGTTGTACAGTATGATGAGTAGATGCCGCAGTTAAAGGGCCCTGCATCTAATTTGTTACACCCTGTATAAGAGTGCATTGTTGGTGTGGCATGTGTTTGACGCAAAATAAAATAAAACCGGTACCAAACGTAACGCCAATTAGGTACCTATTTTAAGAAGTCTAGTGACAGAAAAAATTGAACACACGCCAACACTATGCATCTTAAAATATTTTAAGGCGATTAATTGACGTCGGTATTTTCAAGGTAAGTATTTAGAATTGTTTTTATGTAGTTTTATTTGACTGTTTTATCTGTTTTTAATTCAGCGAGATAATTATTCACTCGGTTGCGGGTAAGGGGATAGCGGGTTGCGGGTCGCGCGGAAACAAATTGTTTTAATATGCGCCAAAGTCGAGACAGTCTGACGCTAACTCGTTCAGTGTTACACTTTACACGAGCACGTTAACTCCGACAAATCTTGCCGCCTTCGGTTCGCTATTTCGAATTTTTCCCTAAAGATAGCGTAGTCATTTCCCAAAAAAAAGGAACGTTTGGTCAGAAAGGAAGTATCTAAATTGGGTGAAGGTTTAATCAACTGTATTTGATAAAGATTTTTTTTCTAGTCCTATGAGGCTTTTAGCGAAACTTGTTCAGATTCTGACAATATCTACGTTTTAATGTCTAAGGAGTAGGTAAGAGCCTATACCTACCTATTTTCTCACTCCCTGAATATAATTCAAATATATATATTTTTACTTCAGCGGTATCAAACTAAGGTACCTATCCGGTATCCAATTTCAGTCAAATTTTAAACAGTGGTTAGCTGAGCAACAAAAAGTTTTTATTAGCTTGTGAAACATTTGCACCATGTACGATACCTAATAACGTCGAATTTTTTTTTAGAACAAGAAAAAAAAGAGTAAGTGTAGATACCAAAAAAAGAACTATGCTTTGAAGTAGGCACTGTTTACATCACAGAACACATAATATGTCTGTGGTTTACATAGATCATCATTAATATCACGTCACTTTTTCGTCGGTCGGTCGGTCGGTCGGTTCGTTGCTCTACCTTTCGAAAGTATAAACAAACCAGTTCAATGTAGGTTATCTTACCATCGAACTAATTTTAAAATTTGATTATAATAGCATCGGCTCGTTGGTCTAGGGGTATGATTTTCGCTTAGGGTGCGAGAGGTCCCGGGTTCAAATCCCGGACGAGCCCAAAGTCATTTTTTTGCTTTTATATCTCTTCTGTTATAGCTGAGAATATTTCAAAAATTTTACCCCTATTTTTTAGGAAAATAGGCAATAATAAGTCATCTACAGTTTCCATTATTTAAATATACATATAATACATATTTCTGAAGAAAATTATTTTGTAGGGTTGTTCAACGGCTTAATGAACGTTATAATCTGACGTCAAACTGGCGGACAAGTAACTCTTAAAAAGTTGTGAACGCAACTTCAAAGAAAGGCTCCATACTCTACAACAGCCTTTAAAAAACAATAACGGAGGAGAAGTAATTAGGTGTCTCGAGAAATATAAAATCATGAAAAAAGCGGTCGTGGCTATCGATTGAGTTAACTGTGTCGATAATGTTCCTTAAGTACTTCCCTAAATTAACTACACCTTATTGTTAGATAACTAAGTATGATGAGTAAGTATGAGTACGCGGCGATGTTATAGGTATTTATAATTTATTTTACTTGATTGATGATAAATGTTTTTACTTAATCTCCTCAATACTGAGTTTCTGTGAATTATCAAAATGGTCATAAAATGTTATTGTAATACTGTATTTTATCATTGTTTTTATATCCCTCATTTAAAGTGTATTATCAGTAAATATGTATACCTATCTACCTATTCAATGTTTTTGTTATTACTACAAGCTACCAACGTGATTAATTTCACTTTAACCACAATATTACAGTATGTACATTCCCTGCCCTTCTCTAAATGCGACCTGACCACCCTGCGGGTAAGATCCGGGTACGGTTGTTTCGCCACATGCCACGCAACCCACACATTTATACACACAATAGAAAATTTTGTATACTGTACAGGGAGCGATTTATTCAAGTTAGGCAAGATTTCTTTGGTAGGGTACTTTCGGCAAGGTACTTTCAGGCAATGCATCAAGCTCGCAAATTCGTTTTCATTTTACAATTTGAAGTACTTCTTCTTTTTATCGTGTGGCACAATTAACCGTCCATTCTCAAGATAGTAGACGTTCACCTGTAGAGTATGAATATTTACAAAAACGGGCATGTCCATATCGACCTACACACACATTTAGTCATCTAGTTTACGGGTGTGCAGGTTCCGAAACGCTGTTTTCCTTCCACGACGATCAAATAAAATAAAAAAGAAATTTAACCTCGAATTTTTTCATCCAATAATTTTTCGACAGAGTTACTTTTGCCAATCATTATATTCATAACAAGAGGAAGACTCCATCAACATAATTTAGAATAATAAATTGTTATATTTTATACATTCAAAGAAGGCGGTGTGGCCGTGAGGGACGAGATAAGTTTATACGGCTACTAAAGTCAGTTTGAACCTAAACTTCTCGAAAGCAGTCCTTAGTCTTGAAACATTGTATTCACATTTAAATTAAAAATGTTTTTTATTTAAGTAGTTTCTGTACATATTCTTTTAAATAGTCTTTTTTTTTACCTTATACAAAGTTCCTACTATTCTTGGAATCTGTACATTCATCAACGTTTTAGGAAGTGTTAGCGGAGCGTTAGCGGATACGTCGAGCCCAACACATTAAGTATTTAATGCATGAACAAATTTCGAACGATATTTGGATCTCTATAAGGTAGATAAAAATATGATGATTTGAAGCATATATTGTAAGAAGGACACAAAAAACATGACTCTACCAACAAAAAAAATTAAATGTACATAAATGCATTTTTCGATCGATTGCTCTCTTTATTTATTGAATCAGAATCAAAAGACCCACCTATTACATATGAACTTGAATATTTTAATTGTTGTTGCTGAGTGCCATATTATTAGCAGTTTGTAGTGATGGCGTTTAAACTCGCCGCCGCGCGCCGCAAATGGGCGTCTGCGCACTGCGCGTTGTTCGGAAAACATTAACTAAGTTGAGAGGACGCCAAAAACGGAAACATTTTCGCGCCCGCCGCCGTATTGTCGCTGGTGTACACATTACACGCCAAAAAGTTGACTTGTTATGCTCAGCCTCAGCTTCCTACAGACAAAATAAAGTGTACTTGTTCAAATATATAGGATGAGCGTGGATCTTTCTACTCTTGCAAATTTTTTAGTGGATAACAGGATCATATGCCTATTTAAATTGGAACAAAGATTAATGTAGCTTTATATGAAAATGAATAAATATAATAAACAAAACGAACTAAAATAAATCCTATCAATTTCACGATAATTAATAAATGCGATTAAATATTTTATTGGCTTCAATTGACTAGTATACAGGGTTATTTTTGGACCCTTCACTAAAACTTTACAGTGGCTTCTATTCATGAAGTTGAAGAACTTTTCCCAAGAACGAATGGTCAATTTGCGAAAAATTTTTGGACCTTTCATACTAATTTGATCACTCCTTTTATGGAGATGCGAAAAGATGGGGAAAGTTGCTCAGATTCATGAGTAGAAGCCACTGAGAAGTTTTTGTAGAGGGTTCAAAAATAACCCTGTATACTATACAATTGAAGCAAATAAAACCTGATATGATATCGTCATAATGGCGAAATCATGCGCCGTGCGGGAGTGGTTCGGGATAAACTTGCCCATCAAAGTGACAAGCCTCTCATCCAGGTTTAGCACGTGAGCCGACACGGTTTGCTGAAGTGTGGCCACTGCGCGCATCGCAGCTACTTGGAGCCACTGGCTGGAGAGTGTTTATGAACTAACAACGTAATCGAGGAAAGGGAGGATGAGTGTGTGCTAGGGCTAGTGCGCCTGCGTTTACGAAAACGTCTGCGCATCTTAAAAATATCCTGCGCACCTGACCACTTCCGCTTAATGGACTTCGATGATCGACTAGGAGTCGAAGGACTCGCCATGATCGAAATCGGTCGGATGGTTCATTCATTCAGTGGCAAAATCCCTGCAAGACTTACAGGATGTGCTGGTTAGGTTAGGTTAGGTTATACTGCTTCCGGACTGGTTAGTTTCGGGATGAACTTTCCAAGAACTGGACGACCGCTGGACATAGATAATTCTACAGTTGGGAAAACTTTGCGTGGGACGCCCCCCGGCTAGGTGGAGCGATGTTTTGTGCAGGGTTGGGCTGGTAACAGCTGGATGCGCGTGGCCGAATATAGGTATAAGTGGCGGGCCTTGGGGGAGGCCTATGTCCAACAGTGGATTACTACAGGCTGATGATGATCATTTTACAGGCAGACACAAGTACCTCTTTTGCATCGTAGGTTAAAAACAATTAAAAAGAATTGTGGAATCGTGAAAACCATTTAAAATTAATCAAAACATCAAAAAGCGTAAAATTTTTGCGATGAAAACCGCAACTGTATTTTAATGTCCCCTTCATCGTTCACTTGACACGAGCAAATAAAAATGTTTTACCGTTTTTAAACTGTCATCAATTCAGACGACTTTTACGCGATAGTAAAATTACTGCGAAATCGGTATTGGTATAAAAAGTAGAACACTTGTACTTGTTAAAAACGTAGTCTTGGAATGTTTTCGAAAATACCAGATTTATAATAGTTTTAAACCTGTAATCGGGTCAGGCACATTACAAGTAGCAAGTACCATATTTCTTTTTTCCTTAAATGGAATTGATAAATAGCCAGCAAAAAGTTGTTTTTATTATTTTAAGCTAAAATTCAGTCATACTCATTTACATAGTTTCGTACGATAAAATACTTTAAAAAAAATCCACGCGGTATCGACATATCATTAGTTTTACAATACGGTATATTTTCAGTTAAAAAAAAAAACAGATACACAGATTTACAGACAGAGGGATTCGTGGGCTAAGTATAGAATAGTTAAGGCCTTTGGCTTCTAGGTATAGAACCCTAAAACATATTACTCAACTAAGGTCATATCAGTAACTCGCCGCTACATTAGTGCGATGGCTTATCTCCTTTGCCTTTATTCTTATAAAAAAAGATTGTGTGCAGCCCACTGCACTGAATGCATGCACGGACCTTCCAATATCATGAGGATTATCTGCTGTAAAACGTAGTAAAATTGTCAGGGAAAACTTGGAAGTCTCCCTTGAGGGTAAAAACATAGAGCCTAGAATCGTTCGGTCAGGCGGTGTAGGTATTCAGGTTTAGGTTTTGCCTAAATATTGGTAACGGATCGGTGTGACTATATGGGAGATAAGAGGTGTACGGTGTACTGGATGACTGGTGATACATTGAAAGGATTACTCGGGGATTGTGATTCACTTTGTGGCGGAGCACTCTCGTGGTTTGAAATTGTTTTCTGAAGAACATTCCTTCCAAGTATTCGTCCATCTACGAAGATGAGAAAGCTGAAATGCAATACGTCCAAATAGAGTAGAAAATATAATATGGATCTAAAACTTACTTTATTCTGTAGTTTTACTATTTCAGGTAGTCCGTTATACACTTTGAGCTAACTTAATTTATAATATTTTCCAAGCTTTTCGTGATTTCGGCTTCATATGTTATTATATTATAATTTATGACATTAGATCAAATATTGTTAAATTAATTTTGGGAAATTTAAAATTTCAAGGTTATATTTTTGTATATATACATTATATACAAAAAATGCGTTTGAAATAAAATAAAGATTATTGATTAACTATTCAGATTTAGTATGGGATACTAGAAATATAATTGTAGATCGGATTTTTTCAATATTTTTCCTGTATTCTATTCTTGATTCTGAGTAACCCCTTAAAATTTCAAACGCACTTTTTTAACAGATGTATATGTACAACCCTGGTAGGTACTTCAGCATGTCCATATGTGTGTCATAGAGGTATTTACGTCAAAAGTCAATACAGGTCAATATTGACAATGGGGGACAGCGAACTGGTCCAAATTTCTCTGTTTGCACATAGTGAGCCGGAATGCATGCCCGAGGGCGTGTTAGGGTGGCTCCACAATGAAGAGCAATCGGCCGCCTAACTGGTTTATAGGGTTACTATTGTTTCAAATGTCATATTTCTTCATAAGCCCGTAATTTGATTCAAAACAGTGCGTTGTTAGATTACTTCATGTTTTGGGAATGATATAAAAAAACATTATACTCTTAGATTAAGTATTCAGGGGCTAACATTGCGCTACAGTTAAACGTTATTTACGTTACGATTTCGATGAACCCAACGCAACAGTTACTTTGCAAGGTACTAAAATATATTATACCCACAAAAAAAAGCATGTTATTTTATTAAACCTGCCTGTTGCTATTTATAATTAGCAGGCGTTTATATAGGTAGATAAGTCAATAAACAATGCCAGTTACCTCTATTACCGGCTCACTATTCTGATATCAGTACACAGGGAGGGATCTTGGCCGTCAGCCTGACAGCTGGTAATGGATTGTCGGGCTCCGCGCGGACGTCCGCCACCGCCGTCGATCACTGACACGGCCTAATTACATGTAAATAAATACAAGCCTGAACCAACGGAGCCGCTCAACCGGGTGGCTCTGATTTTTAGCCCTACAACCTCATTTGCAACAAACATTTATATGGTTGTTCCGGTTTATATGGTTGATGGTGGTTGATAGAAACATAAATAGATATACCTTCAGGAAGACATCAACGTGCAACGCATTAATCGTTGATGTCTTTTGTATAGTCGAGATGTTTTACTTGATTTATATGCTAATTAATGAGTGTAAACAAGTGTAATGAGAAATCAACGGGCACTGAAATGCTCGTTAATGTATTTTCTACTCAATAATAGCAATACTGAAATACGACTAAGCTTTAAAAAGCACAAAAAAGTACCTAAGAATTTCCCTCTGGCTGTAAGGTTTCAAGTTTTATTGAAAGCGATTCAGTGATTTCCGAGAAAATTGCGGACTTATACAAATGTTTACAAAACAGGAAATCGTCGTTTTAGTTCGCCTTATTCATAAAGGTTCATTCATGTTTAACTATCTTATTTCCAAGGACAAGATCAAAAAAATGGTAACAGCTAGATAGCCTAGATAGGCTGAGTTAGAAAACACCATGCTAGGACCGAAATCAAAGCCAGAACTATATAGATATGAAGCCAGTGGATTCACTACTACACCACAAAGGCAAATTTTAATGCATGTGAATGGTAATAATGACGCGTTTCACGTTCACACTGATTTCGCATACCCAGTACTACTGCACTATCCGTATCACTTATCAGTAGCCAGAGGCTAGCGGATAGCCATACATACGTAGGGTAACGTAGTGCCACGTTGTGCTACGTCGGGCGGCATAGCCGGCGATAATAGACGACGCGATACGGCCGCGGTCCCTGGGGCACCGTAAACTGACGGCCCCTGCAATATCGATGCACCACAGAGTGCCGAAAATACTTTCGCCTATCACAAAGTTTTTAATCTTTTACGCAGAAATGATATATCGAAACAACTTTAGATTCATAGAGCCGTTCTCTAAGTATGAACGCTGTACCCTGAATGATGTAAATTGCTGACTTTTTATTTTTATTATTGAACGCGTTTTACTATATACCACCTGATAAATAGAAAGACTTTGACTTTTAGGTTATTGGTGTAGGAAAGTATTAGCGACAGTACTTTTAAAGTTTTGTTTTATTACGAGAAAGAAACAAAAACCTGAACATTTTAAACCAAAACATTTTGTTTGTATATTTTATTTTAATTTGGTTTATGCATGCAATAAAGAGTTTAAAATCTAAGAAACAAAAACTGATAAGGTCGTCGCGTGGCCTTTGAAGCAACAAGCATATCACAAGTAGATAGTAACAAAACAACTCCTTTAAATCAATTGAGCTTAAATTACATTGGAGAATTTATGCATGTCATCGGTCCTTCAGGCCGTCGAATATTTCACTAGTCGACGTGAAATTCCGTTTACCATATGCTTATTAAATCCCTTGTGCGGGGAGACAAGAAAATGTAAAGCCAGTTTTCACAGGACTGCAACAAGGCTCAGCGGCGCGCTACATTGGCTCGACACAAAATATTGTGCAGCCGTTCGACCGCCCGGTTGAACGCGCTCTAACTTCCAATACAATATAAATTGCACTTTGAAAATTCCCTGTAACTCAAACAGTGTGCGCGCAATTTTCAACTCTTTAGCCTAACGTGTGGGTGTATTTCGTAAATTTCCTCGGAGGCGTGGAGTATTGGCATAATACCGGTAATGTGGTGTCGCCTTTCTGTGGCGAGATAAGGGTATGCGACATTGACTATTCAAAGGGTTGCGGTCTTCAAAATTTGCGCTCAATAAGTTCAAAATACCTGCGCTTTGCCTCTGAGCGGCGCTATCGCCCATGTTTTAGCAAAATGGAACATTTTGTGGATTCAACCCGTGTCCAGTTAATACTTTAATCAGACTCATTTGATTTCGATGAACGCAACGCAAGCTTTGTATTGTTCATTAGAGCGTTATTGTTTGCCCAAAATCAGTTTATCGCAGTCTAATTTGTACATCAAAACATTTAACCGTTAATGTTGTTATTGGAAACATAATAAGATAAAAAAACAGAGTTCAAATGTGCATAGATGTTCTTGATATTCGTATTGTAGTAAGTAGATAATTGACCACGCTGAATACGTTAAAAACATCCGACTTCAATCGTAGCAACTCCAATTTTGCTATGTTTTTGTTGATTTTCTCAAAAACCGCTGAATCGATTTCGATAAAATTAATATGGGACCACCTGTGAAGTATACCCTTTCAAACAAAAAAATAATTTTTGAAATCGGTTCAGGCGTCTTCGAGTAATCGGTGAACATACATAGAAAAAAAAAAAAGATTCCGACGAATTGAGAACCTCCTCCTTTTTTTGAAGTCGGTTGAAAAAAGAACACTATTTTGTTTTCAAAGCTCCGTTTTCCGTGTAATCGAATGTCATTTGTTTGACATAGGTGGCCGCTTTGTTTCAAGCGTTTCATTCACCAGAGCAAGTAATTACACTTATGTATTCTACGGATGCCTGGTGAGGTGGTTTATTTATTTGCAATTTGTAGGCTATCGCTTCGTGCGTACCTTAATGAGGTAATAACAATAAATAAAGACCCAAAAGTTTTCTGAGCACCCACCCTCGGGGCTGCGGACCCTTGCAAGGAACCAACCACATATCGCAAGAGACTGGATAAATTATTATGTTTAGCGTTTGCCCCGTCTGTTCGTATGTAAAACGCAACATCTGTAGGGTTTCCGAGTTTATCAATGAATTTAGCCGGATTGCAAAAGCTTTTTCCTGTTTTAATAAAAATCCGTTATTTTATTTTCCTTATGATGTGAGCAAACGCGCAACATGGAAACCCGGTAGGTATGTTTACTGTTAAAATATTCCAAGATATTTTTCTCCATCTGTACGATTTAGTAAGAAACAGGCGGGCCGTGCCCACATGCGTGCGGCGTTTCCAAAGCGACCCGCGTGCCTGTGCCACGCATGACAATAAAAGCGCCCAAAGATCAATTATTATTAAACTACTGACAATTTACTTGAATTAACATTCAACTTGTGTACATTACTCTAATAACGACATTAGTGATGAACTGCAAAGTTTTGGATTTTAACTTTTTGGCACTTTATTCCCTGTTAAACCCAGTCTTGATAAAAAAAAAAAATACCAAGTTTAAAAGGAAAAACTTTAAACTCTTAAGCAAAAAAGAACTGAATATTCCACAGTGTCACTTAAATTTGATTGCCTTGAAACTATTAGATTTGGCAAGATTGAGCCATTTAGATTTAAGGCAATATTTGAGATACCATTCTCATTATGTATGACGATTGGCGTCGATTCGGTGTTTTCGATTAAACTTATTTGACAGGACTCAACTTAATTTAGGCATCCTATACTTGTCTTTTCGAAACAGAGAGAAAAAGACAAAACACTTAAATTAAGTTTAGTTCTGTCAAATAAGTTTAATCATGGAAACCGAATCGACACCAATAAGAAATCTATTAAGAGTAAAATAAACAAAATAACATCATATAAAAAAACATTATTTTACTTAGAGATACTAAATCACCCCAGTTTGAAGATGAGAGCTACGAAGACATACTCGTAGATTGTAATACAGCTGGACGGTTCCAGAGGATCAATGTGCCTGGTGCAGGTGTGAAGCCGGTCCCCTGGGTGCCGTGAAGTCACCGAAGCCCCAACTAACAACCGCGTCGCTGCCTGACTTGTTAACCACATGTTCAGAAAGCTAAAAATGTTCTAGTAAAATCGTGTTACGAGTACTTCAACCGTTTCCTAAAAATTACCTGGAAGAAATCGCTGATAGCGGTAAGGCCGCCTTTGTACATTTTGTAATTTAATTAGCCTTTAAGATTAAAATCTATTTTGATGTTGATGTCCAATAAAATATAATTACTATGCTTTACTCAAGGCAAAAGTAAAGATAGGTAAATCTGTACGGTCTATCATTTTGTGCAGTGTCTTATATTTGTTGAAATCGGACACAAAGCACGAAGATCTTATCAGGGTGTCGATATGAAAAGTATTCCACAGTCATATATAAAACATGATAAAGCATCACTTTATTCTCCAGGCTGATCCTATATAGGCTTGTTTTTGTAAACTTTTTATTAAAATATTTATATATACAATAGAAATTTGTAAGAAAAAACAAGTATGTTCAACGGCAGGTTTTTTATTTAAAAGGGATCTCTTCCATCCAACCTTTAAAATATACATAATAACGGGAGCAGTTACAGATATAAATAGAAATGCAATGTAATGTAACTTTAAAAAATAAATATAGATATATGAAACTCATTAATTATCCGATGTTTTAAATAACGGGCAATAATTACAGTTCGATGAACATTGCGTAGCCATTATGATACTACGAAAATTAACATACGAACCAGTTAAGCAATGTACAAAGCATTGTTCTCGTAATTTGTGAATCTTATTTTATCAAACAGGCTCAAGATATTAGACGAGTATCTGAGCATATAAAAGTGTCCCATGATGTTGTTTATTTCGAAGAAACATTTCTGTTCAATACAGGGTAAAATTAAAGTCGCGGACAAATATCAACCGTCGTTTTTGCTCATGAAACTGAACAACTTTCTCTAAGGAACCAATTCAATCAGAGCAAAAAAGAATTTTGACATTCCATACAAAGTTGGTTAATCAGCTCATCGATTTGTATAAAGAGTCTTTTTTTTTGACAAAGTTAAAATTTGGTCCACGATTTCAATTTCACCCTGTACAATAAGGCATTTTATGTGAGCACCCTACATCTCTTAAGTGCAATCTTCCCTTTGTAAAAGCTACAGTCTCACATAGAACTTTTCAAGCGAACCGTCATATTCTTATGTAGGGGCTTTAAAATATGTATGGCCGTCTTACATATTTTAAAGCTGTTACATAGAACATGCTTGTTAGAGAAAGTCAAGAGGGTGGTAGAAATTCAACGAACTCGCAGTAACAAAAACAAGTGTTTTAGATATGCAGTTGACTTTGCTCTAGGTTTTAAAACAATGAGCTGTAAAAGCGTCAGAAAAAGATCAGAAAAGTACATATCATCTTGAGATAATGCCATGGTTTACCAGTACTATAAAAAGTACTATTATAAAATAAAAAGTAACTACTAACAATGTAAAATTATGTTTACTATTGACAAATAATGGTCTTTATTGAGAGCATTTCATTTTGTTTCGGGGTGATGGTCTGATGCAAGTGGGTTGACCGCAGGACGCAAACAGCCAATCATTGTGAATAAATTATTGTTATGTGAAATATACATACATACATTTGATTGTAATAATGTTTAATATTTGCTTGTAACAATAGGTTTATTTACTGAACATTCAATTAGTGTGTATCACTTATTTTAACTATTGATAAGTTACTACTTCTGAAACACAATTTTAAGTATTTAAAAAATTCGCTTCTAGGTCCTTCATCTATTAACCAATCTATGAATGAATTAACTTTATCCAGTTAACTCAAAATTGAGCACGTATTAGCAAAGTTTTCGGCTAAGTAAGAGTACAAAGGACTAGGAGTATATAGAGATAGAGGAGGCATGATATAGTGGCGGGCTGCGGCCGCTCCCTCAGGAACGATAAACCCTTCCCGACTCTTCCCGTGTACTCTTCTTTATGGGAGGCCCAACGGCCAGCCAGGTGAACAGCAGGTACCTAGCTAGATTGCAAAAGTATTTTCAGAACATGTTTTCGGTCGTCGCGTTGGGTGTTTTTCCTTTGTTACCTATCGCTAAACGGGAGGATATCGGCGCTGTTGCTGGGTCTGTTAATGCGTCCATTACGTCTAGTTGAATGTAGGTGGGCACTTACTTTTTATAGTTTGGGTGGTTTTGAATAGGTAGTGCTAGGTTTTCTTGACGTGACACTTTATTGGTTTACGTTGCCATTTTGCAAGAAATGCGTTTCTAAGGTATTGACTGTGGGTGCCCTTTGTATCGCATAAAAAAATATGTCACGGCTAACAAGTTGTGCATAAATGTCTTGCGCAGCAACATTTATCTTTCTAGTCGTATTAACGACTCATATCGTCCCCACTACTGGAGCACGGGTCTTTTCGCTTACCTTGGGAAGGTTGGTAGAGTTTTTGGGGCTAATAACCTACAGTTTCAGAAGTTTTCAAACCTCCTATAAAGCTTCTGATAAGGACTGCCATCTTAATGACTGCTTCTTAACGACTGCCATCCATTGTAGCAATATTATACAAACCGTCACCCTCAGCTTAACTCGGCTTGGGAAGTACGGTGTCTCTATTTATTGCTATAACTATTTAACCAATAGAAATTTGGTGAAGAGCTTGGACAAAGGGTTAAGAGCTGATCATAGGATAGTTTTATCCCGAAAAACTCATTTCAGTGCTCGTGAGCTGCTAGTAGCTCGCGCACTGCGCATCCTAAACGACAATCATAAAAATGATGGAGACGCGGGCAACAACTACTAAAGTATAAATACGTTCGTTCATACTCAACAAACAAAAAGCAACCATTATTATTTCAGGTGCGAAGGCTTTCTCTTATCGCTTGTTGCACGTTTCCTGTTTGATATCTCGGTGTTTATTTGCAGGTTGCATGATGTAGCCTGCAGTAACGAATACATGTAGTTCCACTCTATACGTTTGTTTGCAAAATATGCAAGTTATATAAAATTTAATATTTCCTCGAAAAAAAAAGAACCTGACGTTACCAAATAATTTTAAAACCGACTACAGAAATACCGTAGTATTCTATGTCAATCTGGACATTGAGATGAATAAATAATGTTGAATGATGCAATCTCGGACTTCAAAATCCATTACACCGTTGTTGTGTACAGGCTTTTAAGAGAAAACGAAAATACAGACATACATACTCGTACCATTACTCTCCACTTGGCCAGTTCGGTAACGATAATAACTACCAATGAATTTGTTTATTCGTTGCTTTAAAGTCCCTGATTTGTTTCCCAAAATGGACAAGTATTTGACAAAAGGTAATTTCTATTAAAATGTAGAATAAACAGTTAATTACTATGCAAATTGGTCGCTGCGATCGGCGCGCTACAATATAGCCGCGATTAAAATATGCGTCGCCTACATTTTCGATAAAACTAGATATTGTACCATTGTCGATAAAACAAACCATATTTATCAGACTATTCCCTAATTTGGTTACATTTAGCAATATATAACAAAATGTTTTGATATTGTTTGATTGATTCAATAAACGACAGTCGGAATTGAGTTAAATTTCTAGTCAGTTATGGTAGTTGGTGTCGGATTATGAAGTAAATCTACAGGTCAAACAGCAGTGACTAGTTCCGAGCGTCTGCTAATCCCTCTAATGAACAGCCGCCCCAGTTAGTTCCATCACAGACGTGTATAGCTAGTGGTATTGGAGTACCAGGGTCGCAGCGCCGCGGAGGATGTCAACATTTGCTCACGAGATTTCGCCTCGGGCCGGCCGGGAAATGACATGCGCTTCTTTATTCGCTCTTTGCAGCCCCGTACTATGCAATTGTATGAGAATTTTCCAATAAAACGATACGAAAGTACAGGGTATGAGTATTCCTCAGCGATATGATTTAGTATTTTTTTTTGTGTAATAAAAAATGTTGCAATAGTTTAAAGTGGACTTTTATTCATGAATTTGGACAACATTGGTTTTGTATCTTTTCATAAATTAAAAAATATATAAATTCTAGTACTAGTAAAAGTCGATTGGAAAAATAAAGATCTAGACCCATGTTAAACTCAAAATCTCCACAGACACCGCTAACTAGAAGAAGCCTGTCCGTGAAATCAAATAAACCATTTTTTGCTCAAACATAGTTTTGCGATTTCAGCAAAATTGTATAACATAAGTTGTTCAGAATCATGCGTGTAAAGGCTGAGAAGAAGGTTACGATTTTTTTACAAATTTTGTGACCTTGTGTGTCATGTAGTCTTCTATTCTAACAAACTTTAAATACATACATAAATGTCACGATTTGTATCGTATATATTACGATGTGTATGTATAAAATGTCAATAGAATAGACGAATTAGTCCTATGTTATACATATGTATAAAATGACAATAGAATAGAAGAATTAGTCTTGGAAGAGTTCCACTGCACAACTGCAAATCGTAACATTTATGTATGTATTTAAAGTTTGTTAAACATCACACGAAACTTAACGTACATGATAACAAAATTGCCAGAACATTTGGCTGCATAAAAATACTGTTATAGCGTATTCATACTAGATAAAAACCTGCATAAAAGTGAAAAATGCTATGCACATTTCTGCAAAGCGCGGTGGCTGAATAGAGTGGCCGTCACCCAACAGTAGGGGCAGAAATCACGACAGCAAACATTGACTTTGGACTTTTACTCTTTTACTCACTTAGTCTAACTCTGACGGCACTGCAAATCACTCCACTCGGAACGAAGAGAAACTTTTAAATTCTAAATTCGCTCTGAATGATTTAAAAGCTTCCGATATGAATCGCTCGATTGAGCCGAAGTAATAATGCCGGACAGGGAAACTTGATTGGGTGCTTACGCTTCCCTCTTGTCAGAACTTGCTCGCTGGATAGACAAAATATTTTTAGTTCGCTAAAGTTTTTTTGCGAAGAGAAGCCGTTTTGTGGCATTTGTACTTTTTGATAATAGTATTTTTTGTATTATATTTCCTTTGTATGTTCAAAGTATTGTACTGAGAAGTGATTATGTCACTGTAAGATAGCATAATCCGTTTCTTATGATTTGGGTATATCCAGGTATATCCGTTAGTGCCCGATGTTTTCCAAAAGACGCTTCACGGTTTTACGGAATAGAACCATCATTATATTGTAAAAATACAGTTTGAATTTCCTACGATCTCGTCATAATGCATCAATTTCGAAACGGATAACGCGATCTTACGGTAACACCTGTACAGAGACAAGATAACAAAATCATTTATTTTCAATCAAATCGCTTTTAGGTACGAATGCACTTAACAAATCCCGACAAACCAATTCAATCAAACAATGTTTCAATCTCTTAATAGTGGGGAAGATAATCATCTACCGTTCGAGTGTAGAGCTCGAGTCAGCGATCGAATGCCAGATGAAGATTGCTCGGGCGGTACCGCTGCACCTGAGAAACGATGTGCATTTAATCTCCTCAGACTTTCTCAAATATCTGCTCATTAACTTGTGTACCCACTTCAGACATCGACGATTTGTTACTGGGAAACGTGCCGATAGAATGAGGGAACACTCGTGGCTCAAGCAAAGGCTTCACTTTTAATTCTGAGTCTGAACTCGGTTATTTACCCGACTGGCCAAGCCAAGAGTAATGTTTTTTCAGAGTGCATGCATTTATTACTGTAGGTAGCTAAAATGGTTTGATGGTGTTTTCAAGTGCGAGATGTCGATAGATACGTCTTGATTGACTTCTGATACATTCTTTGCAGACATTTTTTCATTTTGACTTTTTCTATTCTTAATTCTAACAGGTTAACAACAGCTAAAAGGACAGCTATCTATCTGAATAACTTTTGATTTGTTAATAGTTCCTTCGTAATCAATCAGAAATCGATGAATTACAAAATTATTCTAATAATAATTGTCGATCTAGCAACATCACCAAAAACAATTGAGTGCAGCGGCTTAAAACGATAGCAAGTTAAGCTTTCAGTCTTTTATAGCCAAATCAAGCTAAAGGATGTAAATGACTGGCTCGACCAATTTACATCGGACAGATTAACGTCATAATCGGAGCGATTCCATCGACGGTCGTGAGGACCTGGACGTGGGGGTGGGGGGTGGTGGGGCAATCGGTGCGTGGGGAGGGGGGCATGGCGTTTACGAAGATACTAATAATTTCAGATAAAATGCTAATTTTGTGTTCATTCGATTTAGGTGGGGACGGAGAAAGGTATCTTAGAACTCAGGGTTGGTAACTTGGTAAGAAGTTTTCGTTTTATGACTACAGAGAGGATTAAAAAGTGGTTCTATCTCTATACGAATATTTTTCCGAGTATATTCAAATTCATAAGTTTACGTTGCAAATATAAAATTTAAAAAGTGGGGTTCTTCTGAAAAAGTTACCGGATACCAAGGCTCATCCAAAAACATGTACTCGGTTCATGAAAAAAAAACTTTACGTACTAATTTTTTTTGTGAAATAAGTAGTATTAGTTCCTTGAGTAAAGTTACTCATGGCTACAGTTAATTATATTTTTTCAGATATTTCAAAGATTCAGGTCCCTATATTATTACCAAGATACCGTTAACCGAACCACTGACGTTTCACAAAAGGACCTGCCAAAGCGATTGGGTATATTAACCTTAACCTCGACAAATTTGTTTGATTGTGCCCAATTCTCGACCTAAGCAAACTGGCGTGAGTGAGCTCTTGCCATATTGATTCAGCGCTACAATGAGTGTTTTCGGAACTAAGATAAGAGGAACGTGACTACAGCCTCCGCCGGCGGACCATCTCTGTGGACCTTTATATTTTACACTTAGCACCTTACAAGTATTGTACCGTAGGGGGTCGTTTTCAACGTTTGACTTGCACCTACAAAGTTATACAGGAGGAAATTTTATTCGTTTCCTTTCCGTTTATATAAATTTTTTAGCTTTTGCTAATAAAACTAAATAACTTTGACCGTGATAAAGGGGTGGGGGGTTATCAGGGTCACTGTCGTTTAGTAACTATAAGTAGCTATACCAAAGCCAGAGGGAAAGCTCCACGTCAATATTTGTCCGAGCGGCTTGCGGAACTTATTTGTCGAGTAATAGTCGTTTCTATATCATACTCTTATGAAACATACAGATTGCTTGCTGATTTACCATTGTCGTATGGGGAGTAGTTCAAGCTTTTTTGTTTCCTATCATATGAGTTCTACAGACAGTATTTCAGTTTTATGAGCATCTTATATTTATACATGACCCCAGTTAACATAATATAATTAGGTTAAAATAGTTTTGTTTGTTTGTTTGTTTTGTTCATTACTAACATAGTATGTAAGAACCATTGTTACTAACTTGTATGGACCCTGTAGACCGAATAAATAATTTAAATAAATAAATAGAAAAGAAACAAATAAAGGTTCGACCTGTATAAGTACCTTTAGTTTACAAGGGAATTTGTTTTCGTGAAAAAAAAAGAGGTTGGAGAGATTGGGGTGGACGATTTATACCAATCGGTATGCTCCCTTAGTTACTTCCCCAAACATTGACCGTCTGTAACTTATACTCAACTTTAGAAGTTTCAGCGCGGCGGCATTGGCAACATTTTTGTTCTAAATTCAAAATATGCTACCATGAATAGTAACGAATATATCGATTTTTAGCTCTGACAGAGCAACGCTTACATTTATACCTTGTTTAAATTTAGATATGCATATGTCGCAGTAAGATGGTCAAAGCTGTGATATAGTTATATCCCTAGGGATATAGCTATATACCGTAAAATACTTATATGAAAGCGGTTCTCTTATCTTACTAGGAATATGACTACGATACGAGCACGATCTAGTAAAAAAACTATCTTACTAAACTAATCTAGTAATAAACGTATACTGTCTTTAATTTGCACCACTGTAATTAATTTTTAATGAACTGCTTCAACCAAATATCTTTATTATTACGAAATCTTCACAAACAAAACAAACAATGTTATAAGTAGTAATTAAAATAATAAATATTAATAAAAACAATCAGTTTTTAAATCAACAAATTATAATAGTATAATTTAGGGACATTATAAAAATGTTGTACATAATAAACGAGTACCGAATCAAGTAGTACAATAATTCGATATTTTAACTTTTGTTAAGACAAGATCCATAATCCTGAGATTTGGAATTACGCTCTCTGCACCCCGCTTCGACAATTATTTCACTTGATTAATCTAGTAATATAATTATATTACTATTGCATTAACGTGTCATAGTTATATCCCTAGTAAGATAGTTATAAACAGTTTACGTACACCTATGTTACGGTATATAGTTATATCACTAGAGATATAACTATATCACGGCTTCAACCATTTTACTGCGACACATAAATAAAGACTCTTTAGTCTGAGATAGACAGATTTGGATTTTTATGACATATGCAAGGTCAATTTTTAAAAGTCAACCCGTTATCAATTTTTAGAGAGAATTGATTTTTTTGTTGTCATATTTGACCCAAATAATAGCCTGTATATGTATGTGTATGTAGACCCGCAACAACAAATCATCTTGTATATACGATACCAACAAAGAGTTTTCTATTCTCTTCTATTCTACTGAATAAATAAAAATCAAGTCTTGGTTGTTGGTATTTTTCAAAACGACGCTACCTACCATAATTTCGAAGTGCTGCCTGATAAACAAGTAAATTTTCAAAACAACTGTTTGAAAAGTAGTACTTTACATGCAAGTTAGTAAATATATATAATATTAACGGCTTTAAAGTTAAAATTAACACCTTGTAAACACTTTTTTTAAATTTTATTTAACAAGTTTATTTTTATTTCCCTCCTTTTTTACAAAAAGTAATTGCGTACTCGCGACAATGGTAAGCCGTCGCCGGCATTTCGGGATCATGTTATTATAACAACCCATTACAATAACCTTTTCACAATACAACCCTTGTATCACAATCTACTGTCAAATGTCCTGAATTAGAAATGCTAGGAATAAATATTATCTACATAATTTTATTAAGATTTTTTTATTTATCTAATCAGTTATTATTATAACAAAGAAATATGATAATTTACATTATAAAGGTATTGTTAAAGCTTAAAAGGTTTGTCTCAACAGCGATCTCCAGCCTCAGTCCTACGGCGAATAGCACACTGAGGCGGTTTCCAACCGCGGCGGTGGCCGCCGCGGTTGGAAAATGTACTAGAATGTATGTAACCGCGGCGGCTACCGCCTGGTACGCGGTTGCCCGCCAACCGCGCTAGCCTTGCACACGGGCTAGCCTTGCACACGGGCTAGCGCGGTTTTCATACATTTCTATACATTTTCCAACCGCGGCGGCTACCGCCGCGGTCAGAAACCGCCTCCCGTGTGATAATCGCCTACATGAACTTAAAAATTAACAAAAGTTAACAAAGTTGTTAACGATAACTAACATAAAAAGTTCGTAAACATAAACAGGTTTAATGGTAGGTATGCAGAAAAAAGTTATAAGAAAATATAGTGCGATGGTACGGCAAAAATACCAACCAATAGTAATACATGTTATAGCATCGTTCGCAAATCCGAGTTCACCTTATACATACTATTAAAAAAATAAAAGTGGTTTTGAATATGAAAATTCTTAACTAAAAGTAGTTCTAATAAAATAAATGACATTCAAAGTTACTTTTGATTTAACTGTGCGTTTGAAAAATGCTTATTAGATCGTCGTAACTTATTGTTCTCTGTTAGGTTTTCCTCAAGGGGTTTTGGAAGATCTCGATATTTCAAGATATGTGAAATATATCACGGTAAATATTTCAGGTAGTTAGATATTTCACGGTAAATACACTACTGCTGAGTTAGAGAAACGCAAGTTGAAAACGAAGAAACGTTGCAATGTATGAGTTAGAAACAAGAACAAACTTTAAAGAGAAATTTAAAGCTGATGTTTGCTTAATGTACCTACGAGTAGGTACCGAACTTCCAGGGAAACTAAACAGAACCTCAATTTCTCACAACTTTATAAAAAGAGAGTTTTAAGGTTATAACCAGATTAATGTTTGGCGACCGAAACTACTTCGGTGGAACTTCGCAACGGGGTTGGAACCGTACGTATATTTTGTATTATTTTTAACGAACCGTATGCCTTCAGAATTCATTAGCTTTGAAAGTTTGCGAGCGAAGTCTCGCCAATATACGCAAGTGGCTTATTTAAGTAGAGTTTTTATTTATGATCGTTTCCCGGAACTGTTTCCTGCTCTAATATAATTAATGTGGTGAAGCAGAAACATTTTCTGATTTTCAGTTCCTTTTATTAATTTGTTATTAGTTCTACTTTGTTACTAATGGGCGGTTTTCTACGATATGTTTTCATTAATTTTTAAGTAAAAAAGAGCGCTGCATTTTTTGCCTTCCATATCCATACAGAGTGTACTTTCGATAAAGTGAACAAACAAAATAAGGTTGACTGGAAGAGATCCCGTAAGGAGATAAGTCCGCCATTGTATATTACTCCTGTTAAAGTTTTGTACATATTTTATTTTATCAATAAAGAGTTTACAAACAAACAAACAAAAGAGTGTGATAAGAAAAATATTAAAAGAACCCTAAAAACTGTTTAAGTGTTAAAATTTAGTTTTTAAGTCATAGTTATAATAATTAAAAACCTGATAGTGGTATTTATAGCATACGGCCGCGGCCGGCGCGGCGGCGGCGGCGGCGCCGGCCTCCTCTCTTCGTCGACTGCTACGTACGTAGCGCGTAGTAACTTCAGCATTAAGCTCTCTTTAATTTGTAGGTATCATATTTTGAGTGTACATAATATGTTGGTTCACTCATTTTATTATATGGAAGTTAAAAAAGAAGTTTACACAATTTCTTACCACATTAATTTGTAATTATGTATACTGATCCATGTATATCTTATGTATCCGCGTAAAATAATCGACAAAATCGCGTAAAACACGTTAAAAACCGACTTCAGTCGTAACAGCTACAATTTTGCTATGTTTTTTTGTTTTTGTTGATATTGTAGATAAAATTTATATGGGACCACCTCTGATGTATATTGTATACCTACCAAACAAAAAAAGAATCATCAAAATCGATTCATAATTGGCGGAGTAATCGCGTAACATACATAAAAAAGACATACAGTCGAATTGGGAACCTCCTCCTTTTTTGAAGTCGGTTAATAAATAATAAAATAAATAAATAAACGTTAGGTTTAATACAGTGGGAGCAGAAGCGGAAATGGCTGGAATCGGGACAAAAAGGATTTTCTCGCCGACAGGCAAGACAGTGGACTTGATTCCCGGTGTGGACAGTTGTCCAGTTTGCCGCAAGTGGCCCGAGTGAAATGTGGTTTTTGTAATTTAAAATGCAATAAAAATCCTTTTTTTACATGTAAAAGATATGTCAGACTTTTTATCTTTTTATATACTTTTAAAAACAATTGTTTATTTTTTAGATGCCCGCGGAAACATGTCAGTTTTGCTTTATTTTTTTTCTTCAGACGGCGAAAATTTTCTTGAAAACGAAATCTCTAGGTGATTTTCAGAGAATATAAGCTTAAAATGTATAAATTGCATATTCACTAATAATAATAAGCTCTATGATGGTTACTTCCAGACGACTTATAAACTTGAAATAATCCTAAAATCATCTCAACCGAGGTCTACTCTGTATCGAGTGCCAGCGAACAACCTTAACTGGATTTGTTGTAAAAGTTCATGAAAGTGGCGCTCGTAAAGTCTAACCCTGTCTACACAAACGTCAGCTTCACGTAATCTGTCATGGTGAGTTTTTTAGGTTTGGAAGTTAACAGGGCGTCTTCTCTACATATTTACTTTTGTTCAATGACTTTGGAATTCTAGACTCGCCATACAAAACTCTAATCAGTTGTAATGTTTAGTAGTGCGAGTAGAATGTCCAGTTGAATGTTTTTTCCCACGTGATGGTAAGTGATGACTGTTGAATTGTTGATAATACCGAAAGAGTTTACCAAGATTCCCAAGCGTAATGGGAAATTTAAACGATGAAAATCCTTATATCCATACCGGAACACATCAATGCTCTTAACATTGATGTCTAGCGGCAAGACTTCTGTATCTATTTCGTCACATTCTCTATCGAGCTATATTAGAATATAAATGAAGATAATTATTGTTGGCGTGTCTCTTCCCCTCCGCTTGCGCGTCCTGTGCTGCTTCCAGCTTTGACATTAGAGACATTCCAGCTTTGGCTGTAGCAGGCCCGTGTCTTATCCGTACCGTACCAGTTCCGTGGCCCGTTCCGTCCCGTTCTCGCCCAGGCCCAGCACTCATTAAGCAAATCGGATGGCGATACCGACGGCGTCAGCGCATCCTATTAGCTCGGCAAATGTTTGGCGATCCAATCACTAAGGATGAGCCCCGTCACTCACTGATAGCCGATTACGCTTCTATTTAGCATTCGGAGGACCTACGGTGCGTAGGGAAAGATAATAGCTTCTAAAGCTGAATTTTCTTGACAAAACTTTTAAAATGAATAAAGGTATTTTACTGTAGGATAGGTAGATACTTGTTTACGTAGAAATACTTGCATCGAATACGTGTTATCAGTAATCCTTGCTAAAAGCCTGTAAAATTACAGTAATTAGAAACTTTAAGGCTCAACCCGGCTTATCAAGTATCAAAATGGAACAACTTCACGCAAGTGTATCAAAATTTACCTCAAGATTTATGGATAAAAACCTTTCGGGGTAGATGTGAAACCGCAACGTAATTTAAAGCGTATAGACCCAGAGCCAGATCCCGAAATTAGATCGTTATCATTCCGGCGCCGTCGTCGCGAGATCACCAGTTATGAGCCAATACAGCCGCCGAACAGAATATATTTGCTTTATACCACGCGGTTGACCTTCGTCACCGATATTGCCTTTATACAAGGAAATATTTTGGAAATTCTTAAGCACCGCCCGCTTCGTATTCCTATCTTGCCTGGACTCGATGTTTTTCACTATTTTTACTTATTTGTGCCGCTTAACCAGAGCCACATGAGAAAATTGGAAACCTTTAAGTCAACGCGATAGCAATTCGGTAAAGCGTGGGTCGTATTAGAGATTATTCCATTCTAACGCCTTAATACTTGCGCGTGTTTACTTACACTGAGCCGTTGAGGGAATTTGAATCAACTCTGTTAGTAGTGTTATTTGGTTACGATGATTATATCCAATTTGGCTCGCTTTATTTTCTTGAATAACATTTAATTACTATTAAATAAGACGTATTGCAGTGGAACAACTCTTTCAAGATGTCTATTGCTAAAAAACCTGTAACGTAGAATGCATCATCCCTGGTCAACTTCTATATCCGCTGATATTAATGCCCTTGCCGAAGAATTTCTGGTCAGTATGCTACCAGAATGTAACGGTAGCAGATTAAAATTTTATGTTCTTTAAAAGCCTCATAAATGTCCACCGCAGCAGCAGTGATAAGCAAACGGCCATAATGCGGAGCAGGCGCAGCATACGTCACGACGACGTCAACCACACACATCGCGACAGGAGGCCTCTTTGTCCGCCGGCTCTTTGTGAGAGAATTCCAATTTATACGTCATAGTCATCGTACACCTACAAAAAAGAAACCGTATCGATTCATTGCAGTATGGAGCAATACCACATCACTATTGTGTGCCAAACACAGTCCGTCAAACATTCTGAATACATGCATCCCGAATGTATTCGATTTGTTTTAGATAGTTCTTTCTGTGTTGAGGTTAATAAATGTTGTATTATTTGCCCCGTTGCGTTTATCCTCGTTGCAGTGCAGTGCGCAGTGGCAGTATTCATGTGTAATTCATGCCGGAGTACGCGACGCATTCCAAATGTAATTTCACACGTGGACCGTTCTCTAATGTAACTAACCGCTAATTAACTAACGCCGCTCTAAAATAATTAGTTACTTATCAACAAAAAAACAACTACTTTCTGTGAGCTTAGTGAAGGATGGAAATCGTTTTCCTTTACTGGATAGAAGTACCTACAATAAGCAGTAGCTAATAAGTATTTTCCAATGCAACGACGCTCCTATCCCTGCTCGAGTAGTTAAGAGGCTTAAAGAGAAAAGGATGTAAAGTATGAAATCAATTGGAACGGACTTTTCCGTTATTAAAGGAAGTCGGGAAGAAAGGACGCCGTGTCCTCTCTAATTAGAAGTCGCGACTCGAATTTTCAATGCGCCCCCTTCGCCCCACAGAGGGCTAGTGTCCTTTGGTTCTAAAAGAACGTTGTAATAATTCAATTTTTTAAACTAGGTACTTATTCATACAAGCTTTTGGTACACTCCATGCATGATGGCCTTCATGCAAAAACATTTGCTTTCTATAGTAGCTGTCTGTGAAAAATTGTGTGATAAATTGAAGCAATTTGTGATATATTAGAAAATATGTACGGATTATCTGACAGAGATGGGAGTCTTCGAAAGTTCTCCTATTGATACAAATATACGATAATTACCACTACTTACACTGCTAACTAGTAGTTAAATTTAATTAATAGACAAAGTGAACAGTGTAGGCCGTTGAGTCCCATTGCGTCTACATTGTTGAAGTTTGGATTTCTTCCTATCGTATAGACAGACGATATTTTTTAAACTGTTTCTGTAACTTTTAAGGTACGAAAGTTAGGCCAAACGAGTGTCAGTTCCAGTTTATTTTACTTCGACATGAACATATACTGCTCAAAAGAAAATAAGGGCCACCAGGCTTTTTGTTATATCATTAGACCATCATTGTTAGACCCCTATTGAGCATTATTTGAAACATTTATTAGCTTAAATTGTAAACAATAGCATTATTTTATTAAAACGTAAATAAATAGATTACATTTATTATTTTTATGATATAACAAAAAAACCTGCTGGCCGTTATTTTCTTTTGAGCAGTATATATGTTACAAAAGGCCACTGACGATGAGACGAAATGTAACCAGAGCACAAACGCCACCTTTGCCCACTAATGGTGAACTGAAATAAAAGTTTTATATTTACGGTGCGTGGCTCTTCTTTTGAATGAAAATTTATACTTTTTCTTCACGTTATTCAACTCAAACCTAACACCGACAGAAGTTTTGGGTGTGTTTAATAACATTTCTGTTCTTTTAAGTCTAAAATCAGTACGTACTGTGTTGTTCTGTGTTCTTTCGCTTACCTAATAATTTGAGAAGTATGTTTGGCCTTTGTTTCTACATACCTATGTGATCTTTGGGCTTAGTGAAGAATCTGTATGATGATCCCCTATTAAAAGCTTACCGATTGCATGTGAGCAGCACTAAATTTTAGAGAAGCTAATCTAGATTAACATTGGCATGTTTAGGTATGCGACGTTCGAAGTGTCTTTAAAATCATTTGTTATTGTGGCAATAAAACGGTGGATTAGAGCCGTCAACGGGAACAGCTTTGAACTTCAAGCACGCGGCTTCCGGCAGCGACTGCCTGCAAGAGTAATGATGCTTAATTTTAATAATGCTGGGATGGAGTCGGCCGCGTCGCCGCCGCCCGCGCCGCCGCCGCCCGGCCGCACGCCCGCCCGGCGCGGCGCGTGATCAGAATACCCAACTAGCCCCGATATTGGAAGCCTGCGACGCCAACCGAAAGTCTGACGATAAATTTAGTTATTACTTGTGAAAATAGACGGAAGGAGATCGCTAACTTGTCGTCGTGAGAAGATAATGGATCATTCCGAGGGATGTTTTTAGTTACTTTACGAAAAAGACCACGTTAAAAGCCCCTTTATGTGAGGAGTTTTCAAATTAGAAGATGCGTATAGCACATCAATGTCCTTTGAAAAAGAGACGGGTGATTCTTAGAAATGGCGGAGGGGCTGAAATTAAAGTTCTGTCATTTTCTCGAAGTAAAAAAAAACCTGTTACGAACTTCCCATCTATACATACACGGCTTCCGTTACATTTTACTGAACACATTTGTAGACAGGATGTATCGTTTAAATAAAGCGGTCAAGTGCGTTTCGGGCCACGCGCAGGGGGAAACGTTTCGGAGCTCACTAGCGCTCAAGGATTTTAATTTATTTTTATTAAACTACAGAAGATAAATAGACTTCCTTTTGTTTGCGAGCATTACACCATAGGGTGGTATTTTAGCGAAAATTGCAAGCATTGAGAATATCTTTGTATAGTTATAAATGGGAAAAGTGCTATAAAAGTGGCTAATTTTATACCACCCTATGGTGTAATGCTCGCAAACAAGAGAAAGTCTGTGTATCTTCTGTAGTTTAATAAAAATAAATTAAAAACCTCGAGCGCTAGTTAATTCCGTGACGTTTCACTTTAACTTATAAAGCCTACTTAGGTGTGACAGTTTTCCTTTGAACTTCATTATATATACTACAGCCGTGATTTTTTTCACATTTGTATAAACAATCGTTTAGCTGACAGGGGTGACATGACTTTAACAAAAATTGGAACTTTAAAGTTTAATATTTCGAAAACGGATCCCTGAATCGAAAAATGGTTTTTACTAACCCAAAATATTTTTAAAATAAAAGACCTATCCAACGATATCCCACACCATGTGATAGTCGAGAAATAATATTTCATCCCCACTTCACGTGTAGGGGTAACCAGAATTATTTTAAAGATTTTATTTTAACACTATGTCGGCGTGATTAATATGTATATCAGTGCCAAATTACAGCAGTACAAATAGTCTCTGAGCTAAGCCGCAGACAGACAGACAGACGGACATGGCGAAACTATAAGGGTTCTTTGTTGACTAAGGAACCCTAAAAAAGCACCGCTTGTCTATACATGAGCAATTTTATTTTTGGAAATGAAAGTAAATAGTTCAATACATCAACGTTCATGCGTCAACGAACTTGTTCATACTCGTAACAAATAATTTTACCATTTATATTATTTAGTGTGCAAATAGGGATGCAAATTTAACAAAATGGATGCGGACGCTTCCGGCGAAGACTCGGTCACCGGTCTCTGTATATGCTAATATTTTATAAGCAGCAGGGCTGGGCAAAATACACATCAAGTAGTAGTTAAGATACTAATTGTAAATACAAAATGCTCATGCATGAGGTATTTAAAATATTAAATACTAAATACTTTTTCTGGTTGTATTGAAAATACAAACAACAAAATACTATTTAATGGCTTTTATTTGAAATACAAAATACAAAAATACAAAATACATTACTGAAATGCCGAATTTGCTTTAAGAAACACTAGGATTTCAAATGTTTTTCCGATAAACAACCACTACTAGGGCAATGAATGTAACCAGCGCTCACGCTGCAGCTTGAGAAAACAGCCACTTCACTTCCCAGGAAGAGCATAGACTGGTGTTGAATTCGATAAAAAGCTGCTTGATATTTGGCTAACCATCCAAAGTGCTTCAATCATTCATGAAGCTAATAAATTGTAACTCTACTTTTGATATTTGGGGCTGATCAGTGTCTTTATTCATATAATTAATGAAATCATTACCATCTTGCGTACTGGTGATGCTTCTTCTACTTTCTTAAGCCATTTTTAGGGTTCCGTAGCCAAATGGCAAAAAACTGAACCCTTATGGATTCGTCATGTATGTATGTCTGTCCGTCCGTATGTCACAGCTACTTTTTTCCGAAACTATAAGAACTATACTGTTGAAACTTGGTAAGTAGATGTATTCTGTGAACCGCATTAAGATTTTCATACAAAAATAGAAAAAAAACAATAAATTTTGGGGGTTCCCCATACTTAGAACTAAAACTAAATTTTTTTTTCATCAAACCCATGGGATCTATGGATAGGTCTTTAGAAAATATATTGAGGTTTCTAATTTTTTTTTTTTCTAAACTGATTAGTTTGCGCGAGAGACACTTCCAAAGTGGTAAAATGTGTGTCCCCCCCATTTAACTTCTAAAATAAGAGAATGATGAAACTAAAAAAAATATATGATGTACATTACCATGCAAAATTTCACCAAAAATTGGTTTGAACGAGATCTAGTAAGTAGTTTTTTTTAATACGTCATAAATCGTAAACCGCAATTTACCTACAACGAACTACAAGAACTTTTATATTATTATGTTACTTGCTGCTATGGAACCCTTCATGGGCGAGTCCGACTCGCACTTGGCCGCTTTTTCCGCTTCAAATGATTAAATAATATAAAATCCGGATACAAAGTCCAAAAGGATTAATCAATCTTTCAAAATGTTTTTGACCTAACTATATTTTGGCATAGTATTTTGATGGAAATGTATTTTCAGCACAAAGTATTTGAAATACTAATCACAAAATAAGTTTGAATGGACTAATTAAAATACAAAATACATTTTAGATGGGTATCTGAAATATAAATACAAAATACGTTTTTCAACTACATGTAATTAAAATACTGCCCAGCCCTGATAAGCAGGTATGCATTACTAATATGTTTGCCAATTCGGAGTAATGGTACATATTTGGGAGTCAGAAAATACAATACACCACCATATTTTTAAAATGTATCTATTCAAACCATACAAAAAATATCAATCAATCTCTATCTATCAATCTACTATTGTATTCAAAAATGTGCGTTTGAGATTTTAAGGGGTTACTCAGAATCAAGTAAAGAATATAGAAAAAATATTTTAAAAATCCGATCTACTATTTTTTTTCAGTTTCCTATTCTAAATCTGAATAGTGAATTAAGAATTTATATGGGGACCTAAAAAAAATCAGATCGAAATTTTTCCATATTTTTCCTGTATCCTGTACTTGATTCTTTATTCTTTATTAACACCTTTTTATACAATACTTTTTCACAAAATAATTGTCTTTGGTCCGTTTCTGCCCCATATTCTATTATAGAATAAAATTAAATGGAAATGACTACTGATAACCGTACTGTATGAAGCTGGTTAAAAAAACGTAGCACGAATAATTGTTATGTTTTTAATTCGTGTAAAACAGATTATGAAAAATTTGTGTTGATGACTAATACACACAGATAAAAGGCAAGGTGTTTTTTTGGATTTGTATTCTAAAGATAATTCCTTCACAAATTAAATTATTATTATTTATAGACTTTCTGCATTTTCTCTAAAAGTTGGGGGAGGGGGGAGGGGGAATTGCTATTATTGAACTGACACCCACTACTGACAGTCAAGGTGGAACATTTTGATATTGGTGCGAATTTAAAATTTTCCAAGGATTTTCGTGATTTACGGCTCCACGTGTCACTATTTATCACGATAGTTCTATTTTGCGAAAATTTTACAATATTTCGTACCTATTTTAATGTCATTTATCAAATAGACGTCGCCACTTTAAGATATTATGACAAAATTATTAAGAATATGACTTTTCGCAGCTTTTGGTCACTTTGTCGTCAAATTGTCCTAAATTTTAAAAGTAATATTTATAATTTATAAAAATGTATAAAATGAAGTTAAATGTAACGTAAATTATAAAAAAAAACTCGATAACTTTCCATATTCATTCACTCATTCATTATCACAAAACAATAATGCGTTTCTGGGTATTGAAGGGTAAAGACAGGATGTATTCCGAGCACAAACTAGACTGTGTAGAAGGGGAAAAGCAGCAGAGCTTTCATTTTCTTTAGTTATTATCATTATTATAAATTTTAAGAAAGTTTTCATGCACTAAGATTTGAGACAATTTTATATTTTTGTCATCGTTCCGAGAGACTCAATCCGAGAGAGTCAATTTTACACCGTCCGTCATAACCCAAATATACCTTACTTTTTTATTCTGTTTTCTCATCTTATGGCGATTAAATGGCGAAGCGGCTATGAACTAAGAGAACAGCAATCGTCTGATATATAAATCATTTGTATAATGCTCTTTTTACCAGAATTTAGTCATTTATAGATAGATAGATAGATAGACACATTTATTGCCTCTACGTTTTTTTTTCGTTATGAGCTTACTATTTCTACACAGAACAACATAGCTTACTAAGCACGTCGCGTCGACAGCTTACTTATACTTATATTTAGTTTTCTCCGATAGTGAGGTACACAATAAACGAGCGCGGAGGCAGGTAACAATATTTTCCACGGCAACAAATTGAATAAACACATCAACGTGTTCCTTAAACGTCGAAAAGACAACTCCTATAGAGGCTTGGGTGATAAATATACCCGGAGATGGAGCCAGTCCTTGCTTAGGGTTTACTACCCGACCTCCTGACTAGAATTTACTAGGTCACAGGGAATTTAGTTTTACGTGACGCGATTTACACTTAACTAAGATTAAACTCCGTTTAGTCTAGTTGGTGCACGGTTAACGAAAAATCTAACAAACTGACGCTCTAGCTTATTGTTTCTGAAAAAGGAAGTGATGACGTTATTGTTAGGTTGTCGCCGTATAATCAGAAAAAAATCATGTTCCATTTAAAAAACCTTGAAATTTATTTATTTTAAAATACTATTTATTTAGTTTAAAGAGTTTTGGCTTTAATGGACAGACGTAGGGACGGTTGGTGCCACTGTAAAAAGGAGCTTTGTCCGACTTGCCTTTTTTTGTGGTTTTTTAACAGTATTTTCCAATCATCCGGATTTTAGCAATGATACGTGTTAGTGTGATTATATTGCACGATGGGACAGTGAAGCAGTCGTAGCTTAGTTTTCGTTTCCGTACTTCGCAAAACACGTTTAGCCATATTCTTGCCGGCTGCTATCACTAGATGGCATACGTTTAATCATGTCAGAGGTTTTATAGGTGGTTTGAAATTTTCTTATACTGGGGTTGGCCACTAGAGCCCCACGACTTCACTAATCCAGACTTGTTGTCCGTGCATGGAGTAAAACGTAACCTTCAGCGGTATTGAAAGAGACCCGTGCCCAGCAGTGGGGATGATACGATATAGTTGCTAACATAACTGCGAGATACGCAAGTAGGTACTTTGCTACTCATCAATAGTTGAATTAAAATTCATGTGTTGTATAAATATTTGAATAAGAGAGAAAAAAAGGGAATCGAGACGACTTATTTAGTATCTATTAGTATGACAGTTCCGGGGAAAAGAAAATATGAAATATTGTTCTCTAAATACCTCTTTTATGAAATTTCAGTCTAACTTATCCGGTTGGATTTTCATTATATGTAAAAATTATTTTATTAAAAATAGTATACAAAATACAATAAATATATGAAATTTCGAACATTTTAAGAACATTTTTTTTACATTTGATAACTAGCAGTCAACTACTGGGCTGAACTCTGAACTCTCCAAGAAAATAACCTAAACACGTCTACATGTAAGTATTTGAGATGTACGCAAATTCCTGGCGGGGTCACGTATAGGCCTCTAATACAATTTGTTGGAGACGCGCCGTTGCCGTCCGCGGAATGCAAACTTCTTGCTCCAGCCTCCACCATCCTCCAGCCAGCTCCAACACATGACGATTATACACAATTTGCCGATACCACACGCGAGAAATATTGAACGGCCGTATTGGGACATTGGCATTCAGTAAA
This sequence comes from Coleophora deauratella, assembly GCA_958295455.1. NCBI lineage: Eukaryota > Metazoa > Arthropoda > Insecta > Lepidoptera > Coleophoridae > Coleophora > Coleophora deauratella. The sequence goes on from OY282388.1 coordinate 7,230,706, forward strand.
CAAGGGTGCTACGTGGGGGTAGTTGAGTTATGCTGTTTTCTGTTGTTGTTTTTGAGAAAAGACATTTTCCTTGTAATAAAAAAAGTTGACATAAGGTGGCTTTAACAATAAATAAATAGTATAACTTAAAAACGCCTTGTCATGTACAAACGACATTTATTATGTACTATGTATCGAATACACAAGTCGAATTCACTTCAAATATCGTACGTTTCTTTGTCCACCGGTGGATAATGGAGACTGCATTTGGGCAAACGTAGCGTGGGACGACCCCGGCTAGATGGAGCGATGGTTCGGCAAGGTTGCTATAAGTGGCATTCCTTGGGGGAGGCATATGTCCACCAGTGGACTAATACAGGCTGATCATGATGATGATCCTATGTTACTCGTTCGTTATACGTAGGTATTACTAAATGGACGTGAAAAAACACAAACACAAAGAGGAGGACTCAAAGATGTTAACTTCCTTCTGCATTACGACAGAAAATGTAATAACTTTAATACAACACACAGACTGTGCACTTCTAGAGGAATCGTCTTGAGTAAATATCTAATGCTCATTTGTGAACGATGCAGGTAGTCGTTACATAGTAGAGCAAACTTAGAACTACGTTCTGGGAAATAGATATGAATATATCGTACTGTAACTAAGTAAAAATGTATTCGGTATGTGTGTAGTATAGTTTATTATATGTATATTGATATTTATACTTCAATAATTAGATATAAATACAGATTGCCGTCTTTTGGAAAACCCACGAAAATGAAACAGATAATTTTTTAAGAAATAATCAACTTTTTTTGCAAATTGTCTATGGGATTTCGCTGATAAAATATTGACGAAAATTGTCATGCTGTATATTATTTTGAGGAAAAAAACAGCAAAAGCAAGAACATCCCTAGCCACGTACGCATAAGTCTCACGCTACGCGCCTCTATTGACTAAACAGCGAATGGGGCGAGGAACGAACAAAAATTATTTTAGTCGGAGAGCTTAAATATTGATGGATTTATGAAGGCCCTCAAAATTATGACAGACTTGAGCCAGCGGCGGCTTTATTGAGCGGGTCTCGCGGCCGGATTTATCGCGCTGTATCGGGCGGGATCACTCTGTTGTTTCGCCCCTACCGTAAATACTGAGATTGAACATTATCCGTGATAAATTCGATAAATACTTTAGCTTTGTTACAAGATTAATTCACAATATGTATTATCGTTCCATATAAATTAGAAATTTAGACAGATTAGGTAAGTAGATTATTGTTTTATTAATTACTAGCGACCCGGCCGGCTTCGTACAGGTGTAATGTATTATATAATATAACCCTTCCTCTTAAATCACTCTATATCTATTAAAGAAAACCGCATCAAAATCCATTGCGCAGTTTTAAAGATCTAAGCATACATAGGGACAGACAGACAGCGGGAAGCGTCTTTGTTTTATACTATGTAGTGATTTTCATGTTATATATGTTGGGGGAGGCCTTTGTCCAGCAGTGGACGTCTTTCGGCTGATAGATATATGTAATAAGAACGAGGATAGATTTTGCGTAAGTGTAAGTTTAGTTAACTATGAAGCGCAGACAGTCAAGTTACAAAAGTATAAGTAAGACAAAAATCTTTGAATTCAGTATAGGTATAGGAAGAGTACTTTAAAAATAACTGAAGAAGCGATCCCAATATTATACATTTAGTAAGAATAGGTAAGTAGATTATTGTTTCATTAACAGTAACTTTCTACAACAATATAAAAATAATAATAAAAAAAAATCATGATAAGGTCGAGGTTTTCGTGGTTTTTGCACATGTAAGTTTAGTTCACTATGAAGCGCAGACAGTGACAAAACTATACGTAACACAAAAATCTTTGAATTCAGTAGGAAGAGTAGCTAAACTTTTAAATAGCTGAAGAAGCGATGCCAATACTGTACATTCATATGTCTGACGAAGTTAATAAAAAATATTCAAAGAGAGTAGTCACTCTCGAAGTAAATAATTTGCAGCAAAAATATAAGTTGCGAGCTTTAGAGGGACAGCGGCGGCGTAGTTCGAGGTGCGAATAAACTTCGAGTGGAAAACTTAACCATTTGTACCGAGCATCCGCGCCTGTGCCCCGAGGCCGGCCATTTGGTTAGAGAAATGTTAATACTTATGCATTCATGCAAAATTTTACTTTAACACCCCATAAAGTCCCCTATTCCGATGCCAAGGAATAAAATAAAATATACTTCAGCAAATACTTACCAACCAATCAATTAAATTATTCGTTAACTTTGTATTAGGTAGAATAAAAAAGACGACTTAAATGAAAGAATGTGCAAAGTATCTACTTAAATACACATGTTGTTTTTATTGGTATCTACTTGTATGAACAATTCACGCGATAAGCTTTATGAAAGAAAATAAAAAATAGGGTTGTTGACTGCTTCAAAAAATATTTCCATTAATTCATTCAAAAATTATAAGATTAAAATGACAGATATTTTTTCTATCACCCGATATTATGTGGTCGTAATTTTTACCGCATTTTCTCTCGCTTATGTTATTGTATACTTCATGTCTTTGACAACAGACGGGTACCAATTTTATTTAGAACATTTGCTACTGTTAGTATTTGTTTACGCAAAATCCAGTTTTAGGTAGTGCCGATCCTTAACTAAATATCAAAATGCTCGATTAATTTATTTAAAGAAGCGAATAGTCATTAACACCACAGAAATATTGATTTATTTGCAAACTGAAAACAATCCCTACTTCTTACTAATTGTTACCTTACTAATAACATTATAAATGTGAATGCGACTTTATCCTTCTTTTGTGTCGTGACGAAGTAAAACGGATAGTCATGATTTTTGCACAGAGATAGCTGAAAGGTCGGAATGTGATACTTACTGTATTATATTTTATCTTGTACAAAGTCGAACTCTCTCGGGAGTTAATACCGAGAATCCCAAAAATAATTCAATTTGACAAAGCAATGCTATTTCATTGATAAAATACTCAAGCGATTTCATTTCAATGGCAAAATAAGATAGAGCATAAATTAGATAGTTTTATACCGAAAAACTCATTTCCGTACTCGCGAGCCGCATCAACGACTATCATAAAAACGATATGCAAATGGGCGAAGTCGCGGACAAAATCTAATAGTAATTTATTATACGCATATCCCGATATCTCTTGGTTAAATTATACTCCACATCTAAATCGAGCGCAAGGTACCAATTTTATTTAGAACCGTGAACGTTTTGCGATGACTTTTTTACCTATAGAATTCAGCAAGCAAGTGGTAGCAACCCTAACCTTGAAGTTTAAATGTCGAATTTTCTTTTGCCAAGTACGTATATAAATATACCTACTAAATGTTTAGTTAGTTACCCATGTGCTACCTGTATGTTTTACTAATTTTATTTAATGATAGTCAAAGTTGTCTCATTTCAAATGAAGCTGGGTTATTACAACTAAATTTAACTATTACTTATGAAAACTAAGTTAACATGCAAATCTTCGTCCGCCCACCGTTACTGAGAGCGGCTGCTTGCTATAGCTAAGTCCAAAGGATCGTTCACATTGAACACGAAATTCGTTTACTTTGCATTAAATTATATTAAACTGTAAATAAAAACTAGCATTTTAATACATTATCTAAATAAATCCACTTTTTGCACACAAAATACATACACAGTAACAAATTAAATACTATATATTAATATTATGTTTTTTACTTTTTTGTTCCTTATTTAAGGAACATAATGAATTACATGAAAAATACTCGGCTGACTCAGCGACCCAAATAGGATTAATAAATATATATACTTTTCCTGAGTATCACGGGTTTTGGAAAGTTCTGTTAGTTTGACGTCTGTAAACAATCTCGTTTCTCCTGCAACCCCGCCCCCAATTGATTTAATCCTCAATTTATTATAATCAATTTTGATTCATATTTTCTCCATGCCTTGTTTAATATCGATTAAATCCTTTAATTAAAAAAAAATCATAAATAATATAATAAACTGATCAGCTGGAAAACAAATGGAAACTCCAAAACTCTTTTGGCGATTTCAGCAGAATCTTAGATAAAAAATTGTTGGCTATGATGAGAAGAACCCCTCTATAGTTTAGAGTACCTTGTACTATTTTGTTATCGTCATCAGCCGAAAAACGTCCACTGCTGGACAAAGGCCTCCCCCAAGGATTTCCAGTCCGACCTGTCCAGGGCCTGTGCGGCTCGCATCCAGCTATTTCGCTATTTTGTTATACCTATCTTGAATTTGTGCACAAATAACTACTTATTCAAAGCAAAGTAAAATTAAATAATAAAATGGCATAGGAAATCAAATGAAATATGCAAAATATAAAAAGTTGAACTAACTTAGTTCGCTAAGGACAGTCTGTTTCCGAAACAGATTTAGCTGCGACCACGGCAATCTGATTTACTTAAGTAATTCTGATTAAACTTTCCGACGAAGTAAAGATTTGGTGAACTTTAGTTCTTAGTGTATATTCGTACATAATCGGACCAAGGACATTTATTGATGATATATATTATGTATTACATTCATTGAATTTTTATGATCATACCTATTTTTAATAATATTAACTGTTCAGCACTTTTTTATCGATGGAAAAAAATCCTTTCATTATATCTTTTGCTAGCAACTTTTGACTGAAGTTAATATTAAGCTTCAAACATTTTTACTGACTTCCATTTAATATTGTTTTATTATTTGTAAGCATTATTTATTTTTTAAATATTTTTACTGCTGATAATTTACTTTGCAATGTAAAAAACTGCCATTTTTTATATATAAGCAGTACGAAAAGCCACTTGACATTAAAATCTACTAAACCGTACAAAATTTGCGGATTGTAAAATTGAATAGGTCAAGTGGTAGCTGGCTTTATCCTGCCCGACATGACGCTAATGGACAGGTGAAGGGAGGGGGCGCACCAGAGTCCTGTTTTACTGGGTAGTGTCAGAAATCGTGATTTAATTTCTTTTTTGTGAACAATGTCTTCTCAGAAGCGTCGTTTATTTTTATTGGCGAAATGTAAAATATTTTGTAACACGTCATCTTTGTAAATGAACAATTAAAAGAAATAAGTTCTACGAACGGCTTCAAATTGTGATATTATTAGGGGCAATTACTGTAAAATTCTACAAACTACAACACGCATCCATAAAACTATATTAGTATACTTAATATTTGATAAAATCTATTAGTATAATACTTACTTCTTATCGTCGATAGCATTACCTGAAATCAAATAAAATTCGTTAAATACCTATTCAATAAAATAAAATAAACTTAACCTCCGCTTGACCAGTCGGGTTAAAATTGTTGCTTAATCATATTGTTTGAAAAGAGAAAAAAGCGGCCAAGTGCGAGTCGGACTCGCCCATGAAGGGTTCCGTAGCAGCAAGTAACATAATATAAAAGTTTTTGTAGTTCGTTGTAACTTGAATGAAAGGTAAATTGCGGTTTACGATTTATGACGTATAAAAAAAAAACTACTTACTAGATATCGTTCGAACCAATTTTCGGTGGAAGTTTGCATGGTAATGTACATCATATATTTTTTTTAGTTTTATCATTCTCTTATTTTAGAAGTTACGGGGGGGGGGGGGACACACATTTTACAACTTTGGAAGTGTCTCTCGCGCAAACTATTCAGTTTAGAAGAAAATGATATTAGAAACCTCAGTATCATTTTTGAAGACCTATCCATAGATACCCCACACCTATGGGTTTGATGAAAAAAAAATTTTTGAGTTTCAGTTCTAAGTATGGGGAGCCCCCAAAATTTTTTGTTTTTTTTCTATTTTCGTGTGAAAATCTTAATCTACATCTACTTACCAAGTTTCAACAGTATAGTTCTTATAGTTTCGGAAAAAAAGTGGCTGTGACATACGGACAGACAGACAGACAGACAGACAGACATGACGAATCCATAAGGGTTCCGTTTTTTGCCATTTGGCTACGGAACCCTAAAAATACAAATGGAACCGGTTTTTGAGAAATCCAGACAGTTCACGGAATTTACTTATTTTATTTTAATGCGCGTTACCTGCAAATAATGAAGGCGTTTTAAGATTAACTTCAAGACGAAACACTTTAAACAATGGTAATGTTTTTATAGAAAAATCACGTTTTCTGCCGCTCCATTATTTAACAACATTAATATTTTGTCATTTTGCTTCTTGGATAACATCAGACTGTTTACGTTAAAAGAGTATGAATATGTCAGCGTAAGATCACGTAATCCGGTTTGTTACGAATATATGAGTAATTTTACAAAGAAAACCAAAGATTGCGTAGGTATTTCTACGCCAGACGAGAACTTCTTGATGCAAACAGAATCATAGAAAATACAGTATTTTTAATACTTTGACCGTCGCAGTCTCATAATTGACGAGAATAATAAAAAAAAATTAGTTCGAATATTTTGGATGCAACTTAAAAAAAATCATAAAAATATAAGAAATATATTGTTTGGTGTTTTTAGTAGGAAACTCTCACATCAGTTCTTGCAGTCACAAGGTTTTACAAGAAACATTAAGAAAATACGCCATGTGACGAGTAAGGATATTCTATACCTATCAAACAATACCTGACTGACTGCCACACAAGGCACAGGCTAAATCAATGTAGATAGAAATTTTGAAAACTGGAACATAAGTTCTTTAGAGGATGACAGGAGTACTAAGAAAGAACTTTTGAAATATCATTTTCTATTTAAATAGAATGGAGTATTAAAAATTGTATGAAATCTTCAATTCACAAAGGAGATCATTCATTTTGGGCCTTTTATGAAGGTGCCGGCCAACAAAAAAAAATAGTACGTATGGTTAGAACTAGCTATTTGGAGCAATAGTTAATATGACACCAAAGTTGAAAAATTGAATAAAAATTGCTCCAGATGATATGCTCTAACAATATCTGAACTTTCAGAAATCGATAAATGTATGAGAATGACAATTCTTCGAAGGTATGTAAGATTGCTTAGAATTAACCCTACAAGTTTTGTGTTATATTAACTATTGCTCCAAATAGCTAGTTCTAACCATACATACTTTTTTTTGTTGGCCGGTACTTTCAGAAGAGGCCCAAAAATATATGGAGCCTGAATGATCTCCTTTTATACGTAATGTCATCAACCCAGTGATCAAACGATAATAAAACAAAAACGAAAATAAGAATAAAATCAACATCGTCGAAATCTTACAACCGTGCAACACAGAATGATCGCTTCCTAAACAAACTTGCACCCAGCTGCATACACATAAATGATCACAGCAGACTTGAACAGATAAAAGGATTGGCCAAGTATGTGGAAGTTAGTCGCGAAGTAAGTTTTAGGCCCTCGCCGTGCCGCCGCCGCCGTGCCCCAGCGATAATGGCGCGTCAGTCATCCGCCGCTGGATGCTACAGATTTACATTCCCGTGATTTATGGCTTCTTCATAGAGAGGGGAAAAAATGTACAGGAAAATGTGGAAGCCCTCTCGTGGAAGGGAACTGTCGCAGTAACAGCCGTGCGACTGTACGGCTGCGACTCGCTTCCACCAAGAGAAAATTAGTCGTCTCGAAACAACGACTCATTCTTTCCTGCTAAGGCTTGTGATAAAATGATGGCTATAAATTATTTTTACGTTTGAAAATGAAAATGATGAAGAAAATATAATTTACGCTAAAATGTAGGGTGGAAAGTTGATCTACTACAGCTATCAAAACGTGCATTTCTATCTATCTATCTAATCAGCCCACATTAGCCCACTGCTGGATATAGGCCTCTTCTAGTGCACGACCAGCAACGTTCAGTAACGCTATGTCATTTGAACTTCGAGCAGCTGGTCTACCTACTGATCTTCGCTCTGGTATTGGTTGCCACTGTTAAAGCACTTGTCTACCTCCCATCTTCTCTTTTAGCCAAATGCTCTGCCCAACTCCATTTAAGCCGAGTCTCGACTCAAAACAAGAGCATTGAAAATAAGCTTGTTTTTACAGAGAAAAAAAATAAAATTAACAAATAAATGATATAACCTCGGCACGGCGATGAGACGGTATGGTTCGAATCAAAATGAATCGAGTCAATCATTTTCGACGCTATCTTTAATAGTTTTTACTGAAGATCAGCATTATGTCACACATGTCTTTCTATATTATCGTAGGGCAGTATTAACCATTTATCATTTATCATTGAAATGAGTTTTTTAAAGGATATAAACTCGAGTTACGGACGTATACTCGAGGACGGTTGCTACCCTTTTACTACAAAAGATAGAAAGAAATTACAGTCTGAACAAGGTAGCCCAGATATTTATACTGGCGTCACCGAACCATAAAAGGCCCTTTAAACATTGCCCAAAAAATAAAAAGGTCATCCTTTTATCTCCCAATTTGCAATTTGAATACGCAGACAAATTAATCCGGGAAAAAATTAACCTAAAGAATATGCGACGGTCCCGAAATACAACGGGATTCTCCAAAATGTTAGCAAACCCCCTGTAAACCTACGTGAACATTGTATTCTTTAAATGGGATTTTATTTTTGACACATTTAAAAGGTGATTCACACTTAACCTGCTGTTTGCTGCACACAAAACTTAATCAATATTGTTCGGAGCTTGGCGAAATTTGTATTTACATGTGGTAAAGTGGTCGAACCGCCGCAGTGGAATTCAGTTCCATTTGGATCACTCACAAAATCTTTGCAATAAAAAATTCCTTTAAAAAAATTTTTAACACATCACTTAAATCTTTGTTTGTTATAGAGGAAACTTATTATTCTGAAGCCCATTTGTGTAGTCAGTCTGAGGTTTTTGTGCTTGAATGATTTCATCATGGTTTTTAGCTGTATTTGGTAAAATTTGTTCTTTAGCTTTTAGTGTTAATTAGATTTTAGCTGCCGGAGTGGTATTTTCATATTTATATTACATATATTTTTTTACAGTTATACGAAAACATAGTAATAAGATTATTGGAATCATCGTAGCTTTCTTCATACTGTCTTGATACTGTCAGTTAAAAGTTATGTTAATTCAGAAACATAGGTACGCCTATTGAATTTTCACATCCTCGGAATATCCTATTATTTGAGCTTATTTACATTCAAACAGTGTAGTTCAATTTCAAAGGTGCCGCCTGTTATTCCCTAACAAAGAAAATCACGCAACGGATTCAGACAAAAACAAGAAATGTTCAGTAACTAATTTTCGCTTCTAGTCTCCTGTGAATACCCGTGGACGTGTGGAAAATATTATCAGAGTCATCGCAGTGTCTTCGCCTCGCTGGGAGATAATAACCTGTCTTGTTTCCCGTTTTGCTCGTCAACAGTCTGCCGCCTTTATTTCTCGGTTGGCAGACTGAGAGAGAGGGTGTATGTCGTTTTGTCACAAGCACGTCATTTGTGCTGTTTGCCAGCCGTTATTGGGCTTGTTTTTGGCAAGCCAACTAGCGGGCACGGGGAGGCCGCGGCCGCGGGTGATGGAGCGAAAGAGCGCCCCCTTCGACCGTGAATTCGAGCCTTCATTACAATTTACACCGCCTATTTGCGCGTCTGGTACAGCTATTTGGACTAATTGACAAAATAATGTAGCTTTATAAACGATATAAAGGAAAATTTATATAATTCCATTTTAGAAATAATAATTAATTTCGTTTTAATTTTAAAACAAGGCAAACGCCGAAAATTTTATTTATGATAATTCCGACTAATTCCATAATATGTGGAACGAATAAATGAAATAAATTTATTTTGCGGTTCATGTTGCGATGAGCAGCCGACCCTCCCCGGCAACCAAATGTATATTAATGTGCCCCCGAACCGCGGTAGGCAATATTGCGCTCTTTTTACTCTGCACCGCCTCGAAAGCTTTTACTAGTGTCGGCTGTTACTGCTTATGCGCATCCTTTACGAGTTCAAGAATGTAACGTCATTACGGAGACAAGAAGAGAAAAGTCTCCTCAAAGGACTTCGTGAAAACATTATTTGTATAAAAGAGCGAAGCGTGTTGAAAAGAATATAGCATAAAAATTTGGAGTTAATACTAAATTTTTCCTGTAACGAAATATACCTATCGCTTAAACTTTACTATGTTGTTAGAAAAACATTAAAGAAATCATCTCAATACATTACCAACACTTTATTACAGCGAAAAAAACGAAAAACTTTTGAAAATGCGCTCCCACTCGTGGTTGCCGCCTAAGGGCTATTTCACAAAGTTATAACATACATCTTTACATTCCAAAAACAAAGCAGATGAGTTGTTAATACTTTGTGTCCGCTTCCGCCCCATGACGTAAGATTTTTATTACCACCACCACCGTTCCCCTCCACGATGTACGTTCCTTTCAAGAGGATTAACTTGTAATCCTGCGGGAGGACCAATATTATTCATTAGAATGCTATTCCCAGCTTAATTACCTTTGACCCACAGCGTTTTTGTCGCCGCGTCGTCGGAATGATTTATTTATTATTTTTAATCAAATTTAAATTTATACCTACTAGAAAGGGTTAGGTTAGGTTACGACAATCGTTAGATGAACAAATAATAATTTTACAGCTCATAGGTTTTTAACTGATATTGAAACGATTTTCATTTTGCAAAAAAGGGCAATTCGTGCTATCTACCAGATGCGATCCTGCGAGTCGTTGAGGAATATGTTTAAAGAAATTAATATTCTTACTGTTGCTAGTCAATTCATATACGAAAATATCATGTATGTACGTAAAAATTTGCACTTGTTTCATAAAAACAGTGACAGAAACAATAGGGTTTTTCACCATTTTTTGAAAAGTATCTCAAATTGATCATTAGGTGGGAAAACGTCCAAAATATTTTTTTATTTTTTTTGTGAAACCTATAAGTACCCCAAAAACACATTTTAAATTACCATTCCCAATTAGCGCGCGAAAACGCTAGCCGCCATGATGTTTAGGTCGTGACGTCATTTCAGGAGTAAACAAAACAGCTCTGTACTAAAATTTTGACACATATTGCGAACAAAATGTCATTGTTTACCACTATTGTGACGTCACATGACAACCAGCATGGCGGCTGTCGTTTCAGATATTTGAAAAACAGATTAATAAACTCGATTTTTGTAAATCAAAAATATAATGTTTTTTCTCATTTTATTATATAGAAATCATATTAATTCGATTACTTATTACAAATACTACAGTAAATAAGCAGTTTTAGATTTTTTCTTGTATAGAGTAAAATACCCTATTTTAGTCTAAGAAATATGAATAACATAGATGTTGCCTTTTATGGGGCAGTGTGTAAAATTCTATAACAAAATACCCGAAAATGTAACTAGTTTGCCAGAAAAAAATTTCAAATTGCATGTGAAAAATGTTTTATGCTCTAAAGGGTATTACAAAATACTAGATTATGTAAATGACAATGATATATGGAAATTATAGATCCTCTAGCTCACAATTTTATTGTTGACATGAATTGTAATAGAATTTAAGATTTTATTTAAAAAATGTGTTGAAGCGAGTTTCTTTTGGGCTCGAGGTTTCTTCTCGCTTCGCAAACACTCCCCGAAACGTTGAGCGTACAAGTTCCGCGTGGTAGGGACTTTGTACTAGGTAGAAAACAAAAATTACGATTTAGAAGCATGTGTACTTAAAACAAAAAAACAAAACGAAAATCGGTTCATCCATTTGGGAGCTACGATACCACAGACAGATACACAGATACACAGACACGTTAAACTTATAACACCCCTCTTTTTGCGTCGGGGGTTAATAAAAAACATTTTGAGTTTTGAACTCCTTAGGCACGGGTCTTTTATATGTACTTTACGAGGTTAGGCCATTGTTTCACATAATATGAGAACCAAGTCCCCGTTTGGTTCGTACTTGTATTTTTCGTACTGTTTGTACGAAGTTTTTATTCTAATATGTCAATCGTAAACTTTTTAACATTTTCCTTCTGGTTCGGTTTCCCGTAACTTAAAAAAATCTATGAAATCAAATAAAAGTTTTTACGAGAATCTACCCGATGCTAGCCAAGCTAAATAAAAATAGTGCGGTAGTGAATACTCTAAATAGTAAAATAGTAATTCAAAAAATAGTAATTCAAAAATTACAAAAAATTGGTACAAATACAAATACTTTTAAACAATCAGTCAAAACACAACAAGGGCTCGTCATTTAAGGCAAGTTTCCCCAAAGAATTAGGCCAAAGGCTAAAAGTTGGCTAATCAGCTTGATCGGTTCGTCGTAGAAGTCCTTAATATTTTATTTTACAAATTGACTTTGATCTCTTAGGGATTTGGTTTTATAATTATTTTAATGTTTAAATTTCCGTAGCTTGTACTGACTGAAAACTTTTTAATATATTAAAGTGATTTCAAAGGACTTTGTAGCCCCAAGGTGTGATAGTAATGTACTGTAGACGCGAAATCATTTTAAATCGCTTTTCAGTTTTTTTTTTACCAGTTTTTAGTGTTGGTCATAGAATACAGTAAAATGTTTCCGCCATACAAAAGACATCAACGAGCGCAACAGTACTTACTAAAGTAGTATTTTTAAACGATGCCGAAAATTAAAAAAAAAAAAACTTTAGATAAAACTTTGAGAACCTTGAAAGAAACCTAACTGAGATTATTTCTCTGGCTACAATGTTTCCAAAACAAAAAAGTTATATCTGTCCATGTCCAGTAATTTTCAAAACGGCCGAATCCGAAGGAAAAATCGCTGATATAAATATATTCGTAAGGCCGATTCCGAAAGTCGTTTACTAAAGTTGATATGTACTAAAATACATACATATATATAGGAAGCAAGGGGTTGGGACAGTCGCGATGAGCCGTAGTATTAAATCTAGATTACCATTCACATACAGTTTCCGCCCGGCGGATAATCAACGCGAGTATATTAAGGCCATCAGTCACGCATGTGACGTCGACAATACCACGTGACGTCATATCGTTTGCATGCGTTTACAATCGATCGAACTAGATAAATGAAATGTAAGTAGGGTTGTAAGTTTGTTCTAATAAAGTAACAAACTTACCCCATGATACTCTATAGGGTTACTTATGATATATCATAAGGGTATGTATACAGGCTGTCCCAAAAACTAAAGATCACACAATCATTATGTATGGTACATAATGTACGTTAAATGTCTAAGGAAAATTTAAGGAAAAGGTTGTTGACATATCGTCTCAAAGATTAAGTGTATTGATTACAGCCAAAGAACTTTAACATAATAAGGTACTTATACGAACATATTTTTCAATCATTGTTTAGCAAATATGTCACAGGCATTACCTTTACCATGTTTCGACTTAACTGAAGAGCAGTTACCTGCATTAACAACCTATTTGTGTTTTCACTCGGCCTATAGTTTGAATGTTATATTTATTTTTATCTTCGAAAAACCAGCCATATTTTAATTTTGCGAAGCCATATTGGTTTTTCACCATTAGAAAGGAAAATGAGACTGTATTTAACAAAAACTCATACTCCGAAATCTTTTAGTTCTTTTCGGATACAGATGAAATGGACATACATAAATATATGAGCACAACGGAACGTAAAGGGGCAGACAGGTAGGTAAAAATGTTCTATCCTATCTCATATACTGATTTATTCAAAAGTTTATAGTTCTGTTTTTGGGCTTATTCTTTGTACAATCCAAATCGAATAGCCCCTAGTGTGACCACCGTAAAATATGATTTGTGGTTATGCAGGGCGTCCACAGTGGTGCGGCGGCGGCGCCCAGAACAAACACCCTGGGCCTACTCAAACATCGACAAGTTGGGACGGACTCCGACTGACGGGGTCTAAGGCAAATGTGGCTACTATACTATCTGCGTCAAATAGGCCAAGAAAATATACGCAATGAATGAAAAATTTTAAATCATATCAGATAAACGCTATGATGTATATTATAATCTCTTTCTTAGAATAACTCTGAAATCTTCATAATAGCACCATCCCTCCGAAGTCAAATATCTCTCACGAAACGCCTACCTCACTTGGGCACGCCAAATGTACAACTAGGGAAGATCTATCGTGGGTCAATAGAAATATTTAAGACAATCTTTAAATGGTGACCACATAAAAAATCTGCTGATATCTACGCGAAAATTTAGATTATTTTGGAATTCACATCTAATATTTAAAATAATAATAAATGATATATAATATACTATTTCACGTGGTAATATATTTGTATACGTAGTCCCTTAAATAAGATCCATCATCACGGCATAACCTAAAGGCTGTGTCACTCGCGACTCCGCCCCGCCGCCCGCACCCTGCAACCTTCCGCGTGCCGCCAGCGCCGCCGGCAAAACGGATCACTGTGCGATTTACAAATATTATTCCAGTGAATCCTTATAAAATATCAGCTATATCATATTATGCCCCGGCATGTGTTGCTTCAACAGGTTAGCTTTATATATTAATGCTTGCTCGAGTACGATATCTATGTGTGTTCAGATCACGAAAAAAAAGAGTATGCACAAAATAAGCAACATAATCGGTGCAATGAAAATGTCCTGAAGTTACAAAAACCTTGCTTGAATTTTAAGGCACATGAAACATTTTGTCATCTTAAAACTTATTTAAAACGTCTCTAGAAATCGCGCGAGATAAAATGTGAATCAAATAACCAACACGCACGTTCACAATTATCATAAAATCGTATAGTACTTAGTTTTTGTTTGGTTGGATAAGTATCCTTTAAAGATTCGTCACTTAAGTTATTCTCACTGAAGTATGAAGAGTATTAACAACAGAAGATTAAAGAGGCTGAAGAGGTTTAAGGCTTTCGGCTGGCAATAATAATTAATCTCCCCGTTAATTAGTGCTCGTCGCTTGCGTAAATCAGTCGGCGGCCATGGCGGTGCGCGAGCGACGATGGCCAAGACCCGAGTTAACAACCAGCCCAAGAATGTTAAGATATATTATTTTAAAAAAACGATACACGTGACTGCGAGTGAAGTGCAATACCAGGCAACCAACGTCTATACCTTGAGGATAGACAGCGAATTGTGCCACAAAATAAGAATAAGAACGAAGGCTATCTGATTTTAATTCAAAATAATAGTCAGTTACCTATTCATATTTTTAAGAAGTATAAAATAAGTTAGCATTTAAAACCTGTATAACACTAATTCCCATCATTATTATCCTTCCTTTCTATTTTTTAAAATGTGATATTTTATTGTTATTTGTTCTCTCACTATGCAACGGAGCAACGAATAGACATGTTTTTGTTAATTACACACGGAACCCTTAAAATTGTACATCTTGTTGCTGTAACTACTCAACCGATATTATTGGCCAAAGAGCTTAAATAGAAGGCGGGTAACATCATAAGTTTATTCCCAAAAACTGAAAAGAACACGGCAGAAGCCACACGCAAAATCTAAATTCGAATAAAAACTATGTAAACTCACTTTACAAAGTCTTACAATCTAAGTGATTTATGTCTTTTGAACTGAAATCAGTTAGGCTTTATTGAACGTTTTTTGTAACAAACTCTAACTACGTATGGCCTGGTGATATTTTCTTGATCCTAAATGGCGGAAATGGCGGAAGTTAACTTATTTTTTAACGTATTTAATTATGATTCCTATGTCTGTGCTAGAATTAATTGTAATTAGGGGAAATGACTAGTCATCTAAGTTACTTTTTATCAAATGTTAAAAATGATACATTGTTTTAAAATGTTTGAATTACTATTAATATTTATGATGTCATTATTCATTAGGATTGTATCTTTACTGATTATGAAATACTCATAATATTACACGTGTAGTGAGAATGCAAGCGATTTTTTTATATATTTCAAAAAAATTACTATACAGTAAACAATATTTCATAAAAATTTATGATAAAGTTATCTATCCTAATAAATACAGATCGATATTATAGTTAATAATATTGAGTAAAATAAGCAAAAGATGATAAAACCTTCATATTTTACTATCAACGTGTTCCTAAATTAGATTTTAATGTTGTGAATAACTGAAGTTTAGGGTATGGCATGCGCTGGTGGGATATCTGCGAGATTCCACATGGACATTACTTATGAGATACACATTGTCGTCACGAACAAACGGAGCTCGTTTTATACAACTGCAATGTAGAAATTTCGTTTTATGTTTCTTGTAATATATAAGGCGCTTACCTATGAAATTGCCGATCAGTTAAAAAAGTTCAAAGAGAAAATTAATATAAAAAATAAGGTTTTAATAAACTAACTATTTCCAAAGTACCATCGGATATTTAAAAATAAAATAATGCTTGCTAAATGTACGTTGTCTGAATATTTTGAAAGCACAGTTGTGTAGAAGCTACGTATATATGAAAATAGTTTTTTTCGTCACAGAAAATCGCAATTTTTTTATTAAAAAATACGTATATATTTTTTTGAAGGCTATTTATTTTATTTATTTATGTATTTATACACCCCGGCGTGTTTTTCGTTACCATATGTATTTTTGACAATATTGCGCATAATATTTCATTACTTTCAGATAATTTCGAAAATACAGTATTTAATGGAACTCTACTCAGACAGTTTTTACATTGGAGACATGACATTACTAAATCATGAAAGACCTTGAATGTAGCCAGAAAATGATGTATAATTTAATGGAAGTTACACAAGTTTTGGGGTAATATTATTCTGTTGAACTTTTAAAACTGAAACGGCAATTTATCAGGTAAGCACCTAATAACTAATCGGCAAAGCAATGAACATATAAATATGGGTTATATTGCTTATTAATTTAAAAAACTTATTTAAAAAACTAAATAATGTCTGTTAGTTACATAATAATGAAATTTTTAATATAACATAGTTCTCTTTTCAAATATGTTTAGCCATTACGTTGGGCCGCGGCCGCGCAGTTGCTGTTCTGTAAATCGTAGCGCGTAGCATCGTTTTCCATTATTGAAGCGAAAAATAGAACTAGTTTAACCGTGCAACAAAAGAGATCAATTTTATTATTTAAATTGAATTGAAGAGACACAACCAAATTTTATATCTTTTGGTCTCCTTTCTAAGAAACGCCTAAACTAAAATCTGTTCTTATCAATAAAACAACAAGTACGTAGGCAAAAGGGACACAGAATGTAGTTTCGGTTTTAATGTAGTTCGGTTCAGTTTTGTTATGGTCACTATATTTTACGCCAGGCGGTCAGGCTGTGTGTCACACATGCTACCTGCGGCGAAACTATGTTTATTACGGAACAGAACCACCCGAACTTGCAGATACATACTGCCGCTTAGAGGATTCAACTGAAATTCAGTACGAATATGTATGTACACCGCGGTCATGCAACGCTAGTGACTGGTGAGAAATTCTGTTATTTTAGCAGTCTAGTTAGGCAGACTTTTAACTTGGTGTGATATGAAATAAACTATTTTATTATTGTATAATAACACAGTTCTGCTCTTCGACTCAATATACATAAATACATTGGAATAAAAGCGATTGTTAGATTTTCAGCACAGTTAAAAAGTGAAGTGAAAGTATTTCAACTTTATAGTAATGATATTTATAAGTTATGGTCATTTATTCACAAAAGGAGCCCAAGAACTTTTATGAAGCTGTTGTTGTTGAACTTGTGTGTAGTTTATTTCCTCTCCGTTTTCGCACTTTATGATGGGACACCCTGTATATGTACTTACGTAGTCGGTCCCATAATGAATTGGCCTGATATAGTTCTACGCGACATTTCGATACATGTTATGTTGCATTGAATAGTACGGTTCTCAGACACTTTATAAACGAACACGCATGGACTTGACGAGCGTAGTTCAGTTTAGCAATTTGTTTGAACAACAAATGTCGCGTATTTTTTCAAAATGTCGAAAACCGAGTATCGAAGCGTCATAAAGTTTCTATTTAAAGAAGGCTTATCCCCCGCCCAAATTAAAGAACGATTAGATGGTGTGTATAAGGAGTGTTCTCCCTCTTATAGCACAGTAAAAAATTGGGTGAAAGAGTTTCGCCTCGGGCGAGAAACCGTCGAAGATATCGGCCATGACGGTCGACCGGTAGAAGTGCTCACTCCCGATACTATTGCTCAAATCGAAGAAGAGGTTTTGAGTGACCGCCGTTTGAAGATTAGAGAAATTGCAGCTAGACTTGGGCTCTCTAAAAGTACCGTCCATCGTGCAATCGATGAACATCTTCATATGAAAAAAGTCAGTGCAAGATGGGTCCCGAAACTTCTGTCAGCTGTGCAGAGACGGGAGCGAGTTCGCTGTGCTGCCGAGTTTTTAGATCTTTGTGGAGAAAACCCAAAGAACGTGATCGAGAGACTAGTGACTGGTGATGAAACTATGGTGTTATATTATGATCCAGAAAGCAAGCGCGAGTCAATGGAATGGCGTTATAAGGGTGAAAAGCCGCCTAGAAAGGCAAAGGTGCAACAATCTACCAAAAAAATCATGTGCACAATCTTTTGGGATTTTCAAGGTATTTTGATGGTTGATTTTAAAGAGCGCAATACAGTCGTAAACGGCGAATATTATGCTTCATTAATATATAAACTGCGAGATATTATAAAGGAGAAGCGCAGAGGCAAACTGAGTAAAGGCGTCCTGTTGCTTCACGACAACGCCCCCGTGCACACCGCCGGTGTTTCGAAGGATGCAGTGCGTCAATGCGGGTTCACGGAGCTGGACCATCCACCTTATAGTCCAGATATGGCTACGTCCGACTATTACTTATTCCCAAATTTAAAGCGGGACTTAAGGGGAAGAAAATTTTCAAGCGATGAAGAGTTGCAGGCGGCCGTCTTCAGTCATTTTGAAGACAAAGATTGCGATTATTTTTATAAAGGATTAGAAATGTTATTTCACCGATGTCAGAAGTGTGTCAGTATTGATGGAGACTATATTGAAAAATAAAAATGATTGCATTTAATTTTCTTTTTTATTTCATAGTTAGGCCAATTCATTATGGGACCGACTACGTATGTAAGTGTTTATATTATTTCAACTTACAAGGTCTTTCAGTTACGTCCGTTAGTAGTTAGTTAATTGGGTAAAACAATAATCTAATAGGGACAAGTAAACTATATCTGTTGGATTTCATAGGAGTCAAAACCATACGTTGTAATTTTAATATGAAATTCACTAACAACTTAACTTCTTTAAATTATCATAAAAGTTCAGCATTATTTCGTCAAAAGTTAAATAAAATTAGTTGAAACATTCTAAACCTGGCTTTTATTCGTGAATTTAAACAACTATTTAAAAAGTTCTATTCTATTTTTCTATTTGGCATTCCACATCTCATTTAAGCAGTGATCGCGAAAACGATTTTGACATCCCATATACAGTCAACCGATACTGATGGACTTATTGTTACAAAAGCTTTTTGTCGTAATTATCCTTAATGGGAAAGTTATTCAGTTTCATGAGTAGTAGAAGAAGAAAAAGAAATTGTTTGTTTCACAAACAATATCTTACATTCTTAAAAAAACCTCATTTTATTTCTTACTGTCTGATAGACACTACCAGAAAGTTCATGATTTCGAATTGGTTGTAGAACTTCCTAATCATTCCTAACTGAATGCTAACATTTTGAACTAGTGAGAAAACTCTCACTTAAGTCCGACCAAAATATTATGCATTCTTGGTAATGGACTATTACAGCTTGTACGATTTTATAAAAATAATATTTGGCCTCACCGAGTCGCGTTGCCCCGCTGCAGTGCAGTTCCGCCTAGTGCGATCTCACCTTAGTGCGCAAGAACAGATCTTCGCAGCATGCAAACAAGTGACAGTATTTTAAGGAATAGTCAACAATCTCCATAAACTGGGTTTAGCTGCTGGGTCGGATGCGTTTTAGTAACTTTTTATTATCTGTCAAAACGACGCTTTGTTCTGAACGTAGATAAAAACATCAACCGAGTAAGTTTTTTTTTGCAATTGTAGGAGAAATGGTATTTAGTGAAAAATATTTTACAATTTATGATTGATACTGTCAAATACTTTATTACTTTACCAGTTTTGTGTACTTGATAATTTTATGAAATTAGTTCGAAAATTAGTTCTACACAAAAAATATACTTACTATATTCAACCCATTACCGAATAACAATAAAAGATAATTCTGAAGTACTTAATCAAATTTAAACCGACTGAAAAGCATAAAAGCCGCAAATATTCAGGAGAAATACGGCTTACCTCCTATAGGAGTGTGTGTTTTATTATTTTAACGATTATGTAAACGGTTGTGTGTGGTTAATGTTTTGTTGTCAAAATGACAATAATTTTGGCTCAGTGTGCACGTACAAAGGTATGCTTTAAGAGACCCTAATACGGCGTGTGAATTGAATATTTCTTATTTTACTAAATAAATTTAATAAGCACTGACACTTTTAACCTTTAGGTTGTTAGTTAGAACGAGCACAATTTCTCTTGCAATTTTCCTGTAAAATTTCTTCCACATTTTACCCAAACGCCGATCGTTTCTACTTAAGCAAAGAAATATTGACAGGCCAACGTTGGACTGGAAAAGCTTCTTCGCCGAAGATTTTCTAATCAACATTCAAGGGGCGGCGGCGCCGGCGCTGTCTCCATAAATTACGTATCAAGTATGTGTAGAGGCTTTATGAAAAATGTTTTCGTAATGCGCAGGTTGGCGGATACTTGCGGAACTCCGGCGCGCCGTCCGAGGGCTGAGCGGGCGCTGGTTTTATGAAAACTGAAATATTGCCTCTTTGATGTTAGCATGTTAAGTTTGTGTACCTACATGCTTATGCGAGTAACTAGTATGAAATTGTATGAGGATTGGAAAAGGAAGAGCAAAGTGTTCGCTAATATATTGGTATTCATTGTGAAAGACTGAGTGGTAGTTATCTAGTTATTGTTCTATTAAAAATACCTAACAAATAAAAATTATCGTGTGTAAGTAAACCGACAAATGTAGGACGTTATTTCTTTCTTTTATTGTAGATTAGAAATTTACCCTAAAACGAGTCATGTTCACTGAGTTGGTTCCGATAAATCGCGCTTTAAAACGGCCTCGTGGTACAGACATTAGTTATTTTAAATTGCTATTGTGAAATTCTTAAGACTACGAATCGGTTTTTAATGTTCAGGGCGCCTTAAACGTATCTGACTGCCAAACAGAATTCAAGAAGCATAATATCACGTGCCATAAAGCGGTCGCAGGCGCCGCCGGACAGAGCGGCACTCCACCAATCCGCTTTCAGTTCGGACAAAGGAAACTTGGGCGAATTGGATCACCGAGCCCCAGCTTGTCGTGGTAAGAGCGACATCGGTTTGAGGGGAACATAAAGATCATAAATGCATTCGCTTTGCATACACTTTGAGCTAGTTGAATTAATAATAATGAAAATGGACGAGATATATTAGAAAACGCTTTTATTTGTTACTATAATTACACACACTTATTTAAATCATCTTGTTATTTACTATCACTTGCAAAGGTCTAAGATATACCGTAAACAGAAGTTCTGGAGTTGCTACACTGTTATATCGAAATACTCGAAATTAGTAAGTATTGGCGTAATCCATTAAAGTGATTCTGTGAAATTTATTTAAAATTGTTTATCTACAAATCAAATATTTCGGATTCCATTGAAAAACTGCTTTTAAAATTAAATAAGCAATATTTAATTTATTAAAATGTCAGAGTAGATCCGAGTATTGCTTTTAAATTACTAATTTTTTTTATTGTATGAGGCCATATTTCTCTATTTTAGATCGATTTAGCACGACCTTAAAGTAAGAATGCGAAGCTTTTTAAAACATTAAACCCTTGTAAAACTATTTTTTTTAAATGTTTTTATTTTTCAAGGCAATAAGAAGAATTACATAGTCAATCTAAAACAATTTTACACGCAATTAATAATGTTCATCTTCTTTCTTTGTCCTTCAACATGACACAGATTTAATTATAAATTAGCGGTAATTTACGAATGGAATAGCAATTCTTAAGAAATACAAATATTTTTGAATACGATTACCCCAGTGTCAAAAAGCCAACGTCAAAAATACACCCATTGCATTGCTAAATCCATGCAAAGTTGGTCAATTTTCCGATCGATTTAAATGCGAACTTTGCAACCTCTCCATACGTCTTTTGAACATAACACAAGTGAAGTCTACAATAGACTGGAGTACAATGTCAGAGTACCATTTACACGAATAAAAGAATCACAAAATAGTTATTTTTTTGTTCATTTCTATTTTCTTTTTCTGTGGAGATATTTTAAAAGTTATCTTGATCACAGTTCGAGCTTCACATTCGCGGAGGTAGCTTATCCTACTGGGACCGACAAACGTTTGTGGCGACAACGTCAGCGGTACTCAAATCAAGACTAGTGTTGGGTATGCAGTTTCTGTTAAAGTTATTAAATAAGTCAGTATTATGTCATATGAAACCCTTTTAGTCGTCATGGTGGAAAAATCGCTTTCGTTAAACGAGGTAATTATACGTTCATTGGTGAAACCTTTCTTACAGACGCTTTTGTGTTGGTACTATGTTCTTTTAAGTTTTTCGTAGAGTATAGGTTTTTCATATACATACAGGATGTATTAATATAGGTGTAGGTAACTGGAGCTTTTACTCACACACTACGTAACGTTTTTTCTGCGACTTTGCTCAACAAACTTACAAAAAAAGTGTATGATTGACCAGTATAAGTTTCTAGAACAGTATAGGTACATCCTAGGTATTAAATTAATTTTCTGCAAGACTTTTTGTGACCAATTTTATCAAGATGACTAGTTCACACTAATTTTCTATCTGTATCAGTGGAATTCTAAAGGGGATTTAGGTGACACTAACATATATGTAGATGAGTCGCAATTAATGGTGAACTATCGATTGATATCCCGACACTGCCTGCAGTTAGTCCTGATAGGGTTTCATCGACACTTTACTAAGTACAGTAAATCTCGGCTTCAGTATAATAACTATGTTAGTACACTACACTCACCTAGGTATTAGGTGCTATGTTTTATCCGTTGCAAGTTGCAGGATGATTCCAGACTCGCAACGTGGATATTAAAAGACTTGATTAGTCACAAAATTATGTAGCTTTAGTTCAAATAATATTGAAATCGCTAACAGGTCTATAGTTGATAGGCTCACAAACTCAAAAAGGTAGAAATAAATTCTAAGTGGGATAATCTAAACCTAAAAATATGGGTAGTTTAAATTAAAAAAGAGAAGAGATAATGAATGACTTTTTAATCCAACCCGTGGAATCTAATTGAATAGATTTACATTTTAGATACATAATGGATTGATTTACATTCCGTAATTTACGAAAACACGAAAATTCGCGTAATTGATGCTTTATTACATGTAAGGCTATGACCTTACAGATTCGAACCGTTTTATCGTGAAAGTACAAAAATATGTTCGATTTACGGTTTTTGATAACACTACATGTATATTCGTGAATTTGCGATTTTGATGTGACATACGGGATGTTAAAAAAGTGCGTTTCAGATTTTAAGGGGTTACCAAGAATCGAAAATATAAAAAAAATCCGATTGACAACTTTTTTTTTCAGTTTCCCATACTAGTGAATCAAGAATTTGTATGGGAAACTGAAAAAAATAGTTGTCGATCGGATTCTTTTAATATTTTTTCTGTATTCTGTACTTGATTCTAAGTAATACCTTAAAATCTCAAACGCACTTTTTTTAACACCCCGTATACATTATTAACTTTTCCTATAACTACATCTGTGCTAACCCTGTATCTGTAAGATTATCAATTGAAACGTATGGATTATTGTAGTTAAATCGAGTTTCAAATGTCCCATTGCTAAATAAAGAGAAATATTAATTGCTTCTGCGATCAACGCATCTATAGTTTCTGTCAGCATGTGGGTCACAAAGGTATGAAGGGGGTGAGGCAAGGGTAAATCAAGGGGGAGGGGAAGGCCCTGCATTGGCTGCAGCTCTCATCAAGCCCTCGATATTTCACTGCGCATTACAAACGGCGGACGAGCGGAGTTAATTGGATGCGCCAGCCGCAGCGCGGACTATGAAATATGAAAAAGCTTGGAGTTGTTGTCAGGTGAACTAGTGAGGCGGCATATTACTAGGTGACTTCATTTATAGGGCAGTACCGTGGTTTGAAATTATAAAGGGTGTCACACACTAGCGCTATACATACTGTGCTATAAAATCCGCCAGACTCATGGACGGACAGTATAGCGCTAGTGTGTGAACGGCGGCGTGGACTTCAGAATTGGGTCCTTAGAGAAAGAAAATGTTAAGGTGGAAGGTGGTTCAGTTGAAATTTTTGGGTTTTCAGCATTCCTCCGGGAACCCTTAAGTTTTCCGGGATAAAAAGTGTCCTGTATGTTAGCCGAGTGTTTTATCTATCTACCTACCAAATTTCATCTAAACCCCTTCAGTAGTTTCGGCGTGAAAGTGGAACAAACAAACAAAAAAATTAAGAAGCGAAGATCCATGTTTTCGCATTATAATAAGTGAGATTTGGGATGTGTAACTCCGCAAGTGCAATACTTTTCTGTGAAACTTCAACTGCAAAAACTTTAGCGCTAAGTATGTTAAACTGGGTGATTTTTTTCACAGGCCATACATACACAATCTAAAAGGGGTAAGTAAAAAAAAATTGAAAGAAAAGTGTATTAAAATGTAGGTACGATAGCGCGGTGAAATTGTGTCACTCGACAAGAAGAACAAGAAAAATTACGATGGTAAGAAACAAACAAATCAAGAGGGTCAGTGAAGAGCATCTGTTAAAATGTTGTTGCACCAGAATTTACTGTGAAATCTCGTACCATTATGCGAGGCTTGAGGCTTCTACGCCACGGCAGTCGAGCTCCGGTTGCCGGATCGCGCGGAAATTCGTCAACGTGACACGCGATGAGCTTGCCGTGTATCACAGTTACGAGTACATGTATTATGTATACTAGTTTAAGTACAAAACTGATGCCAATGCAGCTCAAACTTTCTTGTTTTCACACCACGTTGACATATTCATGTTGCGTGCAGCTTGGTCATAGAAGACTGATATTAAACACCTAAGTACCGTAGTGACATTTTCCGAGACTGTTTTTTATACTTTAACGATACCCACGTCAGTTAAGGGATATACTACAATTGCAACGTGTACACCTATAATTTATATAACTACATAAGGCTTAAGAAGTCTGCTAGCCCTGTAATCGTTACCAAAGCATCTTAGGGGGTCCTTCTATTTCTCTTATTTAAATTATTATCACGAATAGAAAAATATAATGAGTCAGTAGTAAAAAAAATGACGAGATACAGAAATACAACTGCACTTTCCAGCAGGAGATTACACTAAAGCACAACTAAAGTTAGGCAATATGATCATGCGACGCAGGGGAGGAATCCTGACATAGCTCGAACTATAGCCAAGTACAAAGACTCGACAACATGCCTATTCCAAAAATACCTCAACTTTTTCTGCATTTAAAACGATGCATTTGTAAAAAAAACGTAAAGAGATATGATAGGAAGAAATCGTTAGAGTGGCAATTTCCGCCAAGGTGTTTAATAGAAGCTTGCAACTTTTTTTTTTTTTCAATTTAAAACCCGAGGCGCGGTTAAGTTGTTCTCCATCTATTGCACTCAATTTACCTGAAAAAACGCTCGGCAAACCCGGCAGCGGCGGCGCAGCCTTTCGAACCGTGCGAACTAGCTAAACCCTCACACAATACGTTTCAAACGGATTGTGTAATAATAGCCTATCAAAATTTGTTCACTGGAGCTGTAGAGTGTGGATTCGATCGGAAAAATTCAGCGGAGTCGACTCGGACGAGCAGTGTTGTAATCCGCGTGCCCTGCTATGTGTGAAATTGAAATTAAAATTCTATTATGGTTGAAAGATTGAAAGCGTACTATCTTCTTGCGTGATTTTATTTTCAGAGCATAGTCAATTAAGCTTAACACATAGGTTTAGGCATTGGTAAATAAAAGACGATTGAGAAAATTCCGTTTAAGAAAAAAAATTGCTCACGTTTACAAGCTTACGTTTACAACGTTTACGCCCATACAAAAATAAAATTTAAATAAATAGGCTGAATATAATGAAACTTTGCAAACATAAGCGAGATATGACATTTAACTGGAGCATTATTTTCAAAATCAAAGTTTATAGATATTTATTTATTTAACTGTTTATTTCAGGCACAAGGCCCATAGAAATATATAACATACAATACATTAAAAATATACAAATACACTAAAAAAATACAATATGAAATATATTTCATCTATAAAATGTTAGAATGTTAAAAATAATAAAAAAACACTCTTAAAAAGGGAAGGCATGAAAAACATGAAATACACTCATTTACTAAAAACGTACATTCATTTACTAAAAATGCCTTGCTCTTAACGTATTATTCTTAGAAATACAGATGTGAAATACCATGTGTAACGGACACTTGCATTCGTGCACCTTTGTCGAATGTGTGATCAATAGCTACTACGTGTCCCTTACGCGAGACGTTGCCCGAGAATTTCTCTGGTCTATGAAAATATAAGGGTTTTGTAGGGAAATCGTTGCGTTTTTTATATGGAGTTTGTGTTTATTTGTTGTTGCCATAAAATTAAAATTAACTATACGAAACTCAGAAATTTTCTCTTATTGTTAGTCATAGGTAATAAAAAGTAAAAAGAAAATATTTGCTTGAACAGCTACGAAACATTTTCGTACGTAGTCTCTTCTCTCTTATCGTGTGGCACAATTTGACCATGCTAAGAACAAGATATAGGCGACGGTAGCCAGGTATTGCACTTAGCATTGCACCCGCAGACGTTTAGATTTACACCTACAGACGTGTGAATTGCGACCGTCATATATTTTCGTTTGTCAAATCTTGCAGGTATTTTTGCGATGTTTCCCATCTCTATTAAAACAATCGGTATGAAAATGTAACTTATTATAATAGAAAGTCCGAGACACTACCGTAGCGCTCCCAAGGCTTTTTGTAGGTAGTAAAAACTAATCAAATAAGTAAATGATAATGAAAGAAAACTCCTAATCGACTAAATTTAATACAGAGAATCAGTTACAAGGTCTCTTTTATCGCTGTCTGTTACCAAAGAATTTATTTCTACGTTACTATACATAATTCTATCAAAACTACCTCAGAGATGCCAAGAGAAACTTTATATCTTTTTCGCAGAATTCCGAGTAAATTCAGTCTAGGCCGATATTTTCACATAAATTAACTTATTTGCCGGATAGGCAGTACATTGTATATGAGATAGCAGTGGGTGCTCTATTCGTTTCATCTCAAGAGACAGACGCAAAGGCGCCTGAGCCGCCGCCGTACTTCTGTCATCAAACAAGGATTCCGCGGTCTATAGGAACCAGAAACGATTATATATTAAATAAAATATACTAAATATCCAGACACAGGGCAAATATAACTGCTCAATTTGTATATTGAGCAAGTTTGCCCTGGGTGGGGTTGGAAGCCACGACTTTCAGCATTAGAAGTCAGGAGCGCTAACCACTACGTCAACGAGT
Source organism: Coleophora deauratella (assembly GCA_958295455.1). Lineage (NCBI taxonomy): Eukaryota > Metazoa > Arthropoda > Insecta > Lepidoptera > Coleophoridae > Coleophora > Coleophora deauratella. Next base: position 7,258,228 of record OY282388.1, read on the forward strand.
CAGTCGAAATTAAAACAAGTAAGTACTAAGTAGGTACCTATTTTTCGTAGTTTTTGTAGCTTGAAGTAAATCCCTGTGAACCACATTTTTTAAAAAAAGTTGACAAATCTATCAATAAAATAAAAGTAAGTTAGAACTGCCCGGACTCTTTAGAGAAGCCGGTTTAAGATATCGTTTGATAGGTAAAGTATTGAAGTCATCTGATCGGACAAAGGTCATTTTAAGTCAAGAATACAAAGACTTAGAAAACATCAAAACTTTTAGACTTGGACCTGAAAGACGTTTGTACTCAATCCTAACTCAACGTTGGAAGTTTATTAGCGGAGATAAGTAACTTTATCTCTTAAGTATCAAAGTGAGTGTCGTAAATAGAGAAATTAGTCGGAGTACAATCGCGCGGGCGCGGCGGCGGCGGGCGGAGCGTACTTTAACATCAAAAGTTTGAAAAAGCCGCCGAGACGCCACCCAGGGCCGGCTGAGGCTGCGGCCTGGCCCACAATCACCGGCTTGGGGAAACTTTGTACAAAACAAACGAAAACATTGACAATTTTCTGTCTGTATAGGTTGATTGCGAGTAATTTGTTCAACGACAGTGTTCGTGTGTATTTCCCTATATTTAAAAGATAAAATGCTATATGAACATGATGCGTATGACTTAATATATTGCAACTACTTTTTAAAATTCAATCTAAGCTCGACATAAATCCATTAATAAAAAGCTAATAAATATTACGCAAGATCGTACCAAATAAAACGACGTTTTGTAAAACGACTGTTCAATCTCTTAATTCATCAATATATTCATAACCTTCTCAAAACATGATCGAATAATAAAGAACGGATCGATAATAAATTCCTACATTAATTACTATTAAACAATATTACATTAGCTTACATTCACACCGCCGTTTTTATGTAAACGTAAGGTTTCAATAATGCGGATGCGCATATTAGTAGTCAATGGTTAAGTCAGCGAGCGGACCGCCGCTTCATATCATGTTATTTACGGGTCCGCGGAGGACAACTTTTTAATAGCACGATAACAGACCACCCGAGACCAGCGGAGCCGTTAAATCTCCAGCTCATAAATACGTTATGTAAACCCACCCTAATAATTAGTGGCGGTTACGTCGTGTAGTTAAGTTTTATGGCACTGCGCAGGCCAAGGCGGCGAGGCGGCGCAGCGCAGAGGCTCTCCAGAAAAATGTACTTTAATTTGTCTGCTACGTAGGGAGGCGATGAACCGGAAATGGTTATGTTTATTCGGGGATTCTGTTATCTTTTGCTACCCTTTTATTCTATTTCCTTTTTAATTCGATTGGATTTTCGGAGTTTCCTGTAGTGTGGTACCGGCATCGGCATACAGGTGATCGCATTGAACATTATATTATGTATATAGTCTGCGTTCGTGCTAACTTTCGCTTTATTTTCCAAACAACTTGTACATTAAAGCTGGTTAAAGTAAACAAACACAAGCTTAACCAACATAAGCCCGATTTAGTAAGCACGATCAAACGGATTACGTTTGCGTGTTTTCAGAAGTTGGATTTACTGAAACAGTAACAGACTTTTACTTACATCATTTTAACTTAGTAGATAAAGAAAACTTTGAAAGTTTCAACATAAATATGAGTAGCTTTTTAATACGGAATGGAAAACTTTACCTTTTGAATTCGTTGTTATATATCATTGAGTCTGGAAACTTTTGATACTTATTCTAGACAAAGTTGAGAGCATACGAAATAGATCTCGGGAAGCCGTCACCGCGGGGGCGGTCGGCGCAGGCGAGCGTCGAGGGGCGCGGGGCGCGGGGCCGTACCTGTCACTGTCGCCGGGCGAAGCAGCTCGCAGCTTCTCACTGGCCAAGTTCCTCAACAGTTCACAAACTTGCGAAGCAGTGTTAAAGCGCGTGTTACAACGAGTACAGCGACGAAGCAAGATACGGAGTCATGCGGTCAGCCAAAGGGACACAAACCTACTGGCGAGCTGGTGCGCCGCGGCGGGGAGCGACGGCGCGCCATTGGACCGCCCCGGAACGCCTCCGGGCGCCGCCGCGCCGCCACCGCCGCCGCCGCCGATGCCGCTGACGCCGACGCCGCCAACACCGCTGCCGCCGCCGGCACTCGCGCCAACCACCTCATACCACTCAACTCGACAAATCTCTAATGCTAATTGTTAATTGAAGTAGCAGTAGCAACTAACACTTTACTCTCGTTAAGTGGATATTAACCTGATTAATAAATGTAGGTAACCTACATAATGGAAAGTTGCATCCGTGAAAATACAAGGTCGACAAGCGTAGTTACCTTTCTACTTACCTATAACTGGTGTATTGCCTGTGCAACAAGTCAACGTTTTTGAGTTGCTCCAAAGTTGATTCCAAAAGGAAACACTTTTTACTTTTCATTCACTGGGTTATACTAAATAATATTTCAACCATAATATTATCACAGATTTTCATCACAAGTTTCCTTGTTCTCAGTTTGCTATAATTCTGTCACTGCACACCAAAATGTAGGAGGCTGCGAATAGAATTTGATTTATCGTTCACTCGCGTAAAATATGTAAATAGTGTACCGATTTATTCAAGTTTTTTAACACATAAATTAGCACTTTGTTGTCTAATATTTACAAAATATTTAACTGTATTTACGAAATTTTCGCCCCAGTCACAACGGCCAGGCCGCGATGCACCGACTGACAGTTTTATTTAAACGCTTGGCTAGGTGTCATTTTTTCCAATTACCCACATTTTCTCAGCGGTTATAATAAATGTTGCGATCAAAAATTAAAATGTGTAGGGTATCTAATGTGATTAATTGAACCAATTAAAGGGGATATTTAAATTAATAGAAATATAATTAACTTAGCAACCAAATTTCCAAAAAAAACTATGTTATGAGAGGTATCCTCTGTTAATCTGAAGATCAAGAGGAATCTAACGACACCTCCCACTCATTCGTCAATAAGTTATGGCTACAAATGGTAACAATGAAATAGACAACCATACAGACTAACACATAACAGAATCACATTACCTTCCTCTTGGGCAGTCGGGTACAAAAAGCGATGCTGTATATAAGGTATCATTAAATACAATAAATTCTAATTAGATTCAATATCTCATTTATTAATTAATACAATTTAATATATTTGTGCCCTCACTGATAGTGTACGAGACCCCTAACACAATAACGATATGCTCCGCTACGATCTCACAACACTACGACGCGTAATTTTTGTTGGTTTTCCACCTCTGCGCTAGAAGTGTACGATATAATTTTTAATAGTGTTAAAGCCATTTAGGGTACGATCTACTAATGAAAACTACAATAAACATATTTTATTCTAATACTTTGTTAAAATAGCATTTATTTTCTACTTTTCATACATATGGATCAGCCCGACTGGCCAACTTTGTAATATGTAAACCCAATTTTTTTCAGTTGTTCAGTTACCTGAATGGAACCTAGCCTTAAGTGAAATCTTGGACATTAAAAAAAAACGTACTGTATTTGTTTGTTAGCGACACGAACGAGCGCACTGAAGATTAAGGTATTCTATTTTTTGTTATGTTAATTTAAACTATATTGTTTGAAATCAGTCCAAATAAAATATCCAACATAAAAAAGCCATTAACTTACTTGCTGAAAAAGATGCTACGTTGCATTTCTGCAACTAACAAGTGCCGCGGCATGTCTCGACCTATGATATATCGTGCCGGCTGTTAAGTGGCATGCAAAATATGCTTACCAGAGACGTTACAGTGATGGCAAAGATAGGCCAGCCCAACAGATTTATAATAGGGTATCGTAGTGGAGCCTATGTGTGGCACTTCCAAGACCTTTTTTTATGGCAGAGATGGCAAACGAGCAGACGGATCACCTGATGGTAAGCGATTAGACACCCGCAACACCAGAGGAGTCACAAGTGCGTTGCCGGCCTTTGCCGTTTCCCTGTAATAACAAAATGCCACTGAATATCATATAAAATAGAACTTACATTCCTTATCGAGATACGTCTTGACTTAAAAGTTAAGTTTTTTCATAGACCCTATGAATATATCATGGATATGGGTAAAGCAGAGATATTAAAAATCATGGTAACCCAGACTTGAAGCAAAAAGTATGATATGCCAGCTCCAGCGAAACATACTTTGTCTACGGAATGTATACTTTGTAGTGCCCTACACCGGCGCCGGCGTCGTTATGGCGGGCTTCCAACTGAAACAATCTTCGGCTGCGACGACAGCGATACCCATCCATGATTTTATTACGAGCACTGCAATAAAAGTTAAATAAATTACGCCCTGCACTGCATTAATGACCATTAATAATGTTGTGATCGTTCTAAACAGGTTGTAAATGCGAATAATTGCATATCATAGAGTATCAGGAAGTTAGTGTACTTCTACTGGTGCTTTTTCAGTAGCAGTGACATTCAAATTCAAAATGTTTATTTATGAAGATGCTGTATATATTCTTTTAAATCGTATTTCTTTTCTACCTTAATTATTACTCCGAAGTAACTTCCCTTCTTTCTTGTTTTTATACATATATGTTTTTTTGACCTAAATCTCTAATAGGAATAAGGTTGCTGATATATGAAAATGTTTTCGTAAGTATACGTTACAAATAAGTAATTTGTCAAATTTCAGATAAGTTCATTCAAATTCAATTTTTATTGTTCTTAATTATACTTTCGTTAGGATTTTAACATTCATTTCAAACATTCTTACGTGGTAAACATACTAAACTAAATTTATTTACTCTTTAGATATTATGATAATATTATGCAATAAACCTAATAAAATATTATCCCAAAAGCTTTTCTTCAGGATTCCATGAAGGACCAATAACAGGGTCACTACACCTTGACACTTTCAAGTGAGCATCGAACATTCATAATATAGCCGAATTGGCTCAGCGATGCTGGGTCAATGAGCCGTGACGGTGACGAGGGTCCACAATATGCAAGGATCGTCTCCTTGTTGGACAATACAAGACTCAGGTAAACAGTCTTCATGCTGTGGAGATACCGAAGAAATTGAAAATGAGACTTTATCACTTGTATTTCTCGTTGATGTCTTTTATATGGGGTTGCTACTGGCAGCTTTCATTGGTGTATTTTTTATGGGTTCAGGCTGACTAGTATTTTTGGTTTATATCTAGGCACCTAGATTAGACATTTTACTAAAACTACTGTGTGCCTTTTTTGCGTTACAATTGCCTAGTAACTGTTTTTAACATGAAACAGTGGGAAACAAGTGACGACTGTATAAAAGTGCCACTGAGTCGATACATTGGCGGGGGTGATTTTCACTATTTCCGGTAACATCGTATATCGCTTCCACTGCTAGGGCACGGGTCCATTAGGCCATACTCCATACACGGGGTCCAAATGTGGATTGCTGGAGATTGTGGCGCTAGTGTCAGAAGTTTCCAAGCTGTATATAAAGCCTCCGACATGGCTTCACTTTTGCCATCGAGTGATAGCAGCTGGCACCAACGGCTTAACGTGGCTTGCGTCCACGTAGACATATTTAATGTTCTTAGATGATACGAAAAAAAATTGCCCAAACTAATCTGTGAGTGCTCTCAGTAAAGCTATGTTGAGAGTACTCGACACACACGCTTAGGACATAGACTACTAGTGTATGAGTACACTGGTAACACTCTGCTGTGGCTCCGGTGTTTCTGACACATATTTTTATGTTAAATGTGCAGGTTTTTTCGCTATGTATATCAATAGCAATCTGAAATTATATACAAATCAGTAAACTACGTATAGAAAATAAACTAGCTATTTCTTTTAATTTTGATAAACATATTTTCAATAGTTAATGGGCAAGTTATGATTTAATTCAAGCCAATTTCCTAGAAAACTTTCAAGTCGTAGAATTTTCGTAGATTTCATTTTCTTTAAATCTTCACATCTTAAAGAGAGTAATTTTCCGAAGCTGAATCCCGATGCAGCCGCATTAGCGCTTTCATTTGTTCTCTTATTTGAAAAACTTAAGCTGCTCTCACTCGGCGAATTACATTATTTTCTTGTAGTATTATTTAAATACACCATTACTTAATCTTCTTATTCTTCTTCCATTTATTAGTATTGTCTTTAAAATTATCTGGTAATTCTTAACAATAGTTGTTACTGTTTAAGGTGTAGGCCGAGTAGTTGAAAAATTGAATAACCGTTTCCACCACAATAGTATAGAAATCAATGAATAACTGCGATATCTTTGTACTAAATAGCGTTTGGTTGTTTTTTTTTAACTCGTTACAGAACATGCCAGCTTCTAGTGTATTTACAAAATCGACTCTTTTTAAGTTTATAGATACATACACAACCAGTCAATCAGAGAGTGACTTGTGCACGGCGGTGGCGGCAGCGCGGTGGTCCCATGCGGTCCGTGAACAAGATGGATGGAGTCGTCGACGCGACCCGCGCCGCGCCCCCTGCCTATCAGCTCGACTCGCTATGCTACGCTGCATTTTAAAATACAATAGTCAGGGAAAAACGTTGACATTTGTTCGTTTACAAGTGTTGTTCGCATCTGCCTGAAATAATTTCAGAGTCCAGAGTACATTAAGTATTCTCTTGCTATGCCGCACCATTATGGTATTGTATCGAGTTGCTTAAATTAGATATGCAGATTTCCTCGCGATAATTATCTTAACAGCAATTGATAATAAAATAAAAATCACTAATAATTTAATAAACTAAAAAAAATCGGGCCGTTTTGAATACTGATAATAACTCATACATATAATTCATACATATACATTAGAAAACTTTATTACCCTCGCTTGGATTGTCGGGTAATAAACTAGCTATTTCTGTTAAGGCAGGCGCCCAGCCTTGTCTCAAGATTAAAACATATACGTATTGTTAAGGAGTTTTTTTTCTCCGAGATTTCAAATATCCGAGTCTTGCACTTGCTTTACCGCACTAAGTAAAACTCAAAGCAAAAATGAAACTGTGAAACCTAAGGGTATAGACTAGACCCAGATATAAAAGGAAGCGCAATAGTCTAAATTAAAAAGCAATGCCTTGTCGAGGCAGAGCGAGTGGAAACAAAGAAATTCATCAAGCTCTTTTGAACCTCAGGCATTGTGCAGCTATTCCCACGCTACCAGAAGGAAAATCTTCGACTAGATCGCCACTCTGTGACGCTCCAGCGCAAAAAATAATCATCTCATCTAAAGGAAATCCTACTTCATTACTTTGTAGCCCGTAGTAGCCCTAAAAGTACTGAGACTTTTGAGAGTGGGTGCTACTTGTTGAATCTGGCGTTTGAATGCGAATTAATCTAATTAAATGCTATCGGCGTCGTAATTACATTTTGTTTGTCTTTGCAGTAGGTATGCTATGTAAAACCTTCGTTTAATTTAGATTTTCTCCAATTTCAGACAATTTTGTTTTTCTTGCTTTGAAAAACTTTGTGCCGACAAGACCCAGTCTTGTTGCGTCACTTGCTTATTATGTTTATCATTTTCTTATATTACTAACTGTAACTTATCCCTATTAGATACGATAAGAAATGAGGGACAAAGTCTCCTTTACATTTCGCCATAAGCAACGAAGCAAATTATATTGAATTACACCACGCACTTACTCAATTTATCTCAACTACCCCCGACCGTCCAATTCTCTTACAAAAACAATTTATATCAACAAAAGTACAAATAGGTATTCCATTAGGGCATTAGCATTGGTATTTCATTGCAGGACGGACGGGACAGTTGGCTCACGTAGCACGGGACATGTAGCCGGTCCAGGGATGGTCCCTCGCGGCCTGATCAAGATTGATGTCTGCCGTCTCCGACTAGCCCCTCGCCCCTCGCCCCGTGTCCGCTATGTTAAATAAAGTTTTAACAACCACATATGATATCAGTTGACTGTTCTTCTTAGATAGGTACATTTATTTCGTAAAAACATATATTTTTTTATATTATTTATATATTACTGACTCCAAAATCATCTTAAATTTTATAACATTTTTGTTTAAACCACAGAATCATTTTGTCAATAATTGTGAAGAACTTATGACTGTTACTTTAAGAATGGTTTTGTCACATGCACTTTATAGTAAAACTTATCAGTATCTAATTCCATTATGGTACCCTGACATCCCCACAGCTGGAATAAGAGACTTTTGTTATAATATACCGAGAAGATAAGGCCATATTTTAAACTTGAATGCTAACAGATTTATGGAGGTGTGTGTGGATGGCTAAAGGCGAACAATAATATCAAAAGAATCCGCCGTAAGCGCCTCTTAAATGTCTTCACGACCGCCATCTAATGACGGCAGCTACCACAAGCGGTTTAGACAAGCAATATAGATAGATAGTTATATTATAATACAAACTATCAAATGTCATAACATAATACAAACTGAAGGTTTAAATAAATTATCAGGGCACTACGATTTACTGTCCGACTAGACATTAAGTAATTAGAACGTACATATATTAATTGGAGTTATATTATTAACAAGTACACTATCCCGCTGGAAGTCGACATCTCCTGTCTGACTGTCGCTGTCTCAACACAGGATTATGTTAATGCCGCCTCACACATTTGTCTCCTCGGAACTGCCTTCCCGGTATTGCTTCCCGATGTTCTATACTTTATCATTATTTACTGTTATTTGACGTCGAACTTCCGCTAAACTGAATGGAACTCAAGTCGTTGTAGGTTGAAACATTATTAAGTTATGTTTGTTGACGAATATGGCTATTAGACACCGCACCGTTAAATGGACACTGTACAATACTTAGAGATTGTGACAAAAAAGAATTTGTGATAAATAAGAATTTAGATTTTAAATACCGTTTAATCGATTTCAACTGCTTATGCGTTTTATTACTCTAAAAGTGTGAGTAAAATAAAGTTGTATTTTTTTCTATAATATCAAACCAAAAGAAGATAGATAGATAGATATAGCATAAACATGTCCAGAAAATATAACAGACTACGTAAAATTCATTGCGTAATAAATTCGATGAATTTTGTGTATTTTACCCTCTGAAAAGCGCATTTTCCAAAATACATTTTCATTAGGGCATAGAATATTTCAATAAAAACAATATAACTTCATTTTTGAATCTTTACATAGTTTACCTGTCACCTCATCATTACATAATCTGTATAACATGAATATTAAGGTGATATAGGAGCTTGATAGGAGTCTAGGCTGTTGCTGTCTACGGTTATGGTACTTGTATGATGCGAGTTCTTGAGTGGTTCGTGTCTAAAGACCGTGTTGCATAATTGCAGTTTGCGTTATTGCGTTAGTTTTGTTTAGAGATAATGTAATAAGTACCTACTTCATCCTTACACAGGAAGATGTAAAATTATGGCCTCCTGTAATGCCTAACTACAAAATACAAAACTATTAAGATTAAAGACGACAACTATTTGTACTGTGGTTCGTAGTGGGACTTTAAGATTATTTTAAATTTTGAAATATCTATCTTTCAAACAGGTTGTATGTTGTTTTATTGTTACCACCTGTAGCCACAGCGGTTAAATTGTAATAAATGTTGTTAAATTAGTCTTGACCCCCAGATTGATATAGGATACAATTATTTAAGTAGGTACTACTTTCGTTGAATTGCTTTATTTTTGTAATGTCTGCAACTGTTTTAATTTTAATTATATCGGTTTAGTTTTCAAAATTTTGTGGATAGTAATAGACAGGGCTGTATTTGGCAAAACTATAAAATAAACATATCTGATGTTTAAACCTCAGATACTGAAACTTGGGACGGCATGGGGTATTCTGGACGATATCTAATAGCTGCCTAGTTAAGGGTATTATAACGATAATTCCTTTGCCACAGATTATCGACCAGTGTGAAGCAGTAAACTAAACGCACAGTCAGTGAGTGGTCACCGCATGAGGCCACTTATGGGACTTATGGCCTTGTGTGGTTCAGCCGTGGGGCTGCTATTAGAGCCTGTCAGTCGGCCAGGAGGATTTACTCAAAGAATACTAAATTAATGGAGTTACTTTGGTTTTAAAATAAAATTTAAAATAAAATTTAAAATAAAATTCAATATTAAGTCAAAGAAAGGAAATATAAATTTCGATATTGGTGCTACATTCTTTCTTTTCATAATGGTAACCCAATCCGTAATTTTGCCTTGTATGATGAAATATGTTTAACCGTCCTTAAGTACAGGAAGAGATACGCGTGCCCCAGCAGTGGGGACATTATAGGTTGTTAAAGAAGATGCCCCTGTATGTATGCCATTTTCTGTTCTAGGACTACAATAAAGCTCAGTGTCCCTTGTTAGGTACAGAATGTTTATGTATGTTTTACTATTATTCAAAAGGGCCATTGTCCATTGTAAACGTCCATCTACTCGTACGTTTTATGAATAAAAAATTCTACAAAAGCGAAACAAATTTGATTAAAATTTACACAATACATATATCCAGCATATACAAGTAAGAGTATCTACAGCCTACTCTCTACTTCGATGAGGTCATGCATATACATAATGGAATTTGGAAAATCCAATTGCGCATGTATGTTTGGAGAATTGAATTGGTTGGCATGTAAACGGTTAAACGGTTATTGTTGGTAATGATAGTGCAGCCGAATAACCGGCGCAAGTGTAGCACTTAGCGTTGGCTTTTGGTATCTGAAAATTTTGGTTATTTCATCGTATTTTGTTGCTTATATCTTCGTTCACTGTTGCCTTTCAAAATTAATATTTTACTTTTAAAACACGATATTTTTCATCCGACTGCATAAGTGGAGAGTAATTTTTTCTGATGTATGTATTTTTATTTTTATTTTATTTTATTAAAGGTAACCAACAGCTTATAATAAAATGTTGTGGTACAGTATTATTTATGAAAGTTAAGCCAATAACAGATTACCCCATTTAAATACATAAATATGTAAGTATGTCTGATTAATTGTTAGCGCCTGTAAGCAAAAGGGCTTGATTGATTTTGAAGTTTTTCAGACTGACATATTAATAATACATTTTATGCGGTCGAATATTACTCTTTTTTTACTGATTAGGAAATTGTTCTAAATTAATTGGTATTGACGGTATGTACTCGTCGTTCCGTGAAAAAAACGTATTTAAAAACTACATGTAGCCAATTTTTTACGCTTTGCTTTTTCTTTTCATTTTCGTCATGATATATAATAAAGAGGTGATACTAGAAAATATGTGAAGATCACTAGTAACCACAAATGATCACTAGTAACCAAAGACCACTACTGACTAGTATCACGTAGGCCCACAATTAAGGGCCGTTACAGGCTATGCCGAGGCGCGGCGACTTGGTGCCGCCGTGCAAATCTGCAAAGAATAATCCAAATTATCTATTAAAAAAAATAAGTGTATACTTAGCGAGAAGAATTTTAAAAATAATACTTTGAGTGCTAAATGAAGTAGGTACTTAAAAGAGAAAAGAAAATTCTCTGAACCATGATAAAGCACTGAAATCATTTAAACTTATTTAAGCCCATAACCTTTTTTAAAAAGCTGTCACATTCAAACACCAAGATCCAGATTACTTTTCGTAGTTGCCTTAAAATTTAATCATATTTAATCTCTCTGAATTGTAATCTTTAATTCTTAGAACAATGCATCAAGTAAAAAGCGGCCAAGTGCGAGTCGGACTCGCCCATGAAGGGTTCCGTAGCAGCAAGTAACATAATATAAAAGTTTTTGTAGTTCGTTGTAACTTGAATGAAAGGTAAATTGCGGTTTACGATTTATGACGTATTAAAAAAAAACTACTTACTAGATATCGTTCAAACCAATTTTCGGTGGAAGTTTGCATGGTAATGTACATCATATATTTTTTTTAGTTTTATCATTCTCTTATTTTAGAAGTTACGGGGGGGACACACATTTTACAACTTTGGAAGTGTCTCTCGCGCAAACTATTCAGTTTAGAAGAAAATGATATTAGAAACCTCAATATCATTTTTGAAGACCTATCCATAGATATCCCACACGTATGGGTTTGATGAAAAAAAATTTTTTGAGTTTCAGTTCTAAGTATGGGGAGCCCCCAAAATTTATTGATTTTTTTCTATTTTTGTGTGAAAATCTTAATGCGGTTCACAAAATACATCTACTTACCAAGTTTCAACAGTATAGTTCTTATAGTTTCGGAAAAAAAGTGGCTGTGACATACGGACAGACAGACAGACAGACAGACAGACATGACGAATCCATAAGGGTTCCGTTTATTGCCATTTGGCTACGGAACCCTAAAAATTATAAGATAAGCAGAATAACAATTTACAAGTCATCATTTACTTACTTTTCTTGCGTCAAATATGCTGAATCGAAAACTTTTTGTCTCACCTGGTGTGTTATTAAAGTAACCTCTAAATCGTCTTGGACTTTGTAAAAAGATCATTTATCACATATAAGATGACCAAATACCGCCTCCGTGGCCTAGTGGTTTTTTAGCTCGCTTCATATCATTAGGTCCCGGGTTTGATTCGCAGCGGAGTCCAACTTTGAAGGACTCGGTTTTGTTGGTGGTAAGGCATTTTCTGAACTCACTTGGCTAGCTTCCACCATCTTATCTAAGTCCTGACGCCAAACTGAATATGAATAGCATTGATGTATTCCAACAAAGAGATAATATAGCCAGTTCACCATTGCGTTATCTAAGTCTTGCCGCCAAACATAAATGTTAATAGCATTGATGTGTTCCGGCATGAAGATAAGAAAGCCAGTTCCCCATTGCGTTGGGGAATCTTGGGAAGCCCGCTTGGATCTTTCGGCATCATCACTTACCTTTATGTGAGGTAATTGCAAGGGCTTACCATTTATTATTTAAAAAATTTATAGGTACCGTACTGCCCAATCAGCATTATATCAGAGAATATTTAGGTCAATTTGTAAACTTCATTTCAGTTTGCAGATTGATTTATAGATCGCTTATGCTAGAAAAAGCTTTGAACATGTGAGTGATATTTGTATCTAATGTGCTACGAGCTATTAAAAGCCTATTTGCACGAATAAAACTCTCGTTCGGCCATAAAACTGAGGACCGTAAAATTTACTGCATGCACTTTGTGGCACATCATAAATTTATTGAAGAGCATTGGAAAACTACGTTACAGAGAGGTGATGGTGACATGAAAAGTTTTGATGCTGTCAATAAGTAAAACAGTTAATTGAAACTTAATCTTAACCAGGGTTTGCATGATACATATAGATAGATAGATAGATAAGTCGTTAAGTCGTTTACATATCAATTCATATATATCGGATATAGTTGGGTAGCCCGGTTTCCGTGCCACAGGCGCCAGGATTTGAGATTTTTATACCTTTTTGTCGGCTGGGCCGACGTTGGCGGTGAGGAACCGATTTGTCAAGGAGTAGCGTCACAGTCAATCGGATAAGAATACTGTACAAGACTGAGAGTCAAAAGTATCTAGAGCAGATTTTTTTCCTAGACGGATCTGCCCCAAACCGAAAAAAAAATAAACGACTTCATTTTACTTCCATATCTTCAAATTATGAAACATATATACAGGGTGTAAGGGACAGGTTTCCGAAAACTTTAAGGGCTTGCTCAGTAGACGAAACTGAACAACTTTCCACAAGATTTTTTTTCAGGAAAAAAAAAAAAAAATTCGGCTTCTCCATACAAACTGTCCAATCAAGATTATAATTTTGTATGGAGAAGCCGATTTTTTTTTTCGTTTCCTGAAAAAAATTCTTGTGGAAAGTTGTTCAGTTTCGTCTACTGAGCAAGCCCTTAAAGTTTTCGGAAACCTGTCCCTTACACCCTGTATACATTATTTATTAATATTTTGATTATTTTGGCTGTTTTGAAAAAATATATCAGAGTAGACAATTAGTATGTCATTTAGATAAATTTCAAATATATCATTAATATCAAAAATATCGGATATAAATCAAAAATATTTGATTTTTCTTTTTTGAGACCTTCACGACCTTGTTAAAATCCTATGACTTAGACAAGTGCGCACCTAATAATGGAACTAGCGGTTCTGTACAAGATTTTCATGAAGTGGAACATGCTATTAGTGAATCTGTCGGTGTATTGAATCAAGATCAGCTTAGTCCATGTCTGGATTCTAGTGGTTCCGAAGGTTCACCTAAAAATTCATTTTTAGAAGTATTGTCTAACAGCGAAGAAGACAAAGACAATCATGCAACTCATAATGAGGAGGTTTTCATATTACCTACACGCTACACGTAAAAACGAAAACGTGCACCTAATAGGCCACTAAACACCAGCAATAACCCACAAAAGTCTACTCCACTTTTTCTAAATAGATATTACCTACACTTATATATTCTTTGTAACTTTTACTACTAGTGGATAATGAACATTAAACAATATACAAAGGCTCCAGTTACACCCTTTGGGTATAGAACCATAAAAAGATGGCCTTTTTCCAAGTACAGAAAATATTAGTACTTACCTAGTCGTATTAAAATCGATAAGGTTCTTTTACTATAAATTTTCTATGCTGCGGAACCCCAAATTAAAATGATATCAAACTGTGACAATCTAAATAAGAACAAAAGTTTCGTAAACGCATATTATAAAATATAAGATCTTGTAATAGTTTCATTCAAACCGGCACATGAAATTGTATTTTCGAGTAAATTTTAAATAAAAGAAAACACAACAAAACATGAGGGGCATTAAAAATATACCACAAATACATGTATATAATAACGAAAAATTGACATTTGCACATAAAACTAGTAGTAGCTAGTCACAATTACTCGCAATTACAAGATCGTGTTATGGCCGCTTGGTTTTTGTTATCAATTACTAAATATTTCATTTAAATTCACAAACGACACATAGACTCCAGAATTAATTTTGTAACTGAGTGTTAGTCTCATAATGGTTCTAAGTTAGCAATGTACAACAAATTTAGCATGATACAGTGCGTCTTAAAGATCAAAATGAGAGCAATTGACATTTTCCATACAAAACAAATTTGAATTTTGAATTTTGTACGCTACAAGACCATTCTGACTATTTCAAAATGCATTAAGTCTTACTAAAAACGCATTGGTGACTTATTCAAAACCACATTTTGCTAGTTGGGTATCACCGGGAACTCAGCAATAATACAACTCGACAAAGCAATGCTATTTATTGCTATAACTACTCAACCGATTTTATTGAAATTTGGCAAAAAGATAGGGGACGTGGAACAACAAACAATATGCATTTTTTGGAAAATAATAACCCTTAATACTATTCATAATAAAAACGATATCCTAAACACTATATATAGTATATAACATAGCATTAAAGAGAATAAAGGTTTTGCACGTGTTTTAATCTAGAACAATAAACTGAGAGGATGTTTAAAAGTTAATCATCAAACATTGGAATTCCAAGGGACGCCATAATTTGATTAAATAGTTCTCTCTCTTTCTCACATACGATTAAATAGTTGTGATAGTCAACCATCGATAGTCAACTTAGTAAAGTGAGACATAACTTGGTCGTAGTCCTTGTTTTAATAGCAATTAATAAATATAATAGAATATAATAAGTATTTACTGAAATGTAGGTGATTTTTTTTTAATTTTTTGATCTAAATTAACATAAGATTGTCATTGAATTAGGAAGGTGTCTATGAAAAAAACATACGGGCAAATATTAATCCTTCATAACCCGTGGTGCTTTCAGAAAAGCCTTTATGTTGTCAGGTAATTTTTTTTATATAACGCACATTTTTTTATGTAAACATTCAGAGTTAGAACAAATTCTCTAAAGCTTCGGCCACTTCGGCACTCGGGGATTTAGTTAAGTCCCCTCACTTAAGATGCATTGGATCATTCCGAGCACAGGATTCGACATGCCTCTTCTGTCATTGACAATGGAAAGGCCTGTAGGATAAACATTAATATGGAAGTAAGAACAATCCTTGGGGGAGGCCTTTGTTTGGCAGTGGACGAATTTTGGCTGATGATGATGGAGAACATATTGATGATGGAGTTATTACAATATTTTGTACATTAAAGCATATATGCTTTCACATCTTAGTTTTTTAGACATTCGCCTTAATCAGCGAGTAGACTGTATCAAAAATAAACTAAAAAAGATAAGGTCTTGTATTGAAATTGCTGCAAAACTAACTCGGTTGAATTTGCATTTCATGTATAATTTTCAACTCTATTTAATTTTTTACATTTAATAAAAAAAATAACTTAGATAACCGTCATCTGTTCTACAAGCTATGTGCCGCACCCACTGCTTCTTCAGCTTAACGATTCTGTGAGCTATGTCGATTACTTTGGTTCTCCTGCGTATCTCCTCATTTCTGATTCGATCACGTAGGGAAACTCCAAGTATAGCACGTTCGATCGCCCTTTGGGTGACTTTGGGCCTTTTTATGAGGTCCATAGTAAGCGACCATGTCTCGGATCCATTGCACATAGCAAATGTAGACGAAAGTAGGAGCATCAAAGTCCTCGAGTGGCGACAGAGCACCTGAAGACGCAGTGTAGGGTAATCAGTGGCAATTTTGTCTTAATTTTGGAACACATCAACGCTATTAACACTGATATTTAACTTAGATGGTGCTTATGTAATTACCTGTACTCTTAAAATTACCTACCAATAATCAAACCGTGTCCTAAAAAGTTGGACCCCGCCGTGAATTGAACCAACAACCTCGTGATGTGATTCACTAATGTAGCCACTATTCTAAATAAAAAGTAAATAATGACATAATAAAAACTAAAATAGCACTTTGTTTTCCCTCCGATATAGCCTCCTTTAGTTTACTTCCCAGCCCCACGTCAGCAGTAGGAGCAAATGTGGCAATTCGTAGTCGCGCCGGTCCACAGTAGGCATTAGCACTAAATGACATCCACCAAAAATCTCCGCCAGACAGCCTGATAACAATACTCAAATAAAGACTGCGTTCTGCTTCACAGACAATTCGCCGCAATAAAAATAAAATAATGTTGAAAATAAAAACGTTGAGAAAAATTTGGTATTTAATCTAGGATACTAGTCATAATGCGCAATATTAAACTCTATTAACCCGCTGAATCCTTTTACACTTAATAAATAAAAGTTGATAGTGGTTTCTGTAGCATATAATAATACAAAACTAATAAGTTTGAACTCAGACTAATATTTGGAACCAAGTTTCAAACACAGAATAATACAATAGTTTAGGACAAACGGTCTTTACTTCGGAATTATTCAAAAAATCCCAAGACTTACGAGGCTATGAATCACTAAGCCATCCTGATACCTATCATGCAATCTGAGACAGAGTATATTCATACGATTCAAACGTAATTTCTGTTCAAAACTGGCTACTATTACACATTTTCGTTAAGCTAAAAACGTACTTAATACTTAGTTTGAAAAGCTTTTGTTCATTCTAACTTTGTTAAATTGCCCATTTTGTAGACTGTGAGTCAATGTCTGGCGCCGCCGAGCGGCATACAGACTTTATTCCAGGAAGCCTATTTTCACCCCCTTTCACTAGAAATTATAGCCAATCACGTATATTAACAAGTAATAAAGTTCATGCACGTATTCATAGCTCCCCGTAGATTAAAAAGTTATTAACTTTTATTATTTAATAAGAAAATAAGATAAAACGTTCGAATATTGGCAGATCTGGATTTCTCCAGAAGAAGAGAAGAGTTTAGAATACTGCGTAGTGCGTATCGTTTTATGAACCTTAATCGGCCTTTTAGCTTCATAATCTGATAATAAAACTTTATGTAAGTATAAAACTTTCGTTCATAATACTTTCTGTATCTGTATCTGAACAAAAACGTGTTGTTCAACCTTACGTAACTCGTAGCAGTAGATTCTGATAGGAACTAGATAATCTGCGTTGGCAAACGTACAGCCAGCTAATTTGGCCCAAGGTTGTAGCTGAATTCTCACGTATGTTCTGCATAATTGTATTTTACTCTAAATAATATTGGATTCTATTGTAAATCCAGTGTGTTAAGATGGTAAGCAAAATATCGATTACTGGGCTGTGTGTGAAAAATTTAAATGAATGGGGACCAAAATAGGTGTTTGTGTGCCACTGCTAAACAAGGTCAAGTAAGTGAGAACTGTAGATTCCGCCTCGCTACGCTATGAGAAATCGTGCTGTGAAAATGTATGAAAATCTCAAATCCTGGCACGTGTGGCATGAAAAATCGTTGTCGGCTCTAGCCGACTGTGGCGGTCAAAGGGTAAAATTTTATGCGTTATTGTAACTTTATACGGTCTATTACTAGGTAATAGGAGAAAACGAAAAAACCTATATAAACCCAAATTATTTCTTTTTTTGACCCGGATTCCTTCTTAACTACTGCCTTGGAATGTTTTTTTTATTGATTTATGTTCAGCAATGGCAATCATTTATATGCCAGGTTTCGCGAGAAAATATGCACAGCGTGGCTGTTCATTTATTTCAGCGATGAAATTTCAGGGAATAATTTATAGAAGCAAAACCTCCTGCTTGAGGTACTTATAGCACTTATGTACTTATAGATAAGTAGAGTTAGTAGTTAGTGCAATGTCCCAAAGTCCCTAGGCTGTTCCCAGGGCACCTGAGACTGGTCTGAAGCCTGTGGACCGTCCAGCAGTAACTAACGCCCGACACGTCCACCCAGTAACGACTGCATACACAATTACCCCACCCTACCTTACCTCACTTGGTAGCGCAGTAACCCGATTGCCGTTAATGGCTTCTTTAGGTACAGTCAGGGAGGAAATACACAGAGAATACCAAATTAAAGAGCACTGGGTCCGGCGCTGAATAAAACTTTTATTAATTTAACAAATCAGTTACGTGAATGTAATAATCGCTGCCTAGTCTTTGTTGTAACAAAGAGTTTTTTTTACTTCGGGAGATGACTGTATCATAAATTTATTATGGAATATTGTTTACCAAATACAAAATCTCTCTTTCACTGAAATGTCAGAAAAATTTTCTGCCATTTCAGTGAAAACGCCCGCTTAGATTTTTATTACATGTAAATTAAAAGAAAATTTGGAATAAGTATACAAACAAGAATAGTTTATAATTTTAAATATTTTTAGATCGTCAATAAAATTGGTTTTTGACATTTTGTTAAAATTCAACAATCGGATGATGGGTCGGCATAATGGTCGTCATGTTGACTGGCTGGTCAGTTTTTCTGTGAAAAACGGTAGAAAACCTTTAAGTTCTTAATAAAATTGTTACCAATTCATTAGCAAAGCGATAATTAACGTAAACAACAAGCATAGTGGTAGGTATATTTGCTATCGTGTTCAATTTGCCTGTAAATCGAAATTTCTGCAAAATTGCTTTTAGGTCATTGCTAATAAATTTCTCGACCTCTTGTGATTTCTGATTTGTTTACTTTCTTAATTACGTTATAATCCGTCTCTTTCTATTTGATTACGATTTTCTCTTAATTACCAAAAGTTATATCAATACTCGCATTATTTAGACTGACTCGGTGGCTAAGTGGTTAGCGCTCCTGACCTCTTATCCGAGAGTCGTGGGTTCGATCCCCACACAGGGCAAACTTTTCTGTGATGAGCAGAATTGTTTGCTCTGAGTCTGGGTGTATTATATCTATATATGTATGTATTTAAAAAAATATATGTGTATGTATATCAGTCTTTGGTTCCCAAGATACAGGGAATCCTAGTTTGGGGCCAGATGACCGTGTGTGATTTGTCCCCAGATATTATTATTATTATTATTATTATTTAAACACAAAACGTTTCATGTTTTTTTATTTTCACAGAAATCCAAACCCAGTTTTATCAGCTGCTCTCTTTGTGTATATTGTCTGTTAAGCCTGTATTTTATAAATATATATTTTGTACACAATAAATGAAAAATAAATAGTGCCAACCTTTAATAAAAAACCTTTCGCAGTTCATTTAAACCGATTGAACAACCCATGCCGAGTGAAGTGAAGTTACTTTTTCGTTATAATTTCCATCAATTTCCATGCATGGCACGTGACAGACGGAGTTATGGGCGCGATGATTAATTAAAGCGACAAAAGGTCAATAAACAATGTTGTCGGCCCACTGATTCGAACCACTATAGCCCCAGCTCTCTTCATGAACAATTTGGAATTGTTGATTTTAAAAGCGCTATGATTGAGCAGAGCAAACTTCATCGTTCAGTAGATAATAAT
The DNA here is from genome assembly GCA_958295455.1 of Coleophora deauratella. Classification (NCBI taxonomy): domain Eukaryota; kingdom Metazoa; phylum Arthropoda; class Insecta; order Lepidoptera; family Coleophoridae; genus Coleophora; species Coleophora deauratella. Next base: position 7,278,403 of record OY282388.1, read on the forward strand.
GGAATGACGACTATTTATTTATTTCTTTTTTTCTAGGAAGATTTACAGCTATATTCTAATATTTGTGAATTCTGTCTTTACAATTAAAAATCATCACAATTGTCTATCTAAATCCCTAATATTTTATAATCTAAATCCCTAATATTAAATAATCGTTCATGTTATAATCTGATATTTCGTACATAAAATGTAAGTACATAAATAATAATGAATAGAAGAAAGAAAAGGCCTTTTAAGTACGTAAAAACGTGTATTGAGATAATCGCTTTCGTATTCGATGCACTACTATTTTTGTGGTTGACTGACTGGATGTGCCACGGGTAATAATGGGTGGTTAGTTCAGTGGTTTATGAAAATACTTAAAAATATCGATTTCCTAAAATGACCACTATTTAACATATCTACTTCTTTTAATAACTAATACTCACCTGCTTTATTCTCAGCCATCACGACGCATCGCAGTAATAGCCACAGAAGCGGTCGCCTAAGCATTTTCGTAGCAAACAACAACTGCGTAGTAGCTGCTCCCTCACACTACATACTTTGTTAACAGCCTATATCATGTTTACTTCCCATAGCTCGAGAAGGTAAGTCCGGATTGGTGAAGGTTGTAAGGCTAGTGGCTTAGCCCCAGTCTCAGAAGTTTTCAAGACGCTTATAAGGCCTCTTGACATGGCTTTACGGGGTGCTAGTTAAAACTGATATAGTAGATTATTTTATAATTAAAAGAATATTACAGCCAACAATTAACAAAATGTTAGTTTATTTGTCGAGAAACAGAAGTCTTTTAAATTATAATAATAATATGATTCTTACATAATATATTCCCGGACAAACCTAACTCCTTCCTTCATCTGGCCCAAACTAGTTTTTTTTTTTTTATGTGATAGGTGGCAAACTAGCAGATCGATGGATGGATGGTTTGTCCTTTTATTTCTTAACTAGGATGTTCAAATACACGTATAGAGTTTTAACTCCGTAATACAAAGCAGATAAAACTACTCATCACACAGATGCCCTGGGTAAGATTTAACCCATGACTCTCGGTGTAAAGTTCAAGATCGTTTACTACTACCAAGTCAGTCATTTCAGTTCGTCAGGTACATCATAATTTTCCAATAAATGATATCTGAAGGCCTCATCTTTCATGACCAGCAACAATTAACCTCTCGGCTGCAAGTAGCAGATATAAAACTTTACGAACGCATATAAATTCGGATGTCGCGACATGTTTTATTGTGCACTCGTAAAATTTTGGGGGTCGGAAATACCGACACATTTATTAAATACGAACAACCTCGTAAAGGAAACCAAGTCCTCGTGCCACCGATAATATTATGATCGAACTATTTCTGAATAGCATAAAGTGCCGCAGATCGATTTTTGCTGGTTTCGAGCGTTTTGTAACCATTTGTCAGTCACATAAACTTTTATGTGAATAACAGTGTGCAAGAACTCGTCCTTGACGTAACAATTGTACTTGAAAATAAATAATAAAAATATGTTTGGCAAAATTCTGATGATGGCTTCTTCTTAGGAAACTAAACAACTAGCTCCAAGAAACCTGTAGTTGTTATTGGAAAAGTAGTTCAGTTCTATGAGAAGAAGTAAGAGTGTAAAATTTGCAGGTCACCTTCTATCAGCCTGTATTTGTCCATGGATATCACTAGAATCATAATACACTTTGTAAATACAGGTGTAGACTATAACGAATTATCACAAAATGCTATCAACAAACTAACGCCACTCCATGATTAAAGATATTTAGTGGCAAATGTAATTATAGGGCATGTTAGTTTCAGTTTTCCACCTAGGTGACCTGAGAATACCTAGAAAAGGTACGGAATTCCCGGTGACACACCGCAGAGCGCTAATGCGGGAAATACACGGACCGTTTTCCACTTAACCCCGAGCATACAATAACAGCCTTTTTACGTTTTAGAAATTTATGATCCAGAAAGTTATGTGAAAAAGTTGTATGTTCATTCCGATCGCATCGTAACTGCATTCTGCAATCATGATATATTGCTACAATATTGTCCGATTACATATGTTCGGCTTTTGTGTATTATGGTTATGTCTAAACATGTACCTATTTTTTAAAAGTAGGTGTCCCCGGGCTTTTTATGCATCCGATTTTTGCCATTCAAACTCAAAATTCAAACTAAAAATGTTTTTTATTTAAGTAGATGCTTTACATATGCTTATTTTTTTCTATATTTTATTTATTCCTTTGGAAAGTCCTGCTAGTTCGCAGAGGTATATATTATTGTCTAAGATTTTACTCCATCTTTTATAGAACAACCATACAAAGATTCGTTGAAATCAGTTTTTTTACGTTATAAACGTTTCAGAGTCTAATCTTTCTTTCCTTTTTGTGTTTTCGATACGTGATAATTGATCTTAATGTTGAACTTTAAGTTAATCGAATGGTTATTCTGAGAAATATGACGTACTCTACAATAGTAATATTTAATTGTTAATTTGAAAAGGGGTGTCATGCTACAAGGCAAACGCTTAAACTACGGAGTTGAGAAACATGTTATTCTTTTAGGCTCTGTTCACATGTACCCACGGAAAAACGTACCACAACCACACCACATCGCAGCGACAAAATATGGTTACGTGTGAATAGTTTCACTGCAGCTTCTTGTAGTTGTTCGTGTGGTTTGTATCGTCCGATGTGGTCCGCGTGAATAAACTATGCATTTTCAAACAAATTAGCGCCCGCCTACGTGGTAGTCATTATGGTGTGATTGTGGTACGTGTGAACAGAACCATATTCTTATGTTACGATTGTAAAACATGTTATCCTTGTCCTTGAACATGCCTTGTACCTACCTAGCTACTTTCTTCTATCGTTGACATTGTAAACTGCATTTTTATGTTATTGCTATAAATGTGAAGCGTCTTTAAAGTTTCGAAGAACCACAATATCTACAGGTAGTTGGCACGCTTCCCGCTCACACCTGAATTGACGAATATGTCCTGCATTAGTGAAAGTTGTTATAGAGTTAAGTCTATTTTTACTTTCTCATGAAAATAAAAATAAAAGGAACTATCATTAATTGAATGTTAGTTAAATAAACTCGTATCCTAGATAAACATTAGAAATAAACACTTTCTACAACTATCCTTTATCACAAATAGAAACAGATCACTGCTTATCCGCCTTAATTATTATAGTTCCTTTAATTCCGACATAGTAGGTAATCTAACCCTCGCCGATACTAAAGCTAACAAACAACCAGTTAATAAGCCAGATCAATCGTCACTTAACCCTCCAGCGCTATGTTTATTGAAAAAGAGCCGGCGGCGGCGGGACGCGGGTTAATCCGCTGTCGCCGGCAGGTATCGACAGTCGGATTAAAACACCAATTTCACTGACATTTAAACCTATCGACGGTATTATTTTTTGTTTCTCTTAATCTACTGCGATATCTACGTTGTTTTTGTCTAGATATTATAGTAACTATTCTTTGCTTTGAGGGTTAAAAAGTAAAGGTTTTTGAAGTTATGTCCTTTTGCTGCGTAGCGTGGCTCGGCTCGCTGCTTGTACATAAAATTTAATACTTCTTATTGAAACGAAAACCGTCACACAGAGGTTTGCAACGCTAAAATAATAATAAAAATGTAATAAATAAGGTTGACTTTAATCACGTACAAAATATCTGCAACATTAATTAAACATCAGTATAAATAACTGCTTTAGGAAAATAAGTACCTACTTACCTATAGCCTTTATTTTTTCTTTTTGTACGTGTCAAGTATGTAATTTGAGTCTGAGACAATATTGTTTCAGACTAATAGAAAATGTTATCTATGAAAACCGTTGAAATGATCGCTAGAAAATCGATAGTAGGCAGGTCTACAAAACTATAAATAATAAATATTCGCAGTGATAAAATTTTATGTTGTCAGAGGGATGGTTTGGCTGCAGTGTAACTGCGGAGCGTCACAAAACAAAACATAACTTTCCATGCCCCAAAGAAATTGTATCGAAGTTTATCTATATTGTTTTTAGATACATATATTTCGTTTGATTATGAAATGAAGAGCGAGTTTGCTGTAACTTTTCCTTTTTTAATCGATTCTGCATCAGTTATTGACATAGAGTATTGTTTAATTTGCCGTTTTGATTTATATACAACATTGGAATCATACGTAGTTGTAACTAGTTGTAACGTTTAATTTATCCAGTTAAGTTACGCAACTTTGCTTCTACATTTTATGTCTACAGTTCATTTCAGTCGTCATACACTACGAGCCAAATACATACATCTAGCTGCATCAAGCCTCATCAGATCTGCATATCTGGCGTGATTCGCAATTCACTATATTCTATCTTCCAGCTCGCGGCCGCCCCTCCAGAACATTTTTGCCCCTTAGGTTATTAGTTCTGTGAGCTATATGGCCTAACCATTAACATTTCTTATCCTATAGACTATGGGGACTTAATTTGTTCTTCAGATGCCATCACTTCGAGTTCTATCACGTGAAAAACCCAGAATAAGTCTCTTCATGGCTAGGTAAGTTGAGCGACTTTGGGCATAAGTAGATATGTTGGGCATGTGTTATAAAATAATATATATAAAATTATGGATGAGGCCATAAATAGCGGCCACGTTTCTGCAGTACTATTTCTGTAGTATAATTATCCTGTGGGATTTTGGTTGAAAGCATACTTCATATTTCTTTTCTCCCGGTAAATAATGAACAAATTGCAAAAAAGAGGACATTGCGAACTGTGAGTGGTTTTAATACAGATTTTATATGAGATACCGAAGATATATATTTCATAGGTACCTATTTATCATACCTATTTTGCCATGGAAAAAGTTAATTTGATATACGTTATCGTAAAAAGTATCTGCTCTCCTAAAAGAACCACAAAAATATTTTTCCATTATTGTCTCGTAGATTTCACTATTCCATTGACTTATTGTCTTGTTTTTCCCCTGTTCATTGTAATAACCTGGACTGAATCTCCACATAGCGATTCCTACTTATACGTACAATGTTTGTTAGCGTGCTATTGTTGAACATAACACTCACGCTCTGCCACAAGCAGTACCAACATTCCAAGTTATTTTACATTATCCCAAAAATACTGCGCAAAAAGGTAAAAATGACATCGTACCCTCCATGCTCCACGGCCCTGAAAAATACGAAAGCGTTTAATTTTAATTGAAAAGATCGTTATTAACATTAAACACCGAGCGAATGGCCGCCACTTCGGCGCCAGCGCTCAAAACTCAGCTAATTTAATGAATGAAAACGAAACTGAAATGTTTTCATTCCATTTACCCCTGTGAGTGGCGGACTCACTGGCATTGGTCGAACAAACGCTCACATGTAAATTGTATCAATGAATATTCGGCGTCGTATTATCATCGTAATAATCATGTAGAACGCTTTCTTTGGAGTAGGGTTAGTTAAGTATCCTTTATTTATTAAGGCTTAAATATCAGTAACTATCACTAGATGGCAGTCGTCAAGCCATGGATGAACTGATAGTCAAGTCCATCCAAGTTGTGACCGTGTTTGTAGTCAGTTAACCTGCGTGATCGACGCGACCACGTAAGCAGCGCTGAGCCACGACCGCTTCAGTGTCGTCATTGTGTCATGACATTACAGTTGATAGCATAAGTGATTTTGGTACAAAAGTTTTGAAAATCTCATATAATTAATTGGTTTGTATGCATACTTTGTCACCCCATAGCTCCGATTCTGCATTGATTTGGGGGTTACGACTTATGTAGGGTTATTTAGTTCATTCTAAGGGATCTATTGGCGTACAGTTTGTTTGTATCGATTCTGGGTTTTTGGTCCATACAATGTGGACCTTCTCCTTTTATTCACGTTATTTTGGATAATATCGTAATATGTTTCTCCATATGAACCGTCGAAAAAACAAAGAACTTCAATATTTAGACGCAACATTAGTTAAATACAAATGTTGCAAGATAATTAAAAGTAGTTCAGTACCGGTGTAAAATGGAAATGAACTTAGAACTAATCAATTATTGCTGGCAATGTTGTCTGTCGTAAGATATGGTCAGATAGGTGTTTAGTTAGTCCCGCGGGAAAGCGGGATAGACCCCACTAAATTCCCGTGCCTTAGGTCGGGAGCCGCCCGTTAACATTACCAAATTATGAAGCAGCCCCGGAGCAGAGATTTGCACGGTGGTGGTACCTATCTGTAAGCTGAATGATTTATTTCATTAACTATTTAAATCCATAAAAACTATTAGTAAATAAGTAAGTAAATATACGATACTTTATTGCACATCAACATCAAAATATATTTTAACCTTATAAAGGCTAATTAAATTACAATAGATCAATAATTTGTCTTTTGTCTTAAATTAAAGTTGTCTAAAATCGAAATGTAGGAACACATATTCTTAATCTACATTTTAGTACTTTGAAAAAATATTTTCTATTTCTTTAACCATCTTCATTTGATAATCAGTTGCAACAAAAGTTTTGAACGACATTAAATTGAAAAGATCCCCCCAGTGAAAGATAGACGCTCTCCTTTTCTACGACCGCACGCAACGGTGTAGTGTTGCTAGTATTTCACCAATCCACAGTGTTGTTCTGGATCTTATCAAATATTTACGGCGCGCCGGTGTCCCCGGAGTTACGCCCTTGGGCTACTCCCGAACCTATGGGATTTTCACAAGATTTATGAGATCATTCGCACTAGGAAAACTTTTGATCCTCATCTAAGGAAATGCCTTCCTTGAAAATATATCTTTTTAAGACCTATGACCATGTGAACGAGAAATTTTCTTTGCCAAGTTTTATTTTTTGGTGTAAGAAAACATATAAAATAATTCAAATATATTAGGAAACTGAAACGCAACTATAACAGCTTGACCTAAAATTGTAACGCTGTACTTGGCAAGCACTGTCGCTAACATAGCAGGCAATTCTAATGATTTCAGAGAAAACAAATCTAGGTCGTCGCGACGCCGCGCCTCGCCGCTGTTGATTTCAAACTTGGAACGCAAATTGCAATTTTCTCCTACCCTCATAATAGCCATTTACCTCATGATAAGGATCTTTTTATTCGTGGCAAAAAGGAATTCATGTCGACAGCCTGATTGCTGCAGAGAGCCCTAGAGGGCAGATTTCACGGACCAATTGCCGTTCTCGTGTATGCGGAAGTGATCGCCGGGGTGGTATTATTTAAATGTAATCTTTTTCGATACGTACGGGAACCTTTGAAAGTATTTCTGGCTCATGACAGTGCAATAAATTACAATATTTTACGGTATTATCGATACAGCTACTTTAATAAATATATTTAGAAGTGGTAATTACGAAGGGATTAGAATTCGTATACAGTAAGTAATTAAGAATTTGATTTTTCAATAACTTTTTATCAATGAACAAAAATGATCTTTGAAATCCTTGGGAGATGCCTTTGTTCAGCAGTGAACGTCTTTTCACTGATGATGATGATGTAACAAAAAGGTGTATCTATATTTTAAGGTGGGGTTTCAGTCATGGAACTGAATGACTTAACTTTTTCATGTATTATTCTTAACAAATTGTTAAGCTTATTGACCAAATATGCAGAATTCCACCTTAAATTATTGCAACACAGTTTTTTAATACCCTGTACTATATTAATTTACATTTCTAATTTTTTGTCCAATTGTTATCCTGCAAGCTTTACCTGCGCAGATTCAATTTGTGACGTCACGGAGCTATCGAGACTCCAGGATTACTCCTCAGAGATAGTGATCCAAACGAAACTCTCCTTTGTTCCCGAGCAAGCCTTCTCTGGTCCAGCAATATTTTCCTTTGAATAAATTACGTTGACAAAACGTAAGCAAACATTACCTATTCAAAAGTTCGCCTCTGTTCATGTTATATAAGAACTGCAGCTGTTCTTCTATATGTATTGAGAGCTCTTTGTTTATGCATGCTGAATGGTCACGAAGTAAACTAAGCTCTATATGCGCATATCTGGTATTTTTACTATAATGCTTCCACTGACAAAGCCAGTAGTAAAAGGTAACCCCAAAGCTGAAACATTATATAAAATTAGAGCACACAACCTCGTAAAAAACCTGTGGTGAAAAAAATATCTCTTTTAGTTCGTTTTTAGGGTTCTGTACCTCAAAAGGAAAAAAAGGAACCCTTATAGGATCACTTCGTTGTCCGTCCGTCTGTCTGTCTGTCTGTCAACACCCTTTTTCTCAGGAACGCGTAGACGCATCAAGTTCAAATTTATATCACACTAGCTTCCGCCCGCGACTCCGTCCGCGTGAACTTCAGAATTAAAAGAAAATGTTAAGATCTAGTGACGAAGTGGAAATTTTGTGTTTTTAAATATTCCTACGGGAACCTTAAGTTTTCCAGGATAAAAAGTATCCTTTGTGTTAGCCGAACGCTTCATCTATCTACCTACCAAATTTCATCCAAATCCGTTCAGTAGTTTCGGCGTGAAAGCGGAACAAACAAACTGACAAACAAACAAACAAACTGACAAAAACAAACAAATAAACTGACAAACAAACAAACATCCATTTCGCATTTATAATATTATATAGTGAGATGAGATGAGATACTCAGGCCTGCAATCCGTTTATGCCGCATATTTGGAGACTCGCATGGGAACCAAAACCTATAGGATACTTCCTGTATACCTAGAATCATGAAATTTGGCAGGAAGCACTCTCTTATAGCACAAGTAAAGGGAAAAGTCCGAAAACCAAAAAAAAATAGTTACATATGTAACAAAATTGATGAGTAGAATCCCCAGTTAACGGGTCCTAGACCAATTATGTTACATCCTGTATATCATGATATTTATGCTTGATATATATTAATATTTATATTTTCCTAGCTCCTAAGAGCTTATTCTTAACAATGAATATGCCAAATCCAAAGAATAAAGATATGATTATAACAATAATAAATAAATGAGTTTAATTTAATTGACTATCTTCAAATTAAAAAATACATTCTTCAAATTAAAATATAGCAAAAATAAAATATACATTTTAACTTCAGTTATTTCGAAAAAACATATCTGAGTGTAAAATTTTAATGTTATTTTAATAAACATCTTCAAATTATCAAACATATACGTAAGTACATTTTAAATTCAGCTATTTCGAAAAAACACGTATTAGAGTAAGAAATTGAAATTAGTATGTAATTTTGATAAATATCAAAAATATCGGATATATATAAAAAAAACTGATATTTTGATATTTATTATAAATATCGGATATTTACGACCGTGGGTGGTTTGTAATCAAACGTTAAGTGCCTAAAAACTTAAAGAATAGGTTTTCACAAAATCCAAGACTATGTTTGTGACATAAGTAAGGTACAGGACATTTGTAAGGTACCTCTAAAACGAACGATACTAACTTTTATTAAATTAGTTTAGCGATTGGCAAATTCATATCGTTAAGGATTGTGTTAACTGATAAAATCTGATTTGATTTTACATAACTCTGTGCTTACCAAAAAATAATAATTTGGTGTCTTAATACAAATTGATCAGCTATTTTTGTAACGACAGTAAATTTTTATTTTATGTTTACAACAATATTATTAATTTTTTGAAATATGAATTTGGGCTACTCTGACCACTTCGCGCTAGGCGAAGCGGCAGGAGCTACTCCAGCAGAAGCACAGTCTGCTGGAGGTCAGTGCGACGAGGAGAGAAAGCGTCGGACAATCCGGGCATTGTCGAGGAGGACTGCCTTTATTATTATTTTATCGTAAAACAAAAGTTGTTGAGTGCTATGAATAGAAGCTCCAGTTTCAGGCCCTCTGTCAGCTATGTTACGACATAATGTATACTTAGACAGTACTCGTACATTACAGTACGTAGTATGCAGCATACTACGTATGCAGCAAGTTCATGGAGGGAATGCACTGAGTGGTCGGTTGTAGCAGTAAATAATTGGTCGCGTGCGACAGGCCGGCGCCGCCGCCGCCGCCGCGCCGCCGTTGTCAACGCCACTGCGACTGCGGGCCTGGGTCTGCACTGCGCCAACTCTAAGCCTTCCACTTATTCTTCCAACAAGACGAATAAGCACATTCATTTTTGGTAGTTGCGGCTTGCGTGTTCACGTCGATCACGCAGGTTAACTGACTACAGACACGGTCATAACGGTTTATCTGGGTCGTGGCATTTATTTCCGCGCTTCTCAAGCTTAACCCTAAGATGTTGGTGCTGATTGCCATCATAAGATGACAGTCGTTAAGCCATGTCAGTGGCCTTAAAAGCGGCTTGAAAGTTTTAACACAGGCCCCACAACATCCACTAATCTGGACGTGGCCGCCGTGTGTAGCGTACGACCTCCCCTTCTCGAGAACAGATACTCTCTTAGACTAAAGCTTCTCTCAACTGAATGTTTGCCCATAGCTAATTTGTAAAAAATATTTGGATTATTCATAAAAAAATATATGTAAGTACCTATTCAATCCAATCAATCAATCGAGTTATATTTTTTAACACGACATTTTTTATATATCTTTTGCGAAATTTTTTCATGAGAAGAAGCCTTAGTCAGGATTTAGTCGGTTATTTATTCTTTGTTCCCATTAGTAGGTACAGTACTATACTTGTACAGTTCAGTTGACTGAATAGGTGGATATGTTAATCACCATATTATTATGTTCCTAGAAACTAGAACAGGTATGAAGCATCAATATTCTCTTTATATTGCATTAGCTTACTTTATCTAAGTAGATACCTTTTTCTTTTGCGTCTTCTGAAACGTATTTCCTCAAGCACTTTTCTCTTTCAAACAAATTATGATCACCGAGTCTCCCCACGAAGCTACTCTCATTTTCGTCGCAATGTCATTATTATTAAGAGGAATGAAGTTGTTGGTTTGAACACGCGTAGGCGACGTCAAATGAAAAAGTTATGGCGCGTGATGATACTACACAACCAACGCCACCTGCCGGCGCCTCGCCAAACTAATTACCAACTTCCAAACTTCGCCAACACTAAAATATTCTTCTCAAATATCTTTGAAAAGGTACATGAACCGAATAACAAAATATTGTGACTGAATTAACACGTTTTTTTGGACTAAAGTTACCGAGTTACTCAGGCAAAGTTTAGTCAAGATTAGTTTGAAGACGCCATGCCTAACAGAAAATACTTTTATTAGGAGCTCAAGTTCTACAGACTTACAAAAAGCTTTTATTTATTTGGATACTATTTTTATTCCTCTATTTAAATAATTGAGGACGCTAGACCCTTATTATTGCACTTTTGTTGGAAACGGGTACCCTCTGAAACGATCGAATAATCATTTTCAGTGCTAAAATACTTTTCTAAACAATTTGTTTTATTCAGCTAATCGATTTCAATGATATGTCAGCTTTGCCTTGAAATATTGTTTTAAAAAGTCCTGTATTTATATTATTTTGTTTCGTTTAAAACATAAGTTTAAAAGCTCACGAAAATTGAGACGTTATAGACTATCAATTCGCAATTCAAATAGCGATATCCATCCAAAAATATCTACCATTGAGATCGGGGGAACTCTTAATGGTCATAAGCTCTGAAAGTATGGGGCGGTCTGCCCTAGAGGCCCATGAGTCACGGACGCCATCTCATTACTGCATAATCTGACGCCCCGGCTCCAGAAATATGTTCTCGAAATATTCCACGTGAAAGTGATTCGACTGGATAAGTATTTCAATTTTGAGTAGAATAAGTTTTATCGAACTTTGCAAGGCGAACTGCAAGCTTAAATACAAAAAAATAATCAAATACTTTAATTCCGCAATTCTCAAAGAATCTATTCTCTATCGTTCCAGCACTTTTATTATATTTTCAAAGGACTAAATGTCAGCCTTTTATTTTTCTACAAATATGGATCGCTGGCGCCGTAGCGGTACTTAGTACAGCAATAAAGGCCCACTACCGCGACTACTTCAAATGCTGTGGGCTATGGGCCACTTTTGCAGCCCGCACTCAGATGCAATAACCAAGCGCGGCGTACGCGGCACTGAAATCTTTCTCTTCGAAAACCTCACAGCTGACCAGCTCCCCGGTACTTTTCATTTAAAGATGAAACAATACCCATTTTAGTAGAAGTTATTTCGAAAAGTAGGCTTTTATTGGTACCCATGGTAATAAATAGATTTACGGCAATTGAAGTAGAGTCTAATCAGAATGGTAACAATTAGAGTAAAATGAAAATTAATTAGTGTTAAACTACAATATTTTTACGTTTACTTATTCGCAGCGCTAAATGAAAAGGGGTCAAAGTATACGATATTCTAAGACAAAATCACTAATGCTTCAAGCGAACGACGATCCGTCCCATAAAATGGCATAGTTTGATAGGTAGTCAGGAGGCCAAATGTGTTCCTGGATTGCCACTTAATACATTATTACGGTTCAGTATTATATAGTCCGAGGCGCACAATGTCACACAGATAAAGATCGTCTGGTTTTTACAAACTGGATTTACGCTGCGTCCAAACAGGCGAATTTACAATATGTAGGAATATGGAATTCTGATATCATTAATATTAATGTTTTAATGATATTGATAACATTATTGCATTTATGAACCTAGCCAATAATAATGAAGTTGCTGGCGCAGATCCACTCTTCCAATTATATTGTAGTCTGGTCACTTGATCATCCATCCAGTCAATAATAGTTGGGCAACTTCAGCAAATGCATACTGGTATTCTATTTTTTGGTGAAAAATACCGCAACAACCGCGTTTTTTTTTAAATTGATGTTTACTTGTCATAAAATTCTTAATTTCCCCTCTGTATCCCGCCATTGTAAAATTAATCATTTCAATTTTCATTACACTTTGAAGATAAACATTTTTGATGTCTTATAATTTGTCGTTTTCGGTTTACCTTTCAGTTTTACGCAAAAGTAAAACTACATGTACAAAGGGCAAGGGAGATGAATCGGTCATTAGCGATGATATGAGTATGTCATTTTGCGAATCAGGAAATATGCATCAGAGTCAGTACTATGTACTTGTAGTAGCCGCGTAGCTAGCGACATCGTCGGAGTAGCTAATTACTTCGCATACAGTTAGTTAATCTACTGACCATTTTCGGATAAGTGTTTATCACTAAGGTTTTAATTACGAACAGCATTTCGCACATTTGTTATTATGTAGATAGATGAAAGAAGAATTTAATTTGTTCTAGCTTTTCATCGCATTACTGTAACACGTAAATACGTAAATCAATTCAGGAGCCTATTCAGCACACTGTCTTGTAAAAGGCGCTCGGAGTAAATAAAATTTGCTACTGAGAAAGTTTGAAATTGAGCCCTTCATTTACATATCAATCGACCTTACCTATACTTTCGTTAGCCCCACGCAACGCGTACACACCCTCAGAATGGTCTAAACATTTTATTACATTCCTTCCACGTAAAATATAATATCCCCACACATACAGCCGCACGCGTCGTGAACAAATATCTAAATGTAATTTCCATGCGTCGTCCTCGCAATGTTTTCCCAGAAAATATTAACATGGAAGGCAAGGGGCTGAATCTCTCCTAAGTAAGTTGCAAAAAATGTACGTGATTTTACTTCAAAGTCCTTTTTGTCTTTATGGGGAGAAGGCATAAAGGCACGAGAATGGTGCATGCGAAAAAAATTACGCAGCGTAATGATGATGTAGCCGCGCATTCCTTGTATTACTTACAATCTTTTTACTTTAACAGCTGCGTGTGTGTGTATATTTGACAAGGTTCGCGTCACCGCAACGAGACAAATTCCATAGACAAATGCGAATTTTCTAAACATTTCTGAAAATCCGCTTTGCAAATGACTCACGAAAACAAAAAGAAACATATTTAAGTTCTAAGTAGTTCTCAACCGATCCGCTAATGGTTTTAAGCAGAATCGATTTTTCTGCGAAAAATGCCTACTGGTTTCTTACAATATATAATAAATAATGTTGTATTATCTTCTGGATTACTCAAAAGAAAGTTAATAAAAACTAAATCGTAATTACCACAGAAATGATTACTAAAATTAAAAGCGGTCAAATGCGTGTCGGGCCACGCGCAGTGTAGGGTTCCGTCCGTAGTACTTCTTGTTAACTTGTAAAGCCTATACTTAGCTGTGATAGTCTTCCTTTTAACTTCGTTATTATATACTACTGCCGTGATTTTTTCACATTTCTAGAAACAATCGTATAGCTGGCAGGGGAACGGGGGACACGTAACTTTAACAAAAATTTGCACTTTAAAGCTTAATATTTCATAAACGGATCACTGAATCGAAAAATGGTTTTCACAAACCCACAATATCTTTGAGAGACCTATCCAACGACACTCCACACTATGAGACAATCGAGAAAAAGTATTTCATCCCCAATTCAGTGTAGGGAAGGTACCCTGAAAATTATTATTTTTTCAAGATTTTATTTTACCACTTTGTCGGCGTGATTAATATGTATATCCGTGCCAGCTATCAGCTATCTAGTACTAATAGTCTCTGAGCTAAGCCGTGAACAGACAGACAGACGGACATGGCGAAACTATAAGGGTTCCTTGTTGACTACGGAACCCTAAAAAAGTAAGCAAGACTGTGATTATGATGTGACTATGATGATATTTTTTTAAAGTGAATACACAATAGTAGTATAGTCAAGAAATAGATAATACACGAATAAGTAGTTCCGGAGACATGAGGGAAAGGATAAACATATACAGGATGTAACAGAAAGGTGTGATAATACTTCAAGGTGGGCTTTTACCCATCAAACTGAACAACTTTTTTTCTACAACTTTGTTGAAATCGCAAATAAATTTTTCGACTTTTCATACAAACTTGGCTCGCCAGCTGATCGATTTGTATGAAAAGTCCAAAAAATTTTTTGCGATTTTAACAAAGTTGTAGAACAAAAGTTGTTCAGTTCGATGAGTAGAAGCCCACCTTGAAGTATTATCACACCTTTCTGTTACATCCTGTATAGGTATATATACATAGTCTACTAAAAGCATAGCCCTCCTTTTCGCTTTGCCGCAGTCGGATAAAAAGCACAAACATCAGTTAGTAGAAGAAATACCCCTTTCAGACCCACGGGGGGTCATCAGCTCGCCGCGGGGGTGGGCGTTTACAAACACCCTCCGCCCAAATGTACAGGAAATTGTTTAATGGCCTATTATTTCAAATACATTAATATTAGTTTTACTCAATCACCGCATTCATCAGAGAATATTACTCAGATTTAGGCTAATAAAAATTATGGCATGGTTAATATTTTAAGGAGTGTTGAAATTTCAATGCACCAGGGTCCTGTATGAGACGAACCGACACTACTGAGGCAGGAAATTAAATTGTTTCATGGATCATCTTTATTTATAGCAACATGTCTACTTAAGCTCCATTTTGGCTTATATCATATTATTTAATTGGAGTTATACTTATACACTGAATTATCCACAACAGTTGTGACATATTATCACGTTAAGATGCTGTTTGGAAAAAATAATAAAACACTTTGTAGACGTGTCAGGCTAGGTAGAGCAAAGTGATGATACAATTTCCTTTTTATTTCCACGACTTGCATGAAACTGAGAAAGTATATTTTAAGTACAGCTAGGGATAATAAAAATAAGGATATTGTACTTTGAAACCGACGACGTCGTACCAACCAGGGTCAACCGTAGCCTCACGGCAACAGGCCGAATCGTGTGCGCTAAGCTTTGGTTGAGTTTACGAGGGCGCTTCTTCGGGCTTTACGACACGGGCGCCTGACACAGTGCCAAGGCGCTATAGAAGTTGCTGGAACAGACTGAATCCCGTTCTTGACTCGTCACGTCTCCTGTCGAGTAACTTTATTATCAAATGTCAAAATGATTTTTCCATCAAGAATGTTTTCCAGGTTAAAACGTATTCTTTTTCACTTTCCACCCTGTCAAATCATTCTTGATCCAAAAAATTACATCAAGCGGTTGTCCCGTTGTGACGTGATATAACCCTCCTATTTTTTTCGCCGTAGTCGACTAAAAAAGACAAACAAACATATTTTAGATTCGCCTACCAAATGTGTTTATGCAGTACTTAACTAAATGAGTGCTCAGTCACAATTTAATTTCCAAACATCCAAATAAAATAAATAAGTATCTGCCTCAAAAGTTTTCCGAAACCTATCCAGTAGTCACGTCCCTTGTGACTTTAGAAACACTAAGAAAGCTGACACAGCGCTAGCTTTGCTTTTTGAAATTACTAAACAGCATGTCGGTTCTACCTCGTGGTGCAGTTTTACTACCCCTAAAACAAAAAACCGTAATTTTAGTATATCAAACTAAAAACACAACAAAATTTTCAAAAAAAAACATAATTTGTATTCCCTCTTTTTAATAAAATTATTTTTGTTTATTTGTTAATTATGAAATCGTGGAATTAATCGCTAGACCTTGAAGTGCCTACCATGAAAGTAGACCCTTTGAGAGTAAGTCATTGTTTATTTGTGTCAGTAATTAATACGTTATAACAAAACTGATATTTACCAAATAGTAGAGTCTCAGGATAGACCAGCAAACATTGGTATACGTGTAAACAAGAAGAAAAAAATAAACAGACAAAAGCAATTATTTTTATTTCCGCTGAGTTAAGAAATTTTGAGCCAACTCCACTTGAACCGCTCCTGTCCTCACCCCACTTCCAAGAAGAATTAGATTCGGCAAAAATACGACGCAGCGGGAACGGGTACGTAATTCGATTATCGAAACTGTATTTCCACAGACAAAAGGCGTTCTAGCCGACTTCGTTTATAGTAGTAATTACACGAGGCCGATCCTGCGACGCATTAGTATGCGAGCCTCGTCTTGGTGGCGGAGAGGCGATAACGCAAATTCGTTGGCCGAACATCTCGCTAATAGAGTTTCACTAATTTATAAGACCGTTAAGCCCAGACCGGACCTGGCGAAGTCCGCGGCGCCCGTAAAAAGGATTTGATGTTAGACCCTGTTACATATTTGATGGGGGACGAAGCAATCTTTCGTGAGGCCAAGGTGCGCTTTATTATGAGGAGCTCCTGTGTAATTATGCGTTATGTTACTTTTAAGTCGTTACGTTAAGACAGATTTTCCTTCCATGCCGATTTGTACAAAATTCCATTGTGCATGGGAAAAATCAAAAACAAGGGCACTCGAAAAATACTATTGTATAATTAAACTGATAGCATAGCAGTACTTAAGCTCAACTTTGCATAAGGCGCAGATAATGAAGGGAAGCTAATAATACTTTTTGTGCGTCGCCTCATGTGCATTTACCATGGTCTTAATTAAAATCCCGATGCGCTATAAGCCGCAAGCGCCCGCGCACCTGGGGGCACTAAATTATCGTCGCGAGGCTCCTTGCAGACGACAAGAAAAAAGCTAAACAAAACTTCTTGGAAGGCGGTGTTCACTCACTAGATAAAGTGTAGGTAACAATCTTATCAAACCGTTAAAATGACTTAAATAATGTGTTTGTTATTACTCAATTTGAAGACAGATGGAAAGCTCCACACGCGGTATTGTCATAATTCTTTCGGCCTATAGTCCTGTGTTTTCAGAAGCAAAAAAGTTCACTTTTCTTATAATAATTAATTAAGAAGGTCCGTCAAAAAAGCTTTTGTTATATTATTTTTGACGAAGAGTAAATTGCCATAATTTTGAGCCTGAAAACAAAAGAGAGCACCGCCCTTACCTTACTTACCGCCACTGTTTTGACATCAATTTCACGAAATTGCCGTCTCCGAGTCAGATTAAAATAATTATGTTTCAGTAAACCGTATCTCAGAGGTAAATATTCATAATTTATTTGGAACATGAGGGCTTGGAGGCCCACAGCTTAGTGAGCGGGCGTCGTTATGTCGTCTCGGCTTCTTTATGTTGGCCAAATTTCATTTTGGGGGCGACACAGCTCCGCCTCAATGTTAAAATTAGCTGGAGACCAAATTCCATTCAAAGCCTATTATATATGTATATACCTATATGAAAAGGACAAGTAGGCACTATAGTGTATAATAATTTTAATTCTTACCCAACCTCGTATATTAACAGCTGAATAAAAGATTGAGTGAAACTTGCAATCAACCTGTTGAATTCCTGTGGCTGGAGGATAATAAGTAATTAAAAATAAAAATTGTACAGACAGTCACAAAAATATCTGAACCCCCTGTAACACCATGTATCACGAAAGTTGTAGCAAAACGATAACCATCGGGTTATAAAAAAAAAAAACATATATTTAACAATGTATGGAAAACAAAGAAGACAGCTACCAGTTGAAAATTGCGATAGATGGCGTTTCAAAGCAAAGTGCGAATTACGTTTTAAAAGTTAGGGGTTCAGATATCTCTGTGGGCTAGTATACAAAGTATTTATGCAGATGCAAACGTTTTATAATTATTTTCTTAAATATTACGTAATTTTTCTCGGAGTTTATTTTTTGTCGTTTTTTAACTTAGAGTTTCCATATAATCACACCAAATTCGTATCTTTTAATGCCAAAATCTCCTGAAAGGTGACCCAGTGGACTCTGGACCATTAATTAACCGACTTCAAAAAAAGGAGGAGATTCTCAATTCGTCGGAATCTATTTTTTTATGTATGTTCACCGATTACTCGAAGACGCCTGAACCGATTTGGAAAATTCTTTTTTTGTTTAAAAGGGTATAACTTCACAGGTGGGTCATATAAATTTTATTGAAATCGATTAAGCGGTTTTTGAGAAAATCAAAAAAACATAGCAAAATTGGAGTTGTTGCGATTGAAGTCGGTTGTTTTTAACGTGGTGAATTATTGAGATATTTATTTACTGTAACAAGCGTATACGAGTACCTACTAGCGATTCCGCCTTTGCCACCTTCACCATCATACGAGTCGGTGAATATCAAACTGTCATAAGTCCACTTACAACCATATGGACTTATGACAATTTGAAAACCTACTCATATCTTAGTTCGATTCACATAACACCGCAGTCCGCGGTCCTTTAATACAGGCCGATCGGAATTTTATAAGCGAAAGAACATTGCATCTTGCCTTTATTCAAAAACGCAAGAGGTATGGCGTAGCGACTGATGTTTGTTTGGAAACTTCCACTTTAATCTATATAACCATAGTTTTTTTTTTAATAATGCGAACAGTCCTTGAAGATATTATTTGATCTGAGTGAAGATATTTTCAAATAGAAAAATAATTAGTCCATAATTAAACAATACAGATACCAAAAACTAGATACTTATGAGTCGATAAAACAAGAAGAAAAAAGACAGCTTGCATTGCAAAACTCAGTTAAAAAAAATGCTTAGTTAATCATATTTGTGGGCGAATGTACTTGAATATACTGGCATCGGGCCTTCGTGAAGCGAGCAGTGAGAACAGTCGCCCGCATCAAGGCGGGTGAGTCAGCTAGACCTCACTTCATCAAACTGGGCATACTTACTCTACCCAGCCTTATCATATTCGCTAGTACTGTCTATACCAGAGAAAATATAAATAGTTATTGTCGACACGGTGATCACAATATGTACCATCTTCGTAATACGGACGACCTTAAACCCATTCCACACCGCCTAGCCAAGTCTGACAGGGTGACGCACATGATGGGACCTAGGTTCTATAACCCTCTACCAGAGGACATAAAAAACGCTCCCTCTCTTACATATTTTAAAGAAAAACTTAAAAGATGGTTGGTCGAGAAGGCATACATATTAGTTTAAGTGAATATCTTAATTAAATATGTATAAAACAATGTCAAAAAATAAAACTCAAAATGTTTTTTTTTTTAATTAGATGCTTTACACATGCTTTTAAAAAGAAAGAATTTTTCTGTAAAAATTTTATATAAAATTTATTATATTATATAAGAATATTTTTTTTTACAAATGTATTTGCTGTAAGATTATAATTGTATATTATACAAATTGTGTACTACATGTATATTGACCTGTAACAAATGTTACCAATAAAGATTATCATTATGATTATAATTAATTAACAATATTTTAATAAAACGAGGCCTGTCTCACTTCGACGAAGCTATATACCCAGCGACGGGGGACCTCTATAGGGGCAAACAAGGAGAGGAAACATTGGGCGTTCAGCGTAAAAGCAACTCTCGTGCGTTGTGAATAGGTATATTATTCCCTGTACGTACGCGTGGTGCGCATTTATATACGATACATACATCATGAAAAGCGTACGGGCAAGCAAGACTGGACTTTATTTCTATGTAGTGAGAGTATCTTATTAATTTAACATCTCTGCAGAGTGAAACTTCAAATAAAACCCGTAATTTTCTCCTACAGACTAGGCTAAAATAAAATCCTATACCTATAGCAATAGAATCGTCTAAGTTTCTAGGTTCTTTCTTACTTCTGTAGGTGGTCGCCGCGCCACATTCAAAGCGACGGTAAGATGATGGGGTTATGGAATGATCTCGTCGAGCGAAGCGGAGTGAGCCGTTCGGTTCGGGACACAATTGCGCGTGTTTGCATTTTTATCTACTTGTTTTCGTGGAATGAATATGAATGCACTGTTTGCTCGCAGCGCAGGTAAATATTAATATTGCGACGGAATTCTCTCGTCCCCGATAGTGGTATCTATATGGAGGGTTCGAAAGAAAACAAATAGAATAATTAATTTTGAAAAATCTATGTACAGTCGCCTTTGTAGGATCGCCGCGCCGCCGCCGCCCGCTCCGTGCTGATCGGCTGGGGAGTTCTTTATAGATTATAGAGCAGGTAAAATTTACTGAAGTGACGGTAGAATCGAATCTAATATTATTCAACAACCTTTAATTATTTATCTAAAACATTTCACAACATCATTTAATGTCATTATATAATAATTTTCTTAAGAAACAGTTAATGTGGTTGTATATAAAAATTGACTTGTTGTATTCTGTGGATCAGGTTAATAGATCGCTGATTTTGCTGAATCTGTTGCATTCGCGATTGAACAATCTTCAAAACTTTTTTTTTGAAATACGGTACTAAAAGTTTAGACAAAATATGCCTTGAAAATTTAATTTTATGTTAGTAAAACTAATGCCAGAGTTGTTAATCTTAAATAAACGCATTTACCTTTCACAAACAAATGTTTTGAAACTGTTAAATAAACATTAAATACACAGTGCAACTTTTATGATGAATTTGTCTAGCTTATTTGTATTCCAGCTAGTCGCTTAGACCTTCGTTCGAAGTTACATAAAAAGCAATTACATTTTAGACTAACTTCATTGTAACTAGAGGATGTTTGAACCGGCAAGCGAGTTCGGGCGGGCGGGCCATCACGTCGGCCATATCATGCAAGTAATCATAATAACATAAAACTTTTGCACTTCCCCAAAAACCTCGTGAATCTTCCGCCTCGATGTCTCGGCTGGCGGACGAGTACTCTCGAGTTAATGAAAAGTGCGCCCGCCAGTGAGGCGGCCCCAAATTTTAGGGGTCACGTAAAATATTAAAGCGACGAGATGAAGTGGCCAGAGATTCATTGCTTTCCTTGTTTTTATTATTCGTAAATAAGACGCTCCGACACGTTTGTACGTTCATAACATAAAACCGAGCCGCAGTAAAGTTCCTAGACGCTCCGTGGCTCTCGTAAATGATACTCGCCGCGACGCGACGTACGTACAGCTTAGACGCATAAAATGTATGTTTGGTTATGAAAAGCAGTTGAAACTTCAGTAATAAAAGTTTCACTCTAAAAATGTTGTGTTCGCAGCGAACATCTTTAAACTTGAAACGATTACGTAATTTTTTTCACCACAAAATGCTTTTGTCTAACATGAACGAACGTACAAAAATAGCCACAAATACAAAAATAGCCAAGTTACACTAAAAGCGATACTTATTTTTCGTTATGAAACTCAAATTATGCGATATGTGAAAATTTTAAGAGTCAAACTACCATCGATATGGGAAACATTAGATAAGGTTACTCGCTCTGTTTGTTTCTGAACCAGCGTGTTCGTCTTGCGGGGGCTGAAGCGGGGTGAAGAGGGAGGCATGTATTTAAACAAATATCGCCGTTGTGTGATAAGCTTAAGGTTTATGTATTTAATGTTATCTACTAGCGACATCTAGCGACGAGTAGCGTAGCATCACTATAAAATGACAAAATATTCATAAAATAACAAGAAAAAAGTGATAAGAAATGTTGCTGTTAGTTTTGTTCTTTATTTTTTTATTGTTTTAGCACATTTCACTGCACTGTAGACATATTTTCATTTAAATACGGGATGTTTACTCGTCGCTTGTCAGATTGCGAATGGTGTGCGAAAAGGCGGCGCTACTCAACATAGGGGAGCAAACCACTATCAGCGACTACGCAGTCGGGGACTATTAACCTCATCTAATGTTTCCCATATCGATGCAAACTACATAAGATATATGTACATAAAAATATATAAATCATTCATTTAGTTTAAATTAATTTATTTTGTAGTTACTAAAAAAAGTCCGTGGAGAGTACGATCGTATACCTATACTTAGCGTGGACATTAGCTAGAAATTTACTGATTGATTTGATGTAAGAGCCAACCATTGTACGTGACTCTATTTATTGTGACATCTGTTGTTAAATAAAATCTTAATTTTTAAGAATAAATTTAAATTTCTACTAGATATCGCGGTAATAATAAGGTAGGGACCGCATTTTATAAAAAGCAAAATTTTCTACTAATTCATTATTTTTTAATATCTATACGGAATTTTAAAAATGGGCGTTTGAGATTTTAAGGCGTTACTCAGAATCAAGTATAGAATACAGGAAAAATATTGAAAAAGTCCTATCTAATTCTTGTTTCACTATTTAGATTTAGTATAGGAAAAAAAGATTTTTAGTACATATTTAAGTACTCTTTTTTGCATTCATTTTCAATGTACCTCTGTTGATTTCACTTAAATTCTGAGATGTATTCGCCACATTAAATCTCTTTCAAGATTCGCAGAAAAAACATTATCAGATTGTTTGTACCAAAAAATACACGTGATTTTGGGTAGAGGATGAGGGGGTAGTCTAAAACCTCACCACGTATCACCAGGGGGGAGGGGGGGGCCTAAAAAGTTGCTAAAAACATCACGTGATTAATGGACGGCCCCTATTTGAGAATACTTTCGAGAAACAAACCGCTTGATTCAACTCTAGTATTTTGACAAACAATCTAAGAAGTCTAATTATGAAATTCAATTGAAGTCTTGTTAATACAAATGAGTAAAATTTGTCAAACATCTTGCTTTCATAATAATATTTATTTATTACTTATTTATTACCTACATTTTGTTTGGTTTGACTCCTGCCTTGCCGTGGTCCCGTGGTATCTCGCCCGGAAAACGTCTTTATTGTAAATCCTTTTGTGCTTTTTCCTCATTGTTGGCGTGTCGTTGAACCAGTCAAATTGAATTGATACCGTTTATTCTATGAAAAAGATTTCAAAACTGTGAGACAAAACTGTAAAAGAGAGACAAAACTGTTAAGTAGAAGAAAACGACTTAATTGGGACATTTGTAAAAATATAAAAGAACACAGGTAACACTCTATAAAAACCCACAAAGTCAGGTTCCATTTAATCTTTGTTAGCGTTTTCTTAGGGGCCGAATGCAATTTTAAAATTTTTGAGAATAAAACGCAAGGGTAAATCTAGCTCACAAAAATTTAAAATAATTAAAAGTAAATTATTCCTGATAAAAAATCTGTCAACGATGCTGTCAAAATATTCAGAGAACAGGTATTTAGCACACCTTATTCAATTTCTACATGTCCAGTCATACGTGGAACAGGTAATTGAATAATCTGAAGAAAGCGTAGTTCAGTGTTAGTTTTTTTGTCACCCTGTAAAATAAATCTCTTTTGGTTTTTCTTTATTTCTCTCTGGAAAACCATAAACATAAAAAACGCTTTAATTTTCTTGTGAAATACATATACTTACAATCTTTATTACAGTAAAATTTATGTCTGGGTTTTTGGCAAATTTTAATTCGAGTTATTCGAGGATTATTTTTTTAAATTATTGCCCTAATTTTAGGCATGTCATAAGTATTAATCAAAATAATCAGTCAATTAATTTCAAGTTCTGCGCTAATCCTGTGCACAATTCAGAATTTAACTTAGACACCACAAAAGATAAATATTGTGCATTAGTTTTTCCATTCTTCAGGTTCCCTTACTGCTCTAAGCAATAAAGCTGCAGTACAATTTACTGTAATATTTCATTCTTTTTAACCGACTTCAAAAAAAAGCAGGCTGCGTTCGTCTCCAAAATGAATGGTAAAAAGTACCATTTTTTTCCAAGGTCAACTTAGACTAAGGTAAAAGATAATTTTATCCCAAGGTAAAAGATAATCCATATCTTACCCACTGCATTAGCATGGGTCTCTTCCCATACCTTGGGAACGTGAGACCATACTCCACACACGGGGGACAAAAGACAATTTATTTTACACAAAAACTTCGCGCAATAGTATAGCGAAATTATAAAACTTTAGAAATCAAAAATGTATTGGAAATGTGTTTAATTTTCTTCTCGTTAAATGCTTTAATAAAATTTATTAAACAACTATTTAATAGTTGTTCCCCTTTCACCATGAACAAATAAGTGCAAACAATAAGTTTATATTTAAGTGATCAAATAAACTAGCAACCATTAAAATGTCTTTACGGCTCTTCAGCCGTTTTCATTACCATAAAATTAATAAAAGGAATTACTTGTTGTAAAATAGTTCAACTAGTATAGACGCTGGAAGATTCATAAAATGTAAATAGGATATTAAATTAGCAGACGCTGTAAATAGCTGGCACTGCGCACGTATTCAATTACCAGCGGACGTGATAGGGAAATTAACACCCAAAAGTATTGTGAGCGACTTTAGTAGGTGTAAGGCTTCTGATCAGAATAAATAGTATGCCTAGTTATTGTAGGTTCATAAAAAAAATGCAATTTAGGCTTTTGTTTGCAATTTACTAATAAATAAATAAATATTGCGGACAAATCCCACTGTATATGTGCTAGAGAAATTTTAGGGTAGAAATTAAACCAATATTAGAATAACCTAAGAAATTGCTGTTTTGAAAGTTCAACTGAATGTTAGAGTGATGTCTGGATGTCTCTTATGAAAAAACCACAGATCAAGGGTCCATTGAATACGTATTGGCGTTTTCTTAGAGGTCAAATTCAATTGCGTATCGGGAGCCGGGTCGTTCCCTTCCCTCAAATATGGTTGAGGGGAGCGATGGCTGACTCTCGCGTTATACTCGTGATCGGGTGCTGTCCGTGTGAACTGGCCTGCTCTTGTCATTGGTTTTTGAATTGTTAGTCATTAGCTACAAATAATTTTTACTTTTATCTCTTTTGAATCCTTTCTTTCTTTATTCTTCTTACTTTATTCTTATTTTTGCATATTTTATTTACAGACATGACATTGTATAATTCATTTATTGATCTAGCATATAAGACTTAAGATGTAATAGAATATAAGACTTAAAAAAAAATGTGTTGGAGGGAGTTTCTTTAGGGCCCGCCGTTTCTTCTCACTCCGCAAACACTTCCCGAAACGGTGGGTATACGAGTTCCGAGTGGTAGGAACCTCGTGTTAGGTAGATAAAAGAATAACGTTCAAAAAGTGTACACTGCTACCTACTTCGAATAAAAAATATTTTCATTTTCATTTCATTGTTTATTCGACCAAATTTTTTTTGAAAGTTTTGTAAAAATCATGACATATATTATGCGTAACATTTTCAAATATGCAAGAAGTAATAAAGAACTCTGGCGCAACTCTAATAGCGCGTAAAAAATAAAAATAGGCATTTAAAAAAAACTGTTTTCATTGCTTCAACATCACTGTGCTCACAAAAAAATTCTGTAATTAGGCATATATCAAGCATTTTTTAATTTCTGCATATTCAGTGCTATTTATTTATTTATTTTATAATTTATTGTGTACACAATATAGGCATAATACACAAGCTTAACATAAAATTTAAACAAAGGGTGCAACTTATTAGGGTGCAACTGCTACTAGAGAATATTTAACTGTTCTATAACTTAAATTATTTTATAATAATGGTCTCATTTCTCTCATTTAAACTAATGGGCAGTTTAATAGGTAACCACCTAATATGTATGTCATGATAATATAAATAGAGGAACTAACGATCTTTCTGTAAAGGTTAAGAGTAATGAAATCTAGGACGTTTATCAATAATGTCAATAATGTGAGTGGTAAACTGCGTAGTAGTAGTAATATTATAATGATCTACTTATATTGTAAAAGCTAGCCAATTTGTACTCCTCCAGCAACAATACTAGGTTATAAAAATATTTTCAAAGGAATCAACAGCAATTTTTCACTATAAAATTATTTACACGACATAAATGGATGCCATTAAGAACGAAAACCATAAAGCCACTCACCAAATTTTTATCGAATACTCTCATATATCTTAATAGCAGTGTAATTTTAATACAGAATTGCAATGAAAAGCATTCCGATGTAGTGCAATAAACCGGCTCTTGCTCTGAAAACAATTTAAGCTGAATTATTCCTTAATGCCAGCAGTAAGTCGGAGCCTTACATGCCGTATAATGGTATGACACGACAAACAGCTTTAAGTGTGTAAAATATGGAACGTGACGTAAGCCAAACGGGCGGACTAGACTTTATTGTGGAGCCTCCGCCGCCGCCGCCGCCGCGCCGCTGCGCCGGATGCCGTCTCCTCTGCTGCGAACGCTCTTGAACTGCTTACGTCCTTTGCTCGCGAGTCTGTCTTCTCTTTCTGTTGATGTCTCTTCTAGTCGACAAAAATCCAAAGTGGACAAGTCAAGCCTATTCACAGATTAACATGCAAAGGTCCAGTTCCTGCGTATAACGTTATGCAGTTGCAGAATTAGTAACATAATTTTAATACTAACTAAAACTGAAAGAAAATTAATACAGATTTCAGTTCGAAAAAATATCGGTGTTTTTTTTTTTTTAATTTGCATAAGTATATAGCGTGTCAAAACTATGCTTAGATAAGAAACAATTTATATGCAACTCAGATCTTCACTCTCCTATTATTATCCAAAATAGAAGTTGTCATCGTATAGTAAGTAGATTTTTCAATCCTTCCCACATCTATAGCGGAGATTTATTAACTGTTTCAAAGAAATACTTCTATCTCTCCATATATGGCACAGTTAAAGGTCAGACATCGTGGCGCGACTGCGGAGGAGACAGGCAGTCCATGCGGGGATTACTATATATAGTTATTTTTAAATAAATTACACTTTTTCTTACTCTTACTAAGATGATTTTAATTTAAGGGATACCGTTTATTTTTCAGTGCTTAATTAAGAAATACCTATCTCCTTGAGTAACCATAATTCAAACAACCACAAAGCGGCTCTCTCACTACCGGTTACGATGCAATTCGACGCACGAATTCTATTTATGAACACTTTGCTCGTACGTCGTAGTACACCTAAACATTATGTGCACATATCTACTGCCCATAATGTGCGTGTAAAAAGATACGACTATCGTAAAAACCCCACTGAAAATAATTTGAGCAATGTTACTCGTTTTCCGCGAGACATTCAGTGGTAGGGTCCGCATAAAAGTTGAACATCAGACAGCCTAATGGATTAGAAGAATTGCCTTCGATGGAACGCGACATGTATTTACAATAGCATAGGACTTGGCTAAGAACACTAAACATATTTATTATTTTATCCTCTATTCAATGTCGTGTGAAATACATATATTGACTGTCTCAGTGGCTCAGTGTTAGCGCTCCTAATAATTGATCTGAGGGCCGCGGGTTTGATTCTCACGCAGGGCAAACATTTCTGTCGTGAGCGAATTTGTTTTGTCTGGTTGTATTATATTTATCGTTTATATGTATGTATATCAGTATCTGGTTCCTGTGAAATCGTAATTTCGGCCAGATGACCATGTGTGAGTTGAATATATGAAAATTCTAAACAAGTTCACCTACTACCAGTATTCATCACATATTTTGAGTGAATTAAAATGTTGTCTAGAGAAAATTTGCCACCTACCTGTACATCTTAATTATATTACTTTTATTTTTAACTAGCTACTGTCCGCGAATACTCTGCGTGAACTTCAGAATTGGATCCAGAGAGAAATGAAAAGAGAATAAAACGAAACTGAAACGACAAAACTAAGTAGTGCCATCTAGTGAAGTAAAAATTTCAGTTTGTAGCAATTCCTCTCGAGTTTTTGGGGATAAAAAGTAAAATTTATTCATATTTGGAATCATAATACCTGTTACCAGTACGATTAAACTAGTACTTATCTCTGGGATAGCTAAAATGAAGATATAACCATTCTATACAAATACAAAACATTTGTATCATTTAAAATTGTATTCTTGGTCCCGGAAAACCAACAGCATCCCAAAGGAAATGGAGAAAACTGTACCTATGGAATGATGCATAGGACAAGGAAAAATTGTCCGGCTTCCTTGTTTAAGGAAAATATGAAATATTAACTAATAGATTAAGTTTGACTAATCATGGGAGATCATAACTACACTGGATCTCTCCCTCCCTCCCTCCTCCTTCTTAATTGGTCCCTCAGTGCTGAGGACCGTGACCCCTTAAATCAGTTTTTTTCTGGATGTCGTTGCGCCAAGCCTCGTGGTTTGATGTTTTGATGCCTCGGAGATCGTCATCCCTAGCGTCTTCGTGACGAGATCGGCCCATGGAGCCGGTCCCGGCCCCGTGGTCTTCTCTTTTCCACTTTTCCGAAAAGGGCTTTGTGCGGGCTCTCTCCGTACCACGTGACCAAAATAGGTACAAGAGTGTTCTTCGGATTACTGTAGATGAAAATCTCTCCTTGTTTTTAATATTCAACTGTTCCAGTATAAGTACATTTTAACTCTTAAAGGAAACTTTTCATCGTATATGCAATCAATTGATGCCAACGCCACATCTCAAACACGTCGATTTTTTATTATTTTTATACCCTCAATTGATAAGCCCATTTTACTTTATTAGAGGTCGTTTAAAAATGAATGTCAATCTGGGGATGAAGATGAATCCAACGACAGTCATTTTCACTACAGGTGGTAACAATAAAATGGACAAATTTGTTGGTACATAAAGTCATACGTTCAGAAATTTGCAAAGCAATGGAATAATAATAATCTACATAATTATACTCGTAAAACATAATCCTTCATTTGAACAGTCGGGCAAAAATACGTCGTAATGTAGCGAAGCTGAACAGAGCGAAACGATATAGGTAATACAATCAAGCAAACTGCGCTTCTAACTTTTTTTGATCTAGGTCATCCGCTGGCAAATGCGTCTCGCACGATTTATTTCCACTTTTACTGCAATGGCAAGGGGCCAATTTCACAATCTACCCGCGCGCTCAACAAGAAAAATAGCTACGTTTAAAAAAAACATCAAGTTTACTTCCTGAAAACATATTAACTGGTGTATCATCGAAATATTGCATCAGTTGCTTTTTAATTCGAGAAAGGAATAATATTTTTAGCTTTTAAGGAAGGCAAATGCAAAACAAGAATTTATTTGGTTTTTATACTAGCTAGGATTTAATGTAATATATTATCAAAATTCGAGTGTATCCTGTTTTTCGGCACTTACAGTTCTTGGCACGTCTGGCGGCGGAATAAGACAATGTTCACGCAATGTGTTCCGAGGACCAGCGGAGACGCGATTTACGCTCCGCACACAGAAGTAGGATTTAGATAAAGCTGGTAAACGATTTAGGCTTAGAATATAGTGGAAACTGAACGAAGGGACGATTTTTATATTATCATCATTTTCTCCAAAAATTGCTTCAGCGTTCGAAAATTGTATACCTATCTTAAGCTTAGTTTCAACTATGTTTTTATTTCACTGGCTTTCTGCTTTCACTAGCGTTATTACACAAATTTTAAGTGATACTAATCTTTTGCATTATCACATTGTGAAGTATTTTTTGCATCAAAAATCGTAACTTGTAATAGTACTAGCGACCCGCCCCGGCTTAGCACGGGTGCAGTGTATTATATATATATAAACCTTCTTCTTGAATCACACTATGTATTAAAAAAAAACGCATCAAAATCCGTTGCGTAGTTTTAAAGATCTAAACATACATAGGGCCAGACAGACAGCGTGAAGCGACTTTGTTTTATAGTGAGAGATAATATGTGAATATGTATAAGTTTCCTCTAAACGTGATGTTTCAACGCCTCAATCAAACTTGAGGAAATCTGGCATGCTTCAAGCCAGTCCATGGAGAACAAGATAGGCTATTGTGTTATTTCGATTCTTCAAGTTTACACACGGAAAAAACTAAAAAAAATTGCGAGCAAAGCCGCGGGCAGAAAGAAAGTGAATTATAAAATAACATTATTTTAACTGAATTGTCCTAAGCAAAATAGCATAAATAAGTAAATAAATTATCTTTAACCTAATCTAATCAATTATACATTTACAGGTATACCTCAGACTTATTTTTTTTTTGTAAAAATAGTATGTCATAGGAGAAAGTACAAATCAATACAAATCAATTAAAATTAAGTAAATATTTTAAAATGACAACAAAAGAAGATTTTAAATTGTCATCAAAAGAGGATCTTAGACAATTTTTCATTAAAAAAATAATAATAACTATAATACATTAAATAATGGCCTGTTTATTTCATAGATACTATGAAATCATATACAAATGAAAATAATACGGCTGTTATTGGAAAATTGCTGGAACAAAAGTTGTTGCATTTGACCTCACCAGTACGTGGGCAAAAGGATGTCAGGTCAAAAAGAATAACTTTGTATAAAAGAGCGATTCGAGCGATTAGAACAATGTATTTTTGACAGTTCATAAAAGCAATACAACTGACGTATGAGTGTGTACGAAAATTTCATTGTTTGAAAAACATTGTTTAAAACAATGTCGGATAAAAATCGTTATAAAACTTCTGTATAAAACACCCTACTTACTAGGCCACTTCATAATTCATAACTCTGTTGTGCTCGACAATGTCCAATAGACTTGGACCCTCATTATTTTACAATACAAGGCAAAATGGAAAAATGCCAAATTATACCAACATTACCGCGGGTTGAGCAATTTGTTATTTTGATCCTGCTTCTCGAGAATTGAACTAAAAAATATTTTAAACATGAATATAGTGCGTGCTATTTTATTTTTATTTTCGCTTTATCATCGTCCATTATTTAACATGTAGGTACGAAGAACTCCCCTTCCATATAACTGACTTCCCCCAGACTTCCAATTTTCATTTTAGTACCTTAAAAGGAAAAAAGGAACCCATAAAGGATCATTTTTTTCCGTCCGTCTGCTCGTCTATCCGTCTGTCCGTTCGTCTGTCTGTCTGTCAAGATCCTTTTTCTTAGGAACGCGTAGACGTATCAAGTTGAAATTTATATCAAATACTCAGGTCTGCAATCCCTTGAAGCTGTGAAAACATTTTTGGTTTTCGGACTTTTCCCTTTACTTGAGCAGACATTGCTTCCTGCCAAATTTTTCCTGCCTGCCTATAGGTTTTAATTCCCATGCGAGTGTACAAATATGCGGCATAAACGGCCGTAGCTCTTGATTGCGTTGGCATAGAAGTTTGATTTTTTCACAGCTTCAAGGGATTGCAGACCTGAGTATTTGATATAGAGTTCAAGACATGTGTGATTATGAATTTATACGGAACCCTCGGTGCGCGGGTCCGACTCGAACTTGGCCGGTTTATTTTAAATTAAATAGCAATTGCATTAATTTTAAACCGATTCGATAAATATAAACCTTATGAAGATTACAAGCTCAAACACTACCTACGTCATATCTAGGGCTGTATTATACCCATAAGAGGCCAGCAATTTATAATCTTCTCAGCTCATAGCGCGATAAATCACACTTTATCCCGAGGGAGTTATGCACTAATTTCATTCACTATGCAGCAATGGAAAAATTACTATAACAAATGAGACTTCTTTGTTTTAAAATGCTTTATAAATCACTATATGTACCTAAAGATAATTTTATATCAATTATATATTTAAATATCGTATTATGTATATTTTTGTGTTTCTGCTACAATCTCAAACATGATTAGCAATAAAATCTGTTCATAAAAAAAACTGATATTTAATTGTCAATAACATTCTGCAGTTTAAATGCATGGAGAGCCTATTAAAAAATTATGTCATCTGTTAACAATAGTGCTTACTCTACTAACAATACGAGTAGGAATATTTTAAGACGAAACTGTCTCATGCTTGCCAGGATCAGTAGTTACATCCCTCAGCAGGCAACATTGACTAAAGAAATCCGTAGAGAGCCCGCTGGAATAATAAAATTGCAGACGGGGCACAGCCACCAAATCTTCTTCTGCTTGCAAAAATATGATTGCAAAATGATACATGAAATTCAGCACTAGCGAATACATTTATAATTTATTTTGAAGCATTATCGCTTCTGTTGCAATTTATCTGTTCTTATACATCGTTATAAAGATGAAGAATACCTTCTTATAAGAAAATGGTAATACGTTAGATGTTCTTGAAACTTTAAATCATTTTTCTTCGGTATTTTTTAAAGCGAAGCATTTTTTGGTGGTCTATGGCAACGCCGCTAGACGTAATTTTATCATGTTTTCTGTAAAAAAAATACCATTGTATTATTTTTAGTATAGAGTGGGTTTCTCCGTCTCGTGTCTAAGTTGATCTGGTGCAACGCTGAATTATAGAGAGGCGGCGCGACACTTGCCAAGAACGAAGGCTCGCCTGCGGCCTCAACACTTTGAATAAGTAATTTTTACCGTCTGCGCAGTTTTACAAACAAATTAACGGCTTAATGTTGTTATTTTAATAAAAGTTCCCTGTTAAGTTTCTTTCGAGTTTCGAGTTCAATTTTTACGACTTCCCGCCATTGTCGTTGTGGGATTGTTTATGGTTTCAAATTTTCGTAGTTTAGCTCCTGAAGAACATACTTGTTCCTATATTTTTAATATTTTCGTCTAAATTGCGTATTCTGCCGTAACTAGTTATCATAAAAACTAGAGGGAATAATAAATAATTTACAATTTTCCTATGATGGATATTCTAACACTAATTCTATGCACTACTCTGTTTAGTACCGGTACAAGTACAAAAGTACCAATACACAAATGTACCAAAACACCAAAACACAAATGTACCAAAGTACAAAAGTACAAAAGTAAAACTACAAGTACTGTCTGTCGACCTTCCCACGGCACGTCTTCTGTTTGCACTCTTTCATCTTTGTGAGACTAAAGCTATTTTATCATCGTACTTTTACTGTTGATATTATACCCTACATATTTAACTAATAAGGCAAGCGAAAGTCCTGCCGAGTAATCCAAATGTAAATGAAATTAAAAAATATATATCTTTGCTCTTGCACCCATACCTAATGTATTTTTAAAACTTTCCGTTCTCAAAAATGATTTTATGAACACGCCAAACTTATCAAAAGACAGCTAATCGTCTACTCTACACAAAGCATGAAATTAAATTATTTAAAAAAAGTAAAGACTTTTAATTTTTTCTTACGTCTTGTTTACATCTTAAGTGAAAGTTTTGTCATCGTGGGGTTAAAGTTTTTACTTGTTTTTACGGAAACTTAATTAAAATGACATGTAGTGTACAGAATTAAAAAGGAGAGACTGCAATTCGCTATCTGGAGGCTGCGGCGCGGGCGGCGCCCTCAGAACTGCTTATTCTAATTTATCGCCTTGAGTATTGCACTGCTTATTACTTCCGGTGCAGTTTCCGGCAGCGGAAGTACGTTTTATGGGGTTGTAAACCATGAGCGTCTTAGCATAATTGCTGTTACATTAAATTAGTTTCACCATCAATTATGGCTTTATGCTGATGTGGTTACGCCTCACACCCTTGTAATGGGTTTATTTCATTTTGCATATACTCGCATACTCGGCAAATGTAATACTGTGAGTAAAGTGTCTGATTCAAGCTATGTTATCCAGCAGAAATGCAGAAGATATGATATCACGCAGCGGCTCTCCGTTCCAGTGAGACTTTTTACTCACTGAGAAGCGGTAAAAATAGATGTTACCTCATTAAATCATATTTTTTTCGCGAGGAACCTAACTATTATACTATTGGATCAAAAAAAATTAATAATCTGTCGATTTCCAAACATTTTATGGCAATTCAAAAAAATTCTTTCATTTGTTTAAGTTTCTCGGGAGAGTGTCAGGTTCATTCAAGTAGCATCTACCATAGCCGCATTTCATGGAATAAAAAGTCTCCATGTAGTTACGATATCTTATTAAAATTAGTATTAAAAGGCTCGTCTGTGGAGAATGTTATCTAATTACAGTCTCTGCTGTCTTTGTAACCGTTAACCTATATCAACAAAAAGAGAGGTCCACGACTTCCACATCGTAGCCAGCACCAGATGGGCGAGACGTGTAGGCCAATTGTCGCGGCAACATTCGTAATTTAAAAAGCAAAACGAAATAAACCAGTCTGTTAGCGGTAGTACATAAATTTCGTGTTTGCTCGCCGGCGCTGGCAGCGGATATTAATCAGAGGATATTGAAATATGTTGTTTTTGCGCCGATTGATTAACGGTTCGCTGCGCTTCGGACTCCTGCCGGATTAAACATCGGGGTTGCTAGCTGACGTTGGAAGATATCGGTTAAGTACTTTCATACCTTTGTCGTGGTTATCTTATGTATCTTATCAGCGATACTTCGACACAAGGGGATCTTAAAAGTCAACCTCTGAAAACCTTTGCACTGATAGGTACGCAAAATTCTTAATCATCATTTATTTACTACTCCTACCTAATATTCTAGCCATTCAACAACGGGGGAATAGCGCGAGAAAATGTCGACTATCGTTTGTTAAAATTTAAAAAAAATGTTTTTTAATTGATAATGATCACTGAATTTTGTATAATGTACAGGCACTCCAAATTCAATTTTGCTGCAGGAAATAACGTAAAAAGGCTGCGTTTGTAACCTTTTATTTCCTAGTTCGAAACAAAAACTCTTCAGTTTTCATATTTTTCCAAACACTGGCAATACCGCGGAACATTGTCGCTTCCCGCGTAGCTCTATTATTGCACTCGAGTTCACATCGTCAATTCACAGAAATTAGAACAATCGGTAGCTGCTACATTTCCTGCTCTTCTCTTTCTGTTTAATTTCGTCGAGTTGAAAATGTGAATATGAACGTTCCATTTTGCATTTGCTGAGCGATGGTGGAATATTAATAGGAATAGCTACCATAATAGCCGATTGGCAAAACAGGAAATGTGTGTGTGTTATACCTATAAATAAATTCATAGACGCATAAGTACCTATTTTCTCCAATATTAAGGATATTCCTTTGAACATCATGCGCTTTGGCTAATATTTTTATTTTATTTTCACTTAAAAACGCGCTACGTGCTAAGTACATCTAGTCTACGCGAGCATACGGATGAATTTCAAACTCAAGTACCGAACAGACTATCTTTTTGAGAATATAGAAATGACTATAATAAAGGAGGTCTATACAGATGTTAAAAAAGTATGTTTGAGATTTTAAGGGGTTACTCAGAATCAAGTATAGAATACAGGAAAAATATTAAAAAACTCCTATCTACAACTTCTTTTATGTTTTTCAACAAATTCTTGATTTATTATTCAGATTTTGTAGTGGCAACTAAAAAAACTTGTAGATCATTGTTTTTCAATATTTTTCCTGTATTTTATACTTGATTCTGAATAACCCCTTGAAATCTGAAAAGCCTTTTTTTAACACCCTGTATTATACAGGGTGTTAAAAAAAGTGCGTTTGAAATTTTAAGGGCTTACTCAAAATCAAGTATAGAATACAGGAAAAATATTGAAAAAATCCGCTTTTCAAATATTTTTTTCAGTTTTCCATACAAATTCTTGGGTCACTATTCAGATTTACTATGGGAATCTGAAAAAAATATTTGAAGAGCGGATTTCTTCAATATTTTTCCTGTATTCTATACTTGAGTCTGAGTAACCTCTTAAAATTTCAAACGCACTTTTTTTAACATCCTGTATAATAAGGAACAACTCAATCGTAACAACAACAATTTCGCTGCTTTTTTTGTTTTTGTTGAGTTTTTTAAAACGCGCTCAATCGAGTTCAACAAAATTTTTATGAGTCCACCTCTGTATGACCTACCAAACAAAAAAAGAATCATCCAAATCACTTTATAATTGGCGGAGTAATCGCGTAACAAACATACAAAAAAACATACAGTCGAATTGAGACCCTCCTCCTTTTCCTCCACACAGTCCTCAAAAAGTCACCGATTTAAAAAAAAAAAAAGTAGGTATAACGATATTATCATTAAACAACAGCAGTCGCAAGTCGTCGCAGGCGCTGCAAGATTTATGATGCGCCCAACAGGCGTATATTGGATCTGAACAACACCTACTAACTACTATACCGGCAAGGCCTACCATACCATACCATCTTTAACTATAGTCAAAGTAATAGAATTGTGCAGTACTGGCATATGTGCGCACCGGCTGTGCAACCGAGCTCGGTCCTTGAAACAAGGGATGCATTTTTGAATGGCCTTTTTGTAGTGACGTGACGTCACAGCGGCCGCTCTCGGCACATGGTAGGCCTTGCCCAGTATAGTAGTAGGTGTTGATCTGAAGCGATCAAACATCTGTACTGCCCTCGTAACAAAGAAGGCCTTTTTTATGAGGGCAGTATAATGCACTCTAACGCAACCTTCTAATGGTTCCTTTTTAAGGAATTCAACAAATACGGCCCTTAAATAATGTGAACAAATTTCGCTCATAAAACCTTAATGGATAAGGTCTTCTTTATTTAAGATGCTACTTGCTAAGCATCACTTAAGTAAAAATTATCATATAAATCGAATGGCTAAACTAAAAACATAAATAAATATCAGTTAAACTCACTGATGTAGCTTTCAGAATAAATTTCTGCTCGATATTAAAAGCGTGGCCTGGAAGTCTATGAAAACGAAATTAACACGACAAAATCA
The DNA here is from genome assembly GCA_958295455.1 of Coleophora deauratella. Classification (NCBI taxonomy): domain Eukaryota; kingdom Metazoa; phylum Arthropoda; class Insecta; order Lepidoptera; family Coleophoridae; genus Coleophora; species Coleophora deauratella. Next base: position 7,315,417 of record OY282388.1, read on the forward strand.
GCTTGCTCCAACGTATTCTTATTAGGTCAAACATCCATCAGTCATCGTCATCATCACTATCAGTGCATTTTTTTTGTATGTACCTAATTTCTGAGAAGCTTCTTAAAACATTCAACGTATATCAAAGTTTTTGTAATATATCTATGATGCTCTTACTCGTATAATATGTATCTGCCAGTTGTTTAAACTTACTACTCATAAATCTTAACAATTTTCTCCCATAGTACAATTTTGACAATTCATAAAAAAAAATAACCTATCATAAAAAAAATGGCCTATTAGCTAGCTGATCGATTTGTATTCGAAGTCCTATTTTGCAAACTGGCTATATTTTCCTTGGAGAAAGTGGTTCGGATTCAATGCAAATATCTTATATTAAGATAATAATAGATATCTTATATTAAGAGTATTCAGAGATACTTGCTTTATAAATTGCAACTAATTATGAAAACTTCACACTTATACGGGGTGTACAAAATAAGCGTAATACCCGTAAACTTTTGTTTGGTATATTATAGCTGATAGGTATACATATGTATGTAACATTGGAAATTATTTCTTTTGTTAGTTCAGCAAAACTCTAAAACTAAATTTGTTCGTTTAGTTTGTGTAGAAAAGATTAAGGTTAACCGGTCCTTCACCTATTTTATAACATTCTGTATTAGTTTCTGAAATAAAGTTCGTTTAGTATGATGTGTACAAAACAGGTCCTTCACCCTCTGATCTACCATTTATACAGAGGGAGCCTCAATAAAAAACATACAGAATGCTGCTACATTCTGTATGTTTTTTATTGAGGCTCCCTCTGTATAAAGTGTGTAAAGTGTTTTTCTAAGAGACTTTTGAGTGAATATCAAAGAGTGAGTAAGAGGCTCTTTTGTCGAGTGTCGGCCATAGTGTTGATATCGCATCATTAATCTTGCGCAAGCACCCGGGAGTGGGCCATTATGGCTCCCTGCTAACTTCGGATAGATTCAGTGTTCGAAAGTTAAATCTCAAAGCAACAATATGATATCGTACTTTCTGATAAAAATTGATAGTAGTGCTAAGTAATCCTAACCAATAATTACTGCAGGCATGTTTTGATGACTCCAAGGCTCAGTAATTAACGCTACGACTAGTGATACTCACTTTTTTTTTACATAAAAAGTTGGTCAATCAGCTGACTGGTTTTTACGAAATGTGCCAAAAAGAAATGAGAATCTGAATTCTGGTTTAATGAGTAAAATGCCCTACTTGTTTTCGAAAAAAAACATTTTACATAACCAGCAGCTGTAAAATAGGAAACGCACATTATTGTAGAGTTCCTGTAGATTTATTGTAGTTTGTTTCCTTTTCACGATCCTTTAATTTAATATTAGTTCCCCATAGCCTTGTAACTTTTCCACTTTCCGTTCAACAGTAACGTATTTATTTTGTTCGTAGCAACATGGTGGAGTAACAATTTCGCTGCTTGCGTCATGTTCGCTACGTGACAAACCGCTCGTCTTTGGGATCGCCAAATATCGTTTAGTACGTGCGAAGAGAAAACAGAACCGTTGGGCAAATAAAATAAATCAAACTATAACTAACATTTTGTTTTCAAAGTATTTTGAAAGAATAGGAATAATCTGGATCACCCGGTATTCTTCGTTGTATGTAGCTTTCAATCAGTAAGTGTCAGGGGACAAAACACATACGGTTATCGGGATACAAACTAGGATTCCCTGTATTCTGGGAACCAGAAGCTGAAATACATGTCCTAATGTAGCAACAGACTGACGCAACGTTCGTATTTTTGCAAAGATATTGGCGACGGGGCAGTAAAGTAGTGTAGGCCACTGTTTATGTCATAAAAATGTTTAATACCCTCGAGACTCCCACTGGGACCTGAATAATCAGGCAACACGAAAAGGCAATAATGTTTTTTCAGACAAAAACTACACGACCGGTTTCACTGAAATTTACCATACATGTTTAAACGAAAACCGATGAATAACAAGGAATAGAATTAACATCGGAAAGTAGGTACATAGTTCTCGAAATATATTTATGCTCAATTATAAATAAATATAATATTTATTTCACTATGCTCAAACTTCTATACCGATTTCATTGTAGGTAATTACCCATATAACTTCTTATAGTGAAGCCCAATTCAACCATAGGGATAGACGATAGTTGCCTGGTGTTGCACTTAACATCACCCGCAGTAATCATATAACTAAATTACAGAGACTACCGTAAAATACCGTCTTTACTCTTGGAAAATATACATTATCTAGAAAACCCTTTTTCCTCGCTCAAGCCCCCGGTTGCGGCTCACACACGAAACGCAATCAAGGACAGCCTTAAAAACTAAACCCACGTGGATGGAACTGTTCACAAAAGCTACTTTATACTAAAACACTGAACTTGTCGTCACATCCCTATATTCCCAGTCATAAAAGGAGCGGAACTCCAAAATAACATTATGTACATGACATTAGCGCGTCCCGGGTAACAGTAATATTATCATGTTCTTTGTGCCGTCAGACGCTGACCCCATATAAATAAGGTCCTTATCCAGTTTTTCAAAGAAGACGCGTGTTAACACGTGTCGAGGCAAGTTCGCGAGTTAGGGCGGGCGGGACGCGTGCCACGCCGCCCGCCCAAATGAAATTTACCCCACTGACACCGGCTAACTGGGTACGGAATCTAAGTAGCTGTCGGGTGCACGATATTGTTTTAATTTGTAACAATTACTTGAGCTACCCGAGACGTGGTTTCAGTTGCGAACAGTTAGAGATATGCTTGTTTTTTTTTACAGTCTTAAAAACAAATTTAATCTCCAGTCATTTTTAAATCTTAACTATAAAAAAACCGGCCGTATAAATTCATAATCACAAATATCTTGAACTCTATATCGAATTCTGGCCTGCAATCCCTTGAAGCTGTGAAAAAATCAAACTTATGTGCCAACGCAATCAAGAGATACGGCCGTTTATGCCGCATATTTGGACATTCGCAGGGAATTAAAACCTATAGGGTACTTCCCGTTGACCTAGAATAATGAAATTTGGCAATGAGCAATGCTTATAGCACAAGTAAAGGGAAAAGCCCGAAAACTATCACACACATCACATAGTTACATCACATTTTTTTTATTCCCATGCGAGTGTCCAAATATGCGGCATAAACGGCCGTATATCTTGATTGCATTGGTATAGAAGTTTGATTTTTGCACAGCTTCAATGGATTGCAGACGTGAGTATTTGATATAAATTCCAACTTGATACGTCTACGCGTTCCTGAAAAAAAGGGTCTTGACAGACAGACAGACGCACAGACGGACGGACAACGAAGTGATCCTATAAGGTTTCCTTTTTTCCTTTTGAGGTACGGAACCCTAATAAAAAAAAAATAACTGACTAAAATATGGTACCGATTTGAATGCAAACATATAAATAAAATCTAAATAAAAACAGATATGCATACGATAGGTTAGATAATGACTATTAGGCATTTAAGTTACTTTTATCACATGTCAAAAACGACATTTTGATCTAAAAATGTTTTAAATGTAAATACTTATGTGACATCATAGTGTAATTTTGTAATTTTATCAATAAAAAATTAAAATAAAATAGATGTGTTTTTTTAAATTTCATTACGTGAGTTAATTAATCAAGAGTTCATAATTTATCTTTGATGCAAAGTCAACAAATAATTAATGCCACATCCAATACAAGTTAATACGAACAGATCTTCGCCCTTTCCCGTCTGATCTGAGAGGTCGAGGTAACAGCATTCCCAGGTTTTTCCGCTTATTCGCGCCTTCCCACCGAAATTCACTCAGAACGCTTCCTCTTCTGTTGGGGCGTTTTTATTGTTTTAAATGCGTACGTTATTTTTCGCGACCTCTCCTGCGGGCGTACAGTCGACGTCAAAAGTGAATCAAAGTATAAGTTATGTCATGGTTATGTACGAGAAAACCAACATAGATTATTTTATTTAGGCAACAAACAATTAATATCAATTTTGCCATCACTTACTGCAACAACTAGAGGTTTCTTACTATTAAAAAAATATGATTTTTTAAAGCTTTATATTTTGTGGGTGACTGTACCAGTTCTGTAAAATACGTAAAATGTTAAGTTTGCACTAAGAGAAGTAATAGTACAAAGTTTTACAGTAACATGTTTCAATTACAGAAACTACTTTCCAAAAGTTTTATTTCGTTGCTGTGGCTACAATATACATACATATGGTAAAAGTTTCTGAATACTCAATAATTTAATAACTATTGTCTTTTTCATTAGACACACCTTATAGCTTTCTTGTTACTATAAGGATTATGTTACTAAAGAAGGTACACAAGACCGTAGGAAATATCTAGATATTAAGCGGCAAGACACGTCCAAGTCCATATGGAACTTTCGATTCCAATTCGGTGTCTGTCGATATTAAATTAAAAGCACCCATACATTTCTCTCGCGTCTTTTTCCTGTCCATTTGCAAGGACCGTGTAGAACTCGGGGTCACATCCTTCCAACGCTTTGCTGTTAGACCTAACGTGGATAAGACGGACCTTATTTCCATTTTTATTACTTTTTGAATGATTTAGCACTATCATTATATTAATTATATTATCAAATAGAAATACAGAACAGCATAATTTGAAATGGTAAAAGTATAATTTCTTATATTATGTTGAATTTGAAATGTATTATATAATGGAATGTCCACAATAATCGTGGATGGTAAGGGAGTAAATTTCAGTCCAGGCGGGGACTGAATGACGGCGCATACTTGAGTGATAGCGGACTTTTTATTTGAATCGTGTACGAATGCGACCGTCGCAGTCCTTCTAGTCCAAGACCGTCCCCCTCACACTGGCCTACTGTATTTACCTATGTAAGTAGATACATTACCCACACATGGAACTGTGGATATTTTAAACGGCCACACTACTGTGCTAAGTATTCCATATTTAGGGTTGGTTACCTCAAAAGGAAAATCCTTATAGTTTACAATAGGATTACTTATTTTTAGCACAGAAATTCCCCTTCTCAACCAAATATGGAAAGAGGTTGGTGCTGTAAATTAGTACACAAATCAACTATATTTCCTACCTTTATACCTTAGAGGGGTGTTTAAATTATTTGAAGAAAACCCATGAAAATAGTATTGTACATTCATCCACCTTTTTAGGGAAAGAGCATGTTTTATTTAAAGACAAATATTCGCACGAAACCCCAACTCGGAGACACGCAGAGGAACATAACTACAAGGCTGCTTGGTCTTCCCCTGAATTTTAATGTTACAATCCCTTTGATAGTTGTAAAAATGATTGCACGAAATAGAAAGGCCGGAGGACCCTCGCAGATGCATCTTGTTAAAGTAACCCTACGGTTCTTCCTTGAAGAAATCTTTACTAGCACACGACGGCGAGAAAGTTATATTCTCAGCGATGTCGAGATTATTTACTTTGTTTGACTAAGTACGGTGTATTGACAAGAAACTACATATATATAAAGTACCTACTTTACTGAAAATATTATTTATTGTTCATTAGTTTCAAGGAACTTGGCGCTCGTAGCTAACGAACTTAATTTATATTTTCTATTGAAGATTGTCGTGACAATAGTTAACGAAAAATTTCAACGAACGAGAAAACTGTCTTTACCTCTTCTAAAAATTGCATACTCTCTCGCGAATAGTTTTACTGTCTGTCAGACGCATGATTGTTTTTGATAAATACAAATTAGTATGTAATAAATATTCATAATCAGGAGCATGAGCAGGAGGAATACGGGTAGTTATCAGGTTTGAGAAGAATCTGGGTTTCTATTTAAACCATATATCGATTTTTCCCGGAATAATGACCTGCTATTTATGTAGTAGGTCATATAAAAATATAGTACTGTACAAACATTCATCAAAGCCATTAAAAAGGTGAGTTTTTTAATATGGTATCAACCCTACACAATTGCGTCAAAAAAGTTTAAATAAAGACAGAAGATAATTTAAAAGTATTGCTTTAAACCAAATCTCATCCATATTCATGCAGTGGTCATTCTCACGCACACGCATATACTCGTACACAATTGATCCCCATCTAAATCTCAAGTTCGTTTTTTGGCATTACAGTACTTCTTTATACCTTAGTCGCTCGAAAGTAAAAATATAATCATTATAATATTACTTATACCGGGTGATTATAAAATGTCTGGCTATATTTTAACTTTGGCTTCTACTCATCGAACTGAACAACTTTCCCCAAGAAACACATACTCAAAAATCAAAAATTTTTTTGGACTCTTCATACAAATCCGTCAGCTTATTGATGAACTTTGTATGGGAAGACCAAATTTTTTTGCTTTTTGACCATGAGTTTCTTGGAGAAAGTTGTTCAGTTTGATAAATAGAAGCCACAGTTAAAATATTGCCAGACATTTTATAGTCTCCCGGTATACAGCTAAGCTATCGGTGTGAGAATAAGGTAAAGAAAACGTGGTATAGCTCGATAAAAGCATGAAATTCAGCAGCCTGGGGGCTTGAGAGTGGCAAGACTGCGGCAACGCAGTGATACGGCATCGGCAGTGAGCATCGCAGTGGCGGCGCTGCGGCATTTTCAATCAAAATGGCACGCACTCGCTCCACATCCTCACCAGGCGAACCTCTTAGAATAAGAATGGTCTTTTTCACAGTATTCAACGGTTAATGTTCAATAGTATGGAAAGGGCTTTTTAAAGGTTAAAGGTTAACCTAACATTATTATCTTCAATAACTATATGTTATGTAAGTAGTATGGTTTCAAAGTAACTTATTAAGTGTAGTATGGTTTCAAAGTAACTTATTAACGATAAATATATCAAAAACAAATTACATAATATTTACAGCGAAAAACAAGAAAACTACAAACCACGCTCCATTAACAATTAACAACACAGTGATCGCAAAAGTGCAACAAGAAAAATATCTCGGTTTAATCTTGGATAGTCACTTAACTTGGAGGCCTCATCTGCTCAAAATCAAATCAAAACTATGCTCTCTTTCAGGTGCCCTGCGTGGAATTGTTAGATGTTTGCCACTCCAGGTGAGATACACTATCTATAACTCCCTTATAAAACCACACATTGATTATCTGATAGAACTATGGGGAACGGCTGCAAAGACTAACTTAAATGTTATTCAAAGAAAACAAAACAAATTAATAAAAGTCCTTTTTCACTTCGACTTCATGACACCATCTGAATTACTATATAAAAAAACAAAAATAATGAATATCACACAAACATACATATATTACACATCCATACTCATACGTAAAATACTAAACAAAGACATACATACACAAATATTTTTTACGAAAAAACCTCAAATACAAAGACTAAGATTACGACATGCTAATGACCTAAAATTACGTATATCAAGAACAAATTATGGCAAAAAAAGTTTAATGTATGAAGGAGCTCAAATTTATAACAAATTGCCTAAAGACATTAAAGACGCTAAGACTATGCATTCATTTAAAAAAGCCTTAAAATTCTATATTACTCACACACTTCCTAATATCAAATAGACACATCCAGTAACATTATATCTATGTCTCATCGCATCGCTGACGTACTTGTGACTTGCTAAGGCCGCGCTAATATTATAACCTGCTCTTTAGTTTAGTTTACCGCGCTTCACTAAAACTATTATCTGTTTACCCACTTTTAATTAATAATCTACCTTGTGTGTTCCACACTTAAATTACGTTATATTTTACCTGTATGTTTTCTCATGTAAGTGAATAACTGTTTATTCTTTTTTGAGAAATAAATGATTCTATAACCTGAACGTGTTCATGTGAATGGACAACCATCTGTGAGAGTATACACACGTAGTTCTTTTATTTACATTTGGTGAGAATCTTATCATGGAACTGATCAGAAAACGGAAAACTCTTCAATAAATTGCCCTTCATATTTCATATTTGTTTAGAATACATGTAACTCCATCTATTGATTTACAGGAAAGATTAAACGTAAAAGATAGAATAATGCATATATTATGGTTGGTAAGCAACTTTTCGTATGGAAACAATTAAATCTTTGTTTTTCCATGACACTCCGTGACATATTTGAAAGTTAATTTGGTATGAAAATAACACATAATGATAATCGAACAAATGTATCACCAGGCTTTAAAAAATAATCGTATTTGTAAGAGCCAGCTCCACACTGTGCCAGCGGCCACTCTGAGCCACACGGGCGTGCCCATCCGCCATGAAATTAAACCGACTCCGGCGAACGAGTGATTGAATAATAAACGAAAGAATTCTGTCCTGCCCGCGTTACGTATTCATGCCCCATGCCCGTTAGCCTCATCACCCGTAAAAAGCGCCAGTCTCATTTCCACCACAAACTTTTTATATAGGCACCCAAAAGTAATGAACTAATCAGTAGTTTTATTCTCATAACTAAGCTTTGAAGTTCGGTGTGATTGATAAGGTAGATTGTTTGGGAATCGAACTGGAAAATGTTAGGAAATCATTAATTATTCATTACCATCTCCTTCACATGTTTGTGTGATCGCTTCTCCTTTTTAGTAACCGAAACCGACTGAGCTTACAAATCTGCATACCCCAGTCCTAGATCCGAAGACCGATACATTAACATAACAGATAGTGATACAAACGTCTGGCCCTACCTGTATCCAATCCCGCCGGGTTCAACCGCAGGGCAACTTAACCCGAAATTAAATCAAAGAGAGGTCCGACCAATCAGAGCGAGTGCTGCCATTAAATCGGAGTAACAGTAAAATTACTTCTTGACGCGAAGAAACGAAGATTCATCGTAAAAGTGGTATGGGGTGGAAGGTGGAAGCGGCCCTGAACGGTTTTCCGTGTTCGCAGACGCTACGTGCCGCGACCGGACCCGTGCCGGCGCTTGTGTTACTGTACAGTTCAAAAAGAAAACAGACGAAATCGCAATTTTTTATTATTATTCTGTCACAAAATATCGGTATTTATGAATTTTATAAGAAATGTTAGAAAAAGAAAGATAATAAACGGCATGGCTACCCGTATTATAAGTACAATACAGGCAGTAGAGATACCTACATTTTAATTTCATTTATTTTCAATAAAGCTTAACAGGTATTCATTAGAAAATTCCGCCCCTCATATCACCTTGGAACGAGGAAAATTAATAATTATTCAAATTAGTCCCAATTTCATAATCATAATTAACAAGAAAGCCCTGTTGGTGTGGGGTGGCGTTACAAAAAGACAGAGGGTCGCAATTTGCCCGCGACATGATACCACCTGGGTCATGTCTCCTTTTACTTTATCCCGTAAAGATTAAGTCCCGAGGCCCCTAATGTGGGCCCCCGCAGTGAAGTGAGTCATTTTGCTCTGTTTACTAGATTAGGGGATTTTTTTTTACACAGCACCGCTCTCTGAGACGACACCCCCCGCTAACGCAGACGTGTTATACCCACTTAACTTGCCAAAACACATGGTGCCTCCTGGATAATAAAGCCACAGATTTTCCATTTACAAAATCTTTGAACAAAACAAAAGAAAAAATGAGAATTTAAGGAATTGTTTTTTAGGAAAGAGCACTCTTAGCACGTGCTCTCTCTAAAACGTAAAAATATCACAAAATAAAACTAAGTTTCCAATCGTCTATTGCCACTGATATGAGAAGTTTCACTAGATCGGTCGACCGGACTAACAACGAAACTACACTACTAAAGTAACTTATCCTGTTGGCGTGTTGGCATTCCTTAAGAGTTTTAAAAGTACGATAAACACAAGGTGGAAATTTCATACTCAATCATGCAATTTCAAATTACTACTGCTACGACCAATCGTCCTTTTTATTTTCCCGGCACAAATGGGAGCCTGCCGTAAACCCAGCCGCATATTTTGTACCAGCAAGGTCACATGAAGGTGGGACCCTTTGAGGTCAGGTATACATCCCAACTAAAACGCAACAAACTATAATATACTACACATTTCGTCAGCTCAGCCGTAAATCGGAAAAGACACATGAATTTAGGCTTCTCATTTTCACGCTTTTACAAAGTCCGGTATCATAGTTTAAATTTTACGGTAAACTGGCTGCTGAGTGCTGCCGGCTACTTTCTCAGCCTGGAATTTTGAATGCGTCCCCTGTGGAAACCAATTAATTATACCGAATTAAAATTAGTCTAGAGATAAACCTGACACAAAAATAAAATAAACAACTGCTTTGCTAACGTTTTATGAGGTGTCATAGATATGGGAATATACACCCATCTTGAAGTAAATACATTCATGAATTATGTATTTCAGCAGGTTGACTTACCTGGTTGTATATCTTCATCATTTAACGAGGGATAAATATCGTCAATAAATTTCTTATGGGCATCAGATAATAGAATAAAAGAAAGGACTATTTGAGAGTAGTTAGCACAAACTCGTATAAATAAAGTTATGTAAAGAGCACATCATTTGAGTTCATAATAGAGAATGCAATTTACAAGACAAGGACTAAATATCCTGGACCAATTTCCCCTCAGATGATCAGTGGGTCACATACCTCCCGGCAACAGTCCACAACTCAATCAATGTTGGGCCGAAAATCGTGTAAAGAGTCTCGCATTGTAAACGTCCGCTCAGATCAGCGGGCAAATCCAATCAGCTATTGAATTAGCCCGACCGTGTGACGGGAATACGGAGCACGTCACGTGTTTATCTTTCATCTGGTAGATAGGTACGGTGTTAATATAAGTAGGTGTTGGACTGTTTCATGATGAGCCCTAGATTTGCTGAGTCCGGTGAGTAGAGGGATGGCGTTTGAATTAATTTATTACTCCATCATTGTCTCTACGCTACTACAGTGGATCATTTGTAACAGATGTAATTAAGAATTAAAGGCATTGAGGTAATTGATTAGATTAATAGATCTCAAGCCATTTCACCACCATAAACTAAAATGCACCCTTACTCCAAACATAGGTATATAAAGTACATGCATAACAATATTATACGGCGTAAGTTTATTTAAGCAGTGTTATTCTACTTTACCTACCGCATGTACACAGCAGTCCACACAAAATCTAATAATCCTAAGGCTGGTGGTGGCAAAACACACTATATTCCTCGGATTGGAGGAAACAGCGACCTCCGGTGGACAATATTTTGGCCCGCTTCGGGGCGCTCCGGCCCGCTCCGATATCGGTTTATTCAAATGCCCTATGTTTGACCCGGGCTCAAAGAATCAACCTGCATAATATTATACATATTGAAATTCTTGCGCCCCCGAGCATAGATGGTGGTAATTCAATGAATAAATAAGTTTTGGCTACCAATATCTTAAATTTTGACAATATTCACTAAACTATGTAAGAGGGTAAGCCGCCTTGCTCATAGGCATGATAGTAAATTGCTAATGTTGTATACGATCACGAATGTTTTGACGATGAATTTCTGTTCAAGGTATGAGTATCAAGTGGTAGGAACTTTGTACTATGCAGAAAAAAAACACATTTTAAGAAGATGGTCTAAAACATAAAATTAAATTTTATCAAACTATAAGTTTTCAGTTTTTGAGTTTTAATAGATAAGGTTCCCTACGCGCTATACACTACAATAACAGCAAACGTATCCCAACGCAAAAACTTTATATTTTAGAAGGATTCACTACCGTTATAAAATAAAGGAATAGCTTGTTATTGGAAACTCTTATATGAACTGGTAATACACACGTATTACGACTCAGTGAGCTGACAAAAGGCATCCTGATTACCACCACCAGGCCACATCTGATCAAAGGTTCGACCCTTATGCTCTGTACAACGCGCTTCAAAAGCAAAACTTTATTGATGTTATTTACATTTTTATTGGCATGCTAGGACACCGCCTGGCGCTGCCCTGAAACGTAAGTGATTTTGAATTTTCTGATGTGTATTTTATTATCCGATTTTATGTTTGTACGATATGACTACAGATTACCATAAGGAAAACATTACGGTCATGTATCTACATAGGTATGTAGATTACGGATATGACTTCAGGTGGGAAACTCCTTTTGGCCCAAACGCAACAAAACATACTTTCAATTGACTTTATTAGATGAATAATCGGGTCAAAAGCTACAAAAAAATCATCCTGCCTTACGTATTTTCAAAAATGAGTAGATTTCATTTCAATAACGTAGGGTAGGTAGGTAGCCTGTTATAAACATTATAAAAACACCGTATATATCATAGAAAGTTGGAATTATAACCACTGAATAAGATAGCATTATTTGTTTGTATCTGTTGGTCATGTCGGCTAGTGATTGATTCCTCAGTAATTTCCATACGCGTGCCGCGCTCATATTAGCCACTCTAAACAGTGGCCAGCTTACACAAATCTCTCTTTACCCTACAGTGTGCTTCCATAAGTCATAGTTAGAAAGAACAAGAAAATATTTTCAGAGCTCCAGCAAGTCTGGTCAATTTGTTCTAGGACTACATATACCTACTCGTACTAAATGTAAACAGAGCCGCCCTTGTGGCGCCTGTCAAGTCACGCACACATATATTTTCTCAGTCTTGTTGATACAACTCCTATTCTTCAAAAAATAGACCTACTCTTTGCTGACAAAAATTAAAAGAGTATTTCTGGTTTGGAAGTACAGTTACTACCATTACTTCCAAAACAGGAATAGCTTCAAATCATATACTTACTTCATCAAATAGGTCACACAGTCACATTTCAGACTAATTAACGTTCTTGACATCAATATTGTTTTCCAATTTGTTGTTTATTTGTATTGGCGAACAAACGACAAAAAGTTGTTCAGTTTTAATGGGTAGCTAAAGGTTTTTTGATATCTTTTATATGTAATGATAAAACGAGAAGGTTTGGATGGTGAATTTCTGCATTCCATGATTAAACCCTTCCAACACATCACATTACAAAATTTCAGTTTCAAAACGAAGGCGGCAACTGGGACTAGCTAGTCCCAATTATTGCGTATCTACCATTCGCCAACCAACCTCATGAGATGATGATACCTATCACCTCAGCTCATTTCATTGACCACAAGTGTTAACTTTTATCGAAAAAACTACTTGTGGACACATTGTTGAGAGTCGAATTCACCGCCTAGTCTGTAGCAATCAGCCATAATCAGACCAAACCATAATCAGAACTAAAGCTTTTACAAAAATTCGGTGATACATAGAACAAGTTAGTAAAAGTAACATAACTTAAAAATCTAGATGAGCAACTTAGGCAGAAAATCGTTAGCGCCTCGCCTGTTTATTTTTAAAAACCAATGAAGCTGAAACATTACTCGGTAAGTACATGCCGCGACACTTAACTGACATATTGTACGTTCGCGGGATTTTCCCCGCAATATGCCACGTCGCACCGCCCACCACCGAAGACTGGAAATGTGATCAAATATCGGCGCTCCGTTGACGTCTACCCAAATTAGGGGAGTTCGGGGAAATATAAAGTATGCGCCCACACTTAACACATCTCTACATAAAATCGGATAAACAAATAGTCAATGTAATTAAGAATATTTTATGAAGATTGTTTTACTAATTGATTAATATGTTTCTGCTTTTTGCACCTGTTAGATTTTAATGAAATAAATGAACTAATTCTTAACTGAATGATAATATTTGAATAATAATAAATTCTTAAATGATATACTTAATGGACAAAATATTTATACGAAGACCATTAAACCTAACTAGAAGTTTTAGATGTCGCTTAGGTATACGAGTACGACGTCGAGCCCAGACATCATATTGCAGGCTTCTTGCGCAGATTTAGGCGACAAGGGACAACAGCAAAGTCCTATTTGGTAGAGAGCGCGTGATGTGAAACTGGAATCGGGCATGTTTACACTACAGGCGGTGAAAAAGCCATATGAGGTTGTACACTCTATGTTTCTGGACAACTGTAACTGACGAAAAGATTACATTAAAATCAAAAAACAGAGTAGCCTCAAAAAAGTGCATATTAAATACTCATATTGCATAATTTTCCACACACAGTAAGATTGGTCATGAAACGCATCATCATTCCGCAGTGTGGTGCGCTGCTGCAGATAGACTAGCGGGTCCCAGGAGGTATCCAATAGTAGTTATTACATGCAAATTGACGCAATTATAATTCATTTATTTATGGACGAGTTCATATTAAATGAATTTGATATTCATCAACTCCTCAGGACTGAATGAACACATTGACTGACATTATCATGGTATGAAGTAATAGAATAAGGAAGGATTAAAAGATTATTGCGTTTTAAGGCCTGTCATTGTACATCGTTTGGTACTTTAATCTGATGCCAAATTCACCATCGGCCACCATCGAATGATTTCAATCTCAATTTAAGTACCAATAAATTTTCATTTTGTTAAGTTTAATAATGAAAAGTCGTTCCAACCGACACCTGTTAGATAGCGCGCTTAAGTTATCTGTTCAGATAAAAAGCGACTAGGTATTACAATGAGTGTTCAAAGGCTGTGCCATCCTCACGAATCATTAATTTTAATTCACGCCCCGTGACGACGCCGCTCTAATGAATTATTGGGAATCGCTGAAAGCCCGCATCCCCCCCCTCCCCTTTCTTCCACAGTTTTTCTCCAGGGCTTAGCGAAATGCAAAAAAATGTTGCGCAACCTCTCTGCATACTAATTGGCTGTTGTTCTTTGAGAGAAGCTGCGAACTTAGCGCCAACTTTTGGTGGGTTGGAAAGATTAAAAGTTTTGCTGGGTATCGATCAATTATGATCCAGTTTTTTGTAAGCTCGATAAGTATCTTCTAATATTGTCGCTTCGGGAACGGGCGCATCGCGCCTGGAAATTATTATTGTTGTTATTCGGGAGTAATGTCTACACTCAAAAGTGTGAGCTTTTAAAAGAAACTGCTTATTAGATAGATAGATAGATAGATAGATATAACATTTATTCACTTACACGACACTTTTTACAAAACAGGTTATTCCTTAAATCTTTGGTCTAATGGATTCTCATTCTTATTCCGGCTAACGCTACTGCGGACGATCATTGAGAATGGCAATTTGCCTCGTGTATAATTCAGTAATTCGTTCAGGTATACCTGTATCCATTAATAGGTGTCCGAAATTCAAGCTCAATTTAATATAAAATATTCGGTGAATTTAATTTTCGTATAGTTGTTAATGCAGCAATTTATCAACTTTTATTTCGATCCTGCAGAACAATGGCAGGTTTTATGTCCGCGGAGAGTATAGTTATTTTACTTGCTAAAAGTTAGCAACATAATAAAATACATTTTCATAAGTATAAAATATGTCAGTTTATACTTTGCATCGGTGCTGTTGGACTTAGTAAATCAAATTCAAAGGTGTGAGGATAAAGACACGCATATTTTTTTTTTCAAATGTTTGTACCAAGAGCTAGGTTTTTTTGAATATTTTATATTGTTTCATTGGCCAATGTTGGTCAGTTTCGTAAGCAGTGTCGTAATATAAATTTTCAGTTATATATCTTGTATGTTATAATAATACCTTGCTTGTTCATAAATAACTTCTGTATGAGTTAAAGGGTCGAGACTTGTCACGTGTGACAAACATTGTTCTGCGGAGTGGGCTGGAGGCTAGGAAACTTGTATTTTTTAAACTTTTGCCTTCTAACTCGGGGCTGGAAAGTTACAATTGCGTTCCCCCTATGCCCCCTTCAATATGTGACCTGCTTATTTATTGGAAAGGCGTCGCGCGTCGCCGGAGTTCACAGACAATATGTCGCGAGTCGCAATCGCACAACTACTAAACAAAACAATTCCAACAGGGAAAGTGAACTATTTGATTTATATTTAACTTTTAGTTTGTTCCCCTTAGATACGCGTGTCTACCCAGTACGTACGGGTCTGAAGCATGCGCGGGTTGCTGAAAGTTTCTAATATTACTACATAACTGCCAATATAGAGTTTTGTATGTAGTTAGAGGGTATTTGGTGCAGGCTGCAGCGGAAGGAACATGTAGGCAGGGCCGCATTTTAAAGTTACGACAGAGGCCCTAACTAATTCTATGCACTACGAGTACCTATAATTAATAACAGATCAGATGTTTTAATCCCATTTTTTAAGCGATTTATTTAGAATATGCAATAATAAAACCGATCAGACAAGCACGCAAGCGCGATATTCACTTCACCAAAATGACTACTCTGACAATTACTACAAATTTTTCGTTATGACTTTCCAATTTTAATTTGTACATACATATTTTTGGAATATATTTCACTCAACAAAAAAAAATCATAAAAATATTAAAATGAACTTGTAATTTTGTATTACATTTTCGAATATTCATTTAGCACGTGTTCACGTGTCGTATAACACCTCCAGCATCAAGTCCTTGTCGCTACTTATCAGGGCCTGCGCTACCGCAAATAATGTTTAATATATATTACAACTAACTGGAAAGTTAGTTATCCACCTTAGAAACGATCCATCTGTAACATAAAGGCAAAGAGCCTGAACGTTTATAAGGTACCGATTGCCAGTAAAGCGTACATACATATGCTTTACTGGCAATCGGTACTTTTAATGTTGGTTTAATTAAACAATGGTGCACTGTCATTTGTGCTCGCTCTTTCAAGTCATCACTACGTTTTAGATCTGGGAATCAGCAGTTCATGTTTCCTCTCTGTCATCTCCTTCTGTCTATCATCGTAAGTAAGTAAATATTGCAAAATTTATTTGATACCAAAAAAAATCCAAAAATAAATAACACAAAACTAACGCAGCAGAGGCGGGTACCAAAAAGGTTGTAACTCTGGTTACTATAGAAGGCTCAGAATAGTGCTATAGTGCCAGGTCTCCTAGTAGCGCCCCTGCGAGCTGCGGGCGCTCAGTATTCCGGGCGCGGTCGTCATTAGCCGGCAGACGCCGGGCCGGGCGCAGCTCGACTATACTCCGTCCAGCTGAATAATGATCACGGATCCACCCGATCGGGCCTGATCACGGATTGGGACCGCTTCGTACGCCCCAACAATGTATCTGCTATGCGCGGCCATGCGGCGAACTGTGATAAGAATTTTGTTACCGACCGTACCGTACCTCCAGACTCTGGGGTAATCCAGACACTGATAAATAATAACTTCAAATTAAAGTTCAATGTTCCATGGCATCTCGAAATTTAAATACAAAATCCATTTTGTTTCGAAACGAGTTTTTGCGATGGCCAATTAGTTGTTAGCGGACCCCTCGTTCGCTTTCATTAGGCTATATAGTTTACCAAATATCTGCACCCCTCTCAAATATATCTTGCTGCCTTTCCATTTTCTTCTTACTGTTCTGTGCACGAAACGAGAGGCGAGAGGCAACTCAGTAGTAAAATTTTAGTGGTGTTCGCGGTTTGTTTACTGCCTCAGGGTTTGGAACATTAGATGATATTATTTCACTTGGGTGTGAAGAATCCGAGGCGTGAATGCACTTTCGAGGTCTAGAGAAACTTTTGTTGAGTTGTAGAAACCCAGCTTGTAGGTGGTATACGTAATAGAACGTTGCTGTTTATATTCAATCTTGCTAGCACTTTCGTTATTCAATTAATTTTCCGCATCTAATTCCTTCAATTTGTTTTAGACGTAATCAAAACCATATCGGAATAAAATTGGAATATATACAGGGTGTTAAAAAAGTGCGTTTGAAATTTTAAGGGGTTACTCAGACTTAAGTATAGAATACAGGAAAAATATTGAAAACATCCGCTCTTCAAATATTTTTTTCAGATTCCCATACTAAATCTGAATAGTGACCCAGGAATTTGTATGGAAAACTGAAAAAATATATTTGAAAGGCGATTTTTTTCAATATTTTTCCTGTATTCTATACTTGATTCTGAGTAAGTCCTTAAAATTTCAAACGTCCTGTATATATATCCAAAGTCAAGTCCGAAGAGGGGAAACTAGGAAGCAACTCTTTAGAATGTTCAATTCCTTTCTTATTTCATAACGCAATCTCCCGGCTGCTTATCTAACAGCGGAAACGGGTATCGCGCCCTCGCCGCGAAGAAAATCGTCCAATATAAAATCGGTTTAATTTGCGCTTTTCGCACTCAATGGGATGGAATAATATCGGGCAATTTGGTTACCGCGAGCATAAATATGGCGGCCGTTGTAATTGTAGCGGCACTTCGCGCCTCGTAACGACGCCAGCGCGCCGGAAACTTCGCCCGTTTGCGCGTGCCCTCAGCCCTCAGCCCTCAGCCACCTCGAGCCTGCCCCGAGCTTCGGTGCCCTTTGGCGGCACCATAGCTCGGGGCAGGTGAAGATATTCATTCTTTCTATACCTTATAACTATGAATTTAACACTTTGCACTGCCGTGCCGTCTCACTCACAATATTAATATTACTACTATTGGTAGTACACAATATGATTTGTTGCTTCTTAATAATAGGTTCTCTTAGTTTTATAACTTCTTATTTTTTCAAAGAATTAACATTGTTTCTCCCTAAAATGTAATTGTAAAACACTGTATTAAATTCCAGTTTCGCATGACGGAGCTCAGCTTTACAGATTACCGCCAACGAAACCAGACCCCGGTATTAGTGAAAACGTAATTAAGAGCGGGAGCATCTTTGCTCCTTTGCTCAGCGTAATAGAATAACGAATGTCATTTTCTTTTGGCCGGACCCTTCCGCGGTTCGCGTCGGGAATGCAAAACTCCCGAAATTGGAGTGAATAAACCTGCGCTTGTAATTAAAGCGAGCCGCCGCACCGCCCGCCGCCATCCTTCTTCTTGGCCTAAGAATTAAGCACCGAATTGCTTCAGTAATTCGAACTATATATTCGTGGACGCTCTCACTTAAATGTAAATCACTTTTACTGTTCCGATTTTCACCACTTAGTCCCTAATCTTTTTTCCATTTTTGCCATCTTTTTAAAGAAACTGTCTTTAATCTAGGCAATCCATCGTGAGATTAAAATTAATAGCTTTAACTTGATAGTATTAGAGTATATAGATATGACTCTTGAATTTTTATATTTATATACATTTACTGCAAAATAAAATTATTGTGGCCTTCATGGAGGCAAATAAATATTTTGAAAAGAGTTGATTTACGTAATTCCCTGAGGAAAATTCGTCACAAATTGGTTACATTACTCTTTACTAAAATACTTATGTAAATTCAAATTCACCGGCTAAATCTTAAAACTTTCAAGTCCACTTTACGCCATCAACAATTACAAGCACCTAAACAGGCTCCAACTGTAACTGAAGGAGTTAGGAGTGACGTCACAGCGTCTGGCGACAATCAGGGCGCAAGGGGCGCAACAGTTAAACCGGCCCTCGACCACTTCCGCCCGCCAGCCTGCCAGTCCGCCAACCCGCCAACCCGCGCCAACTTGTGCAAACACTCCTAGATTGCCTTAGAGATGTCCGGTGGAAGTGTCGATAAGTGTTTTCCATGACGCCCTCGTAAGGCCGCTGATGAGTTGTGTGCAGCAAACTGCGGCCAACTTCCACGTCAAAGTCGTCAACTTTACGGTTCACAGATAATACAAAACAAGAATGTGTCTGATATTGAATAGTCAGATTAGTTAATGCATTATTTTGGTGATAATTAATAAGTGGTAATGAGGTTTTACATGTATGCGGTCTAACAAAACTAGCTGAATCTGTTTAAACTGCGGCTTCTAGACACGAAACTAAACAACTTTCCCTAAGAGATCTAAAGTTTTTTGACTGTTCTAATATGTGATCGGCCAACTTAGTATAGGCAGTTTTTGGAGAAAGGTATACAACTTGACTATGTTATATTCAAATAAGCAAGGTTCGGAACCGGTTAACAAATACCGGTTAATTTCGTTCGAATTTCGGTTAACGATTCCGTTCAGGTTAAAACCGGTTTCCAGCTTAACCGGTAAATTTGAATAAAATATCGGTTAATCAGGAAGCGGTTTTCTAACCGAAATAAGAACTAAATTAACCGGTTAAAACCAAACTTAGTCAAGTACAGGCGCGTCGCGCGGGTGCCACTGCCCGAGTCTTCTGCTCACTTTCTCGCACGCTTTCAATTGATTGCACGCGGCAAACATGCCTACAAAGTCGCATATTCTTCAAATTAACCGGTTAATTCCGTTCGAACGAAAAAATATCGGTTTTGGTTAAACCGGTTAAATATACCGGTAACCGAAACCTGAACGAAACCTTAACCGAAATTATTTCGATATAGGGGTCAATGACCGAAACCGGTATTTTCAAAAAACCGGTTTCCGAACCCTGCAAATAAGTTTTATCAACGAACCAATACACATTAGCCAAATAGAAGTGATAGGGTAGAAATAGAGTGATTTTCTATAATAAGTAGGTCGACCAGCGGATCTTAAAAACGTAATGAAAAATCATCAATTGACTATGGCTTTCTTGGTAAAAGTGGTTCAGTTTTATGAGAAAATGATACAGTTTAAAAAGTTTCAGCTGACTTTGTAAGATCTTAAATAAAGTCTAACAAACTCACCCTAAACTATTTAAAGTGGGGCTTCTAATTATGTAACTGAACAAATTTCCCCAATGAACCCATGGTTAATTCGCGAACAAAATAAAATGTGCTTCCCATACTAAGGTGTGCCCATCAGGTGTCCGACTTGTTAGAAATGTCCACATTGTTTTTCGAGAATTGCCTATTTGTTAAACCTTGTATAGATGTTGTGTAACAAACACAACCTTTACAATTTCCAAAAGCATAGTTCTTCATTATTTCAGAATATATGTTTACGTAATGCTGCACACAGGAAAAACCTCCCTATTACTGTGCAACCTTGGATTGCATCTATATCGATAGCGTTAGCATCGCAAGGGGCGAACGGTAACAGTTTGCTGAGCGGCTGATTGCTTTGATAATCGCCGACTGAGACGTACAAATGACGCAAGAAACACTGTCTCAGGCAAGAAGCACCCTCCCTGCACATTATTGGGGCGTTACTCTCTAATACCGACAGCAGTGGCGGATTTAAGCTCCTTCGACACTCTGTGATCCTTATCTTGGGCCTTATTATAAGTAACTGAACCAAAAATCCTGCATAAAGTACTCATATTATGTAAGTAACGACTATCATAGCTTTGAAACACTGTTCCTGTAATGATATTTGAAATATACTCGGTTTTTTTTAAATAACAAATTATTGTTTGTTTGTTTTAAATGATGACTTAGAGCCGCTGTCTACCAAATACACAAATATAACGGGCCACGTATAGAAAACTCCTTTTATTTTGTTGAAATCCAATGAACCTAATGCTCTAAGGCCTGATTTAGTAAAGGCTAAATAAGACCAACATAAAATTCAAAAAATTCAAAAATTCAAAATAATTTATTTCTTTACGTAGGTACATTAAGCACTCTTATAAACGTCATATCATTTTGCTGGAGGAATATTCCAAATGTCATTATCATTAAAATAATCTACAGTCTTATAGTATCCTCTTGAACAAATACAGCATTTTATATGTTTCTTAAATTTACATTCCGGTAGTTCACACACGTCATTCGGAATTTTGTTATAAAAGCGTACACACTGCCCCACAAATGATTTTTTCACCTTACTAAGCCTCGAGAAAGTTATGTCAAGATTATTTTTACTTCTCAAATTACGGTTATGTCTTTCACTATTTTTACATGATATTTTCGTAAATAAACTGACCGGCAACTGTTAGAATATTTGTTTCCTTAAATCTATCTCGAAGTGATTCTCGGGAACGTTGTTGGTATATAGCTCGGACTCCTCTTTTTTGTAGAATGAAAATGGTTTGAATGTCTGCTGCGTGTCCCCGCAGTAAAATGCCATAAGACATTATACTGTGAAAGTAACTGAAATATACTAATTGTTACATCCGTCAATTGCCTTATTTTCTTGACGGCGTAGGCAGGCGAGCTAAGCCTCCCCGCTAGAGTTGCAATATGTGGGCCCCACTGTAACGTGCTATCTATAGTTATGCCAAGAAAAACTGTACTAGGAACAAAATCTAATTCGATACCATTTAATATTACTTTATTATGAGTCTGTTTAACATTTGGCAAAGAAAACTTGATGCATTTTGTTTTTTTCGCATTTAGTAACAGATTATTAGCAGTAAACCAGTCTAGTAACTTAGAGAGAGTGTTGTTCACTTCATACTATTGTAACTAAATCCAGCCCTGGACACTAAGTACAACCTCTGCACTCCAATTCAAATTCAAGTTGGAAGTGTTTTGTTTGGTTGCTCTGTTGAATCCGAGAATGTCTTGTGTGACTATTTGTGACAAAGTATCATTGTTTCAATGAACTAGAAAAGTGTCATTTCAGTGCAGTTCTTGTCGGACATGAAAAACTTCATAAGGAAACCTGCAAATCTATTTACTATTTTAGATGAGTTCAAAGGTCGCGTTGCACACGTCATAAGGTATGTGACCGCGAGTGATAACAAGTGTAATACCAGGCATCAAATTAAATGAAAACATAAGTTTTTTTTATAATCCGAATGATCTAAAAAAAGACAACGTATATATTGTTCAGATTGCATTTCTGCAGAAATCCGAATGTAAAACTATATTTAGTCATTTAAGTTTTAAACTACACTTATTACATCTTCAGCGCCTCCACACATTTCCAATTCTCTGTTAACAAATTGCATGTGTGTCCAAACACAAGAATAGAGTACAATGCAAAATAAGTTAGCGAACAGAGTCAGGTGGAGCGTCCGTGTGAAGCACTCCCAAACTACATTTGGCAACTTAGTAACGCGGGCAATCGAAAAATAGGAACTTCTGCGAGGAGAGGACAGACTAACTCTGTAACTGGCATTCTTCAAGTTTTAGTTGAGAGTCCGTGCTTCCGACAAAAATCTAGTTTAGTGTGTTTGCCCGTGTCACGTGTTAGGAGATCCAGGCTTTAGTTTGAGTTAGTTGCATGTAAGTCGTTGACTATTCTATAAATGTCCGGTACAATAGATCTTTTTTTTGTCCAGGATAAATCACAAATCTAGCACCAAAAAAAAAACTAATAAAAATCGCACTATTTTCTGTGCTATGAGAATCAGAGAATCATATACACACAGATAAGTGTATGGGACAAATCTTTTCGATCGAACTCGCAATCCATAATATAGCAGACTAGAATACTGACCACTCTGCGCCATTGGGTATGTCATATTTATAGTTAGATCAGCAAATAGGCACGTGCTCAGCTTTTGACTTATGATAAGAAAACAGATTCTTACATATTTGTTTCTTTATTTTAATATGTATTTGTCAACAAATGATAGCGAATTATGCCTTTATGGGGCTCAACTCTTCACAACTTAAAGGCTCGTGAATGAGCCTGGTACTCGAAACGAATAACTAACACTAACTAACTATGCATTTAACTAACACTGTCGTAGGCCGGCGAGGGCATGCAATTTTCATTTTCATTACCAATAGCTTCAAGCCCATAACTTATTCAGGTACGTATTTTAACGTTAAATTTCCTACCTGTGTATGTTCTCAAAATCCCAGCTACGACCGTGCCGAATTTTCGTGTAAAGAATATATGTTTTGTTAGATCTAGCACAGACCCAGCTTATTGAGATAAAGAAATTCTTAGATGCCTATCTAAGCTCAGTTACGAATTCTTTTCTTAGAAAAAGGTTTTCAGTTTATTCGAAAAGTGTTGGACGTGGAAAACAACATGAAGATGGGGTGTTTTATCATCGTCAACAATGCATTGTCACTGGCCATCAAGTGAGGGAGTGATTATGATTAGCTTTTTTGAAAAATATATCAATAAATAATAAATATATCTTAATCAGGTGATCCGTCTGCTCGTTTGCCACCTTTGTCATAAAAAGAAAATGCTCGTTATGATTTACTATTATGTAATCAGTGCCATTGTGATCGTGAAATTGTAAATACTCCATATTTATTATAAATTAATCCGAATCAATTATCTACGTATTTCCTGTTAACTGGAATTTGTAATATTTGCTGGAATAATTTATATAATAAGTATATTAATAAAATTATGTTTCTGTTTTCCGTATATAATAAAATTAGTCCGCATATAATAAACTGAGGATAGAACTCTGTTACCCTGCGCGCTAGTGTGTGTCGTATGAGGCCACGACTCACCGAGACGAGCGACATTCACCCAGCACTTAGGTAATAAAACCAAGAAAGTAGTTTTAAGGAAGCCGGTATAGCTATTGCGGCCCCTTATTACCCGCCACAAAACCCTCCTTATTACACGGGACAAACAAGTTATTCGTTTCAAATTGAAAACTTTCCACCCCACTAGCCACGTGGAGGGTGTGGCCCATAAATTCGAGCCAATTTTGTTTTATTTCGCGATGCAGGCACGGTAATAAAAGTAAGCTGGACGTGCGACAAAGCCTCCTGGGTGGATTACGCGCCACTGCAATGGATCGCTGCAGCCAGTGATATGGTGTCTAAGCACCGGCAGCGACACCTGACTAACTAGGCCCGCTCTCGTAATTTAACACTCCGCCAAAGCTGCGCAACTAAACGACTCACTGTATCCAGTAAAAGGCGTTTTGTTTCACAAAGACTCTACTAAAGTTTCACTTATACTTAGAGCACTCCCGAAAAACCGCGCCCGTCCTCCATAAAACTACACTCTACACTAGTTTACGACTCTGTACATAAAAATCTCACCTGTGAAGCTACACAAAATTTGACTAGCCTAAGATAAAAAAAAACTAAGGAACGAGCGTAACTTAATAAAGATTCATTAGAACTTTAAAACTAAAGAAAATCTATCCAGGGATTTGAACAAACTGCAAGTTCAAATTTAGTTCCAGCAGGTGCGTGGTTCTGGAACAGCTCCAATCTTATCTATTCTTTGTTGGCAGGAGGAAGGGAGGCCACATGTGATCTTCGCTCATTGTTCTCCAAGATCGCACGAACGTGTTGTGTAAGCAAAAGTATAGCTCACTACAACTAAACAACGCTTTTTTGTTTGTTTTCGAATCTTCCTTTTATTTTGCAACGTCTACGTTTTAAAAATCGAACTTCCTCATTGAAGAAAGGCAAGCAGTTCTTTCCTATACTAAAATTCAACAACCCTAAACAACCCACAAAGGGATATAGGGCTTAATGAAGCTTGTCCCAACAAAATAAAACTTCATCTCCTGTAGTGAAGACATTCAGTGAGTAAAGTGCTCGTTGGTTCACCCAAGAATAGGGATGCGCACACTTGTTTTGCCCGACAGTTGTATATTTCGTTTCAAAAAGGAACCAAATTTTGTCCAGCCGTAAAAATAAAAAGCTGTCTGTTGTAAAACCTGCTGTGAATCCTAGTAACTTTTATAACCTAGACAACGTCTCGCGCCATTCAATGTCCGGAAAAAGGTTAAAAGCTTTCACTGAGGTCCAGACAATATGAAAGTTTCTTGGTTTATGAAGAAAAATAGCCGATTCACTAAATTATGTTAACAGCAGTAGTATGAACGACACTACCGCGAGCAAGCAATAAACCCGCAAATTATAGTGCGACAAGCAATGGCGTGGGAGCCAATTAATTTCGCTGTGAGTGAGGTTTATGTTTTCCCGGATAAATAAGGAGATTTAGCGGCGACGCCAGAGTCACCTCATAAAATGGCTACCTCGTAACCTGTCCTGACCGGCCCGTACCAGCGTTTCTCGATGAGCTTCGTTCCATAAAAGAAATAAGACCGAAGATTGGAAAATGTTTTAGTGCTTTTCGCTGAGGAGACAAAACAGTCTGATAAAATAATGAAAGACGGTAAAATCAGTAAAACAGGTTTGGTTTGACCTCTCGAGCTCGTTCACTCTCGTTCGTTGTACGTTCTCTTTGCGCGAATTGAACCCCGCACCGACAAACTCGTATAAGAAAACGTACGTGATTTCTTCCTCCGTCACGCAATGAGGTCTGGGAAGGTTTAGTCCTTACACTAAAAAAAGTTTCTTTAGTTCAAATGAACATGATTTTGTCCAAATCTAAAATGAAAGTAGATGTTGCGAATAGATTAGGTGTAATAATAATAGCAACAGGCAAAGACTGATATGACATTTTGATCTTTTGTCAATGTTAAGTGGAAAGTTCTTGCTAGTTCTCATGGGCACTAATATATTTAAGTGTTTGGCAACTTTGCCCTATTGTCTTTTTGAGTGTAATACCTACGCACCTGATAGATATAGCCATGGTTTTTTTAGTTCATATATTTTTGGTTATATCGACTAAGATAGATCCATATGTATGTATCCGTACAGGATACAGAATATCGGAAATCTTCGTTGATGACTTATGTCTTATGTTATTGTCTTTTATAAGTATTAACAAAAAATCTCTACGCGCGTATATTTTTCCTAACAATATTTTATTGTGTGTAGTAAACAAAGTCAGTATATACCTATATTATTATTAACCTACTAGTTATTTTAGGCAAATCAAAAGTTTAAGGCAAATAAATATCTGGGACAAATCACACATGGTCATCTGGCCCTAAGCTAGGATTCCCTGTATTATTTTCCTTTATTGCTTTCAATAAATTGGTAAAAGAATATTATTTCTCATTTGATGTAAACAATGTAATCCTCAACTAAGAATAGAATAGAATAAACTTACATATAGATATATAGATGCGTACATAATGGTTAAGGACTTACTTATTTCTTCAAAATTTCTAAAATAAAAAATGCAGCGCACTTCCATTCCATGTGGAAAGATAACGGTCGTCCGGATGCATTTTATTCTGGCCCTCGCCTTGCCCCGGTGGGCGCGAGCGATGACTAAATAATGACCGGGGTAACGCAGTTTTCAGTTTTATCACCGCCTCCGTGTTGCGAATATATAAATGAATCCTCTGGGGAGTATTAAAGACGCCGCCGAAGAACTCCGCGAAACAAGTCGGGCTCAGAGAAACGGGCAGTAAACCGCCCCATCCTTCGAGACGTAATTTTGAGCTGAACTGTTTGATAAAAGAGTAAAGGTAAGAAGATACGAGTTTTGTGATCGTTCTTCTTGAAGCAAATAGTTGATTGTCAAGGTTATATTCAAATATTGTACTTGAGGTTGTTGTCCTAAATTTTTAAAATAAGATAGTACAATATCTTGTCTCCTATATAAAAATAATTCTTTCTATACACTCGTAAGCAAAATGCAATTCCAGTAAGCGTATAATTTTCTTTTTACTGAAAAAAGTGCCGTCAAAAAGTTGTAGTAATTTAAGGTTAAGTTAAGAATAATTCGTAACAAGCATTTACAAATAGTTTATCATACATCATACATACCTCATATATTTGGCGTTTTTCTTTGCTTATCGGCATATGAATTTTTAGTAAATAAATTATAATTGTAAGTTTGTATGTGAAACCACTTATTGTATTATACAACAAAAGAGTATTAATATGGTTCATTTAAAATACAACATCTTCGTGATTTCATTTTTAAAAACTATAAAACGAAAACACCGGGGAGGATTCCGGTAATATTCCCATCTGTAAATAAACAATTACCCAAATCTCTTTTCTCGCATTTAATAACTCAGTTTTTCGGCTCCATTCCGAGTGTGATTTCACATTGTTGAATTATTAAACGTTTAATTGTATCCCGGCGCGGCGCGGCGCTCGCGGCAGTAAAGACGCCGACCCGGCCGCGCCCGCGCCCGCTCGCTCTTAATACACTATTAATGCAATTGTTCGAAAACACTGTGCAGCAGTAAAATTTAAAGCTAACTGCACACTGCACGTTGAATTTGCGCATACAACAGTTTTATCAACTGTTTTTCAAACTTCTGAACTAATAAGTTTAACTATAACAGTTAAATATAACAGTTACTGCTAGTCATCCGAGTTACTTTTTACCAAATATCAAAAAGGATAATTGGTGGTAAAAAATATTTGAACATATAAAAAAGACTTTTCTTTGTCTGAACTATGAGCTATACTATGAACGACTACACTATGAGTTTAGTACAGTCGTCGCTATACTCATTACTTTTTTTTAAATGCACAAGTGATAAGTAAGGTTTTACTGTTTCAACAAAATGCCTATTTAGTAAAAAAAAAATAAAGATGTTTCCAGGTAGATTTTTACAATTCCTATTCGAAACCAATAAATAGCTTTCACTAATCAGTCAGTAGTTTTATTTAAAATATCCTGTGTTAACAACCCATATCGTCCCAACTCCAGGGGCACGGGTCGCTTCCCACAACACAACATAACGTCGGAAAGGTTAGGCCATACTCCACACACGAGGGCCGAGTCCCGATCGATGGAGGTTGTGGGCTAGTGGCCAACCCCAGTGTCAGAAGTCGCCTATAGGAGCTTAACGACTGCCACCTAGTGATAGCAGCCGGCACCAACGGCTAAACGTACCTTACGAAGCACGAAAACGGTCGAGAATCGAGATAAATGCCACTAACAGTCAAACTCATCCAGGTAATGATGAGTCAGTTAACTTGCGTGATCGACGCGACCATGCAAGCCGCACCTGAGCCACAAAACACATAGATACAGAAGGTCCGCTCAATACGCTCATAAAAATCCTAAGCATGTACATGCTTATATACGTATACGGTCGTTGTAGGCAAGATCACGAACTGTGCGATCGTGACCTTGCCTCGAACGACCGTATATTTCTATAAGCATGTATATGCTTACGATTTTAGTGGTTTGTATTGAGCGGACCTTCTGTGTCTATTTTGTGCCTGAGCCACGACCGCTTCATCATCATTAATATCATATTAATTATTGACCAAGTTACGTAAATTATTGAGCTACCTATATATCGACCAACAACTTCATATTTTATAATTACAAGTAGATATTTTTTAAAACGGAGTAAACTGATTTTTGCGGTGTAGCCAATTTCTTTAAAATTGTGTAGTAAACTCCCTTCATCTTTAAAAAAAAGGGTATAACTTGCAATAGCAGTTGAACGGTATATGACGCCCCTTAACCTTCAGGTAAAATATTATTCCGTGCCATTACGCCGCCATAGACATAATTTTTCGCATTGCGGATTTCAAGTAGGCCAGTAAACATATTTCATTGCCTTCTTTTACGTTCTCTTTCGAGTTTTATCCGATTTTAAAGTCAAAAATAAAAGTTTTCATGGAATACGTTTCTCATTTTACGTTTATGAATTGTACAAGGATGTTATTTGATAAGACTTGTTAGTTATAATGATGGGAAGGTAAGTAACTGAAAAGTTGCGGATAGCACGGTTAAATTGTGCCACACTAAGAGAGACACTAAAAAATTAACAAGTTGTTTTTGTATTGTTAAAACTAGGCACTATGTTTGACATATCCACTGAATGTGAAATGTTCTCAGAACCGTGCTTTTTCGTTTAGTGTGCTTACGGCATCCCACACATGGAATGTATTATATTAAAATGAATTAAATTTAATATTTTTAGCGGTCGTAGCTCAGTGCGGCTTGCGTGGTCGCGTCGGTCACGTCAGGTTAACTGACTACAGAGACGGTCATAACCTGGATGGGTTTGACTGTTAGTGGCATTTATTTCGACCGTTTCCGTGCTTCGCAAGGTACGTTAAGCCGTTGGTGCCGGCTGCTATGATTAGATGGCAGTCGTTAAGCCATGTCGGAGGCCTTACAGGCCTTACAGGTAAATAATTAGTTTTTGTCCGTTATTGTTTATAAGGCGCAGTGTGGGCAGGCCTCCCACTCGGTGGACCGACGACCTGGTAAAGGTTGCAGGATGCCGCTGGATGCAAGCCGCACAGGACCGGTCGGTGTGGAAATCCTTGGGGGAGGCCTATGTCCAGCAGTGGACGGCTGATAGATAGATAGATTGTTTATAAGGCCGTATAGAATACGCAGCCTTTCCATCAGGTCGATTTCACAAATTATTTTTTAAATTAGTTGTTACCTAGGTGTCACAGACATCTTACGTTCATGCAGCCGTAAAAGCTCTTACGGAGGAAAAGAACATCATCTCGAAAAATAGTAATTATTTAAAAAATAAAAAATGTGGGGCTTTAATTTTGGATATTCTACAAAATACACAATAAGAGGATTAAATATTTGAAATGCTGTCAATTGTCATCCGCCTACAAATGTACTCAAATCTCATCTCATCTCACTAATATTATAAATGCGAAATGGAAATTTTGTTCCACTTTCACGCCGAAACTACTGAACGAATTTGGATGAAATTTGGTATGAATAAAGCACTCGGCTAACCCATAGGATACATTTTATCCCGAAAAAATCGAGGGCTCCCGAAGGAAAGGCTAAAAACTGAAATTTTTACTTTGTCACTGGATGGCGCTGCCTTAACATTTTATTTCTCTCTGGACCCAATTCTGAAGTCCATGCAGATGAAGTCGCGGTCGGAAGCTAGTACCTATATCATAATATGATGATTGGAATGACGGCTGTAATAAATTAAGCTAATTATAAATAATAATAAGCCATCTTGCCTGCAATTTTTTTCCACTGGTTGTCTATTATGCCATTTTTTGATCGCAAATAATCCATATTAAAAGTAAAGCAATATCTACTTCAAAAAGGTAATATTAATTCTTCAATACAAATGGCAAAATTCACTCGGCAGCTTCCAGGGACTGCGCCGCCGCCGCGCCGTTGTTAAACTTCCCAGATTGTTGGAACTTGGAGTCGTTGCCTTCTCTGTGACACCTCCGACCGACCGGCTTACACCTGATGAACGCTTTTTAGGATTCCGTACCCAAAGGATTTCAGATGCCTAGCTATCGAGACCTACGCCATCGGCCTTTCCTGAAAAGTCTAGCTAACAATAAAGACAAGGCTAATTATTAAATCTCGCTTCAACCCTAGTAAATCACGCACACATTTACATGTGTACAAACATGAATGTCTTTGTAGTAAACAATGGCGCGAAATTTGTATAAAGTGTCCGGGCCGGGGTGTGATCTGTTACTTTTAAGTATTTGGATGTATATCCGCCATATCAAAGAAATGTATATATACAGCGTGTAACAGAAAGGTGTGATAATACTTCAAGGTTGGCTTTTACCCATCAAACTTAACAACTTTTGTTCTACAACTTTGTTGAAATCGCAAAGAAATTTTCGGACTTTTCATACAAACTTGGTTCGCCAGCTGATCGATTTGTATGAAAGATCCAAAAAAAATTTGCGATTTTAACAAAGTTGTATAATAAAAGTTGTTCAGTTTGATGAGTAAAAGCCAACCTTGAATTATTATCACACCTTTCTGTTACACCCTGTATATATAAACTAATAAACTTCATTCTTTCGCTTAGTTATAGTGCAAGCTCTGACCTAAAACTACAATATAAATTAACAATAATACGAAACTAAAGAAAACCCACAAAAATTAGATATCTATTTTTGTAAATAAATAACAAATAAATGGTGTGGTGGTACGGAATCCTCATTGCCCCATTCCAACTCG
This sequence comes from Coleophora deauratella, assembly GCA_958295455.1. Classification (NCBI taxonomy): domain Eukaryota; kingdom Metazoa; phylum Arthropoda; class Insecta; order Lepidoptera; family Coleophoridae; genus Coleophora; species Coleophora deauratella. The sequence continues at coordinate 7,346,771 of OY282388.1, forward strand.
CCCTTGGCGGTTCTTTTTTCAACTAGTTGATAAGTTTCCTGCTTACCCACATTTTTACTTCTTAAACTTTGTTTCATAACAAGCAAACGATTCTATAAAATAAATTTTTTTATATAAATTTTATTATTTACAACAAGATTATAACAGTGATTTCTTTAGTCCATAACAAGGTGCTGTCACATAGTTACAATTTCTTACTCTACACAATACTTAGAATAAAAATAAGATAACAATAATTTAACAGTTTTCGTAGCTATTAACTTATTTCTAGAATAATGACTGAAATTATTATGTATCTAAATAGTTAGTCAAAAATAATACCTACTACCTACATATTCTTATATTACCGTGGAGCGTCAATTTGAGTAGAAGAATACTTAAGGTTTCTTTTTTCTCAATTTCACAAATCTGAAATAATACCTAATTAAAGTCAGGTTTCATATCAGGATTGACTGACGTCAGGGTATTCCAATTCGTAGTCACCAAAAACTGGGACAAATTACTTCGACTTTTCATACCACTGCCAAAGTTTACTAAGTAAAAAAACAAATGTTTCAGTACTCAATCTTTAGTATTGTAGTATCTGCCTGCTGCCTTCTAGACGCTTCTAATAAGTACTAACAAGCTTATACGATTCTATTATCATCAGGTAATATCCTGTAAGGCTTTCTTGATAAATCCATTTTTGGATCATTCATTATATTTTTCATATAAAATGTATAACATTGAATACTTTATTTTGTGCTCGCCTAAATAATAAACATGTGTGATTCATTCGCAGTACCACGTGGTTCGTCGCACTTTCTTATCGCCAGCTCTTCGGACCTCGCCTGGCACTCCACGTAACGAATTATCTGTAAACAAATAACGCTAGTCTTAATATGTACTTACGTGACTATAACAGAAACATATTTATGAGTAATACATAAAATAAATAATTCGGTTAAAAACGCACACACAACATGAAAAGGAAATCCCCAAAGTGTCACCCGAAAATTGATTGATCAAATACCAGGTAAAAACAGGTTACATGTCTGCATACGTACACCCGAAACCAAGAAATATACATATAAGTAGAAGTAGATACAAATGTGAATTAAAGTGAAAAAGAAGGTACTATTGTATACTGACCTACATGGTATCGAAATGTTGTCACTTAGTTATAGAAACCAGAACGTAATCATTTAAAGTACCTGAGGGAGATATTATATTTTATTTTAATGAAAATATTAATTTTAAAAAGAAAAAATACTTTGATTTATTATTATTTACAAAGGTCATTGATTTCTTGACCAACACTGGAACAAATACGATGACCTAGACGTGACATGAATGCCTATTTCGTCTATAAGCCCTTGGCCCTGCGACAGGAAGTCGCGATGACGCAAAACGCAAGGTAAGGCTTACATAGAATTGTCTTAAGAATAAATTGAGTCATGGACTAAAGATTACTATAGGCTCTAAGTATGTAGAAGTATATCTATAAGAATACTTAATGATTATAAATGTAAATTAATTTTCAGGCAACCGTCGTCTATACCTTGTGGATAGCACGGTTAAATAGTGCCATACGAAGATAGACAGAATGTAAAAACTAACAAACTTATAAACTTACTAGGTGAGCTTATACTTTTTTTACAAAATTCAAAACATTAAAAGTACCTACAAGAAATCGTATCTCATACAGGCAATTTAAATATTTTTGTATAAACTTTTTATTAAATACTTATTTAAAAATTAAATAAATTTTATATATAAAATTTCTATGAATAAACTTTAAAAAAATAATTAAATCATGAATTTTCTATTCTATAATTTTGAGTTTGTTATTCTTGTATGAACAATTAAAATGAAAGGGTCTTTAAGTCCCAGAAATGTAACTGTTAATAACCCTAAAGACCCTGATCTTTTTGAAATAGCACAAAAATCAAACCATGGTTTTTACTTATGAAGCCGCTTTCGCAATTAATTATTTGATCCGGCTAATCAATTTATTTTTAGTTGTTATTTTTTTTTTCAATGTTGCTTTTACTGCTTTATAAGTAGCCTCTTTTTAAATTATGGCATGTATTTTCATGAACCATATCGGAGATGGATAAAGTGAAGGGCTCTATGAAGAACTCACATTTATCATCGTTTCCTTCAGGATCTGTCGAGTCTTGGCTGTTCATAGAAACCATAGAAATCCTCTTCTTCCGCTGTTCCATCAGTAATTCTGTAAATTGAACGCTCATTTAGAACCCGGAGTGACCTCATTTATCTACACCTGCCGATTCTGATAAAATGGCATTGATATGATAAGATGATAACTGAATTCCTTGAAAATGTAAGTAATAAGTATACCTTCATTAACGCTAAAGCTAACCTTTGGTAATTTAAGATTGGTATTTGGTAATCACCGATTAAAATAAAGGGTTAATTAATTTATCATAATATACCGATTAGCGACCGATTACTCGCAATATATGTAATACGCCAAAAATATTTTTTCAATTTAAAGACAAAATCAAATGAATTTAACACATATTGCCTAATAAAAAGTTTATACCACTTGGAACTTGTACACTCAACTTTGTGGAAGATTTACATTGATTCATAACACAGGTATCGCAAATTTTGAATTCCATAAAGAGTGATAGCTCATGAAACTTATACATAGGTATATTCCAATCATTATCATGCTAATTTTGTATTTGTCGTCGATGGCATTGTTCGTAGTATGTTTATATAGTCTCAACTTTTAACATACAAAAGAACACAACCGAAAGTCAAATAACTATGAAACCGCAAATAAGATACACAATTCGTAAACGCCAATATCGAATCTACATATTTCAAACTACCCACGGATAGTGACGACAACAACAACTGATCTAGGATACTAGGAATCTATGCATCCAAATCCGGCCATTCACTGACCGTAAACAATCAATAATGGAATGCATTATAAACCAATACATGCCATACGTATTTACATGCCGCTAATACGTCTTCGTCTACAGAAGAGTTGATGACCGGCAGATACTTACTGCCATAACATTAACAATACGATCAACGTATTCAACGCCAGTGATTCACTAATAAAGCGCCTGTTTTCATTATATATCGCATTAGACAAAAGACTATTGTACTATTCGAGGAAACAGCAATTGTCGCTAAATAGCGTTAAAGTAACAAAGAAACGCGTTACCAGAAAGATTTAAACACCAGTTTACGCTTATCAGGGTAATCTGCCGGAGAAATGTGGCATTGTAACAGCGCGACTTTAAAACGATCGCACTTTGTAACGTTCCCTTTGTTATCTAATTTTCTGAGAGGAAAAGTCAATCTCACCTTCCTCGACACCGAAAGATAAAATGCCATCCTTGTTTCTGCTATCTATAGAATTATCGCGCATATAAAAATACGCATAATTAAAGCTATAAAATTTTAAATAGGTGAGGTACTTAAAATGCGATTATGTTTAAGTACCTAAAATAATAAGTCGATGTGTGAGAAAGTTTGCAGTCTAGTGAGAACCACATGCTGGAAATGTGCAAACAAACAGAAACATAAGAAAACCTTACAAGTAGTTCCCTTGCCCCTGCGTTCCCTGTTCCCACAGAATGCAATGCACTTATGTTACACATGCAACTTGGTTGTCCAATAAAAGCAAGTCGACGACCCCGCTACGTGCGTCACACTACTGCGATAAAGAAGTATAGACTTGTACATACTCATCTCGTCATATAAAAGAAGCTCCTTCCGTCACGCATAGGCCGGGAGCAGATGACGAGTAATTTAAAAGTTTATCTTAGTATTAACTATCCGACTACTTGTTTCGGCTTGCGTGCCAGATGGAATCAACAAGCGCCTTTATTTTAAGCCAGCAGCTCTTAATGAGTTTTACGATATAAGAAGGGTGTCCAGTGCATTACTCTATTTACTTTTGAGCACTGGAGCCAAATTCTACCGCTATCTGATATAAAATTTCTTCTAAAAAGAAAGCTATCAATCTAAATACGTATACACTCTGATATACAATAGTAAACCTATACTACCGGTACAGTTTAGTAAATTAAATACATACCTCAAACAAACAAACAAACCTCTTTTTGAAATATAAAGAGGGATTTCTTTCTACTAACTACTTTCTCCAAGAAACCAATACAGAATTTTCATATTTGTTAAATAAATTAATAAGGAAAACGGTTTTTTTAAATTATGTTGAGTAAAAGTCAGTGTAAGGTCGTAAATTTTTTTTCCATAAAAATACGCATAATTCGAAGAAAAATCATGAGATCCTGTAATCCATGCATTAGTATGCTATCCTACGAAATGTATATCGTATTTTTTCCGAAAATACGCTAACGATTACTGAGAGCCCTAGATTTACGTGATCTTACAATAACGTAACACCTAATATTTAAAATAATGCCTGTAGTTATTTAGGTACTTATCATTTATTCAGTTCGGATGAGAACAGTGATACAACAGTACACGACCCGATCATGACACAACTGTATTGTATTTTATTTGTTTACGTTGTGCTACACGTATCTTTATGCACCCGATGCACTGTTCACATCCAGTGTATTTTACACCGTTCACTGCTCGGTAAAAGAGGATCGAACTTCACAAAACTCTCAATAGCTTTTACGAAATATATACGAGACATGGGAATAAAATTTGACCGAAAAAATGTTTTTACACATTGGGAGTTATTGGAAATCCAAAACAGCATCCGTTATTATTTTTGAATACATATTTTACAAACTAACCTACCACTATAATAATATGAAAGAGAAAGATTTTAAGAAGTCTTTATAGATAGATACCTTTCTTTTCCATAGCTTGCTCCCATAACAGAGATGTGATCTCTTCCACCCAGCCGTTGCGTATTGCTGGCTCTTTGCTCTCCAGTTTGTAGGACTTGAGGTTCCTCTTCTTGTACCAGATGGTGAATTTGTGCTGGTCGTGTTCCTTCGCTGTGATGCCGAGGTCGTCCACCGGGATGTGGTCCTTGTAGATGAAGAATTCCACTGTCAGTTGCTGGAATCCGAGAGAAGTGACATCATGTTAAAACTAATAGCTTTTTTGCTCTCACGTACTCGGCAAATAATTTTGTAAAGTAAGTTGAACGAACTTGGTCGGTCGCGGTTGAATGGGCGAAGATTCGGAAGTTTACACTAACACTGTCAAGGAATTATTTGAACTAGATATAGAATTGTCACAACGAGTATTGCATTATTATTTAGACTTTGATTGAATTTTTAGGATCGTGAACGAGAGACTGAGTTATACTAGGCAGATTTTTTTATTTGTCTTTTTACTTTAGAATTTGTATTTAATCACACTAAGTTGTGAAACTTGTTTGTATTATCTATTATTATCATGACAGATCAAAAACAAAAATAAATACAACGCTTGGCCTGCGTCGCGTTTTACTGATTCAGAGAACGATGAACAGAAATATGTTCAAATAGAGACACAGTCATAATCATATTTTAAATCTACATTATTATGTACTTTCGATTGCTACCTATATGGACACTTCCTGTGTCGTCAAACTGTCATACTGGGCAAGCATCGGCGCGTGGCAAATTAGTCGGCATTGAGAAGGTCGCTACTCGACATTCGCCACAATACACAATTATCATTGTCACCGTCAAAACACATTTGTAATTCATTACAAAGGGTACCATGTAAAGTAACCGAACGCGCCGTATACAAAAATATATGACGTATATACAAAACAGGCAGGTAATCGAGCGTTTTCGCACTCTTACCTTTCTTTGTAATAAAAAGTTTCATAATATAAACGTCAATCACTCATGATCACGACAACACATATATGCTTTTAGGCGGGTTAAGTAAAATTAAATTACTGGGACCTTATGGTTTTTTAGGTTTCGTAGTCCCCAGTAGGAATTTTCTATCAGATAGATCTGTAGGAAAAGCCCTGTCCGTCACAAACAGCCACAGCGTCATAATTATTGGCATTTATGAAATAATAAATTGTTGGAAAATAGATTTAAAATATGACCACAGTTTTTTCAGAGTTGACTCATTAAAAGGATCATTGAATAGGTCTTTAAAAATGAAATAATGTTTTCTAAGATATTTTTTGAAGTATTATGGAGAAAACATTTGTTCTCGTCCCTATAGTTCATTCCAATCGAAAAAAAGCAAAAGGTAAACAAACTTACTATGGAAATGACACATGTCAATGTCAGATGCATACTATCTTTGTTTACCATTTTTTTTTTTTGATTGGAATGAACTATAGCGACAAGGTTAATAGAGATTGCCGGCTAAATTTGTACTCCATTTCTCTCTTGTTTGTAAGATATTTAAAATTGCCTACGTAAAACAATGGACCTTAATAAAAACTTTCAACGAAAATTATTTCAGTATACTGTGATGAGTAGTTTTCAAGTTATGATAATAAAACATTAATTTAATTTCTCATTTCTCTTCTAGTTTTTTTTTTTTTTTTTTTTTTTGTATGGCATAGGTGGCAAACGAGCAGACGGATCACCTGATGGTAAGCGATTACCGCCGCCCATAGACACCCGCAACACCAGAGGAGTCACAAGTGCGTTGCCAAATATTAATATAATTATAACAGTATAATAACGGAAACCTACACTAGGCTTGGTGCAACACGAACTTTAAAGAATTCTGGAACCTAAATTTAGGCAACGCAAACAATCTAAGTATGTTTTATTTATGAAAAGTCGTTTACGTTCGCTTTCCTAGTTTACCATAAAATAATAAACCAATTGTAGACTGTTACGTAATAACAGATAATAAATAGGTAGCTATTACTTACTAGTGCTGGCTCGCTAACAAGACAGTACCACTCGTACCTATACCTATACATTATTTGCAGTCTGTAGTTATTCCATTTCAAAAGTTACTTCCTCGTTCTATTCACGACCTTAGAGATATTGCCCTTGTCCTTCATTAAAGTCCAGAATAATTATCTGATGTTAACCTTTTACAGTTTAACACAGTACCTACCATTATGATCTGTTTCATTGCAGACTTAATAAGTTTCAATGTGGTTTCTCTTCCTGTACATCTTTGGAACATGATTCGTTTTCTTTTTACTTAAACGAACGTTGAGCCATCTGGTTCCAAACTAGCTTTTAACCTAATAAAAATGTAACTATTTATGAAATAGTAGGTTCATTGACACTGAATATATAATGGATTGCTTTGGAAATATTACCAGAAGTTATGCATAGTTCTTCTTTGTATTTCCGTTTATATTCGCCGCGTTATCAGTGTCGCTCGGCGCTAGGTACAACCCGACAATTGCAAATTACATATTTTTAATGACAATCCATGATAAGCTATATATGAATCATTTCATTATTAATGAGTCACACTCGTTTACTTTGTTTTCATAATATATGTAGTTTCTTAGTGTCTGATACTACCCTTGATGTTATGTAAACTGATTGTTCTTATGTTTAATTTTGGTTGTGTAACAGATCTCAACTCATTATCGTCAGCCAAAAGACGTCCACTGCTGGACAAAGATCTCCCCTCAAGGATACTGAACTAATGCTGCTTCTAAATTCTATAGGACGATTTTTCGAACAGGTCTTTAAATAGGCACGTTTTTCAGTTCTTTTAATCTTTTATCTTTGCCTACCTATGTAGTAAAACCCAATGATTCAACAAAAATACCCATCGTTATCTTATTATTAGGCTTACAGAGTGTTATTTATGATAAGCAATATTTTTAATTGAAGTTCAATGTACGACTCGTATTTTAGTGACTTTTATAGTTTAGTTACTTAAGTTCAATTAGTTAGTGGATATAATTAAAACAATAAAATAAAAATTATATGCAGATTTCAGAGGAAACTGGCCTTAAAACTGTGATCTCTTTGTTAGAGTTATCTTAATTGGTCGTGAGACTACGTTTAATTTTTATTTAACTTTAATTTTATTGTTATTACTTATTTTACAATTATTAGTTGTTTCGTATGGTGAAATTTCTCCGTCATACAAAAGACATTAACGATTATTGCAATTACTTTTCTCGAAGCAATAAATAATATTGAAAACCACATCCATAACTACTAGTATAGGATCATAGATCAAACCTGGTTAAGGTACTTCGAACTGTTCAGTAGTTTCGAGAAATATCACGAACAAACATACACACATGCACTTAAGAGACAAATACAGAAGGACATTCTGTTGAAGTGGCTTCAGAGCGAATTTAATATAATAGTTATCGTGGTGCTCCATAGAACAAAACTTTCTGTCTGTATAGATGACTCATACCTTTCGATATACCGCCGTTATAAGCACCAGCTTGTCAAATAGGAAGACCCTCATGAGCTGCCGACGTCTCCTGGCCGTGTCCATCACGTAGAACTCGTTCTGTCGCAGTAACCGACCTTGGTTCAACAGGTTAAGGTTCGGCTGAAAACGGAAGAATATTGAAGTCATTGTCTTTTAAACCACCTACCACTCTAGGAGGTGCAATGGCCATCATGAGGCCTCCTTTCAACAGTGAACCACAGCTTAAGGATGTAAATAAAAAACCCAAACTGAACAAATGTCCACGATGTTCAATTCTGTAAAAAATATAAGAGTTCCCATAGAAATCGATTACCTTATCACTTTCATGTCGAAAGTTCAAATTTTCATTTTCAAACTGACCGTAGGTATCTGGAGAAACATATTCAGTTTCAGCTTCTTATTCATCGACTTAATTGCATATATTGTCTAACTAGTCACCTGTATTGCAAGGCTGTACATACGTGAACGTAGTTTTATTTCCAATTTACAAGAATTCATTTATTTCTAGTGCATTAACACAAACTAATTTGTGCCTAACGTAATGGATCACTTACCGGACAGTCTCTAATATTCTCCAAAGCCATTATTCCATCGACGGCTGTCAGCACGCATTCAATCATTGTTTTGGCTAACTTTAAACTTTCTAGTGGAGTTTCTTCGTTTTCTGACGATTCTCCATTGCTGCCTCCCGTTTCGTCACTGTCAACGCTCAGTTTTGATATTCTGGAGTCAGACTCGCATCTTTCGCTCTCATAATTCGTATATGTTTTTACTAAATCGTCCAGAAACAGCTTGTACCTTGGTATCCTCTGGACTGGTTCCAGCAAGTAGCTTGAAAGATCTAGTCTGTCACCTAATTCAAACTGTATCTCCTGAAAATAGAATTGAAAGTGTTTGTATTTCGACTTCTTGCCCAAAAACTTTTGGATCCACTTGTGAAATCTTAGCACTTTAATTGAAAATCAGATTGTTACCTAAGTTAGCAAAGTATCAAAATTGACACTAGACGTGGGTCCCATGGAAATTAACGTAATTTTAGAAAAGTTAAAAGTTCTGTCAGATGTTCCAATTACGACGTGAAAACTTTACAGGATACTCTGTATTGATTATCGAGGCCAATGTCTAGGTGTAATGTGATAGGATCGCCACACAGACTGGATTGCCGGAACAGAATTTCATCCGAGCAAGTAGACTGAGAAGGTGAGTATAGGAAGTGGTGCGGCAACTTATGTGACTTTCACTAGGTTTGTTAGCATGGTGAACAATTTGGACAATCATCGAGTAATTGTCCAAATATGGCTTTCTGTGTGATATGAGTGTTTTAAACTAACTGCAATCTCCTATTAATTTATACTTTAAAAAGAAATCCAAAGAAGATGAAAAATATAAATCGTTTTTTTAAAAGGAATTCTCTTTATTTAATTATGTAATTTGTGCTGAAATAATCAACACTGATTGGAAATAAAGGTCTAGGTCGATAAAAAAATGTATTTTCAACCGACTTCAAAAAAAGGAGGAGGTTCTCAATTCGTCGGAATCTTTTATGTATGTTCACCGATTACTCGAAGACGCCTGAACCGATTTCAAAAATTCTTTTTTTGTTTGAAAGGGTATACTTCACAGGTGGTCCCATATTAATTTTATCGAAATCGATTCAGCGGTTTTTGAGAAAATGAACAAAAACATAGCAAAATTGGAGTTGCTACGATTGAAGTCGGTTGTTTTTAACGTATTCAGCGTGGTCAATTATATTCTTTACAAAACAGGGAAATCATTTTATTTTTTACCTTACACCTTAAACGTTTTCTCTTTAATTAAAGTACCATTTAAGTTTTTGATACAATTATCCAACATACTATCAAACCAACTCATAATTCCCATTTGAAATTCATAACGGAACGCATTCACAGTGGTTGCAGACGTAACGGTGTGATGTGGCCCGTTGTTCCTGGGGCACCGCAGCTTACACAAATGGGGAAATAATGCACACGCATCACGACGACTTCTTGTGGGTCCCAGCCGATAATAACTACTCGATCATCACTCACTATTTGTTTCGAAACCGTGTCAATGTAGAAGCGGTAAAGCCTATGGTGAACCGCAGGAAAACTTTGCGCCATTACAATTATTATCTTTTGCACGGATATAAATTCTACAATGACAGTTCCGTCACACTGCGTCATTATCACATTCAAGTTTTATGATAAGTCGTAAACAATATGTCGTCAATTTTGTTCAAGCAATCATTTAAGAGAAATAGATATATATGTATATCTATTTTTAGCTACTTATCTAACTCATTGGCGAGAGCAAACATAACGGAAAGGACACGATGCACGGATGTGTTCCACAACAAGGAGTGTCTCTGTGTAAAGTACTAAGATAAAACAATGACAATTGGTCATTGCATAGTTTCTGTCAATTTGTCATTGTATAGTTTCTGACAACAGAAACTCTTCTTTCATACAAACTTATTAAAGTTCGAAAGCGAGATACGAATTGTGTACGTGCATCAATTTTCTTTTGGAAAAAAAGATGTAGATAAATTAAAACTAATATTCGGTCGAACTATGGCGGCTAGTGACTCGCCCCTCCTAACCAAAGAGCGCCGAGTTCAAATCCTAGCCACAAAGTACGATATAACAAAATCTCAGGTACGTACATTATTTACATGCTGATTGCTTAATAGTGAAGGAAACGATCTTGAGCACACCTGATTAGTAAGGTCTATATGCAGGGCTCATAGAACACGTTACGTGTAAATCTATTATAAAAATGCTGCACTTAATGTGACCGCGAGTGGCGTTAAGTCCAGAATCAGACAACCACCACATTGGAGATGGCATTACTAACTGTGCCTGTACCAGACGATAAGAGAAAAACACTGACATTAAATAACAGTAAATTAAATTTTTTCCTAGTAAGCTAAAGTAACACTAAAATCTTTTTTATAAATAAAATATTACCAAAAGGTATTTGTACTCCGTAGAATCACTACAATTCCGTGTCTCGCTTATTTATATAAACTTTCCTCGGCTTATTTATTTACAATAAATTATTAGTTTATTTTAGCGACGAGTTTCTGTAAGGTTTCCCACTTAAAGTTTATTGAGTGGGTATTTTCCGTTAGTTGGTTTCTGAACGTCACGTCCCGTCTGTCAATTCAAAAGTACGCACGTTTTTTGATCTTATTTTCACTGCCACAGTGGAACGAATTAATGGAGCAGTTATAACGTGGCTTGTTGACTAGCGTTAACTATAGATATTTATTTTCACATAGATATAAAAGGAAGGCAAGATACTGGATTTATATTGCAATAGTCATACCAAAACAATCTATGTACAAATTTAGCAAAAAAGACACGAACATATGAATCTGGAATTCGTAACCTATCAAGCTGTTTTCCTATACTTCTGGTAACAAAAAAAGGACATATGTACTTTTACCCTTCGCTTCCTCCGCTTGGGCAATCGAGGAGTAATAAAATATACTGACATAAAGTGACGCAATTAGCTCCTTCTAGTATCATCAATATCAATGTCAGCTACAAACCCCAACAACCACATCCATGTCACATGTTATTCAATATTATTAAATACGTATGAAATGAAGTGGAACTCACCTGGAAGAATTGTTTGTGCTCAAATACCAGTCTCGTCGCTCTCTTATTATTCCTAGAGTACATAACGTACATATTGAACCTTTGTTCCTGTAACAAACAGAACTCGATTTCAAATATTTATAATTGGAAGTGCTATTCCAATTTCGTTGAAAGATTCATTAGTTTCGACAATTCCCAAACACAGTAGAAAATAGTCTTTGGTATCATTAGGTCATTTAATTGTGTGTGAGGTAACACTACGTAACATGCCAGTTTCCGCGTTTCATTAGTGTTATTTTAGTTGTCTAGGAGAAAATCTGATACTTTCACCGAATAGATACGACTAATTTAAGTAAAGCAAAACCCACGGCCAGGCTAATGTGGCGGTGACTTACGGAACTGTGAAGAGTCGTGCATTACTAATGACATAAACGTTACCAGTCCAGCGTAACCGGACCCGCGTGTTTTACTTTTAATTTCCCTCGCATTACCTTTCCAATCATAACAGAAGGGGGAACAATGATCCAGTTTATAATGGTGGAGTAAATAAATGAAATAATCACGCGCTCGCTCCGCCAGTCCGTGACACCGATGTTTTTATTTATGTATTTTTATTACTACTACTCATTATGGTTTCAAAGGTGATTGAGGGTTCCAGGGTGATCGATGATCTATTGTTTCTGCGATATTGATCGCGCAATTTACACGTTTTGTTGTTGGAAAAACTAATAGCGTTAACGGAAAGGCACTGGAAACTGCTCAGTTTCTCTCATCAGAAATATTTTTAACTAGGTTTTCTGTTGTAATTCCAGAATATAGTTGCAGATAACTTATAAAATACTGCTTATGTTGGCCTTATGCGTATACAGGGTGTATAGAAACTGTAGGACCCGTTAACCGGGGCTTCCACTTATAATTTTTTGGACTCTTTCTCTTAGAAATGGATTAGCTGATTTGCCCACTTTGTATGGGAAGTCTAAAATACATTTTAAATAAAAAAATAAAGATATTGATCTTATCTTATTTTTGTGATTTCAACAAAGTTATGCAAAAAATTTATTTAGTATGATGAGTTTATCTCTTATGTTATGATAGTTAACGGGTCCCACAGCTAATTCCTTACAACCGTACAACAGACAATTTAGATTAGACAGTGTCGCAGATATGATGATTTTTCCACGCAACAAATACAATAAAATACTTACAAATGTCCTAAAGCATTGTCCTAGCTTCCTGAGATCGTTTTCGCACTCCCGGAGCGCAGGCAGGAACTCCTCCGAGTGGAACTTGTAAATGCGCTCTATGTTGGCGAAGATGTCATGCTTGAGCCCTCTGAGGGACGGCTCCAGGTCCTCCCGAGCCATTTCCGGGATGTAGTCCTCGACTACATGCCTCAAACGATCCACGTACACGTTCTCCGTATGCAGAAGCTCGTTCACGCGTTCAGTCAGTCGCCTGCATAAAGAGATATGAGATACTTTATAAACTATTTCAAATAATTAATTCATAGTCATAAATGATGGTATTGTTTCTTCAAAAAGTATTTTTATGAGATTCAAATCTTTCGTTGTAGTTTTGTGTTCAATTATAATATGCCAGTATTTATTAAACTCAGATATTTGTTCAGAATGAAACATAAATTTACTAACCTAGCGTTAGTAAATTTCAGATTTTTTTGTAGTAGCCTAGTAAATTAAAAAATATTCTGCTAACAAATTTTGATTTACTAGGCATTCTGGTAGTATTGTAATTTTTTTCGTGTAATATTACAGTATTTACACTTAGATATTTGTTCAGAATAAAACAGAAAACTAACGCTATAGCTCTTGTAAGTCTGTTAGAAATTAAAGTTTTAAATCCGTGGGCTAGCTTCAGAGTGTTATCTATACAGTTCGGTATAATTTTCTTTGGTGAGTAGAGAAATGTCACTTATTTCTTAACCCGATTCTTATTTTACAATTATTTTGCCCCAATAACTATAAATGAACTGATGGTCATATTTAATTATCTAACACGATTTAGTACTAAACAATTCTTAATCTTAAATTAGTGCTACAATTGTTTTTATTTTTCAACTCTATCTGTTGCGAATTTGTTTATCTTTCAGCAAAATCATATCATCACATAGGTATAAAGTTCACCTTGAAACGATAGTAGTTCTTATTTAGGTCAAGATCTCGTGCCGTTTTGAACACTATATGTACTATACATACATTCCTTTCTTATGAAGCAACATACATATTTATGAAGATTATCGTCAAAATAGTAAATAAAATTATCTTAAATTTCACTTCGAAATATTGATAGACAAGATTTAGTTATAAATTTATTAAATCAAAATAATAATTATACAAAAGTCAACTCAAATAAAATGTTACATATCACTAAACCCACCAAAAGGCTTCGTTAATGAAAAAGCCCACCCCTAGACGTTTCCGATGGAAAGGGAAAAAAATAAAACAAATAATAATCTCGAATTCGTTAAAATTATAAAACTTTCTATATTGAAAATAAAGATCTTGATAAGATTTAACAAAAACAACTGTAACAATATTGCATATTAAGCTGATGGACTTCTTAGAATGTCTTATTTTTTTATAAGTTTACAATAGTTCCATTGGGGAAAGTGGTTCAGTTAGGTACTAATAAGAAACACCATTATCTACATAGAAACTAGTACTGATAAATCAGACTTAAAAAAATAACCTACCTATATTTTTTCTGTACAATCGTGTTTTCATTCATTCATTAACCTACCTAAGTATATGTAAAGTATGTAGATTAAATGTGTAAACTTCCCTTCTTCCGCAACACAGGGTATCCTAGTGTGGAAGACGGATTTCTTGAAACATGTACTACAACAATAATAGAATACTGTATACTGATCTAAGTTTTTAAGAAATAAATTCAATTTCAATTTCAAAAAAATCAATTAACGAATCTGTAACTCTGTAAGAGCATATTTATGTCGATAACTAGTAGTTACAGTAAACAGTTACATCACACTGTCACTTGGCTATCTGTCAACTTCATCGGTGGGCACACCTATACATATATGCAGGTACCTTAATAAGGTGTTACTGCATAAACTTGTAGTGAAAGGACTGGTCGATACAGACAAAATGCTTACAAATGCCAGTTATAAACGTAGCATATTATGTTCGAGCACTTCCAACGCTTGTATATTTATTTATCCAACTGCAATAGAAATAGGATAAGATTTTCAGTTGTATTTAAGATTTGTGGCTGTAATCTATAAATATGTATAATTAAATGAATTAATTTTTAGATGGTATTTTTATCTTTTTGTTAAATTGTGTAAACAAAAAATCGAATTATTTCATAAATCGATTACATTTGAACTTGATACTACCGACCCGATACATGAACTGTACATTAATATTGTTACCAGTTATATTAATTTTTAGTGTTGTGTAGTTCCGCAATTGCACGTGGATATTGGTCGTAATTATAAAATATTGACTAAGGCTTAGGTTTTTATAGTTCCTAAGCTCTAGATTTAATATTTAAGACT
The DNA here is from genome assembly GCA_958295455.1 of Coleophora deauratella. Taxonomy (NCBI): domain Eukaryota; kingdom Metazoa; phylum Arthropoda; class Insecta; order Lepidoptera; family Coleophoridae; genus Coleophora; species Coleophora deauratella. The sequence goes on from OY282388.1 coordinate 7,362,215, forward strand.
GATGTGATATTCTATTTGTCTGAATAAATTTGCGTTCAGAAAAACACATGGTTCGCATGATATATATCAATTGATATTTATGCTTGTTATATATCAATATTGAAATTTATATTTTCCTAGCTTCTAAGAGCTGATTCTTAAGAATGAATGTGCCAAGCCCAAAGAATAAAGATATGATTATAACAATAATAAATAAATGAGTTTTATTTAAGTAACTATCTTCAAATTAGCAAAAATAAAATATACATCTTAGATTCAATTATTTCGAAAAAACATATCAGAGTATAAAATCTGAATGTTAGTTTGATAAACATCTTCAAATTATCAAACATATAACCTACATTTTAAATTCCGATATTTCGAAAAAAACGTATTAGAGACTAATACTCTAATTTAGAGTAAGAAATTGAAATTAGTATGTAATTTTGATAATTATCAAAAATATCGGATATAATTATATCAAAAATATCTGATATTTTGATATGGGGGCATTTTTTTATTTTGTTGTGTCATTTTATAAAAGTAGCGTTTTTATAAAAGTTATTATTTTTAAGCATAAATTAACTTAGTTATGTGTGTTAATATCTAAATTACGTAAAATTATAAGAAAATCTATGATAATATATTATATTTATGAGATATTTGAGTTTTTTCTTGCCGAGCGGGAGAAATTGTTCCATTGAGTTACGAAATGGTTTCGATTTTAAACCTAATAATCAAAAACAATGCATTCATATGTTGTGTTTTTTTATAAAGGAAATAAGGTATGATTTTAAATAAATCACAAAAAATCAACAATATTACGAAAGATAGCCGAGTTTCCATATCAGCAGTTCCTCTGAGTTACATTACTGCTTTGACTTGCTCTTTTATTTCGTACCAAACTATATATAAGCAATAGTTTTAACTTCAAATGTTTAAGAAATCAATAACCGTTTATTTATTTATTAAAGAAGAACCATATAAACATTGTATTTGCATTTGAAATAACACAAATTATAAATTTGTAGGATTCGAAAACAGTGGACAGTTTCTCAGTGGAACGTAACGAAACAGTAAGGTTGTATGCACGTGGACAATAAAAATGTTTAAAAAACTATAATCAATGTTTTTAAACTAAAAGGACAACAACAAAACCACTTGACATAAAGATAAAACGGAATAAAATAATTATTTAATTAATAATATACGGTGTTAAAAAAGTTCCACATACATAATATGGTACACTAGCTTTTGCCCACGGCTCCGCCCGCGTGGATGTCGCTTTATAGTTTAGTTTATTCAGTTATTTTTGGACCCTTCGCGAAAACTTAATTACTTTATGGGATAAGTCCGCATTTGTACATGATTATTTTTATATAGGTATGTATTTAATGTTCTAATTGTTTGTAAAATGAAGAGTTTACAAACAAACAAACAACAACTTTCATCAGATAACCCATGGTTAATTTAAAAAATACTAGGCTGATATCTCCATACAAATTAGTCCGATAAAATTATTATGGAAGATGCAAGATTTTTGCGAATTGACCAGTGATTTTTTGGGGAACGTTGCTCAGTTTCTTGTGTTGAAGGCACTGTGAAGATTTGACTACGGGTCCAAAAATAACTCTATATGCACTAAAGTATGTAATGTACTTGTAACATGCCTTTACCCTTACACTGAGTTACGATACGTTCCACTGAGTTACGAAATTTCTCAATGGAACGTAACGTTTTGGCTTCAGTTTACAAATATATACATAAATATTCAGTTAAACATTTGTTTTTTAACTCAATTCATAAAATTTATGAAATAAACATGATAAGGAACCAACTGTCATTTAACCAATACATGAACTAAAGCAAAATACCCGAGAAATCTTCGTCTCTAATTGGAACAAAAATTGTAACACCGCGACGCGTCCGCTCGCCCAACTGATATTTTGACACTGAAGCTCTTGTTTCAAAATGGCTAAACACGTGACGACCTTATTCTAGGGTTTCCATTTAAAAAATATATCGTAGTTTGGTAGAAAATCCCGGATTTGAGTGGAAATATAACGTCACTCAGTAGGATTTTCCACAGAATCACGTTTCATGTCCTTTAAATAAATTTTATTTATTTATAACTTAACTTCATGAAACAGTAGTTGTAACATTACATCCTTTTTAAATTAATATTTCCCTTTTTTTCAGACATAAACACTCTAGCACTGTAATACAAAAAGTTTCTGTTTTGTAACATTAAATATGGCTCTATTCTAGTGGGACACATGAAATAAACAATTATGAAATTTTGTTAATTTATTTAAATACATTAAAAATACATTCTAGTTGATAATTTATAGTAATTCCTGAAGCTTATAATGTCTTTTATGAAATGCAAAATTACTTTCATGCAAAATGAATCAATTAAAACTAAAATACCTTTTGAATGCCGTAGGACAAGGCCCAAAATCACACCGACAACAAAATAAAAAATTGCCCATATATGAAATGGACAGGCATTAGTGTTCATATCGTTAAGGTGACGCACTCATAAACAATTATTTTAAAATGAGGCGTTTGCGCCCCGCAACCCGCGCGCACCTCGACAGTTTTACGCGACTCGGGAATCGCGATCGACCGAGCGCTAGAACACAGACGTCGTAGAGTTGCCTTTAATATTATTTGTTTTACTTTTAATTTTCCTTTCTTTTCATAAATGTATTGTACTAATGTATACTTCACCCGACTACGGGAAAGTCAAAAGGAGGGTTATGATTTTAAGAGGCTACGCATGTTTGTGTGTATGTATGTAATTTTTACCAGAAAAATAATTCAAACATACTTAAGTACTGCTTTTTTCAGGTGAGATCATTTTACATTTTATTTTACAAACATATTATTTATATTTTACTTATTTATACTTTACTAGCGGCCCGCCCCGGCTTCGCTCGGGTGGACATACATTTTTTGATCATTTTGGGATAAACGCGGAGTAAACGTATCTTTATGCTTAGTTTTAACCATAAACCATTGTTATTCTCAAAGGTTTTTATTTTATTTTTATATTTTATTTAATCAAATCAAGTCAAAAGCATGTAGGGAGCATGTCGTCAACAACCCATAACGTCCCCACTGTAGGGGCACGGATCTCTTCCCATAACTCGGAAAGGTTAGCCCATACTCCACACACGGGGGCCAAGTCCGGATTGGTGGAGGTTGTGGGGCTAGTGGCCAACCCCAGTGTCGGAAGCCGCCTGAAAGGCCTCCGGCCTTAACGACTGCCATCTAATGATAGCAGCCGGCACCAACGGCTTAACGTGCCTTGCGAGGCACGGAAATGGTCGAGATAAATGCCACTAACAGTCAAAGCCATCCAGGTTATGACCGTGTCTGTAGTCAGTTAACCTGCGTGATCGACGCGACCACGCAACCCGCACTGAGCCACGACCGCTTCAGGGAGCATGTAGGGAGCCTATTTCCTAGATGTGCACTCCCCTCCCTCGCCGCGCTGCCCGCTGCACCCGGCTACAGCGCGGCGGCGTTAATTTTTCTTGGACTGACATTTTTAAACTCGTAATACCTTTTGAATGGAATGTCCGATTTGAATAATTCAAAAAGCAATCTACTGGTATTGAGACAGTCTTGAAGATGAAATGATTTATTTGGATAAGAATTAATACAAAGGTATAAATAATATGGTTTGATTTTGGTCGGCATTTCTATCAACTTTTAAAATGCAAAAAAGCTGTTATAGTAACATAACTACAATAGTTGGACGTATGGTATTAAAGTTTTTTGTAGATTTTGATATGTTCTTTAATATTGTAGAACATTTTTTGTTCTATCATCAATAGTTTTTGCAGCGCATGCGATGAAAGACATTTTATGACATTTTTTTTTACACCTTGGGTTACATTATTGAAGTTTTAGTAGGGATCCCTAATTTTTTCTAGTAATAAACATAGCCTATGTTACTCAGGGATAATGTAGCATTCTAATGGTGAAAGAATTTTTCAAATAGGTCCAGTAGTTTTTGAGTTTATTCGTTACAAACATACAAAAATACAAATCTTTCCCCTTTATAATATTAGTGTAGATATGTTTACAGCATACATTTTTTTTACGTATTTACAACTAATTGTAGTTAATAAATAAAGTTAGTAGTGTAGTGTAGTGTAGTGTAGTGTAGTGTTGTGTTGTGTAGTAGTGTAGTTTTTTTGTTAATAAATAAAGTTACACAAGTATTTCAGCCAGGTTTTTGCCATCAGTATTCGTGAAACAGTATAACGGATTGTAATTCAACGTTACATGGAAGGTCTTTATTATTCTTATCTGCAGTCCTAAAATAAGTGTATTTATTAATGAATTTGAAACCATAATTAATTATTATACGATAACTAATCAATTGTCATCTTACACGGGGAACACATTTTGTAACTCTGCATATGTCGGTGAAGTATAGTTTTGAGGCGACTCCATGCCTTTATTCTCCGAACTCTGTTCTAAAGTTTTTTTCCTGAAATATTATTTTATCGGGTTACTTACTGCTTACTGAAATGCAATATGTTTATAAAAACACTGGACTGCTTATTAGTAGAAACATGTAATTTATTAAAACTGTTTAAATTGTGGCAATTACTCACCTTTTCTTAGTTATATTCCTACAATGCTCTGTTAAACAGGCTTTCCTTTTCCTTTTCGAAAATATGGCACGTTTTTTTCCCATTTTTAATAATAAAATATCCCTCACTTATATTTGCGTTCGATGATGTGCGATAGTTCAACTGGGACAGACCTGTCGCTGACAATGGTCAGTGGCGGACTGAGCGGGCTGGAGAGGGCACTGATTGCATACCGAGACCGCGCGCGCCCTAGCTCATTTCATAAGGTCGTATGCGACAAAACAGTTTATTTCGTTTAACTTAAAAACTACAAATAATTTAGAAAAACTGAACAGGCATTTACAAGTAAGCTTGAAGATTAATGTACGTACAAAACTTTGAGCCTTAAATCAGTTTCATTTGCGCGTAAAATGCAAATCTCTTTTTTAAAAGGGGTATCTTTAATATTTTTTTCTCTGTTATGAAAGTTAATCAATCGTGTAACGCAACAGGCAAAATGAAGTCAGAAAACTGAAGAATCAGGTTACAAAATATAACTTTCGTACGTTTCGTTATTGCTGAGTAAAATCGAGATCCCTGCCACCAAAATCTTCAGTACGTCGTCTTAAATAGTTACACTATCTACCGCTAGAGGCGCTGATATATTTTTGTTTTTGTGATGCATCATGGCGGCGTACAATTAATAATAAAAAAGGCTATTAGTAATGCGCCAATTGAATATAAAATAGAAGTTAAATATGTTATGACACTAAACTACAATAATTTTTCGAAAGTCAATTAAAAAAGCGGCCAAGTGCGAGTCGGACTCGCCCATGAAGGGTTCCGTAGCAGCAAGTAACATAATATAAAAGTTTTTGTAGTTCGTTGTAACTTGAATGAAAGGTAAATTGCGGTTTACGATTTATGACGTATTAAAAAAAAACTACCTACTAGATATCGTTCAAACCAATTTTCGGTGGAAGTTTGCATGGTAATGTACATCATATATTTTTTTTAGTTTTATCATTCTCTTATTTTAGAAGTTACGGGGGGGACACACACATTTTACAACTTTGGAAGTGTCTCTCGCGCAAACTATTCAGTTTAGAAGAAAATGATATTAGAAACCTCAATATCATTTTTGAAGACCTATAGATACCCCACAAGTATGGGTTTGATGAAAAAAATTTTTTTGAGTTTCAGTTCTAAGTATGGGGAACCCCCAAAATTTATTGTTTTTTTTTCTATTTTTGTGTGAAAATCTTAATGCGGTTCACAAAATACATCTACTTACCAAGTTTCAACAGTATAGTTCTTATAGTTTCGGAAAAAAAGTGGCTGTGACATACGGACAGACAGACAGACAGACAGACAGACAGACATGACGAATCCATAAGGGTTCCGTTTTTTGCCATTTGGTTACGGAACCCTAAAAACGAGCACGACATAAAAACCTTGAAGTTCGGAAAGTATTTCATAGGTTAGTAGATATCAGTCTTAAAAGCTAAGTATAAAAAATATATAATTTATCTGTTAACCAAGATTACTCAGATTTAAAGAATGCCAGTAACTTTTCAACGTATTTTCAATTTTTATTAAACCTTTGATATCATTGAAACCCTATATTAATGATATGGCCAAACGTGAATGGTCATTAAATTAAACGTTGACATTAAAAAATATGGTCAGTTTTAGGTGACCATTTCATGAAATTCGACCATTTCATGAAATGGAAAATATCTGCTGATCACATCATGATATGGTCTGGCCAGATCAATGAATATATCAACGTTTCACGATATACAGCTAAAGGCACGGCTATTTCATGAAATGGTCAAGCATAAGTGATCATATCGTAAAATAGTTACAGTATCCACCGTTAGAGGCGCTGATATCTTTTTGTTTTTGTGATGGATCATGGCGGCGTACAATTAATAATAAAAAAGGCTATTAATAATGCACCCAATTGAAGATAAAATACAAGTTAAATGTCGTTACGATACTAAACTACAATATTTTTTCTAAAGTCAATCAAAAAACGAGCGCAACGTAAAAACCTTGAAGTTCGGAAAGTATTTGATAGGTTAGATATCAATCTTAAAAGCTAAGTGTTAAAAATGTATAATTTATCTGTTAACCAAGATTACTCAGATTTAAAGAAACCCAGTAACTTTTCAACGTACCTATTTTAAATTTTTATTAAACCTTTGATATCATGGAATATATAATGTAGGGTACATTAATGATATGGCCAAACGTGGATGGACATATCATTAAACGTTGACGTTTAAACGATATGGTCAGTTTTAGCTGGCCATTTCATGAAATACGACCATTTCATGAAATGGTCGGCCACATCATGAAATGATCAATTCTATGATCTGGCCACGACATACACATTTAATTAAACAAATTATTTACATATTTCTTATTCGCCCGGCACTATACCATTTTTTACTCCTACGCCTACGGTTAATGCCCTCATAATATGTCCGTACCGTATATATGTAGGTATATCATGTGCCGTCATATGTACGTATTTTGTCTTACGACGCAAAAAACATCGCGAATCAACTGTGTGTTCAATTGTATTAATCATCAACATTCCTTCAACCAATACCTTAAAGAAGGTTAAGTAAAATTAAACTGCACTGAATTGAGAAATCTAAAGATTGTGCGTACGAGCATACGCAGTAATTCAAGGTCACATTATCAGCGCTGCTTGGCTCATAGCTGCTTATTGGAATGTTAGTATTAATCTTGACCACAGAATTGAAATAAATAGCAATTTTGACCAATTGAATATAATTTTTAGTATGTTACCCTTGCATGTAGGTAATGAATAGCAAATGGAATGGAATTAGTGAAGGTTGTGGGGCTAGTGTAGGCCTCTTACATTGGTTAACGACTGCCATCTAGTGATAAAACCGGAACCATTACAATTTAAACAATTTAAAATTAAACCCATCCAGGTAACAGCTGTGCCTGTACTCAATTAACTTACGTGATCGACACGACCACGTAAGTCGCACTACCTGCGCTGAACCACGACCCCTTCGTAATACTTAAAAGCTGTGTATCATTAAGTATATTATGTATTTTGCATACTTTCCCTCGAAAAATATTTTACCTTCTGGTGTACAATTACACTAGTTTTTTATCCTCATCCTTGCGTCGTATTCTTCAGATATGTGCAGAGCATCGTGGAGGTTGGTAACGAGTAGTTTTTTTTAGCTCAATACAAATCAGAAATAAACATCCATAATCAATAATAAAGATTATTTTGGGAATCGATTATAGGCCTCTTGTAGAAAGTTCACTACCATGACGAGTAACTACCACATTATCTAATCTATGCCCCCACTTACAGGTCCTCCACCTATTTTACCACATCCTGTATTTCTAGGTGTTGCAACCTTGGCATCCAAAAGCTCGGCAGCTGCGCGGGCGTCGGTACATCTCACAAAAATAACGCATGACGGCGGATCTCCCAAACTGAACTAGGTATAGTATAATAGGTACTTCGGAGATGACAGAGAAGCGAGATGTAACTACCTTTAAACGACAAACATGATTGTTCCTTTAAATAATGTCTATAGCATTTATAAAAATTCAAGGTTTTTTTCTTATACGTACTTAGCGTAAATCGGGAATAACTTTCCTAAAAAAAAAATACAACACGACATGACAAGATATAAATTTTATTCCTCTAATCGTTGAACTAACTGCAACAATTTTGAATTACATATTTTACATATATAAATGTTAAATAACATTCATTTCTGTAAAAGGAATACACGGTGTAAAAATATTCGCTTGTGCTCTGTGCGTAATGTCCTGTTATTAATTAATGAACACTTAATAACTGATCGGTAATGAATGAACGTTCGCTTCCCTTCTGACGTGTTCATTCACATTTACAAGAATTTAATTAATGTAGTGACTCATTTATGTAATCAGTAAATACGGTGCTTGCTCCGCTTTTAAAGTTCGTGGTCACAATTTTTTTAACGTTTATATTTTGAGACTATACCTCTATAATCTGACAATTGATAGACCGTTTCTGTTTTCACAGAGCTCGCTTTTAAACAAAATTTTGCTCAAACAACGCTTATCCGTGGGAGAGCCATGCTTTGGCACGAATGGGCCGGAGTGATACCACGGCCTCACAGAAAACCGGCGTGAAGCAACGTTTGTCGTGTTTCGCCGAGTGAGTGAGGGAACCGGAGGCCCAACCCCCCTCCCCCTCCCCAATCCCCCTATCACCCATCCCATTTCAAAGGTCGGCAACGCACTTGTGACTCCTCCGGTGTTGCGGGTGTCCATGGGCGGCGGTAATCGCTTACCATCAGGTGATCCGTCTGCTCGTTTGCCACCTATCACATAAAAAAAAAACATGAAATGAAAAGAAAAATACGTCAGTTATTTTTCCTAATAAGTATTCCATTAAATTTTAGTCTCTTGATTGACACATTTTATGTGGGCCTTGTTTGACATTTTTGTAACATTTATTCTTTTCGCTCTGCCTATACAGTGTGTAACAAAGTAGATATGTGTGACTTTTTTCTGCGACTTCGCTATATTGGCAAAAAAAAATTTGACTCTCTCAAAAGTTGGATTGGACACAAATGTGTCGGACACAACACTTTTAATATTTACTAACCTACACACATTTACTATCTAGCTCATAAGAATAACCGTCAAATATATTTTTTTTGTGCTGTTATATAATTAAACCAAGTAAATAGACATTAGACATCTCGTATGGTCAACGGACAAACATTATTCAATGTTGGCTTTTTGCTGTGAGTGGATTCCAACACCTGGCCCGTGACTCCGTGACTACCATTTAGCACATTACAAGTGCTCAGCAATTCTTTACATACTTATCATTATACAGGGTGATCGATCAGATTATTTATTAGTTTATTCTTTAAAAATATTGAAAAGATAGTATCAATGGTATATTCTATATTTTATTCTATATATAATTAATGTTGATAATAAAAATTGAATAGATTATGAAAGTTCAGAGATCTTAATGATATTTTTTCTAATGAACTTTTGACTGAGACAAGACTGTTGTCTAGTATAAATGTTAAACACCATATAAAATAAAGGTTAATAATTTAGTCGTAGGTATGACAAAATTAGAAAAGATTGTATTGTATTGTATTGTATTAATGCTTTATTGCACACAAGGAATTTACATAACCTATAAAATATTGGATTACGTGTACAAAGGCGGTCTTATCGCAAGAAGCGATCTCTTCCAGACAACCCTTGGCAGAGGATAAAAGATTACATGAAGTACTGGTAGCGATAGTGCATGAATGATTGTGCAATATTTCTAAAACTGAATAGAAGGAAGTAACATAATACGAGTGGACATGTTTTTTTTTTAATAAATATAATATACTTATATTTATTGTCAATATATTTTCAACGAGCGAACTATCACGTCTTTGTTTGCGAAGGTACAAGAAATTTCTGATGAAGACATTTTATAGACCAATATTTAGTACATATCTTGAAGATCAAGATTAATTTGAAAAGATACCATCAAAAAAAACTTTCGCGTTTACATGCAGAATTTAATGTGATTGTCCGTTGGAATGGGTTATAATAATAATTAACATAATTAAGTATATATCGAATAAACAGGGTGTAAGGGACCGGTTTCCGAAAACTTTAAGGGCTTGCTCAGTAGACGAAACTGAACATCTTTCCACAGTAATTGTTTTCAGAAAACGAAAAAAAAAAATCGCCTTCTCCATACAAACTATCCAATCAAATTTATAATTTTGTATGGAGAAGCCGATTTTTTTTCGTTTCCTGTTAAAATTTCTTGTGGAAAGTTGTTCAGTTTCGTCTACTGAGCAAGCCCTTAAAGTTTTCAGAAACCTGTCCCTTACACCCGTATTATCTTAATTTGAATTTAAATAATATTATCATATAACTAATATACTACGATAGTATATGATATTTTCTTAACTGTATTGCAGTTTAAACTTTGTCTTAATAAATACAAACGTATTGCATGCGGATTATGCAGCACATACCTGTAACATGCAAGTATACATGCCAATTGCCAATGTGTTATGTAATCAACATACGTACGAACAAGTGGGATACTACTACGTACCTACCTACTTGGAAATAACAAAGTGATAATTTAATTGTATTTTCATACATACACGTTTTTTCAACTATAAATAAGTAAAGAAGTACGAGTAGGTATATGAATTTGTATAAACTCTGTGAGCATTAATGAAATATAATTAATGAAATATAACTCCACGATATTCTCGAAAAGTACTAGACGGATTAAAGTAATACTTTTTCTGATAGATAATATTATTATCTATAAATATTGACTGACTCGGTGGCTAAGTGGTTAGCGATCCTGACCTCTGATCCCAGAGTCGTGGGTTCGATCCCCACACAGGGCAAACTTTTCTGTGATGAGCAGAATTGTTTGCTCTGAGTCTGGGTGTATTATATCTATATATGTATGTATTTAAAAGTATATGTGTATGTATATCAGTCTCTGGTTCCCAAGATACAGGTAATCCTAGTTTGGGGCCAGATGACCGTGTGTGATTTGTCCCAGATATTATTATTATATTATTATACAACTATTTCAGCGGGACGAAGAATAATAGCTAGATTTGAGCTATGGTTCCTACGAAAAATATTTTTTATGATGGTCTCCAATTCTCTAAAGTCAAAAGTCTAAACATTACATAGAAAAGCAACGTCTGCCTAAATGTCGATTGCATGGCCGATACATGTCATTAAATTTGAGGAAACAAATGAAAAGCGTAAAATAAAAACGGTAAATCCCTTAAACATTGCGACCGCGAATTCCTTGAAGCTGATGATATTTTTTTTATTTATGATACAATAGTTTGTTTATCTAGATAGTGTGTTATTTAATTAACTCTAATATAATAAGCGAGTATGTCATGTAGCTACTTAACCAATTATATCAGCTGACGTTCTGTCAACATAATAAATACGTATCGAGCGACCTTGCGCCCACGCCGCAGTACCATAATCCGATTGTTATGCTACCATATAACCATTGTTACAAAACCACTAGAAATATTTTCGCAAACTTCCAGATTTGAAACTTATCCTAGTTTCGTATTTAAAATCTTCAAATTTAATAATATTACATGATGAAATCGTTGTTGAAGAAATTGAAACTGTTTTTGGAGGTTGTATATAAAACATACTGAGTGTGTGTTTTAGTAGTATAGGAACTCCATAAAGGGAAATTACAATAAAAATTTTAAAAAAATATATAGCTAAGTCCTTATATATACCAAGTAGTAATAAATAAAAATAAAATATATATGTTCGTTCATTCAATTTTTGTCTTGAAATTGTCATGAGATCCGATAAACCTATCGGGAATTGAAACTCTACCTAATACATAAAGCTTATAAGTAGTATTTTATGCTTAGGAACAAATCAATAAAGACAGGCATCTGTTTAAAGACTGATTCACGCGTCAATTGACGAAGTACAATATATGTAAAAAATGTTTTTGCACAACAGCATGTTATGACCGCCTCCTACATAATAAGTATAATAACTTGTTCAGCCAGTAAATAAAAAGCGCTGGAATTACCACATACAAAGTAAGCTTCAACTAGTTTTTTCCATCTGGCAAGCGTTCCAGGAAAGGAAAGTCTTGGAGCGTACATTTCCGGAGAAAACCAAGTAATACCTACCTACTCGAATGAAAGAAGCTAAGTTTGTTTAAAGAACACTTAAGATTCCCTTATGAAAAGTCAACTGACTGCCTTAATCTGTTGTAGATAATAAATTCTGAATAGGTATACCATAGAACAGATTGTAAAGTTTTACTTTGAATGTGGGTCTTGGGTTTGAAAGAGTACATGACTGTCATATTTATGTACTTGGAAAATTGTCTGTCCCTTGTCGCATAGGATGTAACTGAGGTAGCATAAGGTAAAGTTAGTAGTTGCAATGGTGCTGAGAACCAGTCGCGCTCGCGAACCATATGAATAAACATCAAGGTGAAACCTCAAACACGCAGCCGACAGCTGCAACAATCGCCATCCTATTTGAGTCAGGTTTCCCATGCTGTTTATAAATCGTTAAGTATTAAATCAAAATAATTTTAGTTTTTTAACGGTTTGTCGTTCTTCAAACGTCAACTTAATTAGCACAATTTTTAAACGATTTTACTACGATTGACGCTTCGTATTTAATCCAGTTTTAACCTAATGTGAACGATATGTACCTTTTTGTTTAACTGTTGTGTTATTGTAAGTGACAAATTAGCTGCAACAGAAAGGTCTAAATGTATAAAATTATAAGACGCATAAACGTTTATCTGTTCAAGCATACTCATAAAACTTCTAGATAACCAACCTAATCAGCTTTCGTTTATCGATGTGTGACAATGCCAGACTATTGATACGACAAATATTTACTGAGTACCTAAGGAAATATTGAATGATCTCACCTTTTGTATTTCTCCTTTTTAGATTCTACGGGCAGTAAGGTAGTGTCTAAAGCCTTAGAAACACACCACTCATTCACTGCACTGACAGTCAGGAACTCTGTATTAGGCGCGTGGCACACTTCCGAACCAAACTCGTCGGAGGACACCGTGATGCTGTCGTACTTCTGGTACGGCACCATGTCAAATGACGATATGGACTTAATACTAACATTATCATAATTACTACGTTCACCAGAAGCAACTGAAATATTGTCTACTTCATCACTATCGTCCTCGTTTATCAGAGTATCTGTAGAATGATCCGTTGATAGTGTATCAGTTCTACCTTTGTCATTATTCACTACATATTCTTGTCCTTTCTCAGAATTTGAATTTTCACTATCGTTAGTATCATCACTACTACTGTCATGTTCAGAATTTCCAGAACTTCCACCATACTTCGGTTCTTTCTCTGAGTCGTCAGATGATTTTAATCTCAATAGTTTTTCTAGCTCACCTTGACTCACGCCGTATGTCCAAAGCGTATGCCCTGTATGACCTACATTACTAACAGAAGATTTTCTTCTTATGACCGGTGGCATGCGGGATCGCCGTAATACAACTGGTGATGTGTTTGGCGTTGAAAATGAACAAGTTCTTTCCCGTGAAGACATTTCTTCAGGAAGTGGTGACTTGCTGTCCGTGGATGAGCTATCGTCAAAGGGAGCAGGCGGAGGTGGTGCCGGTCTGTGAGGTATTGGGACATCCGATTTCCTATCTGACACAAAACCGGAAGAACTAGATTCATTACTGTTTTGCGATACGTTGGACAGAATAGAATTCACCGACACATTCGAATACCTATCTTGGGATCTACGCACTGGGTTTAAATGTTGAAAATGGAGGTGGATTGGGCTGACAACACTATTTTGGCTCCCGAATATAAAGTCTCTATTTTGACGCTCCAAGGATTCACTAGAGCTGCTGAGTCTGTTGATGGCCGTTCTTTCGAAACGAAGTATCATGTCTCTGACGCTGGAGCGGTCCTCTGTGACAACGTCATTGTCGAACTCGACGGCATTCTCCGTGGTTGCTTGCAGATCGTCGATGCGTGTGCAGAGCTCCTCTTGTGTCATGTTGGCTTGTTTGCAGAAGGAGTGTTGCACAAGGGCTGGCGGTGCGCGGGCGCGGGTGGCGCGCTCATAGCAAGGCACGGACGCGGTTGGCGGGCGGTGAGTGCGCAACACGACGCGCTCTCGAGGCAACTGGTGCGCGCGACTGACTGATATGATAGCGGCTGCGGGACGACCGACGGGCGGCGCGCGCGGCTCTGACCGATCCAATCGCACTTACTTCATGTCTAATCTACTGACACTGACAATCGTTCGCCGCCGCCGGCCGGTATTTTAAGCATCTTTAATTACTCCCTAAGATATGCGATTGTTTGTTTGACGATTATGATGACTGGAAATGTATGTAAGTAATCCAAAATAATACAGCTTCAATTAAGTTAGCGTCTTTGTTGCTTCGTTGTTGCTGGTCTGCCTTTTTCCCCGTCTACCCAATCAATGAGTTTATAATAGGGAACGGTTTCTTATGGGAATAACTTTGTTTATTAGGTTAAATTGTCTTAATTATTTACATAATGGTAAGGTTCGTTAAAAAATACGAGAAAAAAAACCAGGCTGCAATATTTTTTTAATATTATTGATATAATAAATAAAAAATTACGCCATACCAGCGTACCATAAAAATAGGTAATTCAACTACAAATAACATTTCGTAGAACAAACTGTCATAAGTCTAATTCTGTAACACAACTAACCAATAACAACAGTTACCACTATCAATCCGACAGTTGTACATCAAAAATAAATTATAAAAAGTGTTTACTAAATGTACCTTTTATTGAAACTGTAGAAAATATTACTTACTTAGGTTTTCGTTTCATGCACAATTTTTAATTTCAATATGTATTTATGAAATGTTGCAAGTAGTATGTAAACTACGTTATTAAATTATGACGTCATCGTTCACTTTGTCAAACATTTTTGTGACTAGCGGTCAACTACCAGATAATGAATAAAAAATACAATACATACAAACGAATGAAAATCATCATCATTAAAACCAGGCTGCAATATTTTTTTAATATTAATGTAAGTGGTAATTAAAACTAAAGCTGTTATGTTTAAACTAAATCAGATCGATTCTAGGTGAATCTCATTATTACGATACTTAGGAACATACAAACTGATCATACATATTACTATTTATCATTCACATTTATTTATTCACATTTTCTTGTATTTGATTTGATATCATAAGGCTGTGACAAGGTACTGCCGTATATTTGCGTATGGAGCGTCTTTTTTTTGGGCCTTTATTGTTATACCTCAAACCGATATGAGCGTTATACTTATAACCCCATACAATAAACGGTTTCGTAATTTTACTATAGACCCTCATGTTCGGTGCTACTGTGGTCGCGTCGATCACGCAGTTTAACTGACTACAGACACGGTCATAACCTGAATGGGTTTGTTAATTAATGCTTAATGCATCCTAATGCCATTTATCTCGAACGTATTCGTGCTTCGCAAATCACGTTGAACCGTCGTTGGTGCCGTGGTGGCTTACGGGAATACGTATTATGCTATAGGATTACTAGCCCCACAACCTTAACAATTCGGACTTAGCCCCCGTGTATTTAACCTTCCTGACATATGGTAATGAATCCATGCCCCTGTAGTGGGTACGAAATGGGTTGTTGGCATACTACATATGTAGTTAATCGTTTTCAAATGAAAAACGCTCCACATCAAAAAATCCAATTCCAGTTCACAATTTCAAACATTTTTGGAACAAATTGTCGTTTTTGACATTTGATAAAAAGTAACTCAGATGACTGACAGTCAACTGCCCTGTTAGCACAGTCCTATCAGAGACAAGATGGTCCTATACACTATACACTTGATGATACATTGTAAATTATTATGCTGTAAGGCTCCCGAGTATTATTAATAAATAAATAAAATAAATAAATAAACATCTACAATTTACCGCTTATCGGTAACTAAAAAGTTACTGTTATTGTAACTCCATTATGAGAACATTTCTTCTCCTTTTTCTACTTAGCGTTATGCCGCCTGGAACGAGGCACATTTGACCCCACAAAATTGTTGCCTCCTTGAATGGATATTTCGTGAGTTTTTAAATTTAATTATGCAGCTTAGTATACCTTAATCTGCAATATATTTAATCAACTTCAAGGTTCCTAAAGGACCCTTCCACTCCGAATAAAGTAGAGGAAGTTTTTGGCATTTCGGGCCTCTTGGATTCATCGGATCGTGCTTCTTCTTCTTTTAGGAAGTATTCGCGGTAGCTCTCCACCTTCTGCTTCCAGTAAACTGCAAAGAAAAAACACAGTACATTTGTATTGAGTGTCCAAAGCGCGGCAAAATTGTCACTTTAACATCACTTTAATCTCAACCAGCAGACGTCTATTGTTTAAAAATATTAATTAATCCTGCCTAAGCCCTAAACAATAAGATGATTAGAATATGTCATATGTCAGCTACAATAAAACTTATCTATGGAAGTATGTAAAACCCTGGGAAATGTTATTTATCTAAATAATTTACACAGAAAGGGCTTAATTACACTGCTGAGGCCAATAAATAGAAATCTTCCTAGCACAAGCTTTAAACATGCGACACTGTCTTGTCATTAAAAAAAAAACTTGAGTATAAAAATATTCTTCATCAAGTCGAATGCTTGCACAGTTTAGTTGTTCTCCAAAAGTGTATCTTAAGATCGATCAATCATTTCGTTTTAATCGTTTACGCTTTAATCATTACAGCAGTAATTAATCGTTATCAATGTAGGTACTTTACCTATCAATTCTTGGATATCGCCGTTATCACCGCCATACTCTTTCGGCAACACCGACTGTGGTATTGATTTGTGCATTTTCTCAATTTTCTTATTGTGTACTTGTAACTGCAAATATAAAATATTAGATATCAAACACGTAAACAAACGAGTCGAAAGCCTCATCATTATATTATATACAAGTTAAAAATTAATACTGTATTTTTAATTAAACGTCACACTTGTTGTCAATAAAAAACAAAGGCATGAAACTGAACACAATTCTCCCAAACGAACTTTTATTTTACTCGCAAAATATATTTTTGTTCCCCATAATAAAAAAATCTGAGCGTTCAGCTGATGTCCATAGACTGTGATTAGTCCCGGATTTTTATTTATGTATAAAGACTTGTCTGAGCTACTCAACTTTACTAATCAAAATTCACTCAACATTCCACATACCCTTTTCTGAAACTTGCTGCTGAGGAAAGCCTTCAACACGTTGTAGGCGGCCTCAAACCCAGCCGGCGTGTTCACCATGTGGCAGCTCCTCACGCGGACAGGCAGGGCCTTCTCGAAGCACGTGATCACCTTCTTGGCGAGCGCTGGCGTCCACTGGCTGAGCGTGCTCATCCCAACGTCCTTCATGTCCACCACTACGTCCTGAAAGTATGATATAAGTATTGTGTGGTGAGAAAGTTTTAAAACAGAATATCTCAGACTTCCCTTAAAGCAACAGTTTAAAACATTTCGATATACATTGCGTAAACATTTAATTTATTAATCACCCTAGTATCCTAATAACTAATCGACTACGCAATGTACATCGGGCTATACTTTAACGTAATTTGTAAATTCGCATATCGTAAAACGGGGGACCGTAAAATATGGTTCTTATAAAGATACCTCTATATTACTTACGCATTTTTTCAGCTAGCTGTTTTTGCTATAAGTCTAGAAGCAAATTATACAGACCTACTTCATATTATCTAGTGGCCGTTGTTTTCTAGATCATTCGTTAATTTCGAGAATTCCATCAAAAAATATCTGGGACATAATTGACCACGCTGAATACGTTAAAAACAACCGACTTCAATCGCAGCAACTCCAATTTTGCTATGTTTTTGTTGATTTTCTCAAAAACCGCTGAATCGATTTCGATAAAATTAATATGGGACCACCTGTGAAGTAACCCTTTCAAACAAAAAAGAATTTTCGAAATCGGTTCAGGCGTCTTCGAGTAATCGGTGAACATACATAAAAATAAAAATAAAAGATTCCGACGAATTGAGAACCTCCTCCTTTTTTTGAAGTCGGCTGAAAAGACACACGACAACGCCATATTTTCTCATAATGAGAATCATGGAATTTAAAGACTTATTAGCCGATACATATACGTACAGTGCGATGTTCGTATATTTTAATATACAGTATCTTTCCACAAAAGAGTAATTTCCTCTGCCAATCCTATAATAACCGCTGTTTTTCACACAGTGTACTGTAATGAAAAAATCTTCTGTCTCGAAAGAACTAATAATGAAATATGCTGATTGTTTTAATGTGCCTTACCTATTATGTCTTATGTATTGTACTGAACTGCCATTATATAAATAAATAAATTGCGACATGACAAATTATAAATGTAACTGACATAATTTTACGTAGATAATATGATATTTTTTTAGCTTTGCTATAACTTTATTAATTAAATTTTGGTTGCTGTATTAATTTATGAACACTTTGAACATTATAGTATATTATTAATATTTCATTTGTTTTAATTTAATGTAATGTAATATTTTCTACGGGTCCTTTGCCTGAAAAGAAATCAATTTTATTTATATTTATTATATATTTAATTTTATTTATTGTCGCATATCGTCCCTCGCACGACTAACTCTCCTATCTCATTTTTCGTAAGTTTTTTAAAAACAACCCTATTCCAATTAGATAAAGTCCAAACTTAAGTAAAGTTATGAAATAGGTGAGTTAGTCGTGCGAGGGACGATATGAGTGCGCTATGTAGCGCATACGCTTAGTTATTAATATACAAGAGATGTAATTTTATGCAGCGCCTTCTGTATACGAAATAGAGAATATGGAAGAGATGTCTTGTACACAATGGCCTTGAAAAAAGTCGCAAAATGTTGTGGAATACATTATCATACCTCACCAGCCACGGTGAAGTTGTCATCCTCCAGCAACTGTATCTCGGTCACCATGAAGGCGACTTTCAGCAGGTCGCAGAGGTTGCACTGCAATTGGCCGAGTACCCCGACCTGTATAATGTTGATCCTTGTCTCGTCATCCGAGCATTTTGATACTGGTAAAAATACTCTGGAACAATGACCTCTATATTAATTTGTGTGGACTGCCTAATTGACATTGAAAGTGGGGCTAATGCAATGAATACAGTTAGCACAAATTACCGATCTAGTAAGTTAGGACTTTCGACAAAAATTTGGGCCTAATAATATTAATAGCATACAATATATTGTACTAATTATCAGCTTTAGAATTAGAGAAAAGGCAAAATAAAAAGGAAAATTTTAAGGAAACTGTTAACTTTTGAAATGTTTATGACCTGTTGAAGTATATTCAAATATCCATTGCAATTAGTCATGCTCAACTAGTTATTATTATTATTATTTATTTTCAGGCAACTTAGTAGCTAATGTACAGGCCCATAGATACATAAAAACTTATACAAATAACTAGTTATTGAGATTTAAAATTGATCAAAGAAAAATTAAATATTGAATTACTTACCCTAATTCTAAAATACCTTGTATTGTCCTATCTAATGGATCTCTGTTCGAAAAAAACTCTGGCACTAAAGTTTTCAATGTGTAAAACATGTCTAATTTTTCTTTGGACCTCTCAAGACTAAATTTGCAGCCCCGCAGAAACGCCACCAGGAACTGATCACCTGTTGATACATATATTTGCTAGCATATCTATAATTTTCATTCCTTTGTAATGAAAATTATAGATAAATGTAAGGTATGCATAGTTTTTGTATTGCCATTTTTTTTTAATTAGTATCATAAACGTTTATGATAAAACATATGAGTTTGACATCACAGTATAATGATATCGGTAATTTCATTTTAAAATTATACTAAGTTTGCCTCTAAAATCACCACTTCCATTTTTTATTTGAATTTCTGAGTCTTCTGTCTGTACAGCCATTGTACAGCCCTCTTTATTTTTTCTATGTGTTCATTTTCAGAATCTCCACCTCACAGTTTTCGAACATATTTGAACGATTTTTTCGAAAACTACGAAGGCGATACTCTAAAAACTAATCAAGAACTTTTTTTATGAAAATCTTGTAATTTTAGCTGTTTTGTTTAGTCTTCCTAGGTACCTATTCGAAATGTCGTGACTTTTAATGTTTTCGTTATTACTTAGAAAAAACGAATAGGTACATAGGTACAACATCGCTCGTTGATGTATTTATTATGGTCGAAACGTTTCGTTACTGCTATTTTAATAAATTACGACCAAAAGTAATTAAAATGCACAAAACGAAGCTTTTTTTACAAATAAAAAGTGTCATCTATCGTACAACTCCGGTAATATAACAATCTCGCACCGGCGTTGATTCAAAAGCATGTTACAGCAGCTAGCTACGACCTCACTACGACGCCACTCCTCTACGACGATGAATGACGACTCTTTAGAAGCGTGTACGGTGTCTAGGTTCCGGAAAATGCCGATAGATGTCGCTAGTTATAGCATTACATCTCCCTTTTCCACACACAACTTACTTGGTTTTACTGAAGCTAAGTGTGGCTGTTTTCTAAGCCATTCTCTGAGAGCAGCCAGGTCCGAAGGTAGCCTTTTCGAGTCCTCGTTTAGTTCCTTCTTGGCTTTCTTCTGGAGTGATTCTGATAGTGGACGCACTGTCACCGTCATATTTTATTCCTGTCGTGGCCTTGGATGATATTATCAAATAACTAACTGGAACAGTAGGTAACAAGACGTTAAAACAGCTATAACACAGAAACTATAAACGAAACTACATAAAAAATTCCTAAAACATACATTAAACACAACTTCTCGCTGCAACACACAAATACATAAGAAGTGACTGATAAGATAGTGATAATGGTGTAATTCTGTAGATAGTAACTATGGTTATAATTAAAACTTGCACTTAGTGTATAACTCGTTTAATTATACATATCAAGTCAGTCGTATCAAACCAGACAATCACCTATACGTATATCGGTATAACACTGTTCTTATTAAACTTTTAACTTATGTAGTTGCCCTTAACTGATATGTACCAACTTTCATAAATATAATTAAGTATTATCTTCTATCCATTTTTGTTTATGAATTTACTTCATTCGTAAGGTAAGAGACCCAAATAAGGCCTATGCCCCAATAAGGCCTAGGTTTCAAATTTCCCGCTTAGACATTTCAAATAACCGCGAAAGTTTACAGTGGTGTGCCTAAGGATGTATCTGACACATACAAGAATAGCGAGCGCCGCTTACCACGAGTATGTCGCAACATGTCGTCGAAAACAGTCGGGAAGCGGAGTGTACGCCTGTTTTATAAAATTTCTACAGGTAATGATGTATGTATTTTGATATTTTTGCACGGATGGCCACATTTTTTTTGTGTGTTGTTTAGTTTAAAAGTTTAGTAACCCCTACATAAGCATTTAAACGCCATTTTTTCAATGTATTTTCTGTAATATTTTTTTTTCTTACACATACGACAGATCCAAATAAGGCCTATCAGAATAATATAAGTGCAAATAATATCGAATGGATGACATGCGGCAATGCCTTGCTTGCAATATCTGGTAGGTATCATGAGCTGTGTGTTGGCTTAACCCCTGCTGATAAAAAATTTTGCTGTGCAGGAGATTGCTTGAAGAAAATGAAGAAAGGAAGGATAATATGTTGAGGTGATTATCAAGACTGATTATAACGTCCAAATATGATTACTAAAGAATCTTACTAAATTTAAATAATATTACGTTGACATGTTTTAGCAACTAAAGTTTAATGATTGTTTTTTCTTTCTTTTAGTGTGAAAGGCCTTATTGCGACACGGGTTTCCCAATAAGGCCTAAAGGACTTTTTGAATATTTTGATTCACAGAAGTCTGTTTTTTGTTTTTTTATCGTTTCAACTACATTTATTTTAAAGTTTAATAAATAAAGATTAATATTTCGAAAGATGAGTGAGTTTTTCTTAAAAACCTAGTAATTACGTCAAGATAAAAATAAGGTAGGCCTTATTTGGGTCACTTACCTTACCATTTCTTTGGTACTTGTTAATTTAATATAAATAAAAGCTAATTATCTAGTTGATACCACGCATTGATTCCCATTCGCTATATTTGAATGTACAAAGTAGTGACTGTTTTAAACAAAAGCTAAATCACACAGCTCCTAGACGTATAATTCCCAGTTAGCCTGAATACAGCGCATGGCTTATTAAAAGATAGCATTTATATAACCGGCCCAGCTATTACTGAAAACTAATAAATATAAGTAATAAATAATCCCATAATTGAAAATTCTAAACACATAAGGTTGGCAACGCACTTGTGACTCCTCTGGTGTTGCGGGTGTCTATGGGCGGCGGTAATCGCTTACCATCAGGTGATCCGTCTGCTCGTTTGCCACCTAATACATTAAAAAAAAAATCAGTCGTATTTTTTGTTTTGTTTTTGTTAATTTGCTAAAAAACCTAATCGATTTGAATACAACTAAGCTATGCGGGAAGACCCTTATAGTTTATGCAATAAAAAAATATCATAGAAATCGTTTAACATACAAACCAACAAAAACAATCGAACTGAGAGCCTCCGCATTTTTCGGAAGTTGGTTAAACGATACAAATAATATACGTATACATACACGACAAGAAATACAATAAACTGTAAAAGAGAGTAGGTTAAATCCATCACGATGACAGCCAAAGATTAAAAGTTTAAGGACATTTGTTTGTATGTATATTTATCGTTAGAATTGTTAGCAAAAAACTATGTTGTTTAGTCTACAAAACTTAACATACTTACTGGTGTTAAAAGACAATTCGTACACTAACTATTTAGTATTTGCTATTACAAATAACATATTTTGCTCTTGTGTCGCTTACATGACCGAGATCCGTCGACTGGCAGCGCGGTTACGGAAAACAGATGAATAAACGAATACATTCGAGCCAATAACACACCTCAGAAAAGGCAGGCCACCACAGGACGTAGCGGAAAAACCATTTTATAGCGCTGCTGTTAGAGAAATATATTTTATTATTGTGCATTATTTTGTTCGATTCTAAACTGTATGAGACAGTAATCGATCAGTAGAAGTCATGGGTCTGTGACTGAAATAAAAATAAAACGTTTATTGTCTATGATCGGCTTTACCTTTGCCAAGTGCGATGCCGTTTACACAGTAAACTGCATATGGAACATCGCAATTTGCCTCCGCAACTAATTTATAAGTACTAATTAATGGGCCTGCACCTTCCCCACCTGAAATATCGGTTTATCCTAGTTCAAGGATAATATTGTTTGAAACTAAAATATACAGTACATTGAATTGACATTAAAAAGAATATCGTTAACGACCCATCTATACTGCTGGAGCACGGGTTTCTTCCCATATCGGGGAATGTTAGGCTTCACTCCACACACGCGGGCCAAATTCGGATGGGTGGAGGTTGTGAGTCGAGTGGCTAAATCCAGTGTCAGAAGTTTACAAAGAATATGTTACTGTACGATTTAGACGGCTTTCAATTTCATTCAGCAAGACTTAATGTAAATTGTAGTTTATGTTTAATATATACAATTTTTCATACAATAAATACTGTTCTTATTTCAATGCTTAGTTAAGTAGTTAGGTAGACACTTGTACTGTTTGTTATGTAGTTAAATTCTTGTTGCCAAAATAAATGTGTACTCTTATGTAAATTATTGTTCGTGTTTTTGTTCATGGTTGTGTTCATTTTAGCTTAAATTTTCTTCACCATAGTTTGAAAGCGTATTACTTTTTCAGGCTTGTTTTGAGGCTACTTAAGCGACTATGTTTTCAAAAAAAAATCATGCCCAAAAATTTTAACTTTTCGGAGTTTCAAGTAAAGAGAGTGACAGTATAACTATCCGCAACAGTCAACTGAAGGTAGGTAACATATTTTAGGTCCTTGATATCTGAGTACTGATTTTGTTTCAACTGACCGCCTTATGGCCTTTAAAATAGCTCATAAACCTGAACGTTTTTCCCAAGGAACATGTGGTAAACAGGTTTTTTTCCATAGAAAACGACCAAAGGCAGCAGACAGGACAATTTAATATGAGAAGATAAATCTATTTTTGAATAAACTATACGTTCTTATTCCAACTAATATTTTAATTTTTAGTTCGTAACAAAAATAAATGAATCGTAACTTAATTTCTATCACCCAATCATCAAAACTAGTACTATTAAGTTATTTAAAAAAAAACAATTTATAGAGCAGTGTTATAATAAATATAGTAAGGTATTACGATTCTGACCTTCGATGGTGGTGAATCACTCGCTCTGTTTAGCTAATACAGTTATCGGAAGGTTACTAACTGATAAATGATAACGAGCTGCTGTAACAAAGAATACTAAATAATAAATAAATATTATACAAATAATAATTAATAAAATACGTAAAGAAGCGACACCTTATAGTCTACATAAAAAGTTGTACAATTTCGTAAGTAATGTATTGCTTGTTAAAGATAAATTTCAGCTCCGTGAACACTTGAACATTGGTCACACAGATTATTGGTACCATATATTTGTTACATCGGGCATATAAGTGATAGTAGATAACTTAGCGTGATGGAGCACAGCTCTGATTAATTACACGGCAACTGTGACCTGTTTAAAAACTAGGTTTTACCAAAGTGCCACTTCATTGCGAATTACAATGCCTAGTATGTAGTTTTATTTACAAGAAATAATATGTAGTTTAACGCGATACTGGATTTACGGTGATCTTCACGTTCATGATTGTTCTCATTGTCCTCCTAGGCAAGTCATTAAGTCTAGGTAATCGAAAATAAGATGAATATTTTTATTCATAGGGTAGTTGTCTGCATCAACAATTAATTATAAAATATTTTTCACGAAATAGCTCTACGCCTCTTTAATTGAAACCGTAGAAAAACTTACTACCTTGGAATTATTTTACATGTGCAATTTTTTATGTATAAAAATTTCGTAATAAGTATAGAAACGACTAAACAAAATTAATGACGTAATAGTTGGCGATTTCAAATACTTAAAAAAATATAGTTTTTGACATTAGATAAAAAATCATCAGCCAAAAGACACCAAATAAAACTCTATGATTCAAGTACTCAACTATAAAACTATTAAAAAAACAACTTCAAAGGTGATCTGCTTTTTTTTCATACTTAATTTTAGGCAAATGTCAAATACGACATTTCGTTCTGAAAATATTGAACTATGACATCATAATTCAATACTGTCGTTTTTATACTTATTATAGTTAATTACGAAATTAGTATAACTTAAAAACTATTTGTGTACTAAAAATCTAAGCACGCAATAAAATAGTTTTTTGGTGACTATATTTCATAAATTATTTTATTTCTTAAAGTCAGCTGTCCAGATCCCTTGTTTGGTGTAGACGTAGTGGCTTCCTTTGAAATCACCTTTAATTTTTTGTTTATTTAGTTTTTACTTTGTTAAGCAGTTGACGTTTTTTGGCTGTTGATGATGATAATTTTAACGTTTTAGACTCAGCAAATATAGTTTAATATTTTTAGTCATATACGTATTTATTAGATCAAGGGCTAAGACTCTTCCTTCGGCTACAAGCTTTCAATCAAAGAAAGCTTCGTTCTAGTTTCCGAGAACATCGCGGACAAAATAATATTTAACTACATACGTAATGGACCAAAACAAAGAAATTTTGAAGTCGATTGTTAAATAGGATGTTACTTACTTTGCTGCCTTTTCCTGCTGAAGTGTAAACTTTTCAGTAACTAATTTATTAAATTTCGATTCCAGTCTAGTATAAGTCTATGCGCACGCCAAACAACTGTATCTGTTTAGTTTAATTAAACCTCAGATACCTTCGATCCGTAATCATTTGCTTATTTGATAATAAAAGTCCAAATCCACATTTATCAGTGACTAATGGAGCGCCCGCGACTTCGTACGAGTATTGTAAAACTCAGACTCAATACGTAGGTCACTACATAATTTTTGTCGTACTTACAGAGAATTTATTTTTTTCTGAAGCAATCACCTTCAGCGGCTTTACAAGCCTTCATACATTCAAACCAAGTGGCAAAAGTCTCCATCCAAAAGGACAGTGGAATGTTAGCGCAAATTTCTTCAAACACTCCTAAAAAATCTTTACGGCTGGAAAACTTTCGCTTTCGTAGGGGAACAAAGAAAAATTGCATAGCGCTAAGTCCAGACTATAGGGAGAATGCCTGAGAAATTTTACTTAGATTCCTCGAGAAAGATAGTAGTAAGACCAGCTCGATGAGCTTGGAGCATTTTCATGGTGCAAGAACCAAGTATCAAGTCTTGACTGAGATCGCTAATTTTTTAAGGCTTCAAGAACTTTTGGGAGACCGTCATCGATGCACCAGAATGCTGTGACGCTTCTCTGTGTCTCTAAGGAATTGATAGCCACATCACCTCTTCTTCCAAAAAAAATTGAGACTATACATTTTTTTACAGATAAAGCTTGTTCCACTTATGTTGGTGGTTCTTCGACTTCAAACACCCACATTTCGCGATGAAATTTAGTAGGGATGTCGTAATACTAAATATAAGTTTTATCACTTATATTGATTGAATCGATAGCACTAGAGTGACCATCATCGAATTTTTACAGTATTTCTTTGCACCATTGTACTCTCTGCTCCCTCAAAGAATCGGCAATCGAATGTGGTGCCGAGAGTAAACAATTTTGTGTAACATTTAATTCGTTGCGCAGAATATGGTGAAAAGTTGGTGCATTTATCTTCATCAATTTTCCTATCCGGTGGTATGTTAGTCGCCGGTCTTGCTTAATTAGAATTTTGATAGTAAGAATATTTTTATCAGTATTTACTTCAGTCGGCCTGCCGAATATTTGCCCGTTCTATTGTAAATGCCACCTTGCTATCATCCATAGAGATGGACAAGTATCTTGCAATACATGAATCATTTCCACATAGCATTGTTGCTTTGTAAAACGTTGACGAAAATTATATAACATAATAATCCAACCTCACGTTAACTCAGCCATCACAGTGGTTTTTTTTTTATAATTTAGAAAAGAACAGTACGAGTATCAAATGTCAACTGATAGTAATATAATGAACTGAAGTTTATTATAGTACCCTCAAACAAGTCTTACCTTTCTTCAATCAGGCGTATGACAAAATATATGTAGTGGACAACGTAATAAGTACATGTCCTGGCCAGATCGTAGAATTAGTCAGATCATGAAATAACTGGCCATATGAGTATCGAAAAAACGTGTTGGTGTTACCGTATATGTAAGGAAAAGAAAAAAACTATGGTAAACAATTGTGTAAGAAACCTAAGTCCCAATTTTCAAGTTTCTGTCGTCAATTGGGATAGGATGTGAGTCGTCTATCTACTTATAAGTTCATTCCAATCAAAAAAAAGCAAAATGTAAACAATCGTTTGACACTGACACTTGTGATCGGCCATGACACTAAATTAGAGATGTGCAAGTTTACATATGAATGAGTGAATGAATGGATGAACGAACGAGGAGTTTAAATAAAATTTAGTTATTTGATACTATGTTTTCAGAGTTCGGAACCACCAATGAGATCAAATAGATATAAAATAAATTTCACAATTTTCGGTTACAAAATGGCGGATATGCACTTATAGAAAAATATTGTTATGGGTGTCATTTTTGACGATTTTCGTGATGCTAACTAGGAAAAGCTTATTAAGACCCGGGATCGAGATCACTAGATGAATCACTCATTTCGAACCACTGTAAATTAATAAAAATAACTTCAGTCATGTAGTCAGTTGATTCTGTTAGAATCAAATAAGGATTTTAAAAACTTACCCAATGAGGAGTCGCACGTAGTCAACACAAATCCAATCGTGAGAAATATCAAAGTCCTTAATGCGCAGCGGTTAATCGTCAGTTCCAAGAAAAATCACAATCCAAATCGCAAAATTAACAGTGTACTTATATCAAAAGCCAAGTCGTTAATATCCAAACACAGAAGAACACACGTACGCATGACAAGGAATCGAAGCAACGAATGAGCAGACCGGTATGTCGAACGAAATTCAGTGTTGCCAGTGCCTGACAGAGTCGAAGCAAGAAATGAGCGTACCGGTACGAACGAACGAAATTCAGTGTTACCAGTTCATTGTCTAATGACTAATGACGAACGTACTAACGGATATTATTTGCAGTTTCTAACGGCAAACAATGTGAACATAGTGGTAGGAACTGGAACTAAATGTTGATTAATATCTAAAAATATCGATATTGTTGTCGACATCTCACACGGAGCATGAGTGAAATACAAATGTATTGCATGCAGATTTTTTTTCTACGTTCTTATTTTTTTTTACGTTATGTAAAGGTCCTACCATGCGAAATTTTTAAATTCAATGTTGCTAGTACAATATAGCATGTATGTATGTATATAGTATGTATCTTGGATTTAAAAAGTTACGGATATTTAAATTAAATACATTTAAAATACAGAACAAGAAAACGTTACTGAACGCCTAAAAAGTTATACCACCACCAATGATAGCCCAAAATATAAAAACAGGCCACACACAACCGTCAGACACTTATCACGTAACACTCATTCACTCATTCATTCACTAGTTCGTTCAAAGTATTGACACAACCTCATCACTATTTTCTACAGATAACAGTAACGTCTTGTCACTGAAACATAACCTAACAATCAGAGGTTAGACTGGAAATATTGTATTTTCATGCCAGTTTCGTATCATAATTTAGTGAAATCTATTAGAAAAGGCAATAATTGTTACGACCTACGATTAGTATGTGTCAGTGTTAGCAGAAAATGTGTGATTCTTGAGGAATTTGACGAAATCGGTGGATGTTTCGTTTGTTTACCTTTTGCTTTTTTTTGATTGGAATGAGGTATATATTTTTAACGAATCGCACAATTGAATTTCATCGAAAAAGATAACTATCAAAATTTTATTATAACTTTGTCTACAAACCTTTCACTTTAACCCAGTGGGTATGTTTTTTGTAGTAGGTTAAAAAATACCATGTTCATAATTATTATTATCCATAAGTAATACTAAAAATTAGTTTTTAATCCATTTGAGATACTTTTTATCAAATGTCAAAAACGATTTTTTTTTCTAATAACCAGTGAACTGTGACGTCATATTTCAATAAAGTATTTTCCATACTCATTACAAAATACTTTTTCTACTCGATATACTTACATGCAATATAAATCCAACTAAACAGGCTTTCTACAAATACAACAAATGACCTATTTACAGAACAATTTATTAGTGGTGCAGTTAAATGCCCAACTAAAACTAGAATACATAATTTGCTGAAAAGGTTCTTAAAATTCAGCATATTTTTTGCCTAAAACCACTCTTTGTCAGATTCAATAGGAGGAATATCTTCTTATCTTGTGGCACATTTAACCGTTCTATCCCCATTATCTAGTGTTACAATTAACATCACGCGCGCGGTCACGTGTAGGGTATTTAGCATGGGAAGAATAATATACAGGGTGTCCCAAAAAGTATGGTCAAGCGAAAGTCCAGAGATAGAACAACTCTAGGGCTACCCAAATCACCCCCATATATGTTCAGCGATTTTTGGTAGTTTCCGAGTTATGATTTTTTAAAGATTTTTTAAATATTTTGGCCGGATCGGATTTCATATTATTTTTTTAAAGAATTTATTACAAATTTCCGGTATTTTTTTAATGTCACATAATCATTATGAATTGTGCTTTTAGGCATAAAATAATAAGCTTCGTAACATTAGTGTAAGTAACAAAAGTTATGATAGAAAGTCAAGAATTTTAGATTGAGCGACTCAGATTTAAACTTTCAGCATAAAATAAAAATACAAAAAGGCGTTTCCAATGCTCTTTGGTAATTTTAAAAACTGTGTGGAATTCTAAGCTTTCAGAATAATACTCAAAAGACAGTACTTGATGGGCTTTTTTTTCCTGAAATAAGCCATCAACATTGTTAAGGTAGAAATTTCCTAAGGAAGTTATTTAATTTTTGTCGTCTCTAGTTATCAAAAATAATTACTAATTTAATGAGTTTCATAGAAAAAAATACTTTAATTTAATAAAGAACGTTTTGAGCAGAATAGTAGCGGAAATTATCACACATTTCGATATTTCATAATACTCAAAAGACTACGTGATGGGCTTCTTTTTCCTGAAATAAGCCGTCAAAGTAGTTAAGGTAGAAATTTCCTAAGGAAGTTATTTAATTTTTGTTGTCTCTAGTTATCAAAAATAATTACTAATTTAATGAGTGTCATAGAAAAAAATACTTTAATTTAATAAAGAACATTTTGAGCAGAATGGTAGCGGAAATTATCACACATTTCTTTTTATAACTCATCAGGTAATAATACCGCAGGACGCAAGAAGTCTGCACGAGTTCTCTACTGTATCACTTTAAGAGTCCACAGATGCTTACATTGAAGTTCGCCAACCTAATACAAGGTCTGGGCGTCCATTAGAAATTCGAAACAGTGATTGAAGAAGTAGCGAGAGACCCATCAACTAGCGTGAGAACCGTAGAACACCGTATGGAAATCCCAAAATCAGAGGCACATCGAATAATCAGAGGCAATCTAATAATAACCGATGAGTCAAGTTAAAAGAAAAATGCGCAGTTTTTAAAAAGAAATTTGTGATAATTTCCGCTACCATTCTGCTCAAAACGTTCTTTATTAAATTAAAGTATATTTTTCTATAAAACTCATTAAATTAGTAATTATTTTTGATAACTAGAGACGACAAAAATTAAATAACTTCCTTAAGGAATTTCTACCTTAACAATTTTGACGGCTTATTTCAGGAAAAAAAGCCCATCAAGTACTATCTTTTGAGTATTATTCTGAAAGCTTAGAATCTCGAGCAGTTTTTAAAATTACCGAAGAGCATTGGAAACACCTTTTTATATTTTTTATTTTATGCTGAAAGTTTACATCTGAGTCGTTCAATCTAAAATTCTTGACTTTCTATCATAACTTTTGTTACTTACACTAATGTTGCGAAGCTTATTATTTAATGTCTGAAAGTACAATTCATAATGATTATGTGACATTAAAAAAATACAGGAAATTTGTTATAAATTCTTTTAAAAAATATATTAAATCCGATCCGGCCAAAATTTTAAAAAATCCTAAAAAAATCATAAGTCGGAAACTACCAAAAATCGCTGAACATACATGGGGGTGATTTGGG
This sequence comes from Coleophora deauratella, assembly GCA_958295455.1. Classification (NCBI taxonomy): domain Eukaryota; kingdom Metazoa; phylum Arthropoda; class Insecta; order Lepidoptera; family Coleophoridae; genus Coleophora; species Coleophora deauratella. The sequence goes on from OY282388.1 coordinate 7,393,622, forward strand.
TAGCCCTATAGTTATTCTATCTCTGGACTTTCGCTTGACCATACTTTTTGGAACACCCTGTATAAATAATAATAATAAAAATCCTTATTTGAAACTGAAAACTAAATGTAGATATTCCATTGCGTGTTCGATAAAAGCAGCATTAGCTTCAGTGTGTCGCTGCAGTATGCGCCCAGCCTTGGTTTGGCGTTCCAAAGATTTGAAGTAATTACCTAATTTCCATACACAAAATGTTTTTTTTTTTTTTATAGTCGACGTGAACATATTCATTCACGCGTTAAATGTGATATCCCAATGCGATCAGGAAAGCGAGAGTATAATTGTAAAATATTAAGTTGTATAATTGTAAAATATATATACCAATAAACTTTTACATAAATATATTTTTGGGGAGAGTTGCTCATATTTATGAGTAGAAGCCTCCGTTTTTTTTTATAGTCCTACAGTAAAGGTCTTCTACTTGAGGATCTTAATGTCAGTCTAACTCCAGCTTCCTGAAAGAGCCTTCGACACCGAACATCTCCGCCGCGGTTTTCGCAGAACCCACTCGTTTGGTCTCGTCCGTGCCTAGGCGTTCTTCTTCAGCGAACCACGTTTCGTATTCTTGTATTTTCTTCACCCAATAATCTGATAAGTAATAGAATACATAAGTGGATCAAATTTTTATACTACAAATAAAAGAATTATCTAATCTAATGTAGATTAGTTGAATGGTCTTTAATTTAAACTAAACAGGGATACATTGTTTTATTACACGCAGTGCGATTGCTCTATCACACTACACATCATATAAATAATATTCGCAACGAATCAGTACAAAATACCCTTTGTTATAATATTAGATTTTTTTTTTTTCATTTCAATTATTTGAATATCAGATCATCAATTCTCATATGCAAAAAGTAAATGAGCTGGACATTCACAGTTATTACATTCCATTTAGAACGGTTTTGGACAACATCCAGTGCCTTCCTACAAGCCATTACTTTAACTTGCTTGCTGCCGGTGACTTTAATTCTTTTACGAAACTCCCCGTTTCTGATTCGATCACATAAAGAAACCCAAAGCATAATCTTTCCACAGCCCGTTGAGCGACTCTGACTTAGTAAAGGTCAATGGTTAGCTACACACATTGACAAACTAATTGGTTTTGATTTAGTGATCACCTGTAATTTCTGCTAAAGTCCCGCCAGAACCGCCATATTCTGCTGGAACTATTTCTTCTGGAATTTCGTTCAGCAAATCATCGTAAGATTTATGTATCCTCATCTGCAACATATTTCAAAATGAATTCACATCCCAGTGCATACACAATTAATAGCAGCATTTACAGAATACATATAGGAGACCCAGGATTGCTATGGACTTGTTGACTTATAAAATCAACCGAAATGGATAAATATGTAAAAGTTTAATCGTAAACACCGAATCGACACTAAATGCGTTCGTTAACAACCCATTACGTCCCCACTGCAGGGGCACGGGTCTCTTCCCATACATCGGGAAGGTTAGGCCATATTCCACACACAGGGCCAAGTCCGGATTGGTGGAGATTGTGGGCCTAGTGGCCAACCCCAGTGTCAGAAGTTTTCAAGCGCCTATAAGGCCTCGACATGGATTAACGACTCCCATCTAGCGATAGCAGCCGGCACCAACGGCTTAACGTGCCTTGCGAAGCACGGAAACGGTCGAAATAAATGCCACTAACAGTCAAACCCATCCAGGTTATGACCGTGTCTGTAGTCAATTAACCTGCGTGATCGGTGCGACCACGCAAGCCGCACTGTGCCACGACCGCTTCACTAAATGCGTACCTAACCAAGAATAAATAAAACAGTTTAATTATTATAATTACAATTATTTAGGTTCATATTATCGTTCGGCGTGCTATGAAAAAATAAAAAATAATGACACTTTAGACGAACTTAAAATAATCTTACAGGTTAAGTATATGACATAGGACATTGGCCTAATATTTGCTTCAAGCACTAATAAATTATAAACACATAAACTTACTGACATTCAAACATGGTTCTCAAAAATCATTTTTTTCCAATATTTTATGCTCAAAAAAATCATAACGAAAGAGAAGGTATTTCATTAGACTTTGCATAACCCAGTTGCTACCCCCGCGGTGACTGGGTATCCATGATGGATTTCCCCTTGTTAAAAAAATGGGAGGAGACCCGTGCCCGTGCCGTGGGGACGATATGGGTTGTTAACTACAGGTTGGTAGAGTAACTTACCCTTTCCTTCGCCTTCTCATTTAATAGACCCCGAATGAGAGTAAAAATCGTCTCTATGCCTGATGGAACATTCACGTGGTGGTTGCCCCTCAGACGAAGTGGCATGGATTCCTGCAATAGAAAATAATTACAATATTTTTTGACAATCAATATTTCGTTTTGCTAAGTGAATTAAAGAAAATGCCACCGCACAAAAGAGACAATTGCCTGTTATTTCTTCTCGTCTTAATTACAGTAACACCCCGCTTTACGCGACCCCGATATGCTCGGATTCAAAAATTCGCGTAAAACCGAAACCGCACTATATATATATAATACCGCGTTTTACACGGATGGCCGTGTTATGAAAATATTTTCAATAGATACATTTCTCGTAAAACAAATGCATAATGTAACTCTGCACAATGTGTTTTTAGAATTAAAGTATTAAATTGCATCTTGTACTGATTTTTGACTATGTTTAAACGCATACCCCTATATACGTGAATTTCACTTAACGCGAGTTTTTATGAAACGTATTCGCGTAAAACGGGGTATTACTGCATATCGTTAGACACAATGCAGTAAAGTTTTTACTTACTCAAAAATTATCTATACTCAATAAAAGAAGAGAAAACATGATACGTAATTTTATCTGTCGTTGATGTCTTTTGTTCAAGATGTAATATTTTGATGAATTTAATTAAAAAAGATTTCTCAATGAATGTATGTGTTCAATAAATTTGTTACTTTTTATTTCACAATCATAATAATTTATACCTGGCTGACAGCAATTATTTTCTTTAGTTGCGCGGGAGTGGCCTGTGCCAAATGGTTAACCGTCGTCCCTTTGTAATCTATCACAATTTTAACGCCCATAACCGTTGCACTGTCATCCTCCATTATCAAAATCTGAAAATTAGAAATATACGTTGCTAAAAAAATGCGTGAAAAATAATAATCAAGGTACCTATTTTTTCGTACATACAACGAAAGTATAATTGAATATTAGGTACAATAATAGACTGATTAATTTCACTTCCTCAAAGACCATGTCTGTGGAACTTTTAAGTCAAGCCTTTAAAGAATTATGACGTTATCTCTACCTGATGGAAACAGACAAAATAATTTATTTATATATACTTGTACATACAATTTATACAATTACGTATATTACGTAAAACGGTCGTGGCTCAGTGTAGCTTATGTGGTCGTGTCGATCACGAGGCTAACTACAGAGTGGTCGTACCATAAACCTGGATGAGCTTGAATGATTGTTGATGTCATTTACGTTGAACGTTTTCGTGCTTCGTAAGGCATTTTAGTAGTTGGCGCTGGTTATTATCATCTAATTAAACTATGTTAGAGGCCATATAGGCGAATTTAAAACGTATTACATGGAGGGCCTTCACAAGGCCTGCCCATTCCGAGGAATAGGAAGAAACCCGTGTTCTAACACTCGAGAAGCCGTCTATAGGTTATGATATTAACGTAACGTTACCTGAACTAAATAGTACAGGACACACATCAGATCAGCAACGTGGTTCCTGCCAGGGTCATAGCTCCCGGGTCTCAGGAGAATGATCCGTGGAACCAATTTTCTCTCAGTCTTTGGTAGAATTATGCATGTCCTTAAAAACAATAAGGCTTTTGTTAAACGTCGAAGTGGTAGGTATATTTAGTGTGTTTAATGAAATATCAGAGTCAAACATAACTCGTGAATATTAAAAAAAGCTTTTAAATTTAAAAATGTTAGTCTACGATAGAAACTCTAAAATTAAAATTTATTAAGTGCATTAATTGATCTTTAAAATGATGACTGAAATTTGCACAGATCACGGTTCCATTGTTTCGCCATTTCTTCCTGTTCTACATTTATCATCAATTTGTTACCTCAAAGTTCTTCTTTTTCCATTGTAATTTGTATACTATAAAGATACTGACCCCAATTTCAGGAATTCAATGAATTTTGAATCCCTGGGTCTGATCCTAAACGTGATGTCAGGAGCAGTAGTTCTTAAGGTGTAGTATAGGTCAAGCTTCTTCTTGACTCGTTCCAGGCTAAATTTGCAACCGCGCAAGATAGCCACTAGCCATTGATCATCTGAAATGTACAATATTCGTATTTAAGTTCTACGTTTGCAATATTTTAAAAATGAAATTATCCAAAATAAAAGGATTATTACCTAACCAATATTATCGAGAACTAAAGCCAGCTGCTTAAAATATACACTTTCTGGGACATTCAGGGGACTACAAAAAATGTAAAGACTTCTCGCACTCTAGAATTCATCAAATAATTTAGGTTATAGCCTATAGGCTTAGCAAAATATATCGTACATACAATACAGTATAGACATATATCATACAAATATACATTCAAAAACATGACCCCACCTTTGAGGTAGTTGGTTTAAAAACGTGAAACAAAACATTAATAAATAGTGTGCCATTATGCTCTCTACTGCTAAATGATCCAGAAAATCAACTATACATTATACAGCTACAGTATTTACTTATATGGGCTTAGCAAAAGATATATACAGTATAGATATACAAATATACATTCAAAAACATGACCCCTTTGAGCTAGTTGGTTTAAAAATATGAAACAAAACATTGATAAAACGTGTGCCCCCTCTACTGCTAAATGATCCAGAAAATCAACTATAAAATCTACAACTATGCTATTTAGTATGCAATACATAATTTCTCGCATAATTTACACGCCACAAGAAAATAAATTCTACAGTTGGTTCTTAAATTTTTGTTCACACATACTAGTTCTTGCTTTCAAATGCGGTTGCTTGGAGATCCAGTCCTTAAGATGTTGAAGATCATCATTCAACCGGCTCGGATTTTCATTCAGCTCCTTTTCAGCAATTTTAGCCAATTCAGGACTAAGAATACGCACCATTTTAAAAATTGGTTTACTTATTCACTTAAAGATTTATTTACTATCAAATTGCAACTCATTACACTAAATACTTTACAGCGGAATTTAGGATAGTCTACTCATAATGTGAATAGACACAATAACCTGTGTGCCAGAGTACAGATTAAAGTCGACTGACTGTACTACCTGCGACCAGATTATCTTATCAACGCCGCGGCGGCTCAGGACGACGGCTGTCGACCTACTCTACTATACTTTCTGATCTACCTATTGAACTGCGATATCCGCGTTGATATTTGTTTTTTTTTATTAGGTTGCAGCCTATTCTTGGTTCAATTTAATAAAATTAGTTAAAATATAAATTTAACACAAGAAAAAGAAACACACAGCATGTGATAAGCTGTACAAAGATACAGTTTTATTGCGGAGCCATTTTCTAGCTAGGTCAACATGGTTTTCATACACTGAAGTGCTTTGATTCAACCGCATAGCCGAAAACTAGGCGTTATATTTTCCGCCGAATTTTTTAGACAGAAAGGCAAAAGGCTGATGGCCCACCTAATGGAAAGTGATTATCGCCGCCTATGGGCATTTGCAACACCAGAGGTACTGCAACACCAACGCCGAAATTTTGAGAAATAACGAATTAGTATCCCCAAATCCTCAGACCAAAAGCATCTAGAATGTCAACCATCCGGGACCCGGATGTTGACGTTTGTTACCCTGCCTGTCAGCTATCCGGGAGGCTCGACATTTTATGATTTTTGACTTTTTCATCGCGTATCCTTTTTTTCACAATTTACGAACTGCACTAGAAAATGCTGAATTGAAATATATTTGTTGCTTTCTAAAATCATCATCATCATATCGTCTTGACAATAACGTTCAATGTTGAGAGTGGCAATTTAGCAAGGTTCTGTACATGTACATGTACAATTGTACAACCACCACACCATGCATCCGGCATCGGCATGCAGCACAAAGTAAAAATTAATAAAAACCATTTAAATAGAGTATTATTTTTTTAAATAAGACTAGGTATTCTTTGTTTTTATGTTTATTATTATGCTCAAGTTACTTTCATACAATAAAAACAATCCAATTTAATCGAAGGCAAGTTGTCGGAAAGAGCCGTCGATGCCGAATATTTCCTCCGCGGAGTGAGGCTTGCCGGGCCTCTTGGACTCGTCGGTGCCGAACTGCTCGTCCTCCTCCAGCCAGGAACCGTACTCCTCCACCTTCTTCACCCAATAATCTGATAAATGAAAAATAAGAATATATTATTGTAATTTTTTTGTTGTTTGTTGACATCGCGAATTATGCTACGATACGGAAAATGACAGATGCTACGCATTAAAACTGAATTGCTTCCTCTGACACAAAGTTTATAAATAAATTGATTAGAATTTTGGAGAAGGAAGGTAGGTTATCTTTTTTCTCAATTCCTCGAGATAACCAAACATTTTTTGCGAGGGAAGGCGCGCGCGGGCATGATTTAAAATGCCAGCTAATAAAAAGTCGCCCTGAACAAATTAATAAAAATTAAAAACTCGGATTTGTATAAACTACCTATATGAATATTGGTCCTCTGAACGTTGACTAATTAACTGTGGATTTATAATTGACCACGCTGAATACGTTAATAATTGACCACGTTAAAAACAACCGACTTCAATCGCAACAACTCCAATTTTGCTATGTTTTGTTGATTTTCTCAAAAACCGCTGAATCGATTTCGATAAAATTTATATGGGACTACCTGTGAAGTATACCCTTTCAAACAAAAAAAGAATTTTCGAAATCGGTTCAGGCGTATTCGAGTAATCGGTAAACATACATAAAAAAATAAACAAAAAAAAAAATTCCGACGAATTGAGAACCTCCTCCTTTTTTTGAAGTCGGTTAAAAACAACCGACTTCAATCGCAACAACTCCAATTTTGCTAAGTTTTTGTTGATTTTCTCAAAAACCGCTGAATCTATTTCGATAAAATTTATATGGGACCACCTGTAAAGTATACCCTTTTAAACAAAAAAAGAATTTTTCAAATCGGTTCAGGCGTCTTCGAGTAATCGGTGAACATACATAAAAAAAAAAAAGATTCCGACGAATTGAGAACCTCCTCCTTTTTTTGAAGTCGGTTCAAAAGTAAAGTCGCTAAGAGTTGTCATCAATGATCAAACTTTCTTTCCAACTTTTAAATCCACTCTTTATTTGATCTTCCTTTTAAATTAAAAATGCACTAACCAATAATTTCTTGAATCGTGCCCCCATTGCCCCCATATTCTGCAGGAAGGATATCTTTAGATATATGTTTGTGCAATAATTCGAAGTCTTTTCCATGTACATATATCTGAAACAATATTAAAAATCAATGTATAATTTGTAACAGGAATATAAAGTACCTAAAATAGTACTTTAAAGTGGATTTCTCAAGAAATGTACCGACTAGTCGGGAAAGCCGACGATGTTAACTCGATCTATACTCTACAACCTTTAATATTCTAACAGACAAAATATAATATCTTAAATATTTTTGATAAAATTGAAGAATGTGGGTTAATTATTTTTCGAATTCTAAATATACAAAACACCCATATAAATTGAGAGTAAAAATATATATTGTCACTTATGTAAAGTACGTATAATGATGATACAAATTTAATGACTACTTACTCTGTTTCTATTTTTCTCGTTGAGAAACGACTTTGCAATATTGAATAGGGTGTCGAGTGCTGCAGGCATGTTGAAGTGATGGACCGCCTTAGTTCTGACTGGTGCTGCGTCCTGGAATCGTGAAGGTTACTAATCCCTTTATCTTTCCGTTAATTTCTCCTCCACTCCTACTCAATATTAATTGCAAATTAGCTGTAGTTTCCTTTCTAAAAAGGGAAACGTCTAGTTTCCTCCCACCCTATACAAAATCATTAGTATATCGGTATAACAAAAGATATAGCAATACCTAGTTTAAGGTGAATTTCTATATATCCATAAAACTGAACAACTTTTGTAATTTAACTTTGCTGAAATCGCAAATCGTTTTTTTTACTTTAAATAAAAATCCATCATAACCAACAGGCCAGCTTTGTATAAAAATTCCCTTGCGTTTTTCTTAGTCAAAAAACAAAAGTTGTTCAGTTCTAAACCCATTGACTTAAAGTAATAAATAGGTTCTACAATACCTATTTATTACAGCCTCTACATACATAGAATATAATAAATATATCAGAACAAATCACACACGGTCGGACTTTAAACTATATTTCTTGTACTGGGTTATGGATTTCCTGTAATAAGATAAGATAATAATTTATTCATTTGTAAAAGGATAAATATACAAAAGTTTCTAAAATAAACAAAGTGACTCATACAACTTACATTAAATACCCTATAGCGTTTTCACATATTTTTATTTATTTATTTCGGTAATATGAGTAATATGAGTATCATATAAATAAATAATAGTTTATTATAAGCAAAGTTGAGATGGATCTGTTATTGCTGACCTGTCCAGCGATAGCCATTTTCTTCATTAACACAGGCGTCATTTGTCCTAGATGGGCCATGGTCACATTTTTAGAGTCCATAATGTTCACTCCACCGGCTACAGTAAAATTATCGTCATCCATTAGTAATATCTGAAACAGAGCCATAACAAAATATTTTCAAGGTGGTTAGAAACGTTTCATCATCATCAGCTAATATAGACGTCTACTGCTGGACAAGCCTCTCCCAAGGATTTCTGCCGGCATCCAGCGTCTTCCCGCAATCTTCCTTAGGTCATCAGTCCACCGAACGGAAGGCTTGCCTACTACGACCACCACACTATCTTATATTAGTATTATTTTTTGTCTTGATTACGCTTGGACTTTAATGTATGTTCATGATGACAAACAGAAACTCACGCTAATCTTATTATAAGAACTATTTTTTTAAATAAATCTTCTACTAAATGACCCTATTACGGTTACGGAATGATGGATATTCATTGCCTTAAGTATTTTTTACCTTCCTGGTGTCGGTATTTGTATTTTTGAAAAATTTTTTGAAATTTTCTTTTTCATAAACATAGGTTTTAACTGTGCTTGCTTACCATTTGTATAGTGCGCGAAACCGACAGGACATCAGTTAGCGAGTACTTATCTGGTGGATAATTACCGGTTCTCACTATAATCACTCTTGGACTATCTGGTTTTTCCGTTTTTGGAAGAACGAGCATTAGTCTGTGGAATGTATTTAGCAGTTAACCATTAAAGTAGAACGGACAAAAAAACGAGCATTCATACTTTCGTGTTTACAATATTAGTGGAATTTTCACATAAAACAAAGTAAATCTTAACTTTTTCATGTATAAACTTTCTATAAAATCACAGTCAGTATTTACTCGTAAAAAGACGACGAAACTCGTAACTTCATATGAGAGATGACTTCTCGTGGGAACCCTTATTCAGAATTAATCAAGATAAACACAATTTCAGAATAACTCTTACCCTAATTTCAGAATATCTATAAATTTGGGGTCCTTGAAACGTAAACCAAATAGTTCCGGTGCTAGAGTACGTAGAGAGTAAGTCAGGTCTATCTTCTTCTTGGCTCGTTCTGTACTGAACTTGCAGCCTCGGAGATAGGCTGCTAGAAACTGGTCATCTGCAAGAAATTAGGTACGTAACTTCACGCAGAATATTCAGAAGCACTAAAGTCAAAATACCGAAAGACAAGGACTTTAAATAAACTTTGGAATAAAATACGTATTCGATTTAGGTAAATGGATAACACATATTTATAACACAAAACAAAGTACATTAGGTATCAATTTAGACATTATCCATTCGAGGGATACAACACCTTAGCATTAGGGCCATGGCACAAGGTATTTTATAGGCACGTTCAAACGAGATTGAGGCGTAGTGTGACAGGGCTCTTAGTTTTTTCATTGATTTATTCAAAAAATTGATTTTGATGTTATTGTTAATTGAGCTGTATCGGGTAGTTACCATGGTAATTATTACCTGTTCTTGCCCGCAGATGCGGCTGTTTAGCGATCCACTCCTTGAGGTGCGCAATGCCATCTTCTAGCTTCTTCGGGTCCTCACCTAGCTCAACGCGAGCCTTCTCCGCAAGTTCAGGTGATAGTGGTCGAACCGGCATGACTAACTATGGATTAGCTGTTGATTTTTTAATATAAAAAACCAAAAGTAGATAAGACATATGCGGTATAATAAAAGTATCAGTCGTAATTAGCAAACCAAAGACTATTCAGCTCAGAAACGCTGCAAGCGTGATGGGCACCTTTGCACCCTACCCTAGCCTAGACGTTTTGGCTAGGGTTGGACTCTTCGGGTTATTCCGTCGAATTATTTTAATTATTTGCATGCTGTGACCTTATCAGCTGAATGTGGCCTAAGGACTATTACCGATTTTAAGACCATATTATATACCCCTTTCAAAGCGAATACAGTACAGTACATTTCATTTCAATAACGAAACATTTTGGTGGATTTTTATTTCATTTTAATATTTTAAAGTTTTACCAGTTTTATTTTATATTGAATAAATATACATGTGTCCAATTATAAGTAGTTTATTAAGTACGTTTAATTTATGAAAACAAAAGTAGATAAGACATGCGATATTTTAAAAGTATCAGTCGTAATTAGCAAACCAAAGACTATTCAGCGCAGAAACGCTGCAAGCGTGATGGGCACCTTTGCACCCAAAACGTCTAGGCTAGGGTTGGACTCTTCGGGTTATTCCGTCGAATTATTTTAATTAACGTATTTGCACGCTGTGACCTTATCAGCTGAATGTGGCCTAAGGACTATTACCGATTTTAAGACCATATTATGTACCCCTTTCGAAGCAAATACAGTACATTTCATATCAATTACGAAACATTTTGGTGGATTTTTATTTCATTTTGATATTTTGAAGTTTTACCAGTTTTATTTTATATTGAATAAATATACATGTGCTCAATTATAAGTAGTTTATTAAGTACGTTTTATTTATGTTATTTAGTTATGAAAAATATTTAAACTTTGAAATAACCTCTATAATTGTTTTAAATTGTTCTAAACAAAAATCAATGAATATGATCGATAAGATCGATATAAATGCGAATTGATTATTTCTTGACAGGAGTTCAATTTCATGAGTAAGTTTTTCGTAGGTCGATTCCGATATATGGCCTCTTTAGAGAAGTTTAAAAATATTCAAGATTCAAGATAATTTATTGTGCATAGAATTTACGTATTACGTATCCCTAAACGATCTTGACGTGCGAGTAAACTGATCTAGTCTTAAGAATTTAATTTTATCCAACATAATTACAAAGTTACCTTTTATTTAATGTTCGGGTATGTGAACAGTACTTACATTACAAACTTATTAAAATATTAGATAATTACGTACTCTCAAAAATATTCAATATTTAAGTATCCGCACAATAGAAGTTGCGAAGATTAAGTTCGCTACAAGAACACTTCGATATGAGCGGCCCGCAGCGGCAGTGATTAGTAATTAGCAGGTACCAGGCAGGTAACAACTAAACAGCCAAAGTTAATAACGTAAACATTCCTCATGTTAAGACCAACACATTGGCAATCAAGGAGGAATTATGATTTAGTTACGGAGAGTTAAAGCAATTGTTACTATCAAGACCAAAAATATTTTGATGTACTTTACATTTTTTTTATTTTTTTTATTTAAAAGTAACATTTTCCCGCGCCTCCGCTCGTGTAGTTATCGTTTTACTGATGGTACAAAGTGCGCGAGCCGCAAGCAGCTCGTTTTGTTTTATTTTAATGTTTGAATAGAATTTTAAATGACGATTAAATAAGTATATAAGTATACTATAGAATGAAGCTAAATTGGCATTTTTTTTTAATTTAAGTATATCTATAATATAAACATCTATTCGATTATAGCTACAATATTTCTCCTATAAACTATGTCTAATAATATGGGCAGTGGTCACAATAGATCTACCCAGGTCGCATTGATCCAATAGTGCCCACCTTTAGTCCTATACCCCCCTTTATCCCTAAATAATAAATAATGATGTGAAACTTATTATTTTCGTCTTTTGCATAGCATAATTTTGTCTGCAGATACATTTATGGAATGATATATACGAGTTCCAAGTGATATAGGAACTTCGTATTAGGTAAACAAAAAATTCGAAAAGTGTACAATTCTACCTACTTCGAATAAACATAATTCGATTTGATATACATAAAAAAGTGTCTCTAATAACACGAGAGCAAACACTCGGTTAATTATACGAAATAATTATGTTTGTAGCAAAATGTCCAATAGGGCTGAAACATATAAGTTAATTGAGATAAATCATATAATGAGTTATTTATTTAATTTCACTTTAGAAACGAATATTTTTAATTGGATGGTTGACTGCATTAAAAAGAAACTATGAAATAATGTTCACTAAATAGGTTTGTTAATTACATCGCAGGGCAAAAATAAATCATTTGGATATCCATGTCGTAAGCAATTTTTTATTAATAAAATACCCGTTGTGAGTATGAAAACGGCTATATTAAATAATAACGTCATAGGTAACTATTTTCTACATTTTTAGAACAATTTTTTATGACTAGAGTAAGGCATTTAAATAAACAGAGCCTAACCGAAATAAATGCAATACATAATATAAATAGTGTGTGATGGTGTTTCTGTAACCTATCCTAATTGAGGAACAGGACTTCTCACATACATAAGGCGACTTTTTTAATCCGCAACTGTTAAGCACTTAGCGTTATTTCACCTGGTGGATGATGCCGGAGATGGAAGCAGGCTTATACCAAGATTCCCTTTCCCTAACACAATGGGGAACTGGCTGTCTTATGTCCACATCGGAACACATCAATGCTTGTAATCAAATGAACATTGATGTTTGGCGGCAAGACTTAGATAAGATGGTGACAGCTATATAGAGTAGAGCCCAGATGGGCTCAGATATGTGCTACAAAGTTGGAATCGAACCAGCGACTTCCTGATGTGAAAGGAGCAGAGTAGCCACTAGACCACGGCAGCGATTTTCTGAAACGTCCTGCCTTATGACAAGTCGTGAGAGTGATGGACATTTTTATACCATTTTGTTATTCTATTTGCTTTAGTTGGATGTAGTCGGATACTCTAGCGTCTTCATGTAAAATATTTAGTAGCAAATATACATGCATTCGGAAATTCTTGGGGAAGGCCTTTGTCCAGCAGTGGACGTCTTTGGCTGACGATGATGACACACGCGTTTCCAGTGTGCGGCAAAGTTTTGTAAAATTCGCAAAAAAAGAAAATCTGCGATATTTACTAAACAATTTTTAATATATATTTTTTTTAATAAGTTAATCCATTATTTTTATTTTTGTAAGTGTGCTAAAGTTCCTTCCATATAATGGCAATCCATTTTAATCAATCGAAGGCAAGTTGTCGGAAAGATCCGTCGATGCCGAACATTTCCTCCGCGGAGTGAGGCTTGCCGGGCCTCTTGGACTCGTCGGTGCCGAACTGCTCGTCCTCCTCCAGCCAGGAGCCGTACTCCTCCACCTTATTCACCCAGTAATCTAGAGAACAAATTTTTGAAATATTAGATTCTGTTAATTCGTAATTCACAATTGTTATTTCAAAGGATTCAGTACTATAAAATGGAAATTTAAATGATGAGTATAATATGTAAAACAGGTATACAAGATGACTTTTATGATAAACGGCAATTTTTAGATTTTACTCATAAAACTTTACATGTTTCCTTAAGGAATCTTAAGAGGTACATTCGGTGCAATTTTTTTTATTTACATGCTACAAAATATTTGCATATCGACTGGTCAATTATTATATCCCTATTGCTCTTTCAAGGCATCTTACGTATTTATACGAATTCGTTAATGCAGACTATCTTCGAACTATCTTTCCACTCTAATAGCCATCTTTTTCTCTATTTTGACCCACTCTAGATTCGATTTAGCATAGACATTATTAATGCACTTACCGATAATATCCTGAATCGTACCCCCGTTGCCCCCATATTCCACGGGAAGAATTTCTTTAGAGATATGTTTGTGCAATGATTCAAAGTCTTTCCCGTGTACATATGTCTGAAAAAATATAATAAAAATATAATTTTAAAAGGTATGTTTGCTTCTTCTTATGAAATTTTTAAACTTGACTGAAATGACTGAAAAAAGTTTGACGTAAAAAATGTGGTCCAATGGAAAATCTATTTTATCCATCCATATTATAAATAATCAAATATTTCAGAACTGAGAACGTTATAAGGATACACGACTATTTACTCTATTCCTGTTTTTCTCGTTGAGAAACGACTTTGCAATGTTGAAAAGGGCATCAAATGCTGCAGGCATGTTGATATAATGGACCCCCTTTATTCTGGCTGGTGCTGCATCCTAAAATCATGTCATCAGCATGTAAAATTTCCGTTATCTGTCCATTTACTCATAAATATTTCTTTGTCGCAAATGAACTGTGCTTACATCCGTTAAATTAAGATCGAATTAAAAATATTTTAATTATTTACCCCCAAATTTTTGAAGTTTCTTTTATTAGCACAATATTTTTAAGATTTTCATATCAAGTTTAATGCTGACCTGTCCAGCGACAATCATTTTTTTGATGAGAACAGGCGTTATTTGCCCCACGTGAGCAATGGTTGCATTTTTAGAATCCATAATGTTCACTCCGCCTGCCACAGTGAAATTATCGTCCTCCATTAGTAATATCTGAAATCAGCGTCGTCATCATGAATAATATCGTTCCTTTTTATCTCCATCAACAGTACACAATAACAGTAAATAAAAAAAATATATAACAGTTGTCTTTTGAAAAGATACTGTAGCATAGAAGAAGGAATAATACAACACTATAGACTACTAAAATATGGTTTGATAAGTCCTCTCTTCTATTTATGGAACGCATTTACAGTTCTGGATACTCGATGACTTGTGTATTTAATAGTTTACTTTACAGTGTATTTTTTTTTTACTTTTTCTTAAACATTAAAATTTAATTGTGTGTGTAATTACCAGATGTATAGCGCGCGAAACCGCCATTACATCAGTTAGCGAGTACTTGTCTGGGGGGTAGTTACCGGTCCTCGTTATCATCACTCTTGGGTTATCTGGTTTTTCTGTCTTCGGAAGAACGAGCATTATTCTGCGAAATAGATGACAATTGTTAGGATTCGAGGTTTGATAGGACATGTTACCTTAACTGGTAAAATAAACAGCTTAAACACAGTCTAACAATATTATACGCTAAGTTTTCATTTTGCAAAACTTTTAATGGAATCTTGGGAAATACACAAAGCACAGCTGTCACTGCGCCAGATCTCTCATTTCCCTTAAACAAAGTATGAAGAACGGGAGCAATACTCTTACCCCAATTTCAGAATCTCTATAAATTTGGGGTCCTTGAAACGTAAAGCAAATAGTTCCGGTGCTAGAGTACGTAGAGAATAAGTCAGGTCTATTTTCTTCTTAGCTCTTTCTGTACTGAACTTGCAGCCTCGGAGATAGGCCGCCAGAAACTGGTCATCTGCAAGAATATATTTATTGTATGTAAGTGAAGTTCGTTCATACATAATCGTAAAGTCAAATGTATACCTACATCAGTAGGACGTAAGAAGAACTTTCAGTCCTAATACACAACAATTTACATAAATTTAATCTATGAGACGACAAAGAAAAAAATATTGTTGAACACGTACTACAATAAAGTACTTTATTAATTCAGAAATACAAAATATAGCTACATAAATGTTTTCTTAAAAAAAAATGAACTGCATCGGGTAGTAACAATTATAATGGTACCTGTTCTTGCGCGCAGATGCGACTGCTTCGCGATCCACTCCTTGAGGTGCGCAATGCCATCTTCCAGCTTCTTCGGGTCCTCACCTAGCTCAACGCGAGCCTTCTCCGCAAGTTCAGGTGATAGTGGTCGAACCGGCATGTCTGACTAGGGATTGCTGATGATTTATTATAGAAATTAATCAAAAGGAGATGAAGTTATGCAATACAATAAAACAAATAAAATCAATTAATTGTTTATACAAACATATGTGTAAAACTGATATTTTTCTTTTTTCAAAAGGTAATAAAAGGCAATTACTTCTGTAGTGAGTACAGACTTAAAACTCAGTCGATAGAAAAACGTTACCACGAACATGTGCAATGCTACTGACACAAATTTTGGACTGATAATATGATTGCTTATTTTTTATCTATTAGATAAATAACCCTTAGACAGTTAATACCTCGCAAATTTATAAATAATTAAACTGCTTTACCAGAGCTGTCTCGCCAAGGACTCACATCATTTGATTAGGATTCATAGGACTGAACCGATACAGATCGGTTCAGTCTTCATAGTAAATTGATCTAGGCCCATTTTAAACAGATACATTATGTGCTACAAGACAGGTTTAGGATTTTTATCAAGAAATTAGAAGAAAGTTTGTAGGCCTCATACAGATACTAACTTTAACAGATTCGTACTTGTAGTTAAATGTAATAAAAGCTTAGAGAACAAAGATTAATGATTTAATTGATGTCAGGTCAAAGAGAGAATAAATATTAGATAAAAGTCTAGTTTAGAAAAGAACAAACCACAAGGTTTTTCATTATTTGCGTTCCACTTTTTACTTCAGCTCCACGATTTAAGGCGACCAATAAATACAAGATTTCCGTTCTTAAAACAAAAAACTGCAATGGTAAAAAATCAAAATAACAGTATTTACAGTCACATGTCGTTTATTCATACAAAACTAGAAAGAAAGAAAGGAGAAAGAAAACATATCTTATCATTAGCCTACTTCAGTCCAATTGTAACTGTCTGAAAGAGCCCTCGACGCCAAACATCTCCTCGGAAGTCTTCGGCTTGCCTGGTCGCTTGGACTCGTCTGTCCCGTATTGCTCCTCTTCTTCCAGCCAGGAACTGTACTCCTGCACCTTCTTCTTCCAATACTCTGAGGAAACAATTTGTCATATTATTGTGATTTTATTATTTAGGGTAACTATTGTACTACGGTACCATACTTCTTCTGTCCGAATTTAAATTAATAGTCAACAGTGGACCGGTAGGTACTACATAGAAAGCAGTCATATGGCGGACGTATGATCTTCTCAGTCTGTGGTAGTTAGATAAAATGTAAAATTACTCACTTCATAAAAGGGATAGCCCTTTGTAAAGTATACTAAGAAACCAAATAAAAATGAGTCGGAAGGTCGGGCGGTTAGGTAAAATTATGTCAATCCTAAGTATGTCTGCTAACCTCTTAACATTCGGTTATTTTTTTCTCTATGCGTTAGATTAATGAGTGGCTAAGTTAGTTTGCAAATCGCCTTTTATGCAATTTGACTATGACGGACGTCTAGATTTTAACAATAAAAGACTATTGAAAATAAAAATTACTGAAATACAGATTTTTTTCTTACGAACTTGTTTTAAATTGTATTGATAGTTACCAATAATTTCTTTGACTGTCCCTCCATCTCCCCCGTATTCGGCTGGTAGAAACTTCTTAGGTATTTGCTTGTACATTTCTTCGTAATCTTTATTGTGTACGTAAAGCTAAAAAATAAAAAATGAATTGCATCTAAAAAAGCTTACGAGTAAAATTCATAATAGCATTGACTTGGAACAATCTTACCCTTTTCCTATTTTTTTCATTAAGAAGGCCTTTTATCGCGTTAAATATTGTTTCAAATCCAGGAGGCGTATTCAGGTAGTGTGCCCCTTTCATCCTAAAAGGCATCGCGTCCTAGAAATAAGCGGACTTTTTATTAACAATTGTACTGACTTGACTTGACACTAACAATAAGATACAATAATTTAGGTTAATTGGTATTTGGCATTCATAATTTAGCGAGATAATCTTCTTATAATATTTAAAACCTGCTGGCTGCATAAAATGTTACAACACCTTATACTTCAAATCCCACCATTATGAGAGACAAATATCCTAAAAATATTACCCTCCACTTGTGCTCTCGGGTGAAATCCAACAGCAAACAACAACCACATAACTCGCCTACTCCAGAATCTACCTATATTTTTAATCATATAGAATGCAACTGTAAAATTTTACTTCCGTTAACTAGTAGCATCTACTTGTTAAAGAGAACAACTTTTCCTCCTCAGGGAAAAAATAATAGTACTGAAAGTAATTTTTTGTTTTCACGAATTCTCTATGAGTTCCTCAACCCATAGAACAAGTTGATCAGTAACTTTATTAGCATGGCAAGTCAATTTCTTTTTTTGCGAATTCACTATGGGTTCCTTAGATAAGTTTTTTTAGTTATATGTTTCATGATTAGAGACTACTCTTTAAGGGAAATACAATTTCGTCGTTACACCCTGTAAGTAGGCCTCAAAAGACATTTTCTTATCTCCGATTCTCCCGATAATTTACCTGTGACATAACAACCATCTTTTTCATTACAGATGGTGTCATCTGCAAGAAGTGGCCCATGGTGACTCCCTCCAGATCCAGTATAGCCCTCGTGCCGGAAATCACTGCGTTATCGAACTCCATCAGCACTATCTGAAAGCAAAGAAAGGAAACTTGCACAACAAAATTTTTTCATTTAACTTCTGCTTTCGAATCGATGTTTACTTTTTTTATGTATAAGTCCACTTTAGTAGACAACCCGACATTCCGTTGAAAATTTAGTTTGATGTACTAACTTGAACACCCAATTTCACCCACTTAGGGATTAATTTTTTTTATTAAATAGTGCTCCTTTACACCTTCTAAGAAACGCAATGTTCCAATTTTATATCTTCAGTCATCAATTCTTTAGCCTGTATTGTCTGTCAGTTATTCAATTACGGTATTATAAAACTTTTACATTTTGTAGGACATTGGAGACGGCCACTACGTCGGTAATGTTGTACTTATCCGGGTCATATGTTCCTGGTCTAACCATGGACAGCATTGGAAAATCTGATCCGCCTGTGTTAGGTAACAGGAGAATAGCCCTGAAATTAAAAAATGAAATGATATTGTTGAAAATACATGTTTTTATACTTCCATTAATTTGTGATTGTTTATGCTCGTTATTAAAGGTTTTTCCGTAGCTCAACTGTGCAAATGTCGTTGTTAGCGCGGATGTGAAAAAATATATAGTCTGTGAGCATCACAATATACATCTTTCGAACCACCGTACAGATCAAACAGCTGATTATTCTTTTTAATTTTAGGCCAGATTCACAAAAAATAATCGGTCATTCCGAGACATAAATCAATTACAAAAAAAAAACGTAAATCGACTAACCCCAGTTCGAGTATTTCATTGAAAAGAGGATCAGTGTGTTTGATTTTCCAGATTTCTGGAATTGTAGTCTTACAAGTGTAATACAAATCCAGCTTTTCTTTAGTCCTTTCCAGACTAAATTTGCAGCCTCGCAAGAAAGCCACCAGCCATTGGTCATCTGGAATTTTTCATAAAAAAGGTAAGTAAGTAAGCAATTTTATAACAATCGTTTTAATGATCCACTAGAAAAAGCTTAGAACGGTTGGACATCAACGGTGTTAGTAGCTAGAAAGATAAATTGGTTTGATAAGAAATATTGTTATTAATTGTTTTTATGGAAATTAAGATTTGCTTGCTGAGCTAGTAAACTATACAGAGTGTAATAAATACTTGTAGGACCATAAACTGAAACTTCCATACTGAACACGTAAAAAAATTGGTTTGCGTAAATTGGACGAACATATTATTGGGTCCCACACAATGATTTTCTCTCATAAAAAGTTGGTAAATCAGCTGATACATTTATGTAGGTATGCAGTTTTGCGATTTCTTCAATTCGCAGAACAGAAGTTGTATAGCATGTTTGATATTAAAACTACCGGTTAAATTTAAATAAAAACGCTGCGTCTTTATTGATGTTCTAAGGTTTGAGTAGCTTCGGGGAAATAAAATAAAAGCCTCGTCACCTGTTCTTGCTCTCAGATGTGGCTGTTTAGCAATCCAATCCTTGATATGTTGCAGATCTTCCTGCAATCTCTTTGGATCCTCGTTCAGCTCAGTCTGTGCCTTTTGCTGCAAATCTGCTGGTAACGGACGGACCGACATTTCAGGCGATGACTACTTTAAACTTTACTAATAAAGATCTGCAATATTACCCTCATCACCGTCTGATACTATGTTATGCACTGACACAATAATATGTTAGTGCTTGGTAATTGATAAGTAGAGTACTTTATCTAAATAAATTACAAGATAATGTCCCTTGATAATTTCCTCGTATCAAAACCAAGCATATCTGTAGTTCAGTTGAACAGTAAAGTGAACCGGTAAAGTAATAATAGGTACTCAGTCTTAAAAAAGTATTTTTAGGAGGGTAGATATTTCGTTATCATGTAGATTCTGATAATGTCTTCAAACATTTCCAGTCCACTATAGAGAAAAAGAAAACATCCAGATAGGTAACTAAATCAAAAATTCCAGTGCTGAGTCACAGCCTACATCAGCGAGAGAGCTAAAACAACGTTTACAAAGTCTCACAAATCAACTTTTACTGCGATTTTTCTTAAATAATTTAATGACGTACTCTCTCCACAAATAGAATGAATTATTTTTTAAGTCATGAATGGAATTTTACGATCGGTCTAAAATATTCATTGTTCAAAAATTTAATAAAAATCACAAAATTCGGTTTTAAAGAACACATTTATTTTATCTAGGTACTTAATGGTAATTAATTTTTACAACCCTGTTATAGTTAATTTACATTATAGTTAATTTATATTTAAATATTTATTTAACCTATTCATAAATAATTTTGAGAAATAAATACCTTATAGATTTGTATAATTCGTTACATGAATTTATTTCACAATTCTTTGATTTTTCCAATTTTTACTTACTCAAGACTACTTTGACTAAAAAGATCACAGAAAATAATATGGCTTAACTCACAATATTGTACTTGATTTAATACCAATAGACAATATAGTGTACCGTTATTAATTACAGTAATCGACATTAATGACTTTATGCCTTTATGCGATCAGTATTTAAAAATACGATAAGATCCGTCATTAATTATTATAACTGAAAAAGTAGTGAAACATTCTTTTTTTCCCTGTAAACATATTAAACTTCTTGTCTTGCACATAATAAGAAATACACTACTGGGTGACAAAGATATACAGGTACAGGCCCAAGGTCAGCCGATTAGTTTCTTAAATCAAAAAGAGGCGCAGATACTGGGAGGTTTTGATAAATTAATTGTCTAAACAATGTCGTGAAACATTAGTAAAATCACAATAAAATCCCCCCTTGACGACATCCTGTATATAAACCTGATAAAAGACTTCATTTTTAAAGAATTACAATAACATATGTAGTTATACAATACCAAATTATACAAAAAATATGTCGGACGGAAAAAAGACATTTCAGATCCCCCGACTGAAAAAATGCCGAACTTTCTTAACTTACAAGTAATAAATATGGGATCCATCTTACTTTAATCTTTACACGATTTTTATAATTTTGTTACAAGTCTAGGAAATAAATTACGTAAATATTAAAATAAATTTAAATCACAAACTGGATCAAGAGATCCTGACAATAAAACGATATCTTAAACTGTAAAGTAAGTTCCAATCAAAAATAATCATCGAAAGGGAAACAAATTTAAAAAGGAATGGACATTTTCAAACGCCTGTTCTCTAATACATTTGTTTTCCTTCTGTTATTATTGTTGGAATATACTTTAATAACTTTATTTTCTACGTGCTTACACATTAAGGGTATTTCTTCCACAAGAAAGCATAAAATAACTAATATAACTATTTAAATTTTACTTTTATATTTACATTTATTAATATTGACCAAGTTATAGGTAATTGTGTCGTTCCTCATTTTCCTTAATTCGAGATGCGGTTCGCGATAAAATGTTGCTTTACACGCCTGAACGAGAACAAGGTATTACTAACGTTTTAGGCATAAGCACGTACAGTGTCTTAAATGTAAAAATACTTTACCTACGTTCTACATCTCGTGTTCCAGGGAGTTTCAAAAATAGAACTTTATTTTAGTGAACTCAACGAGCATAAGGCGTTGGTCGCATTGACACGGAGTGACGTCACAGGCCGGGTTCTGGGTGCGCCGGCGCTGCCCATCAGAAGTTAGCAAAGAGTTTCAGCTCATCGGGGTCCAGAGAGCGGACCGCCTTCCAGTCGGTCTCGGGGTACTCGTCGAAGTTGGATGTGTCACCCTCGAACGACACGGCTGGTATGATCGGCGGCTGTAAACAAGTTGAGCAATGTTTAATAAATAATTGGGTGTAATAAATATTTGTATTCGAATGCAATAATATTTTGTTTGATGACTGTTTTGTTGGTATAACGTATGATTGATGACAGTGTATAAAAAATCAACTGAAACTAAGATGCAGCTTCTACTCATGAAACTGATCAACATTCTCCAAGGAACCGATACTCAATTTGTTTTTTTGTTTATTTTCCATGTCTTTATTAATTACGCCTTTACCTAATCAGCTGATGAACTGATCGGCTGCAACGGCTATAGTTAGTTAGTAGGAACATGAGTGGAAGGCAAATTATTCTGAATGTTTAGTTTATGCTAGTAATCGAGGTCTGTTTATTACATTTTTAGGGTTCCGTACCTCAAAAGGAAAAAATAACCCTTATAGGATCACTTCGTTGTCCGTCTGTCTGTCTGTCTGTCTGTCTGTCAAGACCCTTTTTCTCAGGAACGCGTAGCCGTATCAAGTTGAAATTTAGATCAAATACTCAGGCCTGTAATCCTTTGAAGTTGTGAAAAATCAAACTTCTATGCCAACGCAATCAAGAGATACGGCTGTTTATGCCGCATATTTGGAGACTCACAAATGGCAATCAAAACCTATAGGGTACTTCCCGTTGACCTAGAATCATGAAATTTGGCACGAAGCAATGGTATTCAACTATTTATGGTTTTCGGACTTTTCCCTTTACTTGTGCTATAAGCATTGCTCGTTGCAAAATTTCATGATTCTAGGTCAACAGGAAGTACCCTATAAGGTTTAATCCCATGCGAGTATCCAAATATGCGGCATAAACGGCCGTATCTCTTGATTGCGTTGGCATAGAAGTTTTATTTTTTCACAGCTTCAAGGGATTGCAGGCCTGAGGATTCGATATAGAGTTCAAGACGTGTGTGATTATGAATATATACGGAACCCTCGGTGCGTGAGTCCGACTCGCAATTGGCTGTTTTTTTTAAGTTACATACTTAGTATATTTTCATAAAATTATTTAGAATATAAATAGCTGTAGCCTGGGCGTTTTTCCATTAATTCAGTTCGATTGACTATCATATCACTCTACATATTATATCATCGTTAAATTCGCAACCCCTCCTTTGCCATAGTGGGGCAAAAATGAGATACAGTGATTGTTGTCTCACCTGCAGCTTTTTCATGAAGACGTCCGCCCAGTCTATGTGTTTGAACCATCTGTGCCGTTTCACGTCTTCTGAGCCACACTGAAAGTCAAACAAGTAACGCATTTTACTAATTTTAAATGTAATATAAATTGATTTATAATTAAATATTTATACACGTTGACAAGCAGCAATAAAGTCACCTGTATGTAGTAAAATGTGATTAATCGATTATAATTTACTATCAGTCGAAATACGTTCACAAAAAAGTTTTATACCATATCTTGAAATTGGAAATTAGGAAAAACTACGTATACCGCAACATCAACACTCACAGTTTAGACCTACAGGCAATCATCATCATCAGTAATATTTGGTACTTCTAGATAGGCATCCCACGTGACATAAATACTCTGTGGTTGGTCCAAACGAGGGCAACATTGTTAGTTATTGTTGTTATTATTGGCCGTTGCGACGTTCTCTCAGTGCATCGTAAATTCATAGTGAACATCAGTCTTTGTATACATTATACGTAGTTGGTAGGAATGTTGGGCATGTTCCAGCAAAATTGCGGCTCCCAAGATAAAAAAACGTCAAATAAAACCTATCGAAATACTCCACTACTGAGTTCAAAAGTAAAACACTACAATCGTTTACTTTTCATTACAAATAAGTAACAAAATTTAAAATATTACCACCCCGATAGTAAAAATCTAATAATTTGGAAACCACTGAAGTGTTGTTCATTAGATTAACGAAATGATATTTGATTTCAAATAAAAAACCGCATTCTTACAACATTTTCCTCTGCACCAAGGATTAAAACAAAACGCTTTATTTACCTACCCCTTTTTTGCCTAGGTACTCTATACGTATGATGGAACCTTATCCAAAGGAATTATTTACAACCAACGAATCCATTTGCCACGCTCTACCTAGTCCCAACCTCATTTCAAGATTTTATTGACCGTCTAGTTGCTAGGCTTTTTATAATAAGGTACCTTGTCCGTACAATATTGCAGTCCTCTCGGGTATAACGCTATACCTAATAATATCGGAAGTGACCTCAATGTTACCAAGAAGAGCGCTGCAGTTATTACTATAATGTAATTTTCTAATCCACTTAGCGGAAAGCGACACACGGTCATGGAGAAATATTACACACATTTAAAAATGCTTATACTGTGATAAGAGTTTTATAATAGTTATAAATATTGGTTTAATGGAATGGTTGTCTTCGTTCAATCATGTGTTAGTCCTATGCACCTGTATGTAACTATACAACAGGTGTTAAAAAGTGCGTTTGTTAAGAGGGTATTCAGAATCAAGTATAGAATATATGAAAAATACTGAAATATCCGATCTATATTTTTTTTAGTTTCCCATACAAATTCTTGATTCACTATCCAGATTTAGTATGGGGAACTGAAAAAAAAATTGTAGATCGAATTTTTCTCAGTATTTTTCCTGTATTCTGTACTCGATTCTGAGTAAAACCTTAAAATTTGAAACGCACTTTTTTAACATTCTGTATATGAACCTATATGCGGGACAAACTACACAGGAGAAAAACCAAAGCAAAGATGTAGATTATGTTTGACGAGTCATCTGTTTTATCACACAAAAACTTAAATGAGTGAAAAATTAACGTGTTATATTAATAGATAGAGACGACGAAGCGAAGGCTTCGAGCAGCGAGACAGCGCAGCGCCCGGCGCGGCGGCGCGGCGGGCGCACCGATCTCTTGTTTAATAATGCCGGATTTAAACACAAGCGGGTAGCTGACTGCATTAACAGTTAACTATGAAATATTTTGCACTAAATAGCTCTTTTTATTAGTTAAGGAAATTCATATACTTATTATCGATAGTTAAGGTTTGTGTTAATTAGTAAAACAATAGATTTGATTTGATTTTATTTGACATTAGATAAAAAAAGTAACTCAGCTGACGGCAGTTGCAATAATTGATAACGCTGAAAACGTTAAAAAACCGACTTCAATCGTAACTACTACAATTTGGCTATGGTTTTGTTTTTGTTGATTTTTATCAAAAAGTGCTGAGTCAATCTAGATAATTTTTTGATGGGACCACCTCTGAAGCTATTACCAACCAAACAAAAAAAATATCATCAAAATCGTTCATAATAAGGAATTTTCCACAGCTTTCCCTAAAGTCAACTAGATGGCGCTGTTCAACATTGGAAATAAGAAAATCTCTAAAAAATCGACAAAACTGATTGATATTATATGATATGACTAATGTCATATTAATTTCGAATATTACTTTTCATTGAATATTTTTTTGTATTTTGATCCAAAAAATACTTTTCATAATTTTTGATGCAAAAAGCTTGTCAGTATTGTTTTTTCTAACGAAAAGAATTCTAACATTATACCGAGTTATAAATTGCATTTTAATCACAAAAATGTATTAATATCAATTTATTCTTGATTCAGAAGAAGAAATTACATATAACAGAGAAACCAGAATGCACCCAGGTCATCCATACTTGACCAATTTGGAAATTTATTGTTTCTGTTAATTCAGTTATTAAGAATCTATGTTCATGTGATTTTTTATATAATTTCAAGTATACTAAATCTATTTTGCTACCGTAAATTCTACGCTGCTTTTAAAAATACATTGCCAAAGCTTAAGATGACATACGTCATCTGAAAACTCCCTATTGGCGGAGTAAACGCGTAACATACATACAAAAAAAACAACATACAATCGAATTGAGAACCTTCTCCTTTTTTGAAGTCGGTTAAAAATCAATAGCGACTTGTGTGGCACCAAAACGTTGACACTAACTAAAATTATGTGTGTATTCTTGATATCTTTTACGTAAAGTCTGGATTTTTTGGTTTTTCCCTCTGACTCCTTCGACTATCGTCATTGAATTTGCCATGAGCTAATGCACCAACTTACGTTTACAACCACTGAAATAATTAATAGTTTCTATAGGTAAAGAAAATAAACTACCCATTTAAATACGACTCTGGCTCTTGCCTGACGAGTTTCCCACCAGCCAGCGCGTCTCACGAGTAAAACTCAGTAAACACTACACTGTGCAGCAGCATGTTACTCATATGAACTTGAAACACTGGCTTGTTGAGATTTCTAAATGAAACTTATGAAAGCTGCCGCTTTTAAAACAAACCTTTTTTGTACGGGAGTCGCGAAATTTGCGAATGTGAATGGAGAAGGATACTTTTTGTACGCTGGCAACAAAGTGTATTTGTAGTGTAAACTGTTTGCATTATGGGGCCTGCAATTTACTAACGAGTATACTAAATCGTCAAAAATTCAGTATTGAATCATTTTTCGTTTTTATTTCTAGTATAATACCTAAATATCATAAAAATATGTATTATCTGTGACAATATCAACATATCGTTACTAAAATCATAATAATTAATAAATATCATACATATTATTACAGTATGGAAGCGGAGTAAAGACACTAGCGGTTGTGAGTCGTGATTGCTTGCGTGTGCGCAGTGGAGAGACATTAGTCAGCTGGCGATGGCGCGGCGCGTTTGCTGTCACTGCTGGAAACCGATGGCTTTCTAAACGTACACGACACATCGGCAAATAGATCGGTAAAAACCAATCGTTGCTAACTTCTGTGGTTAAAAATAAAGACGCTGGTATGTCCATACATGTAGTCTTGAGCCTGATCAAACTGCATTTCTATAGGTTTTACCTCAGAGGAATAAGCGCGTTTTATAAAGTTAGTCACAATATAAAGTTCCTGGCGATTACTTTACCCGTCAAATTTCTATCGGGATCTAAATACGTATATAAGTCTGCGAGTGTATCGGCGCAGTATTATATGTCCTATACGACACCTAGACGTGACCTGGTATATAAAAGCATTTCTCGCTAATGTTGACAAGGATAAGATTAAAAGTTATAAGTGGAAGCACTGGAGCACAGCCAACTTCACTACAGAGATATAAATTTGTTTTTCGCGCTTCGTACTGGAATAAAACTAGTGTCAAACAAAGCTTTCACGGTCTAGTTTAGACAGACTTAATAAATAATGACAGGATGAAACAAAATAAAAATACCAATACTTTAAAGTGAAATAACAACTTTAGTACTGCATCTTTATTAAAATCACAAAAAAGTTGACTTTTCTTACAAATCGCTTAGCTGTTTGCCCATCTTTGTATGGGAAGTTAAAAAAAGTTTTCTACGGTTTCAGTACAGATGTAGAACCAAAATTGTTTAGCTTTATGAGTAGAAGTCATCTGATAAAACGACATCCATATTTTTCTATATTCTATATTTATAAATTGCAATAATATTTTCATTACAAAACAGTAATCGTAAATAAGAATACCATCATAGTTAAATAGTTTGCTCTACCAGGTCAAGCGCAAGGCTAAATTATTTTCAGTGCGAAACGAACGCAATCGCGTGCGTGTCTACGCGAAGCCCGAGAGGCCTAGAAACACAGCTTGCACTGTTTTAACCTGCTATGCACTGTTTATTTGGGTACTTTAAACAATTTCTCATTCGCGACTCCACAAATACAAGAGCAGCCAAAAATAAAACTTGTGTAATTTATGTTGTTAGCGAAGCACGTAACTCCCTCTCAGTGGGGACGCTATGGGTTGCTAACGATCGATGGTGGTGATTGGATACAACAAATGCGAAGGCGGTCATTCACCATTATGAAATAAAGCATGCTGCTTGACTACGCTACACTTGCAAAAGATCTGTTGCTACACTTCTCCAAGTAATAAGCCCTCGTGGCCACATAAATACCTACTGCTGCTTAATAACACCATGTCTAATCAAGTTAAGGAGAAGTCTATAAAAAAATATTAATGAAGTGAACCAGATGAGAGGTCTGGGGATATTATTTGATAGACTGATTATTTGAATACCGTAATTTTTACCACATGTGGAGGCTACAATTAACACAGCATCGAGAATACGCGGTTTCACAATATAGACCTGTTCGAAATTACCCTAGTGAGAAGATCATAACGACATCGTGGTGCATTTTTTCAGGTTGGTTCCCGACCGCCTCTTAAGTGCTGGATAAGACAGACTTATACATTATTTTCTGTCGAACGTTAATGCTTAGTTATATCAAAAGGAAGTATCTATTAATTTAATTTCTAAAAAAGTTGCATTTTGAGGTAAGTACCTTTAGGTAAGTGATTGTTACATTAAGGTACTTCATTTTTATTATTATCTTTTTTATTGAATGTTTTATTTGATTTTATATGAGCAGTTGTTGATAAACCGATTAATAAAATAAAAAGAAATTAATCATGTCAGGTAAATCTAACAAAATCAATGAATTTTTGAAGAAGAAACTAACATTAACTCAATTAAATTTCAACTAAAGATCCCATCTATCCAATAGAGGAAGCTTGTGAACGTATTTCGACGGCTGAGATGATATTTTTTAACGTATCTATTATACATATCGATACTTCTGGGCTCAAAGAGCGTATACGCCTAAGTTCTATTTAGCGTATACGTCCTTTGAGCCCAGAAGTATCGATATAGATTCAAGTCGTAGAGATGACCCTCACCTTCATGTTCCCAAGCCGCTTGGTACGGTCCTGGACCAGCAGCTTCTTGATGATGTCCTTGGCCACGGGGTCGAGATGGCGCGGCCACTCCACCCTGCCGTTGAGGATCTTCTCGTAGATGCCGAATGGGTTGTCGTCATAGAACGGCGGATAGCCCACCAGCATCTCGTATATCAGGACTCCTGTAAAGTATACAAAATGCCTGCTTAGAATTTACAGTATCATTTAGTGATTGGCTCTTAATGGAATTGTCACTCATAAAGAAAATGGGGAAGTATTTCAGTCACAGTCCACACATTTGGACACCTGTACACTACCACCCATGGCGCGGTTTACGTACCTACTTTGCAAATAGATAAATAGAAAGTACAGTAACTCAGGCGCGGATCCAGAATTTCGTTCAGGGGAGGGGGGAGGTCAAATCTTCAGTGTACCCGTATTTATGAAGCGGTCGATGGATTAGACCATTAACATAAAAAGTCGCGAGCGTAGCGACCGCGAAATTTTTTGAATATTAAGAAATGCCTCTATTAATTTGCATTTTAAAGAAGTTTTAGTAATTCGGTCAGGCTTCAGGGGGGGCAATTGCACCCATTGCCCCCCTGGATCCGCGCCTGCAGTAACTACAAAACAATTTTACCATTTTACTGACAGAAATTTTAGTAGATCGTAAATAAAAGTGGCTTGTAAATTATAGATGGCAAATACCAGAACCCATAGTTGAAGCTTTGAGTGGGTTTGAAGATAGGCTGCCTAATTTTATTAGGAACTTTATGTTATGACGTCATAAACGACGCAATGAGATAAGCGGAGTTGGATAAAATACAGCGTTATGGATTTTTGGAGGTTAAAATTATGGGTAAAATTAATATCAATGGCTGCCTATGGCTAAAATAGAAGATAAATTAAATTATATGCGGTTTACTGCAGGTGATTCGTTTTAGCGCAAATATCCAAAATTTTGAGACTTTTTATGATTTACGGGTTTATGTGTAATTATGTATTGCCTTAGACTTATTATAAAAAAAACCTTGCATTATTTCCTATTTCAATGTAATTGTCAAATATTAGTAGCTAATGGATATATTACGACAAAGCGACGAAAAAGCAGGTATTTACAATTCAGACAAGGTCTACTCTTTAGATCATCGTCATAAAATTCATTCAAATGTGAAACTTAAACGTTTGTACTTTGTAGAGACGAGCACTTCCCAAAACGGCGGGTATACGAGTTCCAAGTGTTAGGAGCTTCGTATAAAAATAATTATCTACGAAATGTGTGAAGTGCTACTTACTTTAAATAAATATTTTTTTATGTGATTCTATAAATGATGTTGAAATTGGTATAAATAAGAAAACATTTTCGTAAAGTAGATCAAAAATAATAGACGGAGCAGTAAACACGAAATCCCCGTAAATATCCCCGAATATTATTATCAAATACACCATACTTAGAGGGCCCTTCTAAAATACCTGGAAAAAACTGCATTCCACTTATATGACTTTTGAACAACTTTCACCAAGAAACTAATTCCCAAAAAAACATTAGCTAATTCGTAAACTTTGGGTCCAAGTAAGTCCAAAAACGTTTTTGCAAATTGAGTATTAGTTCCTTTGAAAGTCTTTCGGTTTCATGAGTAGAAACCAATAAAAAAATCGGATATTTCAGAATGGTCATGTACTTTATATCTCCAAATATTAAGACACTTATGCCCCGAGGCGTCATCAAAGTTTATGATGGTGCAAGTGACGTGCAAATAAATAAAACCGATAAACACAGTAACTGACTGACGCACGGCGCGGGCGGCGCGGCGGCGGGGCGGCGCGGGCGCACGGCTGATATGATAACTGCGGCCAATGAACGGGAAACGAAACCGGTTCACCTGGACAGTTTATATAATCCTTTGTAACTAGCACCCCTCACCGACATTCTATCATAAATTCATAAATTATAAGTTACGAGTTTACGACTCATTCTAGTAATGTGCAACGAAACTTTTATGAAACATACATTTTGTATAATCGTTTATTTGGTCGACTTACGAAATTGCTATTAGGTACCTGTCTTATTGTTTGATAGAAAGTGACAAAAGATAGATGCTACTCATGAAACAACAAATTTTCCCAAAGAAACTATACGATCGGAGGAGAAAAAGAGTTAGGTACCTACTTTACTTTTGAGCAAAGTTGCAAATCGATTGTGGGGTATCGTATTTTTTTTTTCAGAAGTATCTTCTACTATTAAGCGCTTTTCGTCGAATTAAAAATCAGGCTTTATTTTTATATGGGTAGTTTGTTCCAATATACTGATACGGAAATGAATTATGAATACGAGAGATAAGTAATGACGGAACGTCAAAAGGTTTGGAAAATTTATCTGGATTAATCTTTGCAAGCAATACAACGTGCTCCGTCAAAACTGGATTGTATACCTACTTGTTAACGATGCTGAGCTCTGTCTTTCTCTACCTACCAAAACCTCTTTTTCCTTTTCATCGAAAAAAAATACGCGATCGCGATGATTATCGATAATAATATTATACGTATCAACATAACTGCAAAATAAAAGTAGGTAACTATAATATTCTCATTGAAGACTTGTCGTGTGTGTTGTATGAGCAATAGTTAGGAGACATTTCACTAAAACTGCAAAAGAAAGATAGATAACTAATTCCGCGTGAAAAGTTAATTAAAATGTTAATCCTTTAGAAAGAGTAAATCCCCAAGATTTTCCAACGTCGTTTACCTACTTACTGACTTTTATGAGACAAGACGAAAATAAAGTATGATTTTCACAGTGACGTCAAACCGTAGTCGCTCGACTGTAGGTAGTTTCGCAAAGAACTCTCTATCTGATAATATATTATTCACTTAAGTGCAACCGCAAATTAGTTAATTATTTATTCATGTTTTTACATATCTGCTGGTTTTAGGAGAAACTAGCATTTATTAAAATTAGACAGATCTGTGATAATTTCAAAATAAAATTAATTACATGCAGAAGCAGTTAGCACAACCAGCTGTGTACTTTTGCTCTACAATTTGGAATTGGGTTCTAAGAGGTGTTGACAAGTCTCTATCACTAAGTCTACACCGTTTTCTGTTTCCGTCCGTCTACCTTTAACTGGTTGTATCTTTGTACAGTAATACGCAACAGATTAAATTTTCATAGAGTAAGTACCTATATTTTTGCGGATAAACTAAGAAATAATAAAATTAAATGTACATGGGTACCCACACAAAGAAACATGTTTCTTCAATGGATTTTGTTTCAGTTCTAATATAAAAATGATAATACATAAAAATTTCAAACTTTGTGATTATTATAAGTACTTACTGCAACTCTGACATAAAAAAAGAATTCCGAAAATCGGCAAAATGTGAGTCGGAGTTGCGCTAACGATCCCTTACCCGACGAAAAAAAATAACCATTTTTGGTTATACACTCGGCTTCAAAAAAATCGCACCTTTTAAGAAATCTATTTTAAATATCTTTCAATCGTATTTGTATTATGAAATATTGGTAATGTTCGGTATCATTTGAAAGGTAAGGAAACAGAGAATGCAAAAACAATAATTCATTCAATGTTTTTTATTGGAACTGAGAAAAATTTACAAAACAATAAAAATCCTTAAAAAACCCAAATGAAATCTGATTAATTTTTCAAAACAAAGTTGCTTAAAACTAACCTAAAACCTAGTGTTACCCCCCCTAGCCCTAATGACGTCTTCCATGCGCTCCCTCATGGATCGCACCAACTTTAGGACCTCTTCTTGAGGGATTCTGTCCCATTCCTCAATAACGGCGTCTTGGAGCTCCTGAAGAGTCGCGGGAGCGGGATCACGGGATCTAACCTTGCGTTTCAGCTGGTCCCAGAGGTGCTCTATCGGGTTCAGATCTGGACTTCTCGCTGGCCACTGCATGACAGGGATCCCAACCTCTTGAAGGTAGCCCTGCACAATTCCAGCAGTGTGCGCGCGAGCGTTATCGTGCATTAATGTGAACCCGTCGCCAATAAATCCAGCATAGGGGACCACATGTTCTTCCAGGATCTCTGTGATGTACCGGTGAGCAGTCATCGACCCTTGCCCGCGAGCACCGCCGGTCCGAGAGACGCAAGAAAGTTCAGTTTTGCCGTCGGCAGATATGCCGCCCCAGAACATGCAGGAACCGCCCCCGTATTCTACCGTCTCTTGGATGCAGGCTTGGGCAAAACGTTCCCATTGTCTTCTGTATACTCTTTTGCGTCTATCGTTGCAGAAAAGGCACACTCTCGTTTCGTCTGAGAAGAGAACAGCTCTCCATTGGTCCAGGGTCCAATTGACGTGGACGCGAGAAAATTGCAGGCGTGCTCGCCGATGCGCTGCGGTTAATTTTGGACCCGTGGCAGGTCTTCTAGCCACAATATTTCTCTCCTTTAGTCTTCTTCTAACTGTAGAGACACTCACGGCCCTTCTACGAACTGCTTGAAGCTGCTGTTGCAACTCAACAGCATTAGAGAACCGATTTCTCAAAGACTTCGATACGACGAATCGGTCATCTCTCGCAGAAGTGCAGCGATTTCTACCAGACCCACGCCTTCGGACAAAGCCACCGGTCTGCAGGAACCGCTGGTACACTCTTCGAACAGAAAAGCGACTCAAGTGCAATTGCCGAGCAACATCACACTGACGTAGTCCTGATTGCAGTAGTGCGATAACTTGGGCGGCTTCAGCAGCAGTAGTGTCCATCTTCAAGGACGTTTTTCTGATGAAAGATATTCTTCTGTATCTTCTTCGACTGTTGGTAGCAAATTTATCCCCCGATAAGCTGTATCGACCCTTTTATACCCAAAAAACAAAACAATACAAACAAAATTTGAAGAGGAGAATCAGTTCCATTATCATTCACAGTGACTTAAAGTGTCAAGCTTTTTCTTTAATCAAATGAAATGGATATTTTTTTAAAGAGTTTTTATAGGGCTCTCAAATGATACCAATATTGCTACGAATAACTGCTTGTCTTAAGGATTAACAGTGCTTGAAGCCTATTTTTACGGACGTGCGATTTTTTTGAAGCCGAGTGTACAAGCTATTGTGAGGTAGTACCTGTGGTAGTACGGAACCCTCGATGCGCAAGTCTGACTCGCATTTGAATAAATAATAATAAATATCTGGGACAAATCACACACAGGATTCCCTTTATTATAGGAACCAGAGACTGATATACATACACATATACGTTTAAATATATACATATATAGATATAATACACCCAAACACAGAGCAAACAAATCTGCTCATCACAGAAATGTTTGCCCTGGGTGGGGATCGAACCCACTACTCTCGGATCAGTAGTTAGGAGCGCTAACCACTGAGCCACCAAGTCAGAATGTTTTAATTGTAGATGTTCTTTTTTTAATTTACATTGAACCTATTACCACTTTAATAATAGATCTTTGAAAATAACTTTTAACGTCAAATTAGACACTACCTTAAACAACTTAATAAATACGAAGATTAATTATTATTAGAGGTTTGGACAGATGGACAGAGGCCATCTTTCTTCCACTTTATGTGTTGGTAAGCTTTCAGTTTCGGCCTCACCTTGTTTGTCAACACCCCGCGACTCTAAACAGTATGTGTATATTCTGCTCCGTCACAACAATTTTAAATGACATCCAGTCGGCATTGTTTGATTTCAAATACCAATCATTACGATAATCTTACACGTGTGTTAGCACCTTACCTCAGGTACCTGTCACGAACAGCTTACTATAGGAAACCTTTTAATTCTAACTAGGCTTTGCCTGTAAAGCCTTAACAACTTTTATGTAAAATTCTAAAAAAGTATAACACTAGAATCAAAGTAAGAGCAGCCGCTTGTTTCCTCTCCAAAAAAAAAAAAGGTAATGTGTGCGGTAATTACATGTACCTACCTACCCAGTGTTACCACTACTAATTTAGTCTAGTTTTTACATAGTTCTACCACTGCTTGTATGTTTTGTTTGTGAATTTAATGAATTCGCTTTTTCTGGCTCAAGCGATTAAAAACTATACATATAAATACACTCCAATTCACAATTTCACCTGGTAACCGTTACAGCTCAAAACTGCCGGTAAACATGCAATGAACTACAAGTAAACAGCAATTAGCTAAATCTTGTGCATAAACTGGTCTGATTCATCGCAGAAACCACATAACAATGGGAACGAGTTTTGCGAAAAATCATTCAATATTTAATACGATGACGGCCTAATTTATCTATATGTATAATTGAGAGATACTTATAATTACTTCACTTAATTATGCTATACGTGTTCAGAAACGGATCCCATTAATATAGAAGTTGAGGTAACTAAATCAGTGAAAGTTTCAAAAAATAATAAATCAAAAAGCGCCGTCAAAGGCATTCGCAGCTTGAAGTTTTGATGGCTTACTTAGATGGAGAGTACCAACGACCAATATATTTTGTACCAGCGACTTCCTAGAAGTCAGTTTTCGATTTACATATATACTTTTTTTTAGTTTCGGTCGTATTTATTAAAGTAAATCAAGTGAAATGTCTCAGCCATACAAAAGACATCAACGAGAACTGCACTGCGATATAGTAAATTTTGGCGTGCTATCGAAAATATTAAAACTAAACCAAGTCTAAACCATGGACTAAACCTAATTAAGATTTTAAGTAAGCTTTCTTATTTAAAAAAAACACATTTGACTCACCCAACGCCCACCAATCCACGGCCTTATTGTGCCCTTTGCTCTGTATGATCTCCGGGGCTAGGTACTCAGGGGTGCCGCACAGCGTCCACGTACGATCCGTCAGCTTCTTCGCGAAGCCAAAGTCGGTGATCTTCAGATGGCCATCTCTCGCCAACAGAAGGTTCTCTGGCTTCAAGTCGCGGTAGACTATATTCCGCGCGTGCAGGTATTCTAAAGCTGATACTATTTCTGCGGCGTAAAAGTTGCCTGTGAACAATAATAATGTATTATAAAGACTTTTTTTTGTGAGGGGCGAATCTAGTGGCAAATTTTGATAAGCCTATATATAGGAAATGACTTGAAATGCAATGAAACGAAATTAAATGTAATGAAAATGTTTTATTCGGAGTAGGTAGCAGTGTAAACTTTTCGAACGTCATTTATCACTTTTTTTTTGAGAACGTCACTTCTTTTTGAGATACTTCCTGAGGGCTATGGTGTAGGACTTATCAAATCTTTTTTGTTCTGTCCAATAGAGGAAAGAGGTAAAATTAGATCTCGAAAAATACATATGTAAACATGTTATTGTACGATAACTTTGCGATGTTTGTTTTGTTCATTTAATCACAGAATAAGTAGAACGTGAATTGAGAACAGAAATGTTGATTCGCTTATTTGATTTTATAGATATAGAACATGATGTATCTTTTAAAGTAAGTATCTAATATTTGTCTATATAGGGTGCTACTTTATTAGTGCCCAATATTTAAGTCAGTGCTTCTACTCCTGATTCTGATCAATTTTTTGATTTGATCATGGGTTCCTTGGGGAAAATTGATCAGAATCAGGTGTAGAAGTACTGTCAAAAATATCGGGTACTAACTAAAGTAGCACCTTATATGTTTAATATAAGTATAATATCAACACGACCAACCAAGAAATGAAAAATAAAACCTATGTCTGCTGAAGTTACAATTTTCAAATAGGTAAGTTTGACGTTTTGAATTTTACATCCCTGAAAAGTTTGTCTTCAAGAAACGTATTACTTTAAAATATTAAAGTATGTATTACACATTCAGTAAAATGTAGTTTTGCAAAATTTTAAAACGTCCTGTCTGATAAATTCGACACTTTGGTTGGTTCTGTTACACTTTCTATAGCTGTAATTTTTCAAGATAACTTTCATTCCATTCGCCTTGAAAACTGGTTGTGACATTAATTAAATTCAGTTACCTATCTTACAGGCTTCCAAATTTAAAACTTTCGACTAAAAACGAAAATAGCATAAGTGTGCTAATTGCTTAAACGCATTAAGCAAAAGCATTTCGAATTTAAACTGGAATTATTTTACACAATTTTATTGTTTAAAGAATCGCTAATTGAACTTTGTATGGAGAAACAGCAAGCGTTATCTAGTAACTTTAGTACATGATTGCATTTTCCTTAAAATACCAAACAAAACTTCATCAATCATTCGTTTTATTTTTGCTTATAAAATGCTATGCGGACGGAATGAAATTATTTTGTCACTTCGCACGGCGATGTAATCAAAGTGTCTGAAAGGATATTCGTATACATATTGAGTTGGTTATTATGTAAAGAGAAGGACGGGCTGTATGAGAAATCAAATTTATCATCCCCTAATTTTAGATTCAAACCTATACGCAGTACGCAGGTACCCGACAGATCGATTCGTAGCTAGGTATATATTGTGGGATTCGCCAGGTTATTTGATTGCAAAAAGTTTTTTATAAAATACTGTCATAGAAAATATAGCAGGCCTTAAAAGTTTGTTGATAAACACGCTCAACCTGACAATTTTAAACCCTTATTTATCAGATTCTAATTTAAGTACCTTTAACTAAAGTTGGCGACTGACGCTTCACCCTCGAAATCGAAAATTTTGATTTTTCATGAAGACCTACAACCCATATCGTCCCCACTGCAGGGACACGGGTCTCTTTCCATAAGATCGATCGGGAAGATTAGGCCATACTCAACACACGGGGGCCAAGACCGGATACTTACTCATACTTATGCAAATTATAAAAAAAAGACTTCACGTAAAATACCCACAGACTAGGCTATAGTAATGACCCATTTTGGTTCGCTGAGTCATTGAAACAAGTAAGTAAAAAGTAAGATGAGCATTTTTAACAAACGACTATTTAACTAATACAGTTACTATATGTTCCATATGTTCGATACAAATAAGGTGATTCTGCTATGACTCAATTTATACTTACCTATCAAAAAATTGTAGAGTCCATAAAAACCAGTGTTAGCTGCCTATAACAAGACATAACAGAGGGCAAGCTAATGGGGTTCCGTGGGCGAACCGAATGGCCCCACGCCCCACGCGGAACCCGCGACTATTCATCATGACATCAGCGTTAACGCTCATCGCCAAACAAGGGCACCCAAACAAACGCACACCGTAAGCCACGAGACACAATTATGACAATAAGTTCAACGCTCCACATTCTAAATTTGAACAAATACAAGGAACTCTTATTATAAATATAAATCACGACTTTAAGCTAAATTCAGTGGTTTCGTAATAAAAATATACTGACGTTCTCTAGAAATGTTTTAGAGTAAAATTGCTTTGACACTGATAATAATTATACCATCGGCCTGCGTACTGTGAAGTTTTCATTTCATCCTCCTAATCAACTAAGCCATGAAACTTTCTCACTCATCATTGATATGTCACCGTGAGATCCCATAATCCATTTTTCATTAAAATACGCGTATCTTCTTAAAAATATAAATATCCACGTTTCCGAAAGGTTTCTCATGAAAATCGCGTTACACTATTTTAAGGTGACAGATATGTAATTATCTAAAACAAGGCTTTCATCTTCCATGAATAATTATCATCATCTACAACATAATCATCACAAATAAATCACCAACACCATACTCATCGTTTACGTCACAAACTTTTATCCTCTACACTACAGCTATCATACAGTCTTTAAGTTTGGGAATGGGAATTTCCTGTTTCGTATTGCCTTAAGATTTCATTCAATCCAGTTTGTTTAGTTTCTGTTACGACGCATTTTATTTATTTTAAGACAAAAAATAGGTGTAAACGTTAGTATAACCTAATTCGAGTCGTGCACTGAAGCGTCACGTTGTCTGCCGCGCCGACACCGCAATTACGCCTCGACACAAATAGATAGTCATTGGTTGTGAAAAATCTCCAAGAGATAGCGCATTAGAATCCAGTAACGCACTGACCTGGCCAACTGCAACTTCTGCAACTTTTGTGTTCTTAACCATTTAATCGTTGACAAGCTGCAAATGACAGTTGCTAGTCATACGATTGTAAGTACGACTATCATAAAGAAACCTACGTAATGGTAGCAAAAGTTTTTTTTTACTTTTCATGCAAAGTTTGCAAACCGACTAATCAACTTACTGACAATTAGTACGGGAGGTTTTTGCTTTTATTGTATGAGTTCTTTGTGGTTATTCAATAGACAATATTTCACATTTTTTACCCGCAATTTGTATGTGTTTCACGAAGTTTAAATAATAAAACACCCAAATCTTTTTTTTAAATATTTACTTACATATTTCTCTAGAAAACTGTATTTTTCTCCATTACTGTTTTATAGACTATTTTCATATTAAGATGTGTACGCCAGCGTGGCAACTAATTTAAAAAAAAAAGAATTCGACCTGAGGAAAAGATTCATACCCTATACAGCCTAAAAAACGAAAAGTAATATTTCATGAAATATCTAACAATAAAAAATGAAAAACGGGTATTTTCTCATTTTCCAAGAGTGGCATCCACATTTTCGGCTTTTCAACTTACTAAATTCACTTTGTATACTAAGGATGTGTGAAGTAGGTAGATCGTTTCCCTATAGTTTCTATGATATGAATAAATAATCTTTCATTATCTCTTTATTAATTTGAATTCAAAAGCTTGGAGTACACTGTGTTGAGATCAAGTGAGACATAATTTAAAGAGCTGTACAAGTTACCCAAATGAGACAGTGACGTTTTCATTTCACTTGAATTTGCAAGTAGTATTTTAGAACTAGAAAACGCGCTAATTTATTTTTAATTTATGTTAAATTTCTCTTGCTTCCTCTCACAAGTGGTCGCAATCTTTAGCGTCACAGCTACAATCAAATTACAGCTAAAAATATCGTAAGTATCAACAAACATGCGATCGATGTTGTTTCATTTTCTATTCGGAACATATTTTACTCTAAACATTTCGCGCTTCATTTCCAGTCTGGTCACGACTCGTTGCGAAATCGCCGCACCTAATTAAGGTGCACCTCTGCTAATGATACCTCAAGCGCTTGAGTTTAATTACTCCTCATAAGATACTGCAGATGCACCATAAATTATACAGCACTAGGTATATACAATACCTAATGTACGACTATAAGTCACGCAAAGCTATCAGTGTTGTTAAATTTATGCGTTCCGTTCCCTAAAATACTTTTCGTTGCTATTTTTATAAAGTAGTCTTATTATAAGAATGGGACATGCATAATGCATACGTGCCGAATGCACGTGAACTGTCGTTCAGCGGTGGGGATGCATAAGCAATGGAAGAACCCTGTCTGGACCATGTCTGCATCTCCGTATTCGAAGCCGTAGCCATCCATAACGTATTATG
This sequence comes from Coleophora deauratella, assembly GCA_958295455.1. Lineage (NCBI taxonomy): Eukaryota > Metazoa > Arthropoda > Insecta > Lepidoptera > Coleophoridae > Coleophora > Coleophora deauratella. Next base: position 7,434,073 of record OY282388.1, read on the forward strand.
AAACATTCTTATGCTGCGTATGTGCTAATTTGGCAATTAATCATAATCAATTATTAATTTATTTTCATCAGTACCTAATCATATTTAATAATTAATAATTTATACGATCACATAATTAAATTCAAATATTAAAATGTTAAGAAATTATGTCACGGGTGTTCATAATTATCTAGCTACAGTAACGCAAGTATACATTCATTTTGTTTAGATAAGATTTGTCGGAATACTGGCACGTTCCTGGCTCTGTTTACATATAGTTAGTAAAAATTGGACAGTAAGTTAAATAAAGTGTCATAGTAATTTAAATGCCGTCATAAAGAGAGCGTAATAATGTGAAGAGTCTCCTGCGACTCTCGCGCAGTGCGCACGGCCGGCTGCGCCCGCGCGTCTGACTGGCTGGCTTCCAGCATTTGTTTATTTATTACACTCTGTCTTATTTATTTACATCAAACATGTAAACTTACTGAATTTGTCCACCGTGTTTATAAAAGTTGGTTTCCTCTTGTGCTTTAAAAATAATGATTTTTATTTTGATCTCCACTCCATATTTTAGTATACCACTTATTAAAAGCATAATATTTACTTTATTTCTCCGAATATGCAGGCTTGTTCTCAATGACTATTTATGACTGTCCTTTTGAAATTTGAAATCTTATTACTCGTTGTACTTACCAATACTATTACTAAATCTGCCCGCATTTCTTAGGTAGGAAAACAGCTCTCCTCCACACACGTAGTCAAAGAGCATGTAGAGACAGGAGTCGTCGTGGGTCCACCACCGCCTGGAAAAAAAAACAACTTTGTAGCAAAAATCTTTCGTTAACAACCCATAGCATCCCCAAAATTGGGGCACGGGCATCTCCCCATAAACTTAGGAAGGTTAGGCGATACTCCACACACGGAGGCCAAGTCCGGATAGGTTAATAACAGAAAAATATTATAAAATCTAATCTAACTGTGTCTGTCGTAGAAATCAATACATTTCCTAAAAAAATGTGCTTCTTATATCCGATTCGATCCAAACGTTTTTATGCCTCCTATTGGAATTGCCATGCGATAATCTTAATAGTAAAAAAGTCATAATTAAACACGCGTTTCAAAATGTGATTTTAATTAAACCACAAATAAATTTTTGGCTGCTGAGATGTAAATATGTCTAATAAATTATAATCCGTCATTCTGCAAGCGATAGATCAAAATACGTCGTCGATGGGAGACGTTGATCATGCCGGACAGGTGCGCATGCGATTAAAATGTGACGCTATGCCATGCACTTGCGTGCGCGCGGTGGCAATGCCGACGATGGCGCCTGCTATGCTGGCTGGCTCCTCGTCTTAATAGCTGGCTACAATAAATAAACAAAATAGGTATGCAAGTATGTCAAACATCAGGAGAAGTTACGTATTATTTTATATTTCATATAAGAACTTTTTCAATTATACATTGCTATGGATTCGTAAAACGTGTTGAAGCACCTTATAAAAGAATATTATAATGCCGTTTTTTAGGTATCATTATATTTTATTGCAGTCATCACACTAATCTAATAACGGATATATTATATTTTTATATGTTCTGAGTACATACATGGGCAACAGTGGTTAATTTAACTTCAAAGAGCAAAGAAGCAAAGACGTTTACCCGACGCTTATCTGAACCTTATAACCAAGTATCTATTAAAAAGGATAATCGACTTCGTGGTTTCACAGAAAATAACATGAAGATCAGCTCAAATCGGATAAGATTTATCTTTCTTTACTTGTAAAGTTTGATATACTAGAAACAGGTGATTACACTTATTCAAAAGGTTTCCCTATAAAAAGTACTAAGTACTCGTATTGCACAAATTTATCAAAAATAAGATGGGAGCCTATTATTACAGCTGTAACAAAATTAGCTGAAAATATTTCCTAGTACTTCTACTTATAAAACTGAACAACTTTTGAAAAGGAACCCATAGTCAAATTGCAAAAGAAAAGTACCTATGACTTTATGAAAAAAAAATATCAAATATGAACATACTAAATTGGCTAATCAGCTGATCGATTTGGTATAAAGAGTCATCTTTTTTAACTGACTTCAAAAAAAGGAGGAGGTTCTCAATTCGTCGGAATCTTTTTTTTTTATGTATGTTCACTGATTACTCGAAGACGCCTGAACTGATTTGGAAAATTATTTTTTTGTTTAAAAGGGTATACTTCACAGGTGGTCCCATATAAGTTTTATCGAAATCGATTCAGCGGTTTTTGAGAAAATCAACAAAAACATAGCAAAATTGGAGATGTTGCGATTGAAGTCGATTGTTTTTAACGTATTCAGCGTAGTCAATTATGTTTTTTGCATTTTGTGTATGGTCATGAAACAACTTCGAAACTTTCCTCAATAAAATCTTATTCCGGGCGCGAATGTCAACTGTGCATTAATAAAACAAACACTTCAAAAGATGTTTCGGTAAGGTAAAAGCACCTATTACCGTGGTAAATTGTGGAAGTTTGACATTAGAGTGAAATATTATGGAATCAGGTCAGTCCTCGGCAAATAAGGATTTTTTAAACGTTTTATAGACTTTTTATTTTGTACTTCTCTTCGTTTTTTTTCAGTTATTTTTAAGCGTTGTATTTATATACATATTTTTTTGTAAAGAATCCGACGTGCCCTATTACCGAGGCATGCCCTACGTTTTTATCTAATACCGCGGCATGTATCCCCTATTACCGAGTATAGAAGAAAAATAATACAGATTGTCCAGATGATTCCGTATAAAAAAAAATATACTTAATACAATACACACAATACTGAGTTCAACTTTATTAATAATTAACATGATTAAATGAAGTAAATGTAGGAGAGTGACTAGTACACAGTGACTAGACATAGTAGAGCTACAGTATCAAGTAAATGTTCTTTTATAACTGGAAATCTACATTTACTAAGAAGTGAAGAAGTGAACCCAATCGACGACGACTTGTTTCTCCTTTTGAATATTCAGCACAGGCTGAACACCACAAGAGTCATTTTCATATATAAAGAATAGGTTTTATTTCTTGTCAGGACTTGCGTAAACTACTTCTGATTAAATTTTTGACTATATTGGGGAGCAGTACGATAGCGGGATGGGAAATAATGATCCTCGACAATAGGGCCGGGCCACCAAAAACTGTACCTTACAATACAAAAGTATGGATCGTAGTTTATTTTGTAAAAACTTAGCTTTACGTAATGTATTCTATAAATAAATAATATTTAATTGATGCAGTGGATACTCGAACAACACATAATAATAATATGAGACTAAACTTTCAATTTTATTTATTTTATAATTTATAATCAACCTTCAAAAGCAATTTGTAGCGTGAACCGTGAATCAAATTTATAATTTCGTTACTCCTTTGCAAGTCCTAAAGTATTGATGACATGAAATACAACAATTCATATACTTACTATGTAAACTCACTTCTGGATTTTTTATTATTTTGATGAACCAAAAGACTGCCCGCATCAACACGCTCCATTTACTCCCAAACTACTTTCGATATCAGAAAAATTTTACATTTACGGAAGAAATATGAAAGTTTGGAACAACAAAAAATATTTCGATGGTAGTGTCATAGTAAATAAAAAATCTTTAAAAACAAATGATAGTCCGTCACACACCTGACAATAATAATTCTACACACAATTTTTTTTTTATCTGCGTAGAGGTTGGAGACAAGCGTACTCGTATTTTATATGAGGGCAGAGAAAGGACTTAAATAACACAAAAATTAAAATGGTTTTAAAATAAATACAATTGAAAGTTTAATCTCGTATGTTGTTTGAGTATCCACTGTCTCAATTAAACATATTTTTTTAAGGAATAAGTTACGTAAGCTTAGTTACAAAATAAACGTCGATCCATATTTTTCTTTTGTAAGGTACAATTTTTGGCGACCCCGCCCAATAATGATCAATCGCTCAAAATCACAGCAGAGTAGTGACATGATAGTAAAAACTGTAAATTGTTATGGAACATTAAGTATTTAAAAAAAAATCATAGAAATAATAAGTAGGTAATATCTATTTAGTAACGGAACCCTAGATATGAATTGGTTGCCTCATCACTCGGTGATAGATTTTATGAAAACTGTATTTCCGAGTACTGTACACTCGTAAATAGATTCTGATATAGTTTAAAAAGCCGTAGATGGAATTAAGAAGGATACAGCGAATCAGGCTATTTTCGAGGCGGATCTAGAACTGGAAAGAAAAAGAAGGAAGAGATTGATGTATGGACATGGATTATAAATTTCTGACTAAAACAACACTAATTTCTGTATACTTTACGGCTTTCTTTCTTAGAGGGCAGAATTGCTTCGGACGACATTGATAAAATAATAACATCAGAATAACTTACAGATTGACTATGAAGGGATGGTTGATCTCTGAGAGGATGTTCTTCTCGTTCATGACGTGGTCCACCTGCTTGAGGCGGATGACATCAGCCATGGAGAGGATCTTCATCGCCAGGTACTCATCGGCCGCCTTGTCCCGGCACAGGCAGACGCGTCCGAAAGTGCCCGTACCTGCAACAATGAGATTTGCTTTGTTAATTTTATGTTTTAAGTGTGTGAAGTGAAATGGTTAGGAGTCCAGCTTTTTACCCATTACTTACATCACGAGTTGTTCCCTTATACATATACTATTTTCGTTTTGAGTCTCGATCTCCACGTCGACTCTCATGTCTCATGTCAGAGTACATGTTTCCACGCCGAGTGGACTGTATGTCGATCCTCTAAACGAAAGTAATAAACTAACTATATGCAATCAAATATGCATACAATAAGTTTAAGAAATGAATCGAAAATAAGATTTCAAAATAGTTGAATAGAAAAGTAATTCGTAAGTAGTAAATTCTACTATTCTGTAACACTGCCAGTCGTCAGTATTCAGTAAATATGTATGTTTGTACTCAGTCAGACTAATACTCACAATATTACTATCTACGTTTATTTATTATTCGGTTTACGAAAGTTTGAAAACATTGCAGGTAAGCAAGATGAGCAATTCTCTGTCTAGGTATACATTTTTATACGTGATTCATCCTACACTTGGTGAGTGAAAACAAGTTAACATCTATCAAGCTTATTGGTCTAACGAGTTCAGGATATATGTATATTTATGAACTACACGCGGACAAAGGAAAACTATTTTTCAGTAAGTTGAATCAGTTTCACTAGAAATGTAAATAGATCTAAACGGGTTATTTCACGTTTGCCATAGTTCCGTCAAAGTAAATTTATCAGGAAGTAACGGATTCTCTGTGCCTGCCTATCTCGGTTGACTCATCCTGCGGCAGCGGTACTTAAAGAACATTTTATGACCGAAAATAACGTTCGTCATAATTCTTGTACATAATATGTTGTGTCGTCATCAAAGATGCACTATGAAATCAATCCGCTACTTACAACTCTTCCCATTTTTATAAAATCATTTTGATTGCTAAACATTTGTTCCGGTTTTTAACGAAAATCCTTGTATTTTCGATCGTTACGTACTTACATATACATGCATATGCATTTTTTGTCCGACTTTTCTAGTACTACTTCATACTAGATGGAAAGCGTGTATCGGGTCCCTCCCGATATAAGTAGTTTATAGATTAAATTTTGTTTAAGATTCTTATAGTAAAATAGAAACAATGATTTTGGTTGCTTTTTTCATGGTTTACTCAGAAAATAGAATACTACCAGTATGCTGTATTGCTCGTTGATGTCTTTTATATAGCTAATTAATACATTTCAGTTGACCAAACCAAAACAAAAAAAATATAATTACATAAATAATTACCAATTTAATTTTATCCAGTTTAATGTATGTAGATATCCTAGATGGGCACTAATCTAAAAAAACATGCATGTAAAAGCTATCTTGATGTTTTACATTACCATTTGCTTTACTAACATACATACAGTCGGAAAACGTTACCCTTCTCGAGATATTGGGTATAATTTAAAAGCTACTTCAGAAGATGTAACAACCGTTACAACTAGCCGCGAATTGAATTTAAGTTTTTCAATTGTTATTTTATACAGGATGTTAAAAAAAGTGCGTTTGAAATTTTAACGGGTTAACTTTTTTAACACCCTGTATATTGCAATACTTTGACGACTGAGTGAACATTTTCAGTCACTCTTGAAAAAGTATTTAATATTGAGGTGATTAGACAGCTGCTGGATATAGAAATGGAAGAGATGAGCTTTGTACTCGAAAACTTGTAAATATGTTATTTTATCCTCATAAACTTTGGTAAAAAAATAATTAATGTAGTGTTCAAATATGTAATGTGAAAAATAAATGAATGAAATAAATTTTGAATGTCAACACCTAGAAACTATTTGCGATAATGTAAGATGTTTTTCATTCGTTTATCGCTTGATGATTTATATTTGAATAAGTGCATAATGTGAACTGAACAGTTTTGAAAGCAAGCTGTGATCAGATTATAATAGTGATGGATTAGCTAGGTAGTCATTTATTATCAACCTATGTAGAGTAACAGTAACGTCACTAAGCCGTTGATGCGGATTGCCATCATAAGATGGCCATCATTTTGTCATGTTAAAAGCCTTATACATAGCTTGAAAACTTCTTACGCTACAATTTTGTTACTAAACCGTTAAATAACGATAATCAAAATAATAATTTTACACACAGTCGGGTAAAAAAGGGATGACATACTCAAATAGCCCACTAACAGTCATTTACGATATGTTATCTTTGTATTTAACAGAAACAATAGTGATCATTATTTTCTTTAAAAACCCATGAAGCCTGGTTGATCACGTAAATTCAAGGAGATTATGTAATAACCTTGAATACTTGCTAACGCTCGCATCGTTATGGAATCGACACTGGCGGCTAAGAACCGCGCGGTGGGCGGCCCAGCGATTATTTATCCGCCGACATCGCGCTGACTCCGCTCCGTCTCCTCTCCTTACACATTAGATGATATTTTGGTGCGTGACGACACCTTTACAGTTTACCCTCAATCCATGTCTAAAAATTATATTCCCACTTTTAATATTATTAGTCACAATGTAAAACTATTATATTTTTGAACTTTCCTTTTACTTCTTAGTTACTATCATGTATGTTACATTACTAACTTCACATCTACTGCCAAAACAATAGGTAATCATCAGCCAAAAGACGTCCACTACTAAACAAAGGCCTGTTCCAAGGATTTCCACGACGACGACTGGTCTTGCGCTGCCCGCATCCAGTGGTTTCCCACGACCTTCACCAGCACATCAAGTAAGGTATTATGTTACAATACCATACAGTCGTAAAAGGCACGAAGAGCAAAATTTCTGTTTTCGTAAAGCTCGATTCAGTAGTTTAATTAGCTCCTTCAATTACGCATGATACACTAGGTAACCTATATTAGTTCGATAAAGTAGATTATCGACGTGACCTGCTTATCGATTTACTGTACTAAAATAAAAGTCTGGAAAAGGGTCGGTCACTCCTAACTAACTAACACCAATATATCGTACAGTCAACATAATATTAGACAGGTATCTCGGCTATTCTTCGAAGTCGGCGAACAAAATTAGATTGCCCTCATTACTCGATACATTTTGGTAGCGATAGTACTGTTTAGGTGCGCACCAGCTGACCCAATATCTCAATACTAACCGCGTTAATATAACTTTGCGTAACGCTTGTTAATTCGAGATTCCCGTGACGTGGGCCACTTTCGCAAGTTCAAATTTATTTCTGATACCTATCTTGCGCAAGCCTCCTTCAAACATTCCAAGAAGTAGGAAAATAAAATAATCTAACTATAAAGAATTTCAGCTGCTTTAAGGACATGTTTAACTGGAAGGGTCGCGGGAAGGTCTCTAGCTAACCTTCCAGAAATAAGATGAAGGTGAACTAGTTTAATATCGAAACCCGTCTTTTGTTACTATAGTCTTGTTATCCTTTGTGTTGCGAAGTAAGATACTTCTTATTCGCTTATCTTTTGTTTGACAAACCTTTATTTTAGGACCTTGACATTCGATCCAATTTATCTAGACAATGACAAGTCATTCATTATGATTGCTCTTCTGAAGTGGCCTATCAGCGGCTGCACTTCACCTGACAATATTTAGTGATAATAAGAGAAAGTTTCGAATGTATTTAATGTCGGGAAGGAATTGTACCTATTCTAATATGACCCTTTACCGCTTTATGTGATTATAATTGCTACAGTCGGGTTTTTTAGTAGAAAAAGATAAATATATTTAAAAATCTATATAGAAACATGTCGTGGCCAGATCGTAGAATTGGTCAGATCATGAAAGTGGCCATATCTTTGCGGAACTGCAAAACACTCTAGTTTAGGTTAGGTTAGCTTACTGATGTTAACGTATAAAGGAGCACCGCAATGGGGGCCTCCATCGACTCTATTTTATAGGAGCTCGTCGTTGATATTGCCGGTCACTTAATGATCTGGCCAATTCGTATGATCTGGCTACGACATTATATCGCATTGTCATCTAATTAACGGTGCCGTTCGCCTTCCGAGTCCGATTGTATGCAAAGTGTTATTGTAAAAAGATTAGTACCTACAAGTCTGTTTGTGTTGATTGTGGAATACAGGAACGACTGAACAAATTACCAATTCGAACTGGTTACTGATTGAGTACGAGACCTTATTTTTACTTGCTACGCTACTTGCTACTCAACAACAATGTGATTTCTTCATTGTAAAATACTTAATACATAAATATATGAAATCCGTTTGTTTGTCAATATCATATAGTCATTGTCATTTGCAAATGATCCGCATAAGCATTGATTTGTGAAAGTTAGAGATTAAAAATTTTCTAAAGGTAATATTTAATTCACTTAAAATAAAAACCTGTGACTGTAAGCAATCATAAACCTTATCTTTGACATTTTCAAATGACCAACGATCCAAAACTTAGCTTAGTTACGTAAGTTTTTGAAAACTTTTCTCGTTTGTTACGAAATCGCGTGGATAGATTTGTGTGATTCGAGTCCGATTAGTGAAGGGCACGGAGTCACCGGGCGCCGATGATTCCATCTCCATGCGCCTGACCACTTTCACTGGCCATACATGACGTAAACGCAACGTGCGGCAGGCGATCGGACCGAACGCTTGACGTACCTTTATCGATAGCCGGGTCATCTAAACCGGTACCATCGGGCGCCCTGTAGGTTACTGCTTTATTTTGACAGAGTATCATAAAAAAACTATGAAATGTGATTGATCATATTGTATGGAAAATTAACATTAATTTGTTTGTGTAACCCACATTTTGTTTATAAGCTGGATAGAAATAGCCAGTGACTTTTAAAAAAATGCTTATATTAGAAAAGCAATTCCATACATCGGTGGTGGGGATTTCCTCTGTTTAATGGTAAGGCGTCGTCCATTAATCACGTAAGGCTCAAAAGGGGGGAGGGGGTTCGTAAAAAAATCACGAAATATCACAAGGTGGAGGGGGGATATCACGTGTATTTATTTTCTCATTGAACGCGCGATTTTTAGAGTAAGTTCCGAACGCCGGACTGTTGTTGTTTTTAACTCATCCCAATGTTCGAAAACGCTTCAGGCAGTCTCAGAAACAACCTGCAACCTTAATGACTGTCGGGACATTTTTATCACGATGCTCAATTTTCCAGAATTAAATTACATTATACCTGTATTTAAAGATAATGTTTTGTACCAAACATACACGTGATTTGGGTAGTCTTAAACCTCACCAAGAATCACCAGGTCTAAAAAGTCGCTAAAAAACATCACGTGATTAATGGACGACCCCTAAGATAAAGAAATAGTACTTTTCCATACTGTTCACTTACGGTAGACGTGGTACCTAAAAGATAAAAGTAGCTATAGTTTATTCCAATCAAAAAAGCAAAAGGTAAACAAACTTAGTATGCATCTGACGTTGACATGTGTCAGTTCCATAGTAAGTTTGTTTACCTTTTTCATTTTTTGATTGGAATGAACTATACCTACCTACCTACCTTAACATATCTAAAACAACCTTATCGGCGGGTAATTCCATGCTTGCTACAGTTCCGCCTGTCCTATGTCCTGCGTCCATCCGTTGTTGGTACTTCAACTGATAAGTAAGGTACCTATATCAAATCATGATATTTCATATCTTGTTTAGTTTTTATAAGTATTTATACATTTCTATTTATATACCGACATCGTACTCATTTATTAAAAAAAATCTTTATGAAAAAGTTAATAAAGAAGAATACTTGATAGTCGAGTGAGTAGTGAAGTGTAGAGAAGAGTGTAGATTTAATCAATGTAAAAGAGTATATGTTTCTGTGACAATAATGATAAGTTTACGGAGGATTATTGCATACTTTTTAGAAAATCAATTTCTATAGTTCTGAAAACACACTTCGATATGTACAATAGATATAAGAACCTGGTTACATTAAAGAAATTGGAAAATAACTTTACGACCAATACATTTCATTATGTCAACAAACAAATCACGCCCACGACCAGACACGACCCAATCTCCGCGGAAAAAATATCAGAACAGAATAGATATTGTTAACGAGATCACGCAGCGTCAGTAAATGACCGCGTGTCTTCCAGTTTAATATTGAAACAAAATCAAAACGTCGTCGGCGTATAGGTCAAACTGTCAACTTTCAAATGAAACAGAGAAACTCGCTTTACTTTTAAAGACAGAAAGAGATTTTATGTCTTCTAATATTTTTACAGTTTCCTGACCTTTATTCGAGTATCACTTAATTAAACTGATTTACTTCACATACCTATTATTTATGTTTTTATACTATATTATGGAATAAAAATCGATATCTCCGATATGGAACTATCACATTATCTGCATTGAAAGGAAAATGAGAATTAAGAACTTTTTGATCCTTTTAAAACACTTTTAAAACGACATTTTAAATATCGTAATCATATTATATGATTATATAGGTATAAGAGCCTTTTCAAATTAGGTAACAATTAGGTTTTTAAAACAAAATTGTTAATTAAACTTGGCAATTTTTGTGAGTATATTATGTAGAACGGACACTTTTTTCAATTGTTAACAACCCATTAACATCCCCACTGCAGGGGCACGGGTCTCTTCCCATAACTCGGGAAGGTTTAGGCCATACTCCACACACGGGGGCTAAAGTCCGGATTGCTGGAGATGTGGGGCTAGTGGCCAACCCCAGTCAGAAGTTTTGAAGCCGCCTATAAGGCGTCTGACATGGCTTAACGACTGCTAGCGACAGCAGCCGGCACCAACGGCTTAACGTGCCTTGCGAAGCACGGAAACGGTCGAGATAAATGCCACTAACAGTCAAACCCATCCAGGTTATGACCGTGTCTGTAGTCAGTTAGCCTGCGTAATCAATGCGACCACGCAAGCCGCACTGAGCCACGACCGCTTCTTTTCCGTTTTTTTTTCAATTATTAACTACATATTTATCTTGACCATGACTATCTTATTATGTTTTTTTTTGTAAGGATCTCAAATATACAGGGTGTAACAGAAGTGTGTGACAATACTTCAAGGTTGGCTTTTACCCATCAAACTGAACAACTTTTGTTCTACAACTTTGTTGAAATCGCAAAAATTTTTTTGGACTTTTCATACAAACTTGGTTCGTCAGCTGATCGATTTGTATGAAAAGTCCAAAAAAAATTTTGCGATTTCAACAAAGTTGTAGAACAAAAGTTGTTCAGTTTGATGGGTAAAAGCCAACCTTGAAGTATTGTCACACACTTCTGTTACACCCTGTATATTCTATAATTTGTTTTTCACTGCCTTAAATTGGTTTTAAAAACTGTATCGTTATCGTTAACAACGCATAACATCCCCACTGCAGGGGCACGGGTCTCTTCCCATAATTCGGGAAGGTTAGACCATACTCCACACACACACGGCGACCAAGTCTGGATTGGTGGAGGTTGTGGGGGTAGTGGCCAACCCCTATGGCAGAAGTTTTCAAGCCGCCTGTAGGCCTCCGACATGGCTTAACGACTGCCATCTAATGATAGCAGCCGGCACCAACGGCTAAACGTGCCTTGCGAAGCACGGAAACGGTCGAGATAAAATGCCAAATAACAGTCAAACCCATCCAGGTTATGACCGTGTCTGTAGGTAGTCAATTAACCTGCGTGATCGACGCGACTACGCAAGCCGCACAGAACCACGACCGCTTCATTAAAAAAATTATTAAAAACTGTATGAGAAATAAAAGTAAAAGCCTTTACCAACTTAGTGAAACCTTTTTTTTAAACTTTTTTTACTTACCTAATCCGTTTTTAATGTGTTTTTTTATAGAATACACACTTTTTTAAATAATTACATATTTACCAAGATTGTAAGTTATTTAAACTGTTTTGAAAGACTGTATAGAATATGGAAAATAATAGCATTATAAATATTGTTATGACTAAACTAAATAAAAATGCAGGTGTTTTGTTATTGACTATTTCTATACATATATACATGAAATATACGTGAAAATGGAGGGACATATTTAATTATTGTCAATAGGTACGTACACAAGTAACATACTGCAACCTCTCTGTATCTTACTTAATGCGCAATTAAACTACTGTTTTCCAACTTCCAATCACATTCATCTAAATTTTAGAAAGGTCAGTCAGTACGCGCCCTTGACCGCGCAATACCCAGGCCGAATGTTGTGATAACCTCCATATCAGTATCACGGCTCTGACTCTACTACCTAATTAATTTGTTCTCCGACATTGCCGGAAACCGCCATCCTTCCTCAAAACATTCACGAGTAATTATGTCACGTATCACGCTTGCGCAACACCCAAATGTAAGCGATTAATATTATACAGGGTGCAACAAAATTGGTATAGAACCCATTAACTGGGCCTTTATAGCCGACTTCAAATACCTAATTGACCACGCTGAATACGTTAAAAACAACCGACTTCAATCGCAACAACTCCAATTTTGCTATGTTTTTGTTGATTTTCTCAAAAACCGCTGAATCGATTTCGATAAAATTTATATGAGACCACCTTTCAAACAAAAAAAGAATTTTCCAAATCGGTTCAGGCATCTTCGAGTAATCGGTGAACATACATAAAAAAAAAGATTCCGACGAATTGAGAACCTCCTCCTTTTTTTGAAGTCGGTTAAAAAAGGAAGAGGTTTTTAATTCGTCAGAATCTTTTTTTGATGTATTTTCACCGATTACTCGAAGACGCCTGAACCGATTTGGAAAATTCTTTTTTTTTTAGAGTATACTTCACAGGTGGTCCCATATAAATTTTATCGAAATCGATTCAGCGGTTTTTGAGAAAATCAACAAAAACATAGCAAAATTGGAGTTGTTGCGATTGAAGTCGGTTGTTTTTAACGTATTCAATATATATAACATACTCATGATACTGAACAACTTTTGTTCTACTAGTTTACTTAGATCGCTAGAAAATTCTGAGACTTTCCATACAAAATTGCCCGAGCAGCTAATTAATTTATATGAGAGCCCAAAAATAGGTAGATACTGGTCTTATTTTAAACTACATTCAGTGGCCAGGTCCCCGGCCTTGGTACAGAGAGGGTATTACACTTAGTAAGCGTATATTGTGTTTACCTTTTGACGAGATAATCTAGACATTCTAGCTTAACAGCCAAGGTTAGCCATTTTCCACGGCAGCAAAAATTGTAACCATTCATGCTTCTCATTAACCGAAACTTTAGTAATACATCTTAGTCGTTTACCTTTTACAGTTGTTACGTATAGCATCCAGAAAAAGAAAAAAAATATTAAAAATATATTTTCACAGAATCGGAAACCCCCATCTAGTAGCAATCGCACACGTCGCCCGTGACGCAGAGCATCCGACGAACGACTTTCTAAGTGACTCCGAACTCCAAATCGGTCGCTTGTCAGCAAGGATTTACTGACGCAAATACTAATTTCTACACGCTTCCAATGCTGATGCCAAGTTCACGCACGATGAAAAGTTCCTGCTTGCCGTATACTTGAGCATACAAATGTGTAATTTTTAACTAATGTAAAATTCAACATTACATTACCATTTAATTTATTCCAAATCACAATATTTCTTTGCTTCTTCCGTATAATTTATATTACATATTATTATAATATAATCGCCGTCTCATTATGTAAAAAACTGTCCTTTTGACTGTTTCCCAAAGGAAATAGAGCAGGGTACCTAAAATTCCATGAGACTGCGTACAATTAAGTCCTGATGTATCGACTCGGCTTTACGACTTTATTTCTGAGAAAATCCCAAAAAATCCTATCTGTCATAAAAATAAAACTTACCTTCCTTTATCACAATTAGGTAGGTTACTAGTTAAAATGGTTGTAATAACCCAATCTAACGAACTATTACATCTCTAAACTTCACTGAGCCGCTCAGTATAAACTAATTTTATTTAAAATTCGTTACTAGTAAAAAAAACTATAACTGACATTACAGCCCTTTCACCTCTTAATCATTAGGTATAATAAAAACCAGCCGGGACAGACATGGCGCTAATTTAATTTAGAAATTCCACAAAAATGTGAGAGAAAGCAACTCATAAACTTAAAAGAGTACCTATTACGAAGCGACACAATTATATTGTGTCCATATCACAGTGCCGTTCGCCTACGATCGATTAGAAAATATAAATAAATAAACATTTCCAATACCATTGCGATCATGGTTTTAAATATCGCGATAGAAAACAGCCTCATGACGTCTGCACACAGCTGTGTGCTGCCGTGTCGGAACGTGTCACAGTGTACGACAGTTTGTTGTACGACATTATTTTCAATTTAAAAACTTTTAAGCGATTTATCTTCGCTTGATGTGATGGCATCCCGCAAACAACACCGACTTCCGATGGGAAAAAAATCTTGACGTTTCAACGAAGTTCAAGAGTCTCGGCTGACGAAAGTTCAGTGAAGCTTATCCTTAAAGTGATGTTACGAGTGACATTCGTCTTGTAAAATTACATTCAAGATCACGACGACGCGACGGTGATCAATACCACTTCCTACTATTTTCCTTCCTACATAAGTATTTACTTGCGAAGTTGATACATTGATACTTACTCGTATTGTATATAACTATACTATTTGTATAAGCACTTCAGTACTTAGACACGTGGATACCTTTCTTTTTTTGTAACATACGGGAAAATTTTCATAGACTGCAAAAATCTGGTTATGTCAGATATTTACTAACTAAAACTCGCACGGTGGTCACCCTCCGTTTCGGGATTACCAGAAACGCACTAGTACTTCCCAATTTCCCAAGCAATTATCTACATTTGTATATGAGCATACACATATACCTACGAGTAGTATACAAAAACTATACAGTCTATCACAACATTATATCTAAAATAAAATAGTAATAACGTAGCTAAATACGATGTTCGGTGAAAACGGTATGTTTCATAAGGCAACACGTTCAACACATACACATAGTCGCGCAAATAGGGCGAAAGTTACACAATGCCTGCTGGCTGACACGTGAAGGAGCTCGCCACGTGACACCGTGTCCCTTTTCGAGTACACAAATATTCAGTTGACGATGACAACGGTTAAATATCTTATCATTTAATATACAGATTCTTCAGTGAATTCGAATATCTCTCATTGAGGTTTTTTATCCACAGGCCTTTGGCATTATCTCACCTGGTGGTAAGTGATGATGATGCCGGAAGATGGAAATGGGCTTTCTATGACTGCCCAATGCAATGGAGAACTGGCTATCTTATCTCCATTCCAGAACACATCAATGCTATTTACAATGATATTTGACGGCAAGACTTAGATAAAATAGTGGTTACTAGCCAGGCGGGCTCAGAAAATGCCCTACCACCCTGCCACCAACAAAAGGAGACATACAAAGTTGGACCCTCCCGGGAATCGAACCCGCGTACCGCCTGAGGTGAAGCGAGTGGACTAGCCACAGGACCACGAAGGCGGTCATAGGCGATCATAGTAGGCGGTACTTAATAGTACCTCAATATTTTATGGAGCTAAATATTTTAGTAGGTAATATGAGATTTTTTGTTACAGTTAAATAAGATATCGTATCGCGAGACGTCCACCTCATGTCAAGGTTGTTCAATATTGTGGTTTTTGGACGAAGTCCAACGAACACCGTGTCTAGACATTTCAAAAGCGTTAAATATGAATGAACTTTTGCAACTAAACATCTGCAAACTACAGTTGCCGCGAGCACAGATTTCAGGCGGTTTTTATGTAACATTTAACTGTTAGGCAATAGGCTACATGTCGTTCATCATAGATAGATACAGCTCGCGTCACGTAAAAAGAGCGCTGGCGGGCGTTCCGAGGGCACAACAGTTCACTCTGACAACAGGATAGCATAATATAAATCGCGTAAGTGTGAAAGAGAGGGTACTAAACAGTTGCTGTCAGAATGAATCCTCGGAACGCCAGCCAGCGCTCTTTTTACGTGACGCGAACTATAATACTAAACCACAAATAGTACCCTGACAATACATATAATTAAACCAATGTTCTACAAAGCACTACTTAAGATGTTAGCGTGAGTTTACATAAGCCAGTTGAAGATCGCAATCAAGTCTGTATACATAGGTAATATATGAAAATATAATAATGAAATGTACAGAAGTGTTTTAAAAATGAATTAAACAAATATGCAAATATCTATAAATTAACTTCTCACTCTCGGCTGGCACAAAAGGATCGCAAGTGATGACATCATGACACGCATACTGTAAGATTTTTAATGATTAATAGTTACTTCAACAGAAAGTATCAAAGAACTCAAAAGGATCAGACTGATTCCAAAAATAACAAACAACTAATCACTAGTTAACCGTTAAGTCGTTATTTCGCGCTCGATCGATTTATGCATCGACTATAACTCTTACAACTGCAGTTCTAATTCTAATCAATCGCCCAAGAATAGGATAGAATAGGGCAAGGTTGATTCCACGGCGCGATTCCGTTCCAATCCAGTCACCAGTTTACCACTCACTGAAACCTAACTTAGTAACTGCCTAAGTACGAGTACCAGATCGTTGTTTAACTGCTATCTATTCCAATTCCGGTTGAAATATAAGTTTAAACAATCGAATCATTATCAAATATAATGTTTCCACCTTCTTGGGATCTGTAACTACAGAGTCATAGAATTGCAATATAGTAGAGTTACTTAGAGCTTTACGATGGATTAAGAACAGCCAGGGATATTGTAAAGGTAAAATGTATGTATTAAACTTATAATTCATAATGCAATGCCCTTAAACAATGAAAGTTTCATCAGAATTATAAAGTTACCTAACCTTCATGATTTACGTGTACCTTTCTTAACAACTTAACTGCAATAACAGTCTAAAATAAAAAACATTACACTAAGGGTTGCTTTACGTAACTAAAGTAAGCTAAAGTTTATAATTTGCTTTTTTACACGGAAATAAAGTTCGCTCGTGACGCGGGTGAAGGTTCACATGTCACGATACCGGACATGGTTCTATAGCGTGACGCGGTGCACTACACGTCATACTCAACGAAGATTTTACATATTTTGTATTAAAATTTTATTATTAATTTCAGTGGGAAAATCATAGTGATTTATTTGGATAATAACGTGAAGGCCGTTAAGGCATGTTATAAGCCCAAATAGAGAAGGTGACCTGAAATAGTAGTCAGCAGCACTTTAATATTGGTATCTCAATCACCGCACCAACACGGGACATCTTAACGAACAATAAATGTATTTTTATATTAGGCTTACTGTCTTTAAACACTGCACTCTACCTAACTCGGACTCTACCAAGACCTAATATGCCAAAAACTTAAAGTAGTCGTACTCAAACACAAATTGCTTATGTGTGTAAAATTGTCGATATTGCCAGTGTGGCGTAGTATTACGTATTATACTTACTTACCCATGCAATGTTGAGAGAATCCTAGGTAAAGTCATTTTCCATTTCATCTCAATCATACATGAGAACTTCCGCTTTTTATTAGTTACTCTATCTGTTAACGAAGTATAGCTAGTTCAAAATATAATCAAAAACTGCTGTTAATGTCAAAATATTCATAAGCTACGTTGCGTATGATCAATCCATTTAACCGCTCGTTTCCAGAACTTTGGTTCAGTTCAACGCTCATGTTTTAACTACAGAACGGAAGTATAAACAATATACATGTGAGCGACGTACATTTTCTTTACTGTACTCTTATACAATAGTCTTCGTCGGATATTTACACTAACATCAGAGAAAGCATCCGATGTGCGTCAAGGGGGTAAAATCCTCCAGACAATTTTGCCACGATTTCTGTTTTGATGCCACGTGTTGGCAGCGGAAGCTACGCTGAGGCCTCAAAACTCATAATAGTATTAAATAATATATAACACAAAAGCAATAGAATACTGAAGAAAAATATTGTAATTTATAGTTACCTTTACACTTTTTGATACATGGTCTTCCATAAATAACGTCGATATGGAAAAAGATCCGTGGCCAATAGGAACTGATGATATTCCTGTGCCGCATCAGCAGTGGGGACACTTTTAGGTTATTAACAAGATGTAAGTACCTATTACTATTGCTTTTAATCTTATACGATATACTCTCAAAGATAACATTTCTTTTTTCTAGTATGTATACAGTACAGTGTACTGTCTATCAGAATGCATAGAAAAAAAACTTTTCTCCGATATAGCTGAAGCACTGGCAGTGCCTTATAGGCGGCTTGAAAACTTTTGACACTAGGGTGGCCACTACTCCACAACCGCCACCAATCCGGACTTGGCCTCCGTGTGTAGAGTACGACCTAACCTACCAGTGAAGATAATATGGGTCGTTAACATTAATTTACTACTTGAGGGGAATTCGTTACTGCAATTATTTTTTCATAGGAGTAGTAGTTCATTCACCATTCCTTTTTATAACATTTATTATTCATCTCCAACGCGTATACTTGAAAATACTAAAATAGTTTAAAAGCTTATTGCCTATCGACATGTATTATAAGACCTAGTGACGTAGGTACCCACAACGCTTCGTGATGCCATAATCCATTTCACAGTGCGATCGTTCCAAGGAAAACATCGCGCCATCACATCATCGATAAACATGCAATATTGCTATTATTTTCATGTGATCTTTAATGTAACACTACAAGGTATAAATAAATAAAAATTGCTACCTCAACGTGAGTAATTTTACCAATTACCTATAAACGTATGATATAGGTAAGATAACCCTAATCTTCCCTTTTAATATCTGCTTTATTTAAATTTTAAATGTTCATAAATTAAATATAAAAGTACTTACTTATTCATTTTTTCAAGGTGGATTCATTCAAATTAAAGGTACTTGCTTATACCTGATTTATACGTAATTCTTTATTTTCTAATATAGTACAAAATATTTTGTAAATATATGTTCCTGTACATAACACCTAAAGAACCAACCTACAGTAACAAAAGGCCCTACGAGTTTGTATAAAATATATATTTTAAGTAAATTATCGCAAAATAAAGTGTCTTGCACCAAATGAGTGGAGTTCCCAGAATCGTGGGAGTGGGAGAGCCCACAGCCCAGTGCTACTGGTTTATGTAGGTCACCACTTCATACGAGCAGCTGGCACCGAGACAGCGAAGTACAGACTGTTGCTGTCTCTTTCAGGATTAAGTCCCATTCCATAATCATTATACTTCATTAAAGTTTGTCCCTTCTCAACTTATGAGATTTATATGTATTTGCAATAAAGTACATACCTATATCGAATTTCATTTAATAGAGATTTATAATAGGCTGCCTTCAGGGTAATAAATGCCCTCTCGGATGTTTTTGGAATGAAACCTTATTTTGAGTACCTATCGTTTTAACTACAAGACGAAGTACGTGATATGCTACTCTTCTCGGGTACCTCTAACTAGAAATTGATCGATTTTTTTTGTATATTAACATGATCTGAACGCATCTTTAAATACTCAATGTTAAAAAAGTGCGTTTGAATTTTGAAGGGGTTACTCGGAATCAAGTATAGAATTCAGGAAAAATATACAAAAAAAATCCAATCTAATTTTTTTCAGTTTACCATACAAATTCTTGATTCACAATCCAGATTTAGTATGGGAAACTGAAAATAAATGTAGATCGGATTTTTTCAATATTTTTCCCGTATTCTATACTTGATTGTGAGAAGCCCCTTATTTCTAACACACTTTTTTTAACGACCTGTATAACTATGTGATAATCTATGTTGATATATAAAAACAAAATCGTGGTACTATTGTAAAAAAAAGATTAAATTTAACAAACTAGTAGCAGGCACCGTTTGAATATAAATTACACATCTTCCGAACGTTTACAAATCAATTTACTTTCTATCACTAACCTTCGTAAGTAAAATAGATTATTAGGTCGTCGAAATTAATCTGGATCTAATCCAATCGAAACTTTGACCTGTAATCTATACAAATAATTAAGCACTTTCACTCGGGCAACTCTTTCTTAAGTATGTAGATACTTGAAACTAGAAAAACCAAGTAAATCTGTATACTCTGTAAGTATATACCTTACACTAATCAATCACTAGCTATATGTATAATCTTAATTAAGTAGAAAGTTATATAATTATCAATATCTAAAGCAATGGCGATAAAAAATAATAGACAGCTGCAACATTATAATATAAATTATAATACAATACATAATGCACAATAAAACAAATGAAAAATCTTTTATACATAACAAAAGGTGTTTAAAACATGAAATGAATTCAGAAAGTTTCACTTGTTGTATTAGTCTTTAATAAATATGTAGTATAGAATAGACAGTAGCATAATACATAAGAGTGCTGCAAAGGAAAACCAAGAGCAGCCAAAATATTAATGACCACATAAAGCTGCCACATACTCGTAACGGGAATTTATGAAATCTATTGACTGGTACTAAAAATCTGCACCTAAAATATGTTTCCCACCATATAAAGCGTTTACTATGTTATGTACATTGTGTTTTAAATAGATAGATAACTGGTGATAATTTTCCACTTTCGTATTAGTCAACTAAGGAATTTCACTTTTTGCACAAACCATGTTATGTTCTCTTCAATAGGCGCGACGACGAGCGGATGTCTTCTGCAGACAATCTTTTGCGTAATCAACCCATCTACATCCGATCGTATCTCGTGTGTGAAACTCTCTTTTTTATTTATGTTCAGGACAAGTCGTAAAACTGAGACTATTTTATTAGAGGTACTATAGTTTTTTTCAATAATACTACTAACGTACTCATATGAAAATTTACCTTACTAAAATAAATTATTCCAGTGAGGTGTGAAATTCTAAGGATGTTCATTTAAAATATACCTGCCTAGTGCAAATTAATCTTAGGTATATGCATTTATTAGGTACTTGCATTTCCTCAATCCGACGACGACGGCGGTGGCAGTTACACGTGGTCGCAAAATGCGATAAGGCGTAAGCGCACTCACAATGTCACGGCTGCATTACAATGAGAATCGGCCTGAGAAAGTAAATTTATAGCCGTCGTCGATCGAATCTCGTAAGACGACACAAGTGCACCCGCGCACTTGATAACTTTACGTAACGAACTTGCGTGTTCGATGAAGGAATGATCAGAACAGGTTATTCCTCTTACTCTATCATTCAAAAACGTTTAGGTACGAGTTTCCTCTTTCCAAATTTACTGATGATTTTTTGGTAAAAAAAAGAATAATCTTCCTTTGGGGAAGAAAACTGTTTGTTGATGCTTATAGTGATGAATACAACCCACTTTAAAGACGCTTCAATTTCCTTTCTATACACTTGCCGGTTCCGAACTGTTTTTATGAATGAAACAACGAAATCCAAATTACACATTTACTGATTACTGACCGAAAACCTGATTTTTACCGACTTACTGAGTTCATTTGTAATTTATGGCTTCGCATTAGGAATCACGTTGTCATACAGAATAAATTTTTAGACTGCCTAAAAACCCAACAGTAAAAGTGATCTTATAGTACGTAGGTACCATCCAGGATAAGTTTCGAGCATAAAACATGATAATGATGTGTATACAAATATCATCTCGACATTTCCAGTTGTTCTGCGATAACGCTAACAGTATAATATTAGCATTAATTGTGTTTAAAGATTTGAATCATAATCACAGATAGGGAATTCCATCTCCTATACTTAAATGAGGAAAAGCCTCATTTTGAATAATATAAAGTTATCTATGGAACACAGTTATCGCATAAAAGAGAAAAGTTATCTAACTAAATATTCAGAGACAAATCACAAAAGGTCATCAAACTAAGATTCCCTGTACTGTAGTATAAGAGCCAAAGACTGATATTCATTACTTTATATAGAATATAAATAAATATAGTACACACAGTCATAGACTAATCTGCTCATCACAGAAATGTTTGTCGTGTTTGTTCTGGGCGGGAATCGAACCCATGAAAGCAGTAGTGCTAACTACTGCGCCATCGAGTCAGTTTCAGATACAAACGTTTGACAATGAAAACACTTATTGACCTCGGAGCCCCTATTGTTGTCATATAATTATTAATAAAGGCACATGTTTACTTAGAGCGTAAGCAAACTGCAAATAATTACAATGGAAAACGGCCAAGGGCGATGCACCAATGCAATGAGATGAAATATCATATCAGACATGACCATGTAGGTAACCTGCATGCTTACGAACCAGGTTAGAACAGTATAGCAAGATAAATCTTCGACCTTTTAAATATATAGGGTGTTTTGAAAGGTACTGAAATTAACAAAAACGTCTATGCACGAAACTATTCAGTTTAATAACTTTCCCCTTGAAACTTATAGTCAATGCTCGAAAAAAACGTTTGGCTTCCAATATTACGAATAGCCGATCAGCTGATTGATTTTTTAGGCAAGTCTTGTTTTTTTCGCAAAATTACTAAAGGTCTTAATTAATTACAATAGTGGAACTACCTTTACCAACGCTCTTTGTTGTGTGTGACGTACCTATAATATGAATGACCTACATGCCTAATTAAACGCGACAGTGTGTCACAGAACGAAGGCCAGGTCAGGATGGGATGAACAAGCATTGCAAGGTAACTTAGAATGATACAGTCACCAGACCAAACAAAGAAAAGAACACCATTTCGAGATGTTTTCATAAACGTTATGATAAGTCGACGTTACGTTGCTGCGAAACTTTGCTATAGCAATTCTTTAATATAGTGAACCAGATAAAAGATATATTTTTGTCCTCCAACAATAAATTCACCGTTTCAGTGGTGAATGATTAGTTTCATAAATCAAATGCTATGTGAATGGATTCAAATCTTACCAACCACTTCTCCTGTCAAGTTCAAACAGTCACGTGAAAGACAAAAGGTGAAACGAAAGCACAACTTTAATCTAGTTTATCTTAAATCTAAATCATCTGCATCTCTGGGCCCCGCAGCTTCCCAGCTGACCTCTTACAATTCCCATTGTTCTGTTGAACTTTCCATTTTTTATTTTCGTTTGTTTCAAATTAGACTACCTACTTGCCGCACTGCGCCGCCGCCGTGTGCTATGGGAACCGGAAATTCACTAATTTCGTCAACATTAATGAGCGTAAGTTGTTATCGCGATTTCAATTTCCACATTTTAATTGGTTACGTGAATATCTGTTGGTCTTTGTTATGACATTAGTCTTTTAAAGCTCTTTTGGCGCCATGTACGAAATTCTAAGAGTAAATTTCAAAAATTTTTATATACCAACGAGGTAATAATTATAAGCGTCATTAGTATATTCATTTTACCTTCCTGATAGCTTTCCTGATAGATCAACTGCTTGCTAGTTTGGTAGGTACTAGACATAACCCGTGTTTCTTTTTTTTTGAAATGCCACTTACAATTAGTATAATATTAATGAACACAGTAGGTTACTTTTCTTACCTAGCTAATTCTTCTACCTGATAGCACATGAAGTATTTGATCAAAATAACAGGCGTCCTTACAGGGCTTAGTCACGCTATGGCGGTATATTTGCTAGTCCCCAAGCCCGACCAAGTGTAAAACAATAACAGATCGATAAATATTCCAATACTCGCGGTAGCTGGCACGCTAACCTAAATATATTTTATAGTAATCGCGCGTGACAGACATCTAGAGTAAAGTTACTCTAGATGCGTGAGCAAATATACTTTTTTTCAATACAGTACAATACTCTTAAAAGTGGTAGTTTAAACGCCATTATACGAGTACATGGCTGGAAAGTTAATCTTTACGTCCTTTAATCTAAAATACTTTTTATTTATTTTCCAGCTTATTTGTTACTTTCTTTTTATTCGCCTGTTATTATAAACAGCAGTATTTAAATACGTCTTATCCTAAGTTAAGACTTAAGATAAGACGTCGTCGTATCATATGTGATATGAGGAAGTAAAAAAGTAATTGCAAACTCGTAACAATCTTAAGCTCGAGCGACAGGACAAAAATATTGTTCCCTACTCGAGTAAAGTTATATAGCAGATAGCTAATAGATTAATAGAACAGTAGCTGCCTATTGTATAAAAGAAATCAACTATGAATGCTAAGTGCATTCCCATATACAGGGTAATAAAAAAATGTCTGGCAATATTTTAACAGTGGCTTCTACTCATCAAACTCATGGTCAAAAAGGAAAAAAAATACCGCCTTCCCATACAAAGTTTATACAAATATAAATATGAGTTACAAGCAACTGTTAAAATATTGCCAGACATTTTTTATCAACCTGTATATGAAATAAAAATGCAATTGAAATGAACAAGAAATGCAACACGTTGTTGGAATAACATGTAAATAATTTCAGTGCAGTTATTACCGCTACAACTAGAGCATAGAAAGGATAAAGCAGAAACAAACCTACTAGGAAACAAGTGAATACTATGGCTAACAATACTGAGAGATACTGTGTCGCCGTATAGAGACGCTGAGACGGTTCGTTTTGTGCTCTGTTTCACCTCGAACAAAACCTGGCGAAACTAACACCAGTTTCACTTTACACTTAAATACCAGAAGCTTCTCGAAAATTGTGCTGTAACCGTTCCCTAATATATAAAATTCAAAAATACTGACACATAATACAGTGGTGTGAATTCGGTGTTTTCGATTAAACTTATTTGACAGGACTTAACTTAATTTAAGCATCCTATCCTTGTCTTTTCGATACATAGAGAAAAATACAAAACACTTAAATTAAGTTTAGTTCTGTCAAATAAGTTTCATCGTGAAAACCGAATCGACACCATTATCTGACAATATTCTAAACAAAATAGCTATCCTTTATAAATCAAGAGCTATCCTTTCTCTAGTAAACTCGATGTTTACTAGAGAAAGGATAGCTCTTGATTTATCTATGTATGTATTGTGTAAACCTCTCTTATCTTCAAAGCTTATTTTTCAGATACAATGTTATGCTAGTACTCGTATTTATCCCGGTCCCCAAGCTGTGCCGCAGTTCCACCAGTCAGCCGCAAGAACCGTCCTTGGCCCAAATCTTTCTATGAAATTAGGTCAAGCGGACTCCAATAACGAGCTCTATCTACTATGCACCAAAACTTGTTATGATAAGCTATACTATCAAAGTACAAATACATTATGGATACATACATATCTTTGATGGATACTCCAAAAAATTCGTAAGTGCAAATCGATCAAATTTTTCAAAGCAGGCTGATTTTACGAGAACTGTATATTATTTTCTGGTTTTGTTATAGTACTTCCGTCATGATATTATAATTTTCCACCGTTCCAATTTAAACCCGTCTTTTCAATATCCAGATTAACCTGTCCAGTCAGCTGTTTCCAAAGTGTTCAAAGTCAATTTTATATTTTGTCTGACTGTCCTTCGTTAAAACTGCAAGAGGTCCAACTGGAATGCAATTTCGAAATTATGATCCCCAGCTTGAGAGCAATTTATTGTAACAAAAATCGCGAAATCATAGCCAAAGAATCATAAAAGATACACCTTATTGTTCTTAAGACGTAATACCTATCTATTTGTATTTTTTGTCGTTCCCTACTGAACACGATACTAAGTTTTATTTTGGTATTTCAGTGGTTGTAAAAGAAAGTAACCTATTTAAGTTTTTTTTATTAATTATATCTTTATTAAGAATTTATTATTTAGTCACAATTGATAGCTATAAAATTGTTTGAATACAGTGTTGACTGGCCGGTCATAAATATTTACGATTTATTCTAGCTATAAAATCACATC
Organism: Coleophora deauratella; assembly: GCA_958295455.1. Classification (NCBI taxonomy): domain Eukaryota; kingdom Metazoa; phylum Arthropoda; class Insecta; order Lepidoptera; family Coleophoridae; genus Coleophora; species Coleophora deauratella. Next base: position 7,460,337 of record OY282388.1, read on the forward strand.
TCCTACTTTCCTACTTGTTAATAATACCTATAAGTTTTAATGAGCATTTTATGACTGTAACTAAACTTTTTCGCGTTATCTGGATTCTGGATGACATCGCTTTAGCCGAAAATACCGCTTACAAGATTTCACAAAGGCAATTTTAAATACTTTATCGATTTAATACGTATATGTTCTTGGATAAATTTTCTATCTTGGCAAATTTTCTATCTTTTTGTGTCGGCTAACGAAAACGAGTGGGAAGAGAGATGACAAAGTTATATTTTTAATTGTAACAGTCACTCGGTTTCAGGCTTATTTCATAAATTAGCATAGAAGCTTTTAAAAAGCTATGTACAAAGTTTTGAACACAATTGAAATTTTGAACTCGTGTATTAAGTGATAGATTCTCTTAAACTTTGAACTGATAGTAAGGTTTTTTCATTAAAACTAAACTGAATCTTACGTGCACCACTCTCTGAATGTTGTCGTTGCGTTACCATTGTATGAAAAAATTACAAAAGTAAACTATGAGCAATAATAATCTTGGTGCTACGAAATCCTTATATGTAGGCACTTACCTAGGGCTTCGAAGGTTAATTCCTGGGCAGTGGAATGAAAACTACGAAGGGGATATTCCCCAGTACCACGTAAATTAATGTTTAAAAAAACGCACTTACCGATTGTTTTAAGAATCTGCAAGTCATCTAATTCATACTCCTTTTCCTCCTCTGAGAACTCTGACTCTGTGGTGGTGGAGTCTTGCTCCTCAGTAGAAGAAGCCACGGAGAGCGACCGCACCTCCGAGCTCAAGTCCGAACTGCACTCACGTACTAGTTTCGCACTGGCCATCATCATTTTATTACTTTTAAAATCTATATAATAAAAGCTATTAAAAAGTTTTTCTTTTAATATTTTAAGTAAAAAGTCTTGAATTCATTTTTGAGATATAATTTGAAATCTAAATATTACTGCTGCAATTTTAACAATATTTTCAAGATTATGCTTATGTTACTTATAAAGTTTTTAAAAATAAAAGCAAGAAATTATTTAGTATCGAATACGCGCGCGTGATAACAAAGTGGTGACAAACGCACGCAGGCGGGGCGTTCAGTCCACGGCGCGGTTACGAACTCACTGCTGCCATGCCAGTGCCAGCCGCCAGCCGGTCGGTCGGTGCACGGTGCCGATGCCGGCCGGAGCCCACTCTCGTACGTATCGCCGCAACCAAATGAGAATAAGTCTACAATCTCACGCGAATGTAGCCTTTAACTCTTTAAAATGAAAAAGCTACGCCAACCGCGTTTCATTCTTCCTTATCAATATACCTATATATTTCTTACTACTTATTGTCTTGTGCCCGTGGTATAACCATGAAAAACAATAAACGAAACGAATTATTTTGTTTAAAAATGTATTTAGATATTTATTTTGACAACAAGATGTCTATCACAAATGCAACAAGATAATATACAAGTAGGTAAGTTAAATTATAATATCACTTTTTGAATCCGATATACAAGTTACACAAGTTCCATTAGGTTCTTAATAATTAAGATAAAATAATGACACTTTAGTAACATTACTAATAATAAATATTCAACGTATTATTAATCCTAATATTTAATTCGCAGAGAAGTAAAATTCCGTTTTAGCTTTGTTGCTCTCTCTGCCTCTCTCTGAACACACATACATTTTTAACAACGAGTAAATACACAATAGACCTAAAAGAGAAGTTTACATAATTATAACCCTCATAATTGGCAAGTACGTAGGTACCCCTAACTAAAATGATTTAAAAAGTATTTTTAAAAAATTTGCAACATAATGCACGATAACATACACTCAACCAAACTACCAAACAATTACTATGTTCTTTATTCATAAAAAGATTACAGTGTGACACCCACGATTCTTTTACAATAGATTTTTATATATAAAGTAAAAGCTAAAACTTTTGTAGTAATCAACTACGTACAACCTATTACAATATACAATAATACCCAGACCATAGTTTGTGAAGGTTGAACAAAAGGTAAATGCAAAACACAAATGTGGATGAACTTTTGTAAAAAACAAGAACAGTTTAAATAATAAACTTTGCAAATAATCACAAAATCGAAAAATTACAAACCTAAAAAACATTTTTTTACATTTATGACAAAAAGATCCTAAAATGTTACAATCATAAAATTCTTGAATTCGCATCAATTTTAGGGCAACATAACATCCTGACGGTTTTAGCTTTATCTACTATACATATCTCGAACATTTTAAAATATCAAACGTTCCTAATGTACGCGAATTGCCTACCACATTACTAAAATACCTACCGACATAGAATAATCCAGTTATTCTTTTGTTTTACACGATACCTTCTTCCATACTTATAAAACAAAGAAGGTGCCAAAAAGGCGGAATATTGCACAAAATATCCCCGATTTATTCTTGTTTTACAAATCATATAACATTTCTCCCTGATATAGTTAAGAAGCAATACTTTGCCAATTTAACATAGAATACTGCTTAAAAAGATAAATTGAAACCACAGAACAGCGTACACTGAATAAGACAATATATTTTTGTATTAAATACAAAATAAAAGAACAACCTATCTTATCTCATTAACCTGCATAGCCTAAAGCCTGTTTGGGACGGCAGCGACGAAGATGACACCCGAGTGCGTTGCTATGGCAACCCGGTCGTGGTGCGCTGGCGCGGGACAGAACGCCATGCTCGCTGGGGTGGACAGCGGGAAGCGCTCGGCGTACAAGACGCGTTGGCGGCTGTTGACAGGCTTCAAATTCTGGGCCAAAGAATACATAGTTCACTAAAAAGTTAAAGACCCGCGGCTCGAGATGCTGAACTGACAAAAATTCAAATCCGGGAGTTGACTGCATGAAAAATAAATTACGAAATATTACTAAATAGCTCTTTTATTGAAATTGTTGAAAAACTTAATCACTTTAATTTTAATAACATTTTCAATTTTTAATTTATAAGAATTTCCTAATTAGTATGCAAACTACTACTTTGAACAATGACGTCATCGTACAAAATTTCAAAAATTTTTAGAACAAAATGCCGTTTTTGACATTTGATAAAAAGTAACTCAAATGACTAGCAGTCAACTACCGGATTTTTATCTCCCAATTTATAGAATATTGAAAAACACTTATATTTTTTTAATAGTTCGATATTTCTCAAGATAATTAATATTTTATCCATTAGTATTTTTAAGGCTGTACAGGAAGCCTTTCCCTTCCGAAGGTTTTTCACTTCACTCTAAAACTACTGAAATAATTTTGTAAAACTTGGCATGAAATAAAAGGATGAAAGGAAGGAGAAAACATAGGATAAATTTCATTCTCTAGGAATGAATAGGTTTAGGAATCTAGAAAAATATCATTTAAGCAAATTTCCGACAAATTTACATCTGTCTAAATGAGATCTGTAAAGGTGAAATGTGTGAAACTTTCATATATCAAAGTAACACCTGTCAAAGTGTTATCTGTCAAACTGATATCTCTCAGACACTGACGTCTGTCAAACTGCTCCTGTTAAACGCATCCTCAGAGACAGTCGTAAAAACGGATTCCATCTGTAATAAACAGTATGTCCATGAATCCGGGATTTGACTGCATTAAAAATATATACAGGGTGTCCCAAAAACCAACGATAATCCTTGGAGTGCTGATGGGCCAGGTTCTAACTAGCCAGAAAATGTATATTTTACTTTAGTAAAAGTGTCATAGTTTTCGAGATATTGGCACTTTTATGAAATTCTTGAAAATTAATTGAAATGTAAAACACAAAAAATGTAATATCTTTTTTTGTAAAGCGTATTTTGGTAAAACTTTTATTATTTTAAAAACTGCACTTGATGCGCATATTTTTAAGAAAACATGCCACTATATATATGCCACTATATATGTATTTTTTATACCATAAAAGTTCAAAATTAAGGGATTAAAATTTGGAAAGCGTAAATTATTTTTTTTATTTTATTTTTTGAGCAAACCGTAGCGATTTAAAAAAAAAATATTACTGTCGATAGCTCTATTCCTCTGTAATACTAAGAAAAAAACTGAATAAAATTATACCTAAATTTGTAGACGTGGCATTAGTAAATTTTGTCCTAAAATAGACATTTTCAAGTATTTCATAAAAGTGGCAATATCTCGAAAACGATGACACTTTTACTAAAGTGAAATATACATTATCTGGCTAGTTAGGACCTGGCCCATCAGCACTACAAGAATTATCGTTGGTTTTTGGGACACCCTGTATAATGTACCTAGCTCTATTATTTTAACTGCATAAAAATTACTCGACTGTATTTTTAAAATGTTTTTTAATTAATAAAACTAAATACTAGAATATTATATTAAAAAGTAACGTTCGCAATTTCAAACATTTTAGAGCAAAATGACGTTTTCGGCATTTTATAAAAGTAACTCAGATGACTGGCACTCATCTATCAGATAAGCACACAACAAAAGTTTTGTTCAAAATCAATTAATAAACAAATGTTTAACGCGTGTTGAACTATTGTGACGTGCTTATTCACTTACTATTTATAATATCCACTTACTATACCTATATTTATTCACAGTTTTTACTTACTTAATTTTTTTAAACAAAATCCCATTTGATAGATTTATATATTAAACCATACTTAAACTTGCTTAAACGCACATCCCCAATCCCAAATCCCATGAAAAAACACAATTATTTTCATGAGGACATAATTAAATTAAAAAGTAGGTATACAGTTCAATTACATACCTTGTCAATTCTCAATTCAAGTCCATACTTCTTGATCGCATCTTCGTACGTGGTTGGTTCGACTATGGTAGCCAAATTATCATCTTTGAGGGGCTTCTTCCTTTTTTTAGCAAATGAGATCATGTCTAGAGCCCCGAAACACTAAAAGAATAATAAGTAGATTAATATACGCGGGAACACATGCGAATAATAAAACCTTAATAATAAAACAAGATTGAACGTCACGACATTAGATATGGTTTGTCATATAAAAGCACAATAGTCGCTTTTATTGGGGGTGTATGGAAGCAGACAGAGACTCCTTCTCTGTGTTTGAGAAAGACTAACGGACTGAAATGAGCCATGCACAGGGATGCGAGGTGTTGGGGAAACAATAATGCACGACCAAATAATGCACAACCAAATAATGTGCGACTAAGAATGCCCAAGTACAGTGTGCATGAATTCCCGGGCCGGACGTTCCTAGCCGGGCATTATCAACCACGCATTATGGGTCCAACCTGATAATACGCAACCAGTTTTTGCAAGACCAATAATTCGTGGTGTTGCAGTACCTGCTTCTTGGTGTCTGTGATCAGTTTATGCACGAACAAAAAAATCCGAGATGTTTCACTACCTGCTTCTTGGTGTCTGTGACCAGTTTTTGCACGATTCCAATAATTCGAGGTGTTGCAGTACTTGCTTCTTGTCTGTGACCAGTTTTTGTACAACCAATAAATAATTCGAGGTGTTCCAGTACCACCTGCCTCTTGGTATCTGTGACCAGTTTTTGCACAATCAATAAATAATTCGAGGTGTTCCAGTACCACCTGCCTCTTGGTATCTGTGACCAGTTTTTGCATAACCAGTAAATAATTTGAGGTGTTGCAGTACCTGCTTCTTGGTTTCAGTGAAGGCGGGGTGCGGGCGCAGCGCCACCAGGTGCGGCGGCGAGTGCGCCAGGCACAGGCCGCAGCGCGCGCAGCCCGCCAGCGCGGCCAGCGAGCCCAGCCGCCGGCCCGCGCCCGCCCAGTCCAGCTCCGGCGGCGACGCCAGCACTGCGCACCGCGTCACCACACTCATCATCATCATCAACGGCCTGTATTAGTGCACTGTTGGACATAGACCTCCCCCAAGGCACGCCACATTAATACCTATTTTTGGCCACGCGCATCCAGCTGTTGAGAGCAACCTTGCGCAAATCATCGCTCCACCTAGCCGGGGGGCGTCCCACGCTACGTTTGCCCAAACGCGGTCTCCACTATAGAACACAACACTCATCGTCTACCTAATGTGATCCATTAGCAACCCATAGCGTTCCCACTGCTCAGGCACGGGTTTCTTCCCATACCTCAGAAGGTTTAGGTTAGGTTATACTTCACACACGGGGGGCAATCTAAAATTAGCTGCTAAACCAGTTGGCATGTCAAAAAGATGTTAATGACGACATTATGTTTCTTATCACGCTCTAGGGCTGATAAAAGTTTAGCTGGTTTCACAAAACGAGCATCATCAATCATCATATTCTATTTCCATTGAGAGAACTGTAATGACCATTTCATTCTTTTTAAACTAAAATTACAAGCACTCCAAATAAAATCAATAAAACTCACGAGTGGAGGCATCTGTGGTGAACACGGCATAGGGGAAGAGCGGCTCGAAGTCGGCGGTGGTGGCGGCGTGGTGCGTGGCGCGGCGGCGCGGGCGCACGGCCGGCGCCGCCGTCACGCGCACGCCGGCCGACGCGCAGCTGATGCTGGCGCCCGCGCGCGCGCCGCTGGGGAACGTGCTCACGTCTGGGAGGGGCACGTACAGTTAATGGGGACATACTACGGATAGTTAAGGTTAGGCGGCACTACGCGACGCGACGCTGCCCGGCCAAGTATTCTCTCTATAAAATAGTACGAGCTATACCGCACTGCGCTGCAGCGAAACTGCGCGACGCGACACTGCAGTTTGATACAAAATAACTGGCCGCGTCGCGTCGCCTAGTGCCGCTACAGCGTAGTACGTACCTTTACAGTAGTACATAATCAACAACGCTAAACACGTTAAAAAGCCGACTTCAATCGTAACAAATACAATTTTGCGATGCTTTTTGGTTTTGTTGATTTTTAGCGTTCCGTAGCAAAATGGCAAACAACGAAACCCTTATGGATTCGTCATGTCTGTCTGTCTGTCCGTCCGTATGTCACAACCACTTTTTTCCAAAACTATAAGAACTATACTGTTGAAACTTGGTAAGTAGATGTATTCTGTGAACCGCATTAAGATTTTCACACAAAAATAGAAAATAAAAATTTTTTGGGGTTCCCCATACTTAGAACTGAAACTCAAAAATTTTTTTTTCATCAAACCTAGTCGTGTGGGGAGTCTATCTAGGAGGGGAGGCTATCTATGGATAGGTTTTCAAAAATTATATTGAGGTTTCTAATATCATTTTTCTCTAAACCGAATAGTTTGCGCGAGAGACACTTCCAAAGTGATAAAATGTATGTCCCCCCCCTGTAACTTCTAAAATAAGAGAATGATAAAACTAGAAAAAATATATGATGTACATTACCATGAAAACTTCCACCGAAAATTGGTTTGAACGAGATCTAGTAAGTAGTTTTTTTTAATACGTCATAAATCGTAAACCGCAAATTACCTTTCATTCAATGAACTCAAATATAAAAAATATAGAGTTCAAGACATGTGTGATTATGAATTTATAGGGAACCCTCGGTGCGCGAGTCTGACTCGCACTTGGCCGGTTTTTTTCAATAAGTGCTGAGTCAATTTTGATAATATTTTTATGGGACCACTTCTGAAGTATTAACTACCAAACAAAAAAGAATCATTAAAATCGTTTCATAATTGGCGGAGTAATCGCGTAACAAACATACAAAAAATAAAAAACAACATACAGTCGAATTCAGAACCTCCTCCTTTTAAAAAATAAGGCGCGTCGATAATCTTCGTTCGCGCAGACAAGAACTACCTATCGACGGAAACAATCAACGCACGGTGACAGCTTTCTGACAGCTGACGATTTCATTGAATCAGGCGCGAAATCAATCAACCAATAGAGGCAGAGATTTTAGGAACATGAAATGGCGGGTGACAATGAAGCTATAGTTCGCGTCACGTAAAAAGAGCGCTGGCTGGCATTCCGAGGATGCACTCTGACAGCAATTGTTTAGTACCCTCTCTTTCACACTTACGCAATTTATATTAAGCTATCCTATTGTCAGAGTGAACTGTTCTGCCCTCGGAACGCCCGCCAGCGCTCTTTTTACGTGACGCGAGCTGTACTCGATAAGTCTATCAATTTCCCGAGTAATTAAAATTTTCTCTACTGCGCAAGTACATCGGTAAGCCTTACTAAATATACTGTATAATAACTATTTGAGACCTTTTAGTCATTTAATCTTTAATAATACATAAATATACATTAAGGAAACTGATATTTTTTTACTAGGTCAATATCTATACATGTTCAAAATTGGCCATGGTTACATAACGATAACGGTCCAAATAATTTAAAGTAAGCGAGGGATAATGTACTTTATGTCAGTGCCATAAAGTACATTATCCCTTACTTACTTTAAATCAGTTGGATCGTTATGGCAAAACTATGGCCAATTATGAATAACCTGTACTAATTTGGCAGACAATATCACGGTAGTATAGGCCAAAACTGCAGTTTTTTAAAGTCAGGATTATTTATGCTTTAATTTAATAAATAAAAACATAAAATCGTCCAATAACTGTATAAACTTGAAGCAATATACAAAGTGGAAAAAAGTGGACCAATACTTTAAGACAAGCGCTTAATAAACTGAAAAACTTGTGTTCTACAACCTCCTATATTTTTTCAAATACTGACCCGTAACGCAAGAAGTATGAGCGCGCTCGTCGTAATATGGGTAGAGGACAGTGACACCGTTCTCAGTGGTTCTTAGTAGAGGCGAGTCTGTGCCCAGATCATAGAAGGCTGTAGTCCCGTCCGAATATCCAACAAATATAACTGCGTGTCCAATTTGCTGAAAAAGTCAACTGTTTAGTATATTCAAATTTATAATAAAAGATCCAATGCATTACCAACTGTTTAGTATATTCAAATTTATCATAAAAGATCTAATGCATCCAATGCATTTGACCGCCACAGTCGGCTATAGCCGACAACGCTTTTCGTGCCACACACACAAGGATTTGAGATTTTCATAAATTTTCGTTGCACGATTTCTCATAGCGTAGCATGGCGAAAATGGAAACAGATGTACCTTACTCTGCCCCAATCTACAGTTCTCAGTGACTTGAACTCACGATGATCTCGATCCCCAATCCTTGGGCTTACGACATGAAATAAGAAGAAGCGTGGCGGTCAAAGGGTTAAGACACTAAACAGATTAGACAAGCCGCAATGTTTTTACTAAAGTGAAATAATTTCTCAAGAAGTGTGGTGCACTTTTCAGTATTAAACTCACGAACATATTTCATGCTAGGGAACAACACGAATTTAACTACCTACATCTCGCACTCCAAAATACGTGTCTTGGCAGTTATATGTATGTATAATCCGGTACATACGTAAGTCGTCCCACTATATCCTTTATATCTATGCCTATCTGTTTTGTGTCCAACGTATATACACTTACTTTGCACCATCTAACAGCTGTAGCTTGATACAGTTTTCTATTCGATCCTGATGAAATTCTAAGTTCTGCTACTGGTTTTATTCTATAAAACAGTTTGTCGCTGAAACAAAGATAAAATCATGCCTAATACAGCACAACTTCTAATAAAAGTAAATGACCGCCACACCCAAAGTACTGAGCACTTTGATACAATACAAGCATACCTATTTTCTGTAGATGGAGGATAAGGGACGGAGTATATGTGGACGACGCCATCCGAGCAGGCAGTAGCGAGCAGCCCCAGCCTGGGAGAGTCACTGTCGGGCGCATCACGAGCTCCCGAGGGGCACCAGTCCATGGACCATACGGTGCCGAAGTCGTGAACAAGACCAAGCACGAACTTGGGCAGGCTGAAAAAAGTACTTTTTATGTACAGAATGTAACAAATTAGCTGTGTGACCAACATTTGTTATAAGACTTTAAAAATACTAGGAATTCACATACAAATCGTGTACAAATCGATCAGGTGATTCTTCTGTACTCGTTTAGAAATAAAGCTCTACAATATCAACTTATGCCCTCTACGTCTATCAGAGATTTACTACAGTTCCTTGGAATATTGCCTCTTCCTGCATTGTTTTCCACGCATCAATACTGCCGTGGGATAAAGTGCATGACCTCTCCACAGACACTGATTTACATTATGTTCAATAAAACGAGGAAAATGTGTTTTTTTTTTTTTATTATATTAAAACGCTAAATCAGTTTTGATTAAGGACAGGGACAGGGCGCTCTTAAATCTGTAAGCCAATTTGCTAAAGTAGATTATTCAGTCAAGAAATGTCACTTTACACCTCATCAATTCAAAGTACAGTTCATTAATAAATAACACTTAAGAACTTACGATTTAAAATTTCCTAAATCCCATATCTGTATTAGAGCGGGATGTGAGTGCGTTTCATCTGCGGAAAAGCGTGGCGCGTCGGGCCCCCGGTGCAAGGACACGGCTAAAAAGGCACTTTCTTCTCGCGACTCCGCGGAGTCCTTAGCCAGCGGCGGCACCCAGGAAGCGCAATGGATACTTGCACCCACGAACAGAGCGGTGGCCCCTTAAAAAAATCAATCTCTTTTAAATTTTGATATGTCACCGATGGTGCCATCGAACGACACTACTGAAGCGATCTGAAAAATTACGAGTTGTGATATTTTCGTCTTTCCACATTACTGGGGACGCTGTGGGTTTGTGCGTACATCTACAACACATACATTCTACCTCAGATTTATTTCAAATTATTACTCCTCTCAGAACTTACCCTTAGCTTCCATAGCCTCAAATCGCCTGCAAGTCTTCCATTCACCCTCGTAATTCACATTTGATATTCTCACTTTACAAGACTCCTTGAGCGGTGGCATGTACGAAGGCACGTCTTCCTCTGATACTTCTTTAAATGCCATATTACGCCACTTGGGAAATAATCCTTCACTGGACAAGTATGTTTTATAACTGAAAAACACATTTATGTATATTTAAATAATACTTTTTGTATGAGGTGTAACTATAAAATGTAGCAACAAATTAAGGTAGTTAGCAGGTAAGGTAAGGTAATGTAGCACCTTAATTTGCTAAGTACTTTACAACTTTAGAAATGGAAAATACATTTGTAATTTTCAAACAAATCGATTAACTGAGTGTCCGAATTTGTATGGAAACAATAATTTTATGTCGTCAAACAAAAGGTCTTAAGTTTCATGAGTACAAGCTTACCCTAATTATTGCTACAAATTGTAAATTGTATCTACAGTGTTTGACTGAATAGGTACATCTACTTACAATTCCTCGCCACTTTTCACAACGTATTCTTTCGGTTTAATGGCTACAAAAGGCAACGCTTTTGATTTTGCCGCTGGAGAATAAACTGAAATAAAAAAAAGAAATCACAAAATACGCTCTTGTATTACATTTACATATGCAATTTTAAGGGAGTTTCTTCGAGTCTGTCGTGTCTTCTAACTCCGCAAGTGGTACAAACCTCGTATTAGGAATCCAAATATATTTACATTTTCTTAATTTATTTCAATTTTATATGAAATCGACTATATTAAATGATGACGTCATAGTCCTTACGCAAACTCTATTTTTATTGTTTAAAATCTTTTTAAGAATAACTTTTGTGTAAAATTAAGGAGATTACAAACAAGAAAAAACAATTTACATACCAATATCTTTCTTGCCTTTTTTCACAGACACATTTTCTTCCTCTTCATCGGACACATCGGAGTCGACGTCTTCATACGAGTCTTCCGACTCGGAGGCTGCGGACGGCTCCGCGTCACTCTCGGCATTGGCTATCCCGCACTTGTGTTTGTTAAATTCCCTCTTGATTTCCGAAGTGAATGAACATTTCTCGCATTTATACGTGGCCTGCAAAATGGACACCAGTAAGCACCATCTTAAAATATAGGTAATGCATTTTTTTATCGTATGGCTAATTACTGGTCAGAACGCAAATTATTATCTCAGCTAAATTTAAAAGGAGGTAACAGTTTAGGAGCGGGTTAAATGAGGCGTCCCAGAGCGAGATAAATAAAACAACCTGTGAACGCACGAATTTATCAGCACGTATTTTCTTTTTTTTCCGTATTTTCTTTATCAAAAAAATAAATATTACAGTAGATAAAAAAGTAGATATTTACCGTAGTATTCTCGTTATATTTTTCTATGACAGTTCTCGCCCTGTAATCAAAAATAACATTATTTTTTAATAACAAAACGATAAGTGCAACTAATACTTGTCTATTGCGTCTCCTTACTGAAATATTTGAACCTTAGCAGTAAATAAAATACATAGGTATACATAATTACTTCTCGGCTGCCTTCCGGCGACCGGACGGGGATTCCTGTGCTTCAGGCTCCGCTATTTGTGACGACTTTTTGATCTCAGCCTGCAACTTACGCTCCTTTGCAATCTCCTGCTCTCTATGGGCCGTAAGGTGTTGCTTTTGGTATAGAAACATGTACTTCTTATTGCATATCTTGCAATGAATCTTGAACTGCTCAGTTTTCTAAAAATCACACATAAAATAAGAGTATTAGTTCGTTTCGGCCCATAAGATAGGGTGACTATAAATTAGTTCTTGATACGAAAGGCTATGCATGTGCTCATGATAACTAACAACTTTCCCTAAGGATTCCATAGTCAAATCGCAAAAAAAAATGAAGTCTCCATACAAATCGAGCAACTGACCGACCAAATTAGTATGAAGAGTCCAAAATTTGTTTTTGCTATTTGACTATGGTTTCCTTAGGGAAAGTTGTTTGTTATCATGAGCACATGCATAGCCTTTCGTATCAAGAACTAATTTAAAGTCACCCTGTTATAATAAATACCTTACCAATCTGGGATTAGAGTTGAATCTAATGACACTTCACACTACAATATCCATTAAGCCCTTTTGGCTACAGGTGATAACAATGAAAAGGATAACATAAATTAAGAAAAAAATATTTTCGCTATTATTGAAGATAACCTTTCAGATTTATTATATTTTGATACTGTATTAAAATTAATCTCACCTCTTCTGATTTTCCACAAACAAGAATATGAGCATAGAAACCCATATAAGATATTCTGGAGATACCGCAAACATTACAAACTAACTCTTTGTTCTTATTTTTGTATTCTTTTAATAATCTCTCAATGATGTTCAATGATGTGGCGACCTGAAATTGAATTTTTAGTAATTTTGTAATATTTCTAAAGTCTGTATTTTAGTATTACATTTCTGTGCAGACATACCACAGGTGGCTCTCCTACAATCCAAGCTAAATTGTAATGTTTCTTCATATTGTGGCGAGTCCACTTTTTGGGATTTACTTCTTCGTTGCAAACAGCACAAACAACAGCTCCTGTAAATATTTTAGTATTTTGTCACAGTATTGAACACCAGTACTACTTGTGGTACTACTAAGTCATGTGTGCAGGAGATTGGTAAATATGAATGTGGATGGATTAGAGGGGAGGAAGGGCAAAGAAGAGATGGTTGGATTTTGTGATGGATAAAATGAGTATGGAGTGAATGCATTAAATATCTGTAGGATACCCGTCATTGTGGAAAGTCTTTGATCAGCAGTGAATGACTTTCAGCTGCTAAGATGATGATGGATAGATAGATAAAACGAGTATGAAAATAAACATGAACCTTTATAGAAAATTGGTGTATGTATTTCTTATTTTAATAGACTGATCTTTGTCTGTATCCATGTATTTATATGGCTTCGTCAATATCAATAAAAACGTAACCCCCAAAACAGCAAGCAAGCACCCACTGCAAACGCCATTTAAAAGCCTAGTTTGTGTTTGTACAATTACAATCAAATTAATTACTTACCGTCATTAGCCGTTTTTGAGACATTTGCATCAGTTTCTGTACACTCCGATGAACAACCTTTTTTGTGATCTAAGTATAGTTTAATATATTTTCGTTTAAGACCACATTTGGAACAAATAAGTCGGCCTTCAGTTTTGAGAATCGACACCAAGTGATCATTCACTGCATCAGGATTGTCTAAATCCTAGTAATGAAAACACCAATTTATTGTGAGTATTCAAACATACAGAGCAAAACAAGAGTTTGAAATATTGATATGATGGTACTAAATATTTTTTTACAAACCAAAGTTTCGCCTTTCTTCCAAGCTAAATAATCATGATCCACTTGTATGTGTTTTATCCAATTTTCTGGAAGAACTTTTTTGTTGCATACTCCACATTCTATCAGTTCTTCATTCTTTGCAGAGATATCGGCATCATCGTGGAAATCCAAAGTTACGTTTTCTAATTTTATCTGTAAACATAATATATTTAATTTGTGCCATTTTTTTCTACAAAACACTGTCAGTAAATAAATTACGCTTATTATTAAATTAAATGAAAGATTTAAAAGTAAAAAATATTTTCACTTACCGTTACATTTCCATCTTCATTGCATTGATTAAAATGTTTTAGGTAAGGCTTTACATATTTGCGAGTCAACCCACATTTTGAACAAATTAAACCTGCTGTTTGTTTAACAATTTCCTTTAGGTGGGTCTCAAATTCTTCCTCCTTATTCATGTCCTACAAGATGGTATTGTAGGTAGGTATATTGATAATATAATGGGGAAGAAAACTGACAAAGCTCGCCGATAGAGGCGCTGATATCGCTTGACTCATACTAACTGCCAAAACGTATAGAAAAAATTGTTTACGTGAACTAAACATAAGATTATTAAAAAAATACCGCGTTGTGTGGCGATTGGTTGCAATAATAATGGAAATCATTAATTTCCTAAAGATTCTCGGATGAAGAAGACGTGGGAAAAGTTACGTTTTCAATTATGTACTTTTCAACTTCGCCTTTAATTGAGGAACAGTCAAGTCACATACATTTTCCATTTAAGAATTTTACAGAAAAAAAACTAATTTTTAAGACCTCGATAATAAAAAACGCGGAACTAACTGAAAGTTGTTATGAGTCAAGCGTCCGTAGCGCCATCTGCAAATAGCTTTGCGTTTTCTTCCCCATTATACAACTATTATACAAGACTAGCTTCCGCCCGCGACATCGTCCGCGTGGACTTCAGAATTAAAAGAAAATGTTAAGATAGCGCCATCTAGTGACAAAGTGGAAATTTTGAGTTTTCAAGTATTCCTTAAGTTTTCCAGGATAAAAAGTATCCTATGTGTTAGCCGAGTGCTTCATCTATGTACCTACCAAATTTCATCCAAATCCGTTCAGTAGTTTCGGTGTGAAAGCGGAACAAACAAACAAACAAACATCCATACTTTCGCATTTATAATATTAGTGAAATTAGTGAAATAGTGAAATGAGATAAGGTGATCATTTTAATGGTGGATGTTAGTAAAAATTAAAAGTTATATTCCGGTGAAATACAACGACTTTTGTACTATCAATTTTTACAAAAAATATTAATTTTGTAATATTAATTTAAAACGACAAAAAAATATTGGACTCTCCATACAATATTGGACTCTCCATACAAAAATGGTCAATCCGACGATCAATTCGGTTTTTCTTTCGTTTATTTAAATTTGTAGATTAAAAGAACCGAATTATGCCTGCCTGTATACTAAAAATCACTTGTATAACAATGTAGTATAATCGGCTAACTTACGCTCTCCGGATTTATTTCCTTCAGATACAACGAAATAATCCTCACATGTAACCAATTCGAATGCGCGATTTCTTCTTTTATTAATTTATGGGCATAACTAATTTAATAAAATAAAATCCCATACCAACATCAATATCTATGTATTGTATGCCAAAAATATTTTTCAAAAAAGCGATCAAGTGCGTGTCGGGCCACGCGCAGTTAAGGTTCCGTAGTACTTAGATAGTCACTGTATCAAGGGGAAAGCTCTCGTCTTACAAAATTGACTACTATACTCGTTAAGGGGAAACGTCACGGAGCTCACTAGGGCTCGAGGATTTTTTTTTTAAATTAAACTACAGAAGATACATAAACTTCCTTTTGTTCGCGAGCCCCATAGGGTGGTATTTTAGCGAACATTGCAAGCATTGAGAATATCTTCGTATAGTTATAAATGGTAAAAGTACGAAAAGCAGTAGTATATCCATGCCAAATTACAGCTTTCTCTAGTACTAAGTCTCTGAGCTAAGCCGCGAACAGACAGACAGACAGACAGACAGACGGACATGGCGAAACTGTAAGGGTTCCTTGTTGAATACGGAACCCTAAAAAGACCCTTCCATGTCTTTTATAGTCCGAATAAACTCATACAGTCCGTTTTCTAAAGCACTTTTTTAACTACATTTCTGTGGGAATATTTAAGTACTTCTATTTAGAATACTTACCACAGCAGGTTCACCAAGCTTCCAAGCGGCGTAGCTATGTTCCTTTGCTATATGTTGAAACCAATCAGATTGATTCACAACTTGTGAACAAACTCCACACTGCACTTTATTTTCTTCTGTTCCACTTTTGCTTACTGCAACTTCATTATTTGTAGACACATTGGAAAACTTCTGAAAGAAAATGTAATTTTAGATCCCCCTTTGTGTGCATTTATTTTGAACCTTAGTACAAGAAGTACCTATGCACATTATGAGTCTCGCTGTAGTCGGTTGTGTACACTTACCAAAGAATTGTCATCCAAAGATTTTTTTTCCAAAGATTTCTTATCCAAAGATTTATGTTTTCTAGACTTCTTTATACTAAGCAGTTCCTCATCACTGCCTATTTGTATCGAACATCTTCTGCGCTTCTGTTGAAATAAGTTAATGTCCTATATTGAAGATGATTTATCATTAATTTTAAAACCTCAATATCTAAAATTTGGTAAGCAGTTTATATTTTATTCAGGATCCAATACACTTAAGTATAGCTCCAGAAAAACAATTGGACTAACTTTGCTCCACACTATCTTTTCTCAGTCAGGCATTAAAAACACCAAACTAGTAAACATGGCTTAAGTTGAACATACATACTTGTTTTATTTTTACATTTATAGGTAAGTGATTTTGTTATGGCTCAGCTTTAGAAAAATAATGACGGATATGGGAAAATTAACCGCAATACGCGACCATATGTCGTGTTTATCGGCAATCAATGAAAGCAATAAGAAGTACTATGTATCACGCAAACACAGCATTGCGTTTGCTCTGCCCTTTTCATTTTTAAATCCTCGCCTTTCATATTCTGGGCTCTAAACATTAAAATATCATTAAATTCTGGTAAATAAATGTAAAAATAAATACTTTTGATTTTATCTTTCCGCTTTTAGGCGATTGGTCTTGATCATCTTCAATTTCGTCTTCAAATGTAAATCGTCGCGATTTTCTCGCTGGTTCAGAGCTTTTCTGTAATATCAATTGCAATTTTCAGAATTTTTTTTGACATGTTTTATCAAATTTATAATTGGGATTTAAAGTCAAAATACCTTGTTCTTTTTGTTTTTGTTTTCCGGTGATTTTCCAGGACTATCTTCCAGGTTAATCCCCTCATCAAAAGTAAATCTCTGGGGTGTGTGAGTCGTTTCATTATTTCCCTGTAATTTTTAAATACATTTTTGGTTTTATTTTTAAACAGTAATATGGTTGACTGGCTGACACGCACGCAACGCACAGCATAAATGGAAGATAGAAGCTTGAAAATTGTTACATACGTTCGTCAGAAACGAGCGGCATAAGAGTATTTTTTCAAAAATAGCTTCCCATGGACCCTTAAGTGACTGAAAACTGAGATGTTAAAGTTAGTTTGGAAAACTGATTTCTCTGTACATCCAAAGTCTACACGATTCGCAAACGCTTCACTAATAGCTAATAAGGATTTGCGGACAAAATTAAAATTCCCATACAGTATGAGAAGTCCTAAAAGTTTTTTGCATATTGAGTAGTTTCCTTGGGCAAAGTTGATGTTTTCATGATTGACTAAAACCATGGGTATTTTTTTCTTTAGGTATTTCAGAAGTGTGTAACAAAATAGACGTAAGACCCGTAAACTAAGACTTCTACTAATCATGTTGTTATTGGCTTTGCTGAAAAAAAATTGGACTGATTAGTCCAATTTTCCAACTTGATTAAGTTATCACAAAAGTCGAGTTAGCTGATCGATTTGTATGAGAAGAAAAAGAAGGCAATTACAGCAAACTCTTAAAACATAAATTGTTCTATTGTTGTTCAGTTGTTCAGTAATTCAGTACGTGCAGAAGCATTGACTGACAGATCCTACATTTATCTTTTTACACCTTGCATAAATAAATAAAAAATCATACATTCACTATGTACATATATACCTTTGTTTTATCGTGTATTTTCGAATGAGGTTCTTCTTCAATGAATTCAATGTCCTTAGGAACATTTTCCGCTTCCTCTGCAAGTATGGGTTCCAAATCGTCCTGAAAAATATGTAAGTACGTCAATAAAATGAATCCGGTTAATTAGTACCTGCCTTTACCTATCTCTACAGTTCAATAAGCATTTCATATAAAACAAAAAGCTTACTTACTTGTATTTTTATGACAACAATCTTGTCATCAGCAACTTCTTCGTTTTGGGTATTGGTATCATTATTAGACTCATCTATCGTTAAAGAAACTACTTCTATCCGCGATTGTTCAACTGCACTATCTACAGTTCCCTCAGATGCATTAGCAGCACAATACGCATCCATATTAGTTTCATTCATTAGTGTCGGATCCGAGTTAGTATTTTCCTGTAAATTAAAATTTTGTAGGTAAATTAATCTCAATTCATATTTTTATTGACTATTAATTATTATAAATGGATACTTTAGATACTCACATCGTTATCTGCTCCTTCATGCTTTGGGCAATGTTGTTCAATATTGGAATTATATATTTCGCATTTATTACATGTAGTATCAGAATCCTGGCTCACATTTTTAGCAACATAAAATGTCTCTTGTTGAACCTTTTCTAAATGATTGATACATTGTTTAGCATTACTGATTTCGTTTCCATATTCTATTGAATTCCAACAAATGTTAAACGTTGTCAATTTCATTTCAAGGGTGTCATCTTCTTGAAAATTTTCAAGACTTTGCGAACTATCTTTATCAAGATTTGGATTATTGCAATCTTCATCATCATTAAAAATACTGAACACAAGATTGGGTACAATATTAGAACTCCTTTGCTCCCAAAAGTGGATGTGTTCGTAAGGAGTGTCACTGTCGTAAAAATCCATTCTTCCGAAATCGTAACATAGGCAAAAACTGTTATGTAAAGTAGTGTCTGATAATGCGATTGCATTAATTTCATTAATTAGCAGTGTCGATATCATCTCTGGGTTATTATGTTTAGGATCACTCCTATAAATTGGAAAGGTCGCTTTTGTCGTGTCCTTTTTAGTAGCTTTTCCATAAGTTTTCATAGGTTTCTTAGGTGTGTTATGCTGCGATTGGGCGTGTTGGTTTCCGCCTGGCTTTTCAACACCTTGAATTGATTTTAGATCTTTGTGTTTCAATTTGCGAGGATATGACTCTTTAGTTTCTATGGCTTTTATTAATGATTTGGTTTTCACTTTATTCAAACATTGTTTTAAATACTTAGAAATTTCTTCAACTTTACCTTGAATACCAGTTGCATTATTTTGAGCAATATTTTCTTCCAAAGAAATATGTTTATTTGTATTTAAAACACCAGATCCTGGCTTGTAAGATTGTGGTTGAGGTACCTTATTAATTTTTTGAGTCGGTGGGACATCTATGGAATTTATAGATTTGCTGTTAACTTCTAAACTGCTGCCAATGCAACTAGACTCAGAATTCGAAATCACACTCACTATGTTATTTTCAATATCGTGTATTAAACTAGTTAATAAACCATTTGTTTCACTGCTTGTTGTGTTATCAAGTATTTCTCGACCTATTGTATTATTGTTGGACTTATTACAATAATTTAGATCACTTCCATTTTCAAACATCTCATCATTTTCATATTGTGAAACAGAAAAGTTATCTTTATCTATGAAGTTAATTACATCCTTAAGATTAGTATCTTCTGATAACTTTTCACTTCTTTCTATTTTATTAATTATATCACTTGAATCATTAGAAATAATTTCGTTTGCGAACTCTTGCAATACTTCTTCATTTTCTTTTAAGTGTTCTTCTATATCTGTTACAGAAATATCTATGCAATCTGAAAGACAGTCAGTATGAATATCAGCCTCTTCAACATTTCTTTTATCTTTTCTGACTTTGCTTTGGTAGCAAGGTACAGAAGATTGTTTTGTCTTTATCGACAAACTGACGAAATTGTTTTGGAACGCCGGCGATTGATTTTCTGAAGGTGCTTCTGAAGACCCTCTACTAACTGGGCAGGCAAGTGAAGGATAATAAGATATTTCAGAATTTCTAGTTTTGCTATAATTTGATGAATATGGAGTTAATATTTCCTCCGAAATAATAGTAATCTTTTTACAATTTACTGGAGTTTCAATCAAATGGTTTATGTTCTGCATGGGTTCTAAGTTACTGTTGCTGCAGTCTGATAAATAAGCCTCATCTAAATGGTCATCTGTCCGTATACCTTCTAATTTTTCAGGAAGTTCTGTAGGAAGGACCTCCACACATTCAACAGTTACGTCAATAGGTATCAATTTTTCAACAGGGCTAACATCTTTCACTGTCATTTTTGTAGGAAAACTTAAATTTGATGTAACAGATAAATGAGTCTGAGCATTACTGAGTTTATCAGAACATTTAACAATGTCATTTTTTATTGATTCACAGCCATTTAAGGTTGGTGCTATTGTGTTATTATTCAGGGCCAATAATTCTAGTTCACTGGTGTTAGTTGTAACTGGAGCAAAGGTAGGACTAAGAAAAACAGAGTTTTTCATAAGTTCTGCAGTTTTCATTAAAGAAACATCTTTTATTACAACACTTTCTTGGGGTTCTTGAAGCTCTTTAGCAATAATTGGGTTCTGAGAACTATACACATTTCTCACATTGCTTATTTCTGAAAATAAAATAATTCATTTGTGTTTATGTTATATTTAGTGAAAAGTTATATTAATCAATTTATAAAATGATCAGTAAGTAAATATACTTTTTAATAGCCTATATGTATAGACAAATCACTTCATTTACCTGGAACAGCAGCGTCATTCGCAGGTTTCTTTTTATTGCTGTCTACTTTTTCCAAGTTAATGCCTAATTTTTGCAAAATATCTGGAGGCAAGACAAATACTTCTGGTTCTGGTTCACGATATTGAACCCTGGCTCTTGGGTTTCTATAAGTTTTCTTTGCACATTTATTCCTTTTAGAATCCATTTTTAAGAAACTGTACAAAAACAAAAACTAAATTAATGTTACAAAATCATTATAGGTACTTAATAATATTCTTTCTAACATATGCATTAAAGAATATGTAAGCTGGGCTGAGAAGAAACTTATCTCATATTCTAGTATGTACATACTTATGAAGTTATGTATTTTGAGTTACCTACCAGGTACAGGTACCTCTATTTTCACTTATCAATAAAATGTTATTTTAATTGAATTATCACACATATGTAGGTACTTAAAAGAAAAACAATATTTAGGTATGTCACTGTGGCTAATGGACAAAGACATGGCTCTTATTTTCATTCTTTTAAAAAATAAGGGTATCTTATTCAGTTATAATTTGTATAATAATTAATTATCACACTTCGCACAAAAGAACTAATAAGTAAAAAGTAACATAACATGTGTTGTGTAGGACTGGGCCTTCCACTCATTATAGTCATTATACTCACAACTTTTATTCTAAGACTTTGCTGAAATCACAAAACAAATGTTTAACTCTTCATACAAATTGATCAGCTGTTTAACAAATTTTGTATGGAGTCCTAAACTTTTGCATCTACTTTTCTTCAGTTTTACCTACATTTATTTGGTTACACCTAGTATAAATGGTGTTTGAGTTCATTCTAAAGAAAACATTCATAAATATTTTCTGATTCAAAATGCTAGCAAAATTTCACGATTAACTTATTTAACACCTTATAATATCCCTAAGTTTTAAAGTTGTCTTTAAAATAAGCAAATAAAATAATAAATCAAATTACAAAATACATCAGTCATCAGTCAAGATGTTGCATTTTTCATTCTTAGGTAAGTATAATTAAATACTAAATAAGTAAAGAATAAAAAGTCCGCAATAGAGTATTCGAACACGGAAAAATAAACTATACCTAGATGACCACTTTGAGAGATTTGAATCACGGTAACTAAAAGTCAAGGCACGCGTTGGCACAATGAGCTAATACGCAATATTTCCGCTCTGTGATAAAACTTAATGCCTATAATCATATTTCGGTGGAATTAAAAAAATATATAAACTATACGTATAAAGCGTTGTTCTCATGTTTCACTTAGTTAAATTGATTTAGGAAAGAACTTACCTAGCTATTACAACATCGTGCATGGCATGACCACGTTCATGTCATCGTTTTGTTTATCTATCACTCAGTCACACCAGTTAGTTTACCGAATTGATATAAATTTTCAACGTTTCCATTTATAGAGGACCATATAATGAAATATCTGAATTACCTACTAGTACATTTTAAGAAATTACACCAAGTGAAAATATATTCGTGCGCAAATTTTTAGGTTAGAAAATGCTCAATACTCTTTGTTTGACACATTTTTGAATGAATGAAACTTTAGAAATGAATGTGAATGAACGACAAGGGCCTTTGAACTGTTCCACTGGGTTCCACACTATCCGACCGACCCGATATCTAAAAGGTAAGTTCTCGGATGCGACCCGATCGATATCGATATTGGTAGTCTCAAATATTTTACGCCACGCTTCATAGATACAGTAAGAGTTTTTTCATACTATAATATTATTCTTTAAACATTTCTTATTTTACTTTTACTGACTCAGTGGCTCAGTGGTTAGCAATCCTGACTGCTAATCCGGGAGTCGTGGGTTCGATCCCCACCTAGATCAAACATTTCTGTGATGAACAGATTTGTTTGCTCTGTCTGTGTCTGTGTTACCTCTTTTAACTTCTTACTGAAAAACTGTTTATGTACAATAAGTAATGCGTACTATTGCATCTCACTATTATTTGCCAGCCGTATGAACAAGGCCGATCTAGATCGGCCCGTTCATCTACTTACAGATTTATACCTAAAGCGCGAAGTGCGCCAGGCCTGCCCATAGCCTAGTATTTCGTCAAAACTATTAAAGCAATTTCGAGATCGTCAGCGCTTAGGTACAAGATAACTCGTTTAATAAAGATAAGATAAATACCTACACATAAACCTAATAATACTTCCAGATACAAAGCAAACAAATCTGCTCATCACATGTTTGCCCTAGCAGCTCATCATTGGCAATAACAGTTGAGACTTAATCCTAGGTTCAAAAACTTTTCCTCCACCTTTGGTAGATAGGTAAAAATATTGCAGTTTTTTTTACTTTCGAGCTACTCATACTGCACTCAATGAAAGACACAAAACTAAAATTAAAATTGTCCATATTACATTTTTTATATATTTAGTTTATTTGGTACAATTATATTACATAAAATCATCAGAATCATTTCCATCATAGTTTGTAGACATATTTTCTGGTTTCATTAAAGTAGAATAGCTTCTCATTTCAGCCTCTTCTTTCTTTCGTTTTTCTTCCTCTTTTTCCTTTTCTTTCTTTTCTCTCAGCAATTTCTTTTTATCTTCCCTTTCCAGTCTATCTCTTGTCTCTCTTTCAAGTCTCAAATCTGGAAAAGCTTCTTTTTTTGTCTTGTTCAGCCTATTTACAATGTCATTACACCGTTTTGCTACTCTTACTTTACGAACCTCTTTGTCTTTGTGGAATGCAACTTGACCGACCTGGAAAAGGGAATTTAATTAGGTATTGTCCAAGAAAAAGGTGAAATGATAAATGGTAGAAATAGGTTATAACATTTTTTTTTATAAATATCTGGGACACACATCTGGCCCCAAACTAGGATTCCCTGTATTATGGGAACCAGAGACATACACATATAAAGTTATATACAAACATATATAGATATAATACACCCAGACACAGAGCAAACAAATCTGCTCATCACAGAAATGTTTGCCCTGGGTGGGGATCGAACCCACAACTCTTGGATCAGTAGTTAGAAGTGCTAACAACTGAGCCACCGAGTTTATAAAAATATTGTAGCCTACCTCCATTCCAGCTGTCTTTTTCAGATTTGACCACATCGTATAAACAATATCAATGTCATTCATTTTGTTGCCCATGATAGAGTTGGCTTTTACTAGCTGACAAGCATCATCGAGAACTGAATTGGGAATATCATCAATAGTTTGACCCTGTAACACATATAAATAGTCCATTTTAGACTTTAAATTGTTTTCTCCTACACAGTGGAATTGAAAGACTTATTTGGGCTAGTGTTGAATTATTTTATACATTATGTGTTATTCAAAAATATTTGTAAAAACTGAAGTGGATATCTTAGTTTTAGCTTAATATATGAATAACTTCTCAAGAGAATTTTGGCTTTTAGTTAACTCACAGGTGCTAACCGCAAGTATACATGAGCAGATGAGACTTTGTCCACATGAAACCAAACATCTTCAGGCCATCCCCATTTTATCAAATCTTCATCTGTAATAAAATAAACGATAGACATTAGGATAGAACTAAGATACCTAGTAAGGCTATCGTGGGCTCTAGCCTTGAGTAAAGCAATTTGGGTTTTGTTTTGCAACTAGTGTTAGTAATAGGTAGGCGAGGAAGCGAAGATGGTACTTACTTTCGTGTTTATCGGCTCCCATAAATAAAGTAACTGGTGGAGAAACTACAGTACTTGTGAAATAGAAAACCATTTTCATGAGAATCAGAAACTAGCCTATAACCTTCGTTACCACTTTCTGCTCTTGGTACTGCTTAGGAGCTCCAATAAGGTGCTATCGAAACACCACTGACCACTCCACTAGAAGTCAGGAAACCAGTCAGTCGCAAATTAAAGATAGTAGCATCATAGATGAAGTAGAATAGAATATTCAAGTCCTAAGGATTACCATGCCAAGATTTGTTTGTCTGTCAGTGTCATCTGTCTGTCATGTCATCTCACTTTTTTTTTTTTTTTTTGTTTGGTTCTTTCCTGCTTTTGCAAGGAAAAGGCAAAGGCTTCTCTGGCCATACAGCCTATTCTTACGTAGTTTGCTCTTCTCTAAATATTTTCCTATTTCATTTGAGTTCTCATTTATTATCAATTTCTGTCGTCTTTAACTTTTTCTCTATTCTTCAACAAAATGATAGCACTTTTGATGAAGATTTCATGGACTTCTTGAGAGCACTCGAAACACAGTCTACACACTTTTATTTCATTATCCTACATATTAGACACTTAAATGGCACTTTATTGAACAATACACTATCAATATTATGCATTAAAAACCACGATATCTATTTTTTCGGATAATAAGACAAAAATGACAAACTCTTGCCGCGAGTTCCCGCCAAAAAGTCGTCATCTCACTTGAAGATTTAGAAGTCGTTCCATAACCAAGTTAAGATTCACCTGACAAGAGTTTGTCCCTTTCACACTTCAAAAAAATATAATATGCTATCCTGCTGTCAGAGTGAAAATTACTCTAACGAAACTAATTTGGAACGCTTTCTTAGGGTTGCGTTCCAATACCAAAGATTTCACTCGGGGTGATGCGAATTTTACCCTAAATCGTTCCAAAACCGAGCCGAGTGAAACCGAGGGTAACCGAATGATCGCCTGACAGTTCTCCGTCGGGATTTTGAAACGCCTTCGTCAATGCGATTTGTCAGTGGACAAGTGCGATTTTTAACGCTGTTTGATTACCGTTAAAATTCGCCTGACAGTTTATTCGGCGGGAAGTTCGTAGTCAATGTCAAACAGACTAAGACAAACAAACATTTTATCTTCGGAATTGTTTTGAAATACGATTGCTTGTATCTGCTAAGGTGTTAAAGCCATAAATAAGACAGAACACTACCCAAAAAGCTAGAAACCTTTCTGAATTATTTTCGATGACGTTTGTTACCCTGTCACACTCTGGAATCACTCGCAAGCGTTCCAAAATCATATATTTTTCTCTTTCTCAAAATAGCTACGTCTTTTTTTTTTTTTTTTTTTATGTGATAAGGAAGGCAAACGAGCAAGTGGGTCACCTGATTGGTAAGTGATCACCACTGCCCATAGACACCTGCAACCCCGGAGGGGATTGCAGATGCGTTGCCAACCTAGAGGGCTAAGATGAAATGCCTCTTGTGCCTGTAATTTCCTCGGCTTTCTTACGTCTCTTTCATTTCTCCGAGTTAAATTCTACCTCACCCTACCTTGGTTTTGGAACGACTTCTCATTCATTCGCATTCACGATTCTGAAAACTGAAACAAAAAAACGCACCTACGTGCATCTAAATTTCCTCGTTTTTCTTTTTTTCGCAAAGGTTTTTCTTGTCTGCATGCAGCGTTGCCAGAATGTTACTTTTGTAACATTTTACGTTACTTTTGGTATCCTCATGTTACTTTCATGTTACACAAGTCAAAATGTTACTTTTGCGTTACTTTTCATCTTTGAAGAAAAAATAAACTAAATATTACAGTTGGAAAATAGAATTTCGTGTAATGGAACACTTAACATTTTTATTCCGTCCGTAATAGCAACTTTGGGCCAACTCAACAAATGACAATGCTGTCGGTAAATATCCGAAGCTCTTTCTCGTTCGGCTCCTCATAAAGTTGGATATTGTATTTTTTATCAAAAACAACGATTTAGAGAGCCTGTCCTGTGTGTCATTAAGAAGTTCCTCGTAGTGATGCTATCCAGAGAGAAAGTAGCTTAAGGAGTGCTGCACCGGTGGCTGCTTCTTATTTATGAAATGATGCAGAGGGGACAGGTCCATTATGTTTTCAAGTTCCATTAAAGAGGCGCCTCCCTGATGTGGGCATCCTCTAGGATGGTTCTTGGATTTTTGCATCCAAACACTTAAAAAAAGTTGATTCATCATATTAATATAAAAAATTAAAAAATCACATTTCACATCCATCTATAAAATCTGAAATTTTTCTTTGGGCCATGTGTACGCAGCGCCACTTTGACAGTGCCTTTCCCATTATTAGAATATTTGTTTAGATTACCACTGACAATTTTGTCTTCGACCAAAGACTTTGGGTGGATCAAATAATATCTCACTTCTCATCTCACTAATATTATAAATTCGAAAGTATGGATGTTTGTCTGCTTTTCTACTTTCACGCCAAAACTACTGAACGGATGTGGATTAAATTTGGTAGATAGATATCCCGGAAAACTCAAGGGTTCCTGGAGGAATGGCTAAAACTGAAAATTATACTTCCATCTCATATGTTTATATCTCATATATTTTATTTCCATCTCAGATGGAAATAAAATGTTAAGGCAGCGCCACCTAGTGGCGAAGTATAATTTTCAGTTTTAGCCGTTCGGTTAAGTGTTCCATATTTTTTCATTCTTCATTGGGTCCAGATGGAAAGTCTAGTGGCGGGCGGAAGCTAGTCTCACTATAAATGCGAAAATATAGATGTTTGTTTGTTTGTTCCGTTTTAATGTTGAAACTGCTCAATGGATTTGAATGAAATTTGGTAGGTAGGTAGATCGGATACTGGCTGGATTAACTCATAGGGTACTTATTATCGCGGAAAATTAAGCATTTTTTAAATTTATGAGAATAAAAAGTAAAAATGTTACTTTTGTTATCAAAATGTTACTTTTCGAGCAGTCGTATGTTATTTTTGATTATAGGGCACTGGCAACACTGTCTGCATGTCAAATTAGTTTCGGAACGGGCCTTTATGGAGATTGCCTATTGATGAAATATTTAGTAGAGTTGAAAAACAATATTTTATTACTTTGTGATTAGATTGCTCAATAATGGGAAGTCCAGAACGTGAATTATGTGCACCACCATCAGAGGAGGACGAATTAACGCTACCTCGAGCCAGTATAAATAAAATGATAAAGGAACTAGTGCCCTCGGTCCGAGTAGCGTTTGAGTCCAGAGAACTAATACTAAATTGTTGTACAGAATTCATTCATTTGCTTAGCTCAGAGGCCAATGAAGTTTGTAATCAAAGTAACAAAAAAACGATTAATGCAGAACATGTTCTCACAGGCGAGTTTAATTAAAACAAGGCATTCCATTGTGATTTAACCATGTAAATAAAGGTTACACCAACGCAGTAAATATAACAGTAACAGAAGAATCGTTGCATCGTTTCTTTGCAATATTGACTGATCTCTCCTCTTTCTATATCCCACGCAGGTTGTGTAATAAACCCTATATTTTATTTACAGCTTTAGATAGATTAGGTTTTAGTGATTACACAATAGAAGCCGAGGCAGTGTTAAAAGATTGCAAAGCTGTAGCTGCTAAAAGGAGAAGACAAAGCACACGTCTTGAGAACTTGGGCATTCCAGAAGAGGAGTTGTTAAGACAACAACAGGAACTATTTGCAAAGGTGAACAAGTACTTCATTACTAGGGATGCATTGATACGCCTTTTGCCGGATACGATACCGATACCGATACTCTTATAAAAATATCGGCGATACCGATGCCGATACCAATACGCTTGTTGAATTTAAATGAAGGTTAAATATAAATAAAAGTTGGGTTGTTTTTAATGAATGTAAAAAATACAGATTTAGAATGAGATTATTAGTTACTGAAATTAATAATAGTTAACTATTTAAAATAAACTTTAATAAAATTTTTGTTAAAAAAACCGGCCAAGTGCGAGTCAGATTCGCGCAAAATATTTAAAATAAACTTTAATAAGATTTTTGTTAAAAAAACCGGCCAAGTGCGAGTCAGATTCGCGCACCGAGGGTTCCGTATAAATTCATAATCACACAAACTCTTGAACTCTATATCAAATAAATAAAAAAACTGTGATGTAACTAAAAATTTTTGGTTTTTGGACTTTTTCCATTACTTGTGCTATAAGACATTGCTTATTGCTAAATTTCATGATTGAAGGTCAACGGGTACTACCCTATAGGTTTCGATTCCCATGCAAGTGTCCAAATATGCAGCATAAACGGCCGTATCTCTTAATTGCGTTGGCATAGAAGTTTGATTTTTTTCACAGCTTCAAGGGATTGCAGGCCTAAGTATTTGATATAAATTTCAACTTGATACATCTACGCGTTCCTGAAAAAAGGGTCTTGACAGACAGACATATGGATAGACGGACAGAAAACGATCCTGTAATCCTATAAGGGTTCCGTTTTTCCTTTTGAGGTACGCAACCCTAAAATCAAAGTAATCTCTAGTATTGTGGAGATAGGTGATTTTGAAACAGGTCTGTTTGAATAAGACCTGCGGTGAAAATTGTCTCTCAACTGATGTGACAGAACTCATTTGGAAACTCAAGTATTTCTGCGCCATTTTTTTCAAATTTGGGTTAAAAGCGGATCTGCGTCGCTTGATATATTAGAAGGCCTTAGGTACCTTTCGACTTCTTCTTTGAGAGAATTACAGCTCAGAGCAGACAGGGGTTCATCTTTCTCGGACTCTTTAAAAGTATCGTTGTATCGGGAATAAAAATATCGCCGATACCGATATATCGGCAACTCCGAAGTACCGCCGATATATCGGTATCGGTATCTGTATCGGATGCATCCCTATTCATTACTACCTAGAGTATAGCTCGCGTCGCATAAAAAGAGTGCTAGCGGGCGTTCCGAGGGCACAACCATTCACTCTGACAGCAGGATAGCATAATATAAATCTTGCAAGTGTGAAAGAGAGGGTACAAAACAGTTGCTGTCTGAGTGCACCCTTGGAAGGCCCGTCAGTGCTCTTTTTACGTGACGCGAGCTGTACAACTGCAGTAATATTATAAATATAACCAGATGATAAAAATTATTAGATGCTGATTGCTAAATCAACACACTATGTAGTTTTATGGATTAATAATGAAGTTGTGGAGTAGCAATGTTGCACTATACTATTTATTATTTGTTAGTATTCAATAATTTCCAGGCTCGTGAAGAACAAGCCAAACAAGAACATCAGCAATGGCTGTTACTGCAACAGCAGGGCTTAGCAGGTGCAGATGGCTCTCAGCAGGCATACGTCCCCACAACAGTTGCCCCTAAACTTGAGGAAGAAGAGGATGATGACTATTCATAAGTGAAGACAACGAGGCAACTAATGTCTATCCCTTTTGATAGGGTGATTAAATTCTGCTATATGATAAAAGATAAGAGAGCCAAGATGGCATGTGTTTTGTTTCTGAAACTATGTAATTTGTAAGACTTCAAACTTTAAATTATAAATTGTATTGTAAAATAGATTTAAAAACTCAAATAAGAAAAAATAAATGTTATGTATATACACAGAAAATTACTGTAGATTTAATATTTCTATCAAAGAAGAACTCCCTCTTCCGGTGGGTTGGGGCAAAGGCGCTGATGCATGTGGCATGTGGCCTACTGCCAGGGGGCTAGAGTCGCACTAGGGGCGGCAAGCGCCGCATTTTTTTTACCTAGTGTTATTAGGCGTCGATGAACTGCACTTCTCCTCCGCTCCTCAAGATATTATTAGAGAAGATTACAAACTTGAGCGTGTACCTACGTCTTCGTACTTTTGTAGCTGCAACAGATCCAGACTTTAAAAAAGAGCTACATAATTATGTCTGGTTCACGGGGCTTACTAATAAAATATATTACATATAAAACTTGAAGAGGGTTTACCAAATATTATCATAATGTTAAGAAATTTTTTAACAGATGCCATTAGCAATGCCGGTTTTGAAAGAAGCTTCTCTATACTGAAGTTAATTAAAAATTACCTAAGGTCGAGGCACGTCCAGGGGGACGGCTTAAGCGATCGAAATAATATGATAAAAAAATATTCAAAGTTACACAGGGTGTCCCAGAATGGGTGGATCAAATTGCTATGGTAGATACCTGGTCTAACGTCCCACCGGATAGTCTAAAGTTAATTTTAAAAAACGACTTGGTTTTTCCGAAAATAGGGAAAAAGTCCGACATTTTTTTAATTTTCGCCTCTGAGTGTCACGTTTAGGGTGAATTTGTACTTTTTTTTTCAATAGTATTAACAATATGTGATTGCTTTACCTAACTGTAAACATTTAACCTAGCTAAAACGTCATGAAAACAAATGTTATCGTATGAAGAATGAAACCCGTACATACAGCAAGTCAGCAACAGCGCAAAGTTACTATTTTGCACAGAGCTGGAATTTGGGTCTTGCCACCCGTGCACAGATACAGGGCATCGAGCATGCATCGAGCTTATGGGGGCGCCAAGCACCCTGGTAGGTGGGGTACCTACCCTAACTGAAGTGGCGCTGAGCGCTCCAAGTAAAAGGGATTTTGTTGGTTTAACAAATATTCGTAGATATCAAAAAAAAATACGTGAGTGAGCGGTCACGAAAGTATATAATGCGCTCGCTTCACATCAGAAGGTTGCAGGTTCGAAGTCCGGCGGGATTTAGTTAGTATTACGGATTTCCAATTCAGCTATATTAGCAAGCGAACATGACATACACATCGATTATATTATATAAAAGATTTAGCATAACACGAAGAGTAATTTTTTTATTGATTACAGAATTTGGCTATTTTATTCGTTTTTTTATTTACTAATGATGAAAATAGTAAGGGGCGGCAAATTTTCGATGGGCCCCGGGCGGCGAAAACCCACGCTACGCCACTGCTTATACAGGTGTAACAAAATTGTTGTAGGGCCTGTTAACTGAGGATTCTACTCATCGTACTGAACAACTTTTGTTCAACGACTTTGCTCAAATCGCAAAAAAAAATGTTGGACTCTCAATACAAAAATGGCAAAACAGATGATCAATTTGTAATGTATGAAAGGTCAATTTTTTTTTTTTGTAATTTAAGCAAAGTCGTAGAACAAAAGTTGATCAGTATAGTTCATTCCAATCAAAAAAAAGCAAAATGTAAACAAACTTACTATGGAACTGACACATGTCAATGTCATCTGCATACTAATTTTGTTTACCTTTTGCTTTTTTTTTATTGGAATGAAATATACGATGAGCTACACCAATTTTGTTACACCCTGTATAAGGTTGTTGTTACTTAAACTGTGGCTTCTACTAATGAAACTGAACAACTTTTCCCAAGGAACCCATAGTTAATTCGCGAAAAAATTTTGTACTTTTCTAACAAGTCTGTTCTGGATCGGCCAAATTGCTCAAATCGCAAAAAACTTTTGGACTCTCCATACAAAAATGGCAAAACAGATGATCAATTTGTATGAAGAGCGTAGACATTTTTTGCAATGTGAGCAAAGTCGTAGATCAAAAGTTGTTCAGTAGGATGAGTAGAATCCCCAGTTAACGGGTCCTATACCAATTTTGTTACATTCTGTATATCTGCATAAACAATTTCTCTGTTGTGCTTAAAAAGAAAGCTTAGAAACGCCATCTATTGAGACACTTATGAACGGTGTGGCATACGTCATCTGAAAACTCCCTATTCTGCTGTTGTGGTTCTATTGCCTCTAGCTATATTAAAGTTCTTACCAATAAACTCATAAAGTAGTACCAGAACAAAACATCGTCAAAAGCAACAAAGTTGCTAAAAAGTTTCGCTATGCATAAGAAAAAGTTTTAGTTTAAATTGTCTGTCTTGTCATGCTCATAACAGTTTTTATCTGTGGTGATAATTTAGTCTTTATTTATTTACATCTGCTTTAATGGCCCTCCAGCTGTGAAGAAATGAACGAAATATGTTTCTAGAAATGGGTAGACCTACAAAATGAGTTCCAGTGACTCAAACAAAAAATACAAGAAACCGAAACAGAGAACCTCGTCCACAACTAATCCTCTAGTGTGTTTCCTTTGCAGGGTTTACCTATTCCTACATTGAAACATCTCTGCATAGATAGGCTACTCACCTATTATTATAGTAACAATCAACTTAGCACCTGAAATACCTAACTATAATTAAAATTAATTACAGAGACCAAAGAAAAAAAACAGAGAGGGTGAAGATGAGCGACCTCAGCCGGCTTGTCCACTGCTGGCCAAAGACTCTGAGTGGGTAGACCTTCTGCAGCCGAGCCCGTCAAGTGACGTGGCCAGCTCATCAGCCAGTATTGGAGATGGGGAGGAGGAAGTTTTACAACTTGTAATTTAAATTATATTTCAACTACTACTGGTGACAGCATGACAGGTTTAAACTAAACTAACGCTCAACAATAATAATAGGCGAAACCCCTACTACCTAGGTGTATTTCTTTAATAAGTTAATAAATCTGGCGAGCTACGCAAAATTAAATGGTACTTAAGAAAACTTTGAAAAATACTATTAGCTACTTAGGTCACAAACGTGTGAATACTACCTTGAACCTCGAACCGTTTTAAAACAACTTTCTTCATTTAGGTAGAATGTGAAGAAGATCCTCAGGCAAGGCCATTGTCGCTCATGTTTCCCGGCTTGCTCGACAAGGACCCACAGACGCTGCACGGGATGCTTAATAGAGCGATGTCCACCACTGAGGTGACCAGGCATCTGGTTGATCTAGGACAAAAAGCTAATTTCACGTTCATGAAAAAATCCAATCGATTAATACCAAAAGACAAGGTATAATTTATACTTATTTATAATCCACCTACAGAAAGTATGATTTTTGGAGCCATAAAACGAATTAAGATCCTTATTTACTTTATCCGTTACTTACCTCTCTTATATACTTACCTTCAGAATAACAAACCGTGTTCAGATTATAAATTGTATTACAGGAATGGTTAGAGAGCGTGCCTGAAATTAGTAATTCTAATGAATCGCTTCATTCAAACTTTTACGGCAGTAGTAAGTATAACAGATTCTAATTTTTGATAAAACTTATCTTTATAAATCTGAAACACGACTTATATTTATTTATTATTTACTATATTCATCTTCGAAAGATCTTTCGAGCGATTACGATACCGATACTGAAACCGCGGAATGTCTGGAACGAAGCAATCACAAAAAGAGGAGAAAGAAGGGCCCTCTTATGATAAATGATAAAGATCAGGATACTGATGATGGAACATCCACTGCAAGGAGTATACAGGATCCCAAAACTGAGGAGGATACCGCTAATATAGCTCGTAATAAAGGGTAGGAACGCTTTGGAAATCATAGCGATCTCTTATCTTTTGACAGACCAAGAAGTACCTATACATTTTCTATGAGTTTGCCCATTAATAGGCTGCATTTGCTTGCACAGGTATTGGAAATCGAAAACTCTAACAAGCGAGCTCTTGTAGCTGATGATTACGATAACATAGATACCTATTTGTGCAACTTGCTTGTTTTTACTTTTTAGTCTTGTACAACTATAATAGGATAGGAACCCTAAACAATCCCACCTCGAACCTACTTTTTGTTTGCTTTGTTATTTTATTACATTACATAGTATAACCGGAACACCATCTACTTATCATTCTTAAATTTTTGTGTGCGACTTACGGAAATACGAAAAAAATTACGTTTTAATAAAATATCTACATTTTGATAAAATAATTATATTGTTTACGTAACGTACGTGTAAGCTAATAAATGTTTCAAATAATGCTCAGTAAGGGTCTAATGATATAGGGTCAATCAACTATTCTTTGTTACTTTTGGAAGTTAGGATCGTGGCTATATTTCAAAAAAATAAAGTTCTTATTCTTGACTCCTACACACAAACATTGATAGAGTACTAAATGAAGCTTCAGATAAGCTAACGAGCAGACACTTTTAATTTTTTAAATAAGAATTTGCCTCAATACATCAGGTCATGCCGAAAATTTGTCCACTGAGTAACGGACTTTAAAAGTACTATTTAGGATACAAAAATAAACACTATGATTAAATCAACCTCTTTATTGTGTTAAGGTATGAGAATTATTTAACACCACCGGCAATATTCTTAATTATTACTTTGCTACAATATTTAGAATAATCATAAGATATTGTCTCTTACGTAACTTAGCATAGTTTAAACTATTTTTTTTTAAAATAAAATGTAATAATTATTTTTAGCTGCAATGTATATTAAACTTCGTATTATTAGTCTATTTATGTCGTAGTAACTAGTTTTCTTTATCGAAATAGATAAATTGAATGATATACGAGTTTCTTTATTGATAATTTTAGGGACAAACGTAACGTAGGAGACAGTTTTGGTAAATTAAGAGACTTAGTAACAAATTGATACTGGTTTTTACTACCACGCGCCAAGGGGGCGTTAAAGGGCTGTTAAGAGGGCGCCCCAGGTGCGCTAAGAGCCGCCCCCGGGGTGCCAAGAAGGTGCCAAGGGGATGTAAGGGGGTGCCCTAGGGGCATTTAGGGGGCGCCAAGAGTATGTTAAGGGGCGTCCTAGGAGCGCCAAGGGGGCACCCTGAGGACGCTAAGGGGATGTTAAGGGGCGTTAACCCCCTTGGCGCCCCCTTAACACCTCTGCCGGCCCGCGTCCAAAGCCTCGCATCACGAGCTTCACCCCCGCACCCGCGCCACTCCTTCCGCACCTCGCGCCTCACCCCCTGCAACCCGAGCCTCACCCCCCTGCCTCACTCCTCAACCTCCCCTCCTCACCCCCACGCCCCAATCCTCACCCCCCACACACCGCTCCTAAGCCCCTCGCACCCCACTCCTACCATCCTCTGCACCCCGCGCCTCATCCCCAGCATCTCGCACCATACCCCTCGCACCCCGAGTCTCTCCCCCTGCAATTAGCGCCTACCCCGCCTCACCCCCTCCCCCAGCCTAAACCCCCCCTCACCCTCCAGCCCACGCCCCGCGCCTCTCCTTCCCGCACCCCGCGCCTCACCCCCCACACCCCAAATCTCACCCACCTGCGATTCGCGCCCCCCCCACCCTGCCTCAACATCCCCCACAACCCTCCTCAGCCTCCACCGCGTGCCCCAAGCCTCAACCCTCCTGCAATCTGTGCCAGGAGCCCCCGCCTCACCCTCCAGTTCCTCTCGCCTCAACCCCCACCCCGCATCAACACCCCCCCCTCATCCTCCCGCACCTCAAACTTCACCCGCTCCCTTGCCCATGTTCTCGAGTATTCCACAATGTTCCAGAATGTTCCGGGACTGCTGTGGAGTGCTCTCAAATACTATCGAATGTTTTGGAATGTTCTATTCTAGAAATTTCTTAAAGGTGTTTCAACCCATATATCTTCAAAGCACGACCTTTAGGTAAAAACGGAAACCTTCTTCATAGATGGGGGATAGAGGGCTACCACACCAGAGGGATTTGATAACTGGGCAAAATATTATTTTATCAACAACTAGCAATATAACAAATTTCGTGTGAGCGACCCCAGCAAACACTTTTTTCCTGGGGCTCCTAGGAGAATCCGTCCTATCTCAAATTTTAGAGCATAATTAGAGCAATCATCATGCCAAGGGAAAAAATTTGAGCAATCATACTTTTCGAGATACGAGTGCCTAAAGGTGTGCTTGCTGGATGGCAATCCACCCAGCAAGCACAATTGGTGCACAAAAACTAAGAAGACTTGGGTTAAAATTTTAATGCACAGATTTAGAGCATCATAAAGTGAGTCGGACTGCAAAGTTTCATGAATGTCATGTCAATAGTTATCTCGCTAGAACGCAAAACCTGTTTCACGTTATTTTCACAAATCTCTCTAGCAGTCACATCAGATCTCAGCAATTACAGCATCTTGCTTCAAAATTTTTATGCCAGGATTTAGAGCAACACTAGAAACCTATGCTCAATTATTTTTGAATCCCAAAAATCATTACTTTTTGTGCTACGAGCCAATGTTTTTTCCTTGCTGGGTGGACATGCCAAAAGTGACAAAGCTGTATAGCTTTGAAACTAATACGAATACAAAACTGGTTCTTATGCTGCTCAGATTTAGAGCAAAATTTGAGCATTCTTCTCAAAAAAAACTAGAATCCCAAACATTATTACAGTTACAGCGGTAGACGCTAAAAACTGATTTTTCCCGCCAATTTTTTGAATAATTACGGCGACTCGCGGCAGATTGCGATGTTGCCGCTCTTATTTTTTTTTTAGTTCAAGCAATAACTGCCTTTGTGCTGTGAGTATAAGGTACATTTCAGTTTCAATCTATCGATTGTCATTTACATAGATTTACATAGATAGACAAGAAAAAAAAGCCAACAAATATAAATGGAAGCATGGGTGATCTTACAATACGTAAGGTTTTAATATGACAGGAACTGGTATTAAAATTTTATCGAGTCGGACGATGTACTGTCATTTTAGTTGACAGCTGATTATATCTTTATATTTTATAGCTTGAAAGACATGTCATGAGGTCACTGAGTGTTAATAAAAAATTAACTCTTGAAAAGCCTAAAAGTTAAAGGAAGGGTCTCATTGATGTCGGCTATCGTTGTTTAGACTTCAGGGATCAGTGTCACAAATTAAACGCATTTAGGGCATTCAAATTTTGTTTAATAATCTGTCTTACGCAGCAAAATATATGTAGAATCTTTTTATTTACATAATAATTAAATTGTGTGTGAAAAAGTACCATGCCAAATCAACTCTATATTCAGGTAATATGTCATCAATTCTTTAACCTTTATACTAATAAAAATATAGATATTAAAAAATATATATTTTAGAACTAAGTTAAAACACTTACACGGAACCCTACACTGCGCGTGGCCCGACACGCACTTGACAGCTTTTTATTCAGTCGAATTTACATAATTTAGTACGGTATATGAATATAATATGTTATATGACTAATGTGTTGGTCGAATGTGTGGATGTAGGGCGTTTTGCGTTTTGTTGTTGTACTGTGAGTATACAAATATTGGAGCATGGCTGAAATCGGAACGATGCCGCCGCCGCCACCACCAGCAAAACGCAACGATGAATCACAAGCGTTCCGTATTATAGGTATTCTGCTATCGTATGATTTACATGTATTTATTTATTTTGACTGACTCGGTGGCTAAGTGGTTAGCGATCCTGACCTCTGATCCGAGGTATTCTGTGCCGCTCTAGTTCTCCCACTAGGATTCCCTGTGTCGGGAGTACTAGTGTCTTCCATCGGATACAGAAAAAATAAATGAAAATATTCTATAAATAAGTTTACAGAAACACAATAAGAAATGATAGCAAAAAGAAAAAAAAAGGACAATAGACATGTACTTATATCAGTCCCTGGTTCCCAAGATACAGGGAATCCTAGTTTGGGGTCAGATGACCGTGTGTGATTTGTCCCAGTTATTATTATGTATCAATTTATTTCAGGCACAAGGCCCATAGAAATATACAGGGTGACTGGTAAATCAACGGACGCATTTAAGGAGGTGAATAAGAAGCTGATACACATTCCAAATATGTAAAAAAAACATGACCTTAATTTTCATCATTTAAAAAATAATTTTAAAGTTCACTTCTACATTTACTAAATTACTA
Source organism: Coleophora deauratella (assembly GCA_958295455.1). NCBI lineage: Eukaryota > Metazoa > Arthropoda > Insecta > Lepidoptera > Coleophoridae > Coleophora > Coleophora deauratella. The sequence goes on from OY282388.1 coordinate 7,498,685, forward strand.
AGTCACATGTACGCGGCCTCGGGCAACGACCCCGAGTGGGGCGGCGCGGACTCGCCACTGCGCAATACTGCGCATGCGCGTGAGCGGCTGCTCCCGCGTCTCTACCCTGCGCCGCGCTGCGCCGGCCCTAGTCAGTCACCCGCGGGCCGTCGTAGGGTGGTGTGCGTTACAACAACATAAGCTATGCTGACGACATGGTACTGCTGAGCCCGTCGATCAGCGCCTTAAGGAAATTATTAGTCACTTGTGAAGATTATGCGAGAGGGCACGGTCTGAAATACAACTCCAAAAAAAGTGAGGTATTGGTTTTTAAAGCAGGAAATTACAAGCCTAATAATATTCCTCCGGTTATGATTAATGGCTGTGTCCTCAAGGTAGTGGACCGTTTCAGATACCTTGGGCACATTGTGACAGAGGACCTAGCTGATGATAGTGATATTGAACGGGAGCGTAGGGCGTTGGCGGTGAGGAGCAATATGCTGGCCCGCAGGTTTACTCGATGCACAAAGGATGTTAAGATAACGCTTTTTAAAGCTTACTGCCAATGCTTCTACACGAGTGGCCTGTGGGTTAAGTATACGCAACGAGCCTACAACGTCCTACGTGATCAATATAATAATGCTTTCAGGATGCTGTTGAGGCTGTCCCGATTTTGCAGTGCATCGGCGATGTTCGCGGAGGCTTATACCGACGATTTCTTTGCCATAATGAGGAAAAAAGTCACCTCTTTGCTGTTCAGACTGAGGGGCAGCAATAACAGCATCCTGAAAATGATAGCTGAACGGGTGGATTACCCAATCCAAAATCATTGGGTGGAGCGATCCATAGGTATAATTAAATGAAACTGTATTTCTTCTATGTAATATTACTATTATTTGTGTTTTACTAACATAGTCTTTAAGTTGTACCTATTGTCTTATTACTAACATTTCTCTGGATCACCTGATCTGAAATAAATATATTATTATTATGTTACGCGCGCCTGCCGCTCGTCGCGAACATTCTAGTTTTACTTACGTCGCTGTCGCGTGGATTGCAGTGCCTTGATAGTGATAATGGCTTATAAGTACTTTAACGTGGATACTGGGATATGATGTGGTGCTATGTAATGTCAGCTAGTGTTGTTAGACGTGAATTACATCATATTGCGATGTGTATCACGAATTACATAAACATAAGTTGCCGTCATAGTACTTTATTAGGAGACTGAGAGCGTTTGGCCTTCCCCCAGTTCCTGTGGTTGGGGTAACGTATCCTACATGAAGACGGACTCCATCCTTTTATTATCAGTGTGTTATCAGCCTGTCCAAGAGATTGACCTTAGCGACCACGAGCAGCTCGGTGCACGCTCTGAGAAAGTGGTAAGTACCTAGGCATAGAGTTAGAAAACACGAGAATAGTTGCGTTTTATAAAAAAATATGTAACTTGTGTTTTTTGAATGTATGATTTTTTTGTTTTATATAGTTGAAAAGTATGTAAATTATCCTATCATCTCCTTAAATACGTCCGTCGTTCAACCAGTCACCCTGTATAAAATCGTCCTCGTTTCTAGTCTATATCAATGTAAGTGACAATCGATAGATTCACAAAGTCAGTTATTACTTGAACTAAAAAAAATAAGAGCGGCATCATCGCAATCTGCCGCGACTCGCCGTAATTATTCAAAAAATTGTCGGGAAAAAACAATTTTTAGCGTCTACCGCTGTAACTATAATGTTTGGGATTCTAGTTTATTTTGAGCAGAATGCTCAAATTTTGCTCTAAATCTGAGCATAAGAACCAGCCTTGTATTCGTATTAGTTTCAAAGCTATACAGCTTTGTCACTTTTGGAATGTCCACCCAGCAAGGAAAAATCATTGGCTCGTAGCACAAAAAGTACTGATTTTTGGAATTCAAAAATAATTGAGCATAGGTTTCTAGTGTTGCTCTAAATCCTGGCATAAAAATTTTGAACCAAGATGCTGTAACTGCTGAGATCTGATGTGACTGCTAGAGAGATTTGTGAAAATAACGTGAAGCAGGTTTTGCGTTCTAGCGAGATAACTATTGACATGACATTCATGAAACTTTGCATTCCGACTCACTTTATGATGCTCTAAATCTGTGCATTGAAATTTTTACCCAAGTCATCGTAGTTTTTGTGCACCAATTGTGCTTGCTGGGTGGATTGCCATCCAGCGAGCACACCTTTAGGCACTCGTATCTCGAAAAGTATGATTGCTCAATTTTTTTCCCTTGGTATGATGATTGCTCTAATTATGCTCTAAAATTTGAGATAGGTGGGATTGTCCTAGGAGCCCCAGGAAAAAAGTGCTTGCTGGGGTCGCTGACACGCAGATTTCATATAAAAACCCGGCGAGACCCTTTTCAAAAATTTTTTTTTCTAAACGCTTGGCCATCAGCAGTTCCCACTTCGGGTACTTTCATTTCTAGCCAAGCCCTGCATATGCTATTAATTAGAGCGAAATCGGTGATGACGAGTACGGGCCCTTTCCTAGTGAATCCCCTGCGTCACGTAACGTAAGAGACAAATCAAGGTTAAAGTTCCATAAATTGTTTTTTAAACTAATTTAAACGCAAAAGTATAAACAATCGTTTAAGTAGACTCATTTGTCGTAATTGTGCGTTAAAGGACACGTTTCATTTTGTGCCTGGACATGTACGTAGTACGAAAAATATAGGCTTTCTAGGAAAAATAATGAAAATAATATTAGAAGCAGGGTTGCGTGATTCAAGCATAATGTTTCGTCAGCACTTTTTACAATATAAATGGTAACACTGAAGCTTGCAATAGTAGGTCACGTTCAGAAATTACGGCTTCATCCACATATTCCTTAGATGCTTTCTCTGACTCTGATTGACTGAACACCCTTCTGTTCTGACTTCTGATATTGGTGTACGATTTTTAAAATCTGCGGATATGCCTTGCCTCTTTTACAGGCATAACAGCTGGTTATCGAGTTACTTGTCGGACAACTAAATTATTAATTTCAATATATGTTGCGATTGTTAAATCTGAGAAACTAGACTCTGACCGAACCTCGCAACGAAGGTAAATCGAAGGAAATGTACAATTAGAAAAGACTATGTTTCTAATGACTTATTTATGATGTTTAGTATACAGACCAGGTCCAAGCTCCATAGTCCCGTGAAACGTCTCCTATTTATATAATAAAGCTAAAAATGCTTGTTTTTTCGTCGTCGCACAGAGGACACCGAATACACACAACCTTGCCGGAATCCAACTCGTGGACGACTTTTTAAAACATGTGAGATTAACAAAATGGCGAAAGCATATCACGAGACTTCCAGAAAACTAAGGACGCCATCAAACATAACTAACTAACGGTCGCGGGTTCGATTCCCGGCGGGGTCCAACTTTGTGGACTCGGTTTGGTTGGTGGTAGGGCATTTTCTGGTGTCAGTCACCCCAGCAAGCACTTTTTTCCTGGGGCTCCTAGGAGAATCCCACCTATCTCAAATTTTAGAGCATAATTACAGCAATCATCATGCCAAGGGAAAAAATTGCAGCAACCATACTTTTCGAGATACGAGCTCCTAAAGGTGTACAACTGGTGCACAAAAACTACAACGAGTTGGGAAAAAATTTTGATGCACAGATTTAGAGCATCATAAAGTGAGTCGGACTGCAAAGTTTCATGAATGTCATGTCTATAGTTTTCTCGCTAGAACGCAAAACCTGCTTCACGTTCTTTTCACGAATCTTTCTAGCAGTCACATCAGATCTCAGCAATTACAGCATCTTGGTTCAAAATTTTTATGCCAGGATTTAGAGCAACACTAAAAACCTATGCTGAATTATTTTTGAATCCCAAAAATCAGTACTTTTTGTGCTACGAGCCAATGTTTTTTCCTTGCTGGGTGGACATGACAAAAGTGAAAAAGCTGTATAGCTTTGAAACTAATACGAATACAAGACTGGTTCTTATGCTCAGATTTAGAGCAAAATTACAGCATTCTGCTCAAAAAAACTAGAATCCCAAACGTAATAGTTACAGCGGTAGACGCTAAAAACTGATTTTTCCCGCGAAGTTTTTGAATAATTACGGCGACTCGCGGCAGATTGCGACGTTGCCGCTCTTATTTTTTTCTAGTTCAAGCAATAACTGACTTTGTGCTGTGAGTATAAGGTACATTTGAGTTTCAAACTATCGATTGTCATTAACATTGATAGACAAGAAACAAGCGCGACAAATATAAATGGAAGTTGTTGGTGATATTACAATACGTAAGGTTTTAATATGACAGGAATTGGTATTAAAATTGTATCGAGCCGGACGACGTACTGCCATTTTAGTTGACAGCATCTATTATATCTTTATATTTTATAGCTTAAAAGACATGTCACGACGTCACTGAGTGTTAATAAAAAAAATAACTCTTGAAAAGCCTAAAAGTAAGAGGAAGGGTCGCATTGATGTCGGCTATCGTTGTTTAGACTTCAGGGATCAGTGTCACAAATTAAACGCATTTAGGGCATTCATATTTTGTTTAATAATCTGTGTTACGCAGCAAAATATATGTTTTTTTTTATGTGATAGGTGGCAAACGAGCAGACGGATCACCTGATGGTAAGCGATTACCGCCGCCCATGGACACCCGCAACACCGAAGGAGTCACAAGTGCGTTGCCAACCTTTGAAATGGGATGGGGGATGGGGGAATGGGGAGGGGGAGGGGGGGGGGCCTCCGGTACCCTCACTCACTCGGCGAAACACAACAAACGTTACTTCACGCCGGTTTTCTGTGAGGCCGAGGTATCACTCGGTCAAGCCGGCCCATTCGTGCCGAAGCATGGCTCTCCCACGTCTAATCATTCCACCTAATCTAATCCCACCATGTAGAATCTTTTTATTTACATAATAATTAAATTGTGTGTGAAAAAGTACCATGCCAAATCAACTCTATATTCAGTTAATATGTCATCAATTCTTTAACCTTTATACTAGTAAAAATAAAGATATTAAAAAATATATATTTTAGAACTAAGTTAAAAAACTTACACGGAACCCTACACTGCGCGTGGCCCGACACGCACTTGACCGCTTTTTGTTCAGTCGAATTTATATGATTTAGTACGGTATATGAATATAATATGTTATATGACTAATGTGTTGGTCGAATGTGAGGATGTAGGGCGCTTTGCGTTTTGTTTTTGTACTGTGCTATATACAAATATTGGAGCATGGCTGAAATCGGAACGATGCCGCCACCACCACCACCAGCAAAACGCAATGATGAAGAAGGAAGAAGAAGGTATCACTTTCTCCCCTTAGAATCTCGTAGAAATATTGCTGATGTATCATTTCTCCATAAAATTGCAAATAACATAATAGATTCTCCCGATTTACTCTGTAAAATAAATATCAACATCCCATCACGATACCTCAGAATGAGACCATTGCTTTTTACCTATTTTGCAAAAACTAACTACCGTCGACATTCCTTTTTCTACAGAGCCCCATCACGATTTAACAATCTAGTATCTGTTAACCCCGATATCGATCTGTTTCACACAAAATTAAGTTCTTTGAAAAGAACCCTATCCACTGGTTTCTTCGATTCCTTGAACTAAATTATTTTATTAAGTTTCATTTTGTTTGTTTGTTATACTGCTTATGCGTCTGTCTCATAGATATTTATTATGTGAAAACTTGTTAATGGCTTTATTGATACCTAATATCCAAGTACTTATCATTTGTTAACATAAGCTGTAAGTTTTCCGAAAGAAATAAAATAATAAAAATAAATAAATAAAATGAATCACAAGCGTTCCGTATTATAGGTATTCCGTTATCGTATGATTTACATGTATTTATTTATTTTGACTGACTCGGTGGCTAAGTGGTTAGCGATCCTGACCTCTGATCCGAGAGTCGAGGGTTCGATCCCCACACAGGGCAAACTTTTCTGTGATGAGCAGAATTGTTTGCTCTGAGTCTGGGTGTATTATATCCATATATATGTATGTATTTAAAAGTATATGTGTATAATAATAATAATTCTTTATTTGTTTCTTAAAATTAGATACATATTTTGTGCCGCTCTAGTTCTCCCACTAGGATTCCCTGTGTCAGGAGAACTAGTGTCTTCCATCGGATACAGAAAAAAGAAATGGAAACATTCTATAAATAAGTTTACAGAAACACAATAAGAAATGATAGCAAAAAGAAAAAAAAAAGGACAATAGACATGTATATCAGTCTCTGGTTCCCAAGATACAGGGAATCCTAGTTTGGGGCTAGATGACCGTGTGTGATTTGTCCCAGTTATTATTATCTATCAGTTTATTTAGGTACAAGGCCCATAGAAATATATAAAATCGCCCTCGTTTCTAGTCTATATCAATGTAAGTGACAATCGATAGATTGAAACTGAAATGTACCTTATATTCACAACACAAAGTCAGTTATTGCTTGAACTAAAAAAAATAAGAGCGGCAACATCGCAATCTGCCGCGACTCGCCGTAATTATTCAAAAAATTGGCGGGAAAAATCAGTTTTTAGCGTCTACCGCTGTAACTATAACGTTTGGGATTCTAGTTTTTTTTGAGCAGAATGCTGTAATTTTGCTCTAAATCTGAGCATAAGAACCAGTCTTGTATTCGTATTAGTTTCAAAGCTATACAGGTTTTTCACTTTTGTCATGTCCACCCAGCAAGGAAAAAACATTGGCTCGTAGCACAAAAAGTACTGATTTTTGGGATTCAAAAATAATTCAGCATAGGTTTTTAGTGTTGCTCTAAATCCTAGCATAAAAATTTTGAACCAAGATGCTGTAATTGCTGAGATCTGATGTGACTGCTAGAAAGATTCGTGAAAAGAACGTGAAGCAGGTTTTGCGTTCTAGCGAGAAAACTATAGACATGACATTCATGAAACTTTGCAGTCCGATTCACTTTATGATGCTCTAAATCTATGCATCCAAATTTTTTCCCAACTCTTTGTAGTTTTTGTGCACCAGTTGTGCTTGCTGGATGGCATGCCATCCAGCAAGCACACCTTTAGGAGCTCGTATCTCAAAAAGTATGGTTGCTGCAATTTTTTTCCTTGGCATGATGATTGCTGTAATTATGCTCTAAAATTTGAGATAGGTAGGATTCTCCTAGGAGCCCCAGGAAAAAAGAACTGGGGTCACTGACACCATTTTCTGAGCCCGCCTGGCTAGCTACCACCATCTTATATAAGTCTTGCCGCCAAACATCAATGTTAACAGCATTGATGTGTTCCGGCATGAAGATAAGATAGCCAGTTCCCCATTGCGTTGGGGAATCTTGGTAAGCCCGCTTCCATCTTCGGCATCATCATCACTTACCATCAGGTGAGATGATGCCAAGGGCTTATCAATTGAGGGTAAAAAAAAAAACGCTTTTTTCACCGTTACACAGTGGACATCGTTTTTATCGCTCGCTTAAGGACAAAGTTAAATAATAGTAAAAAACAGTTTATTGGGTTTTGGTATTCTTACGCCTTTGATAAATGGAGTTGTCATTACTTTCTATTCTGACACATGTCTTGCTGACTGCGAACGGACGAAAGACTCGCTGAACTGGAGGAGGAATTGAGCAGGTTACGATGGGATATTGTGGGATTATGTGAAGTCCGAAGAGAGGGTGAGGACACCATGATCCTTAAGTCCGGAAACCTGCTCTATTTCCGGGAGGGCGACCAACTGTCCCAGGGTGGTGTCGGGTTTATTGTCCACAAGTCCCTAGTCAACAACGTGGTCCAGGTCGAGAGTGTTTCGACGAGGGTAGCGTACCTTATACTCAGAATCACCAAACGGTATTCGCTGAAGGTCATACAGGTATATGCGCCGACCGCGGAACACCCCGACGAAGAGGTGGAGGCTATGTATGAGGATATCTCCAGAGCCATACATAGCTCCAGGACCCATTTCACCGTTGTGATGGGGGACTTCAACGCGAAACTAGGCAAACGAAGGGACAACGAGCTGAGAGTGGGGAAATTTGGATACGGAGAGAGGAATGCGCGGGGTCAGCTGCTGGCTGGCTTTATGGAGAAGGAGGGCCTCTTCATGATGAACTCCTTCTTCAAAAAGCCAAAACAGCGCAAGTGGACATGGCTGCATCCCAGTGGCGTAGTAAAAAATGAGATTGACTTCATCTTGTCGACAAAAAGGCAAATATTCAATGATGTCTCTGTGATCAACTCGCTGAAGACAGGAAGCGATCACCGAATGGTAAGAGGCACATTGAATCTAAAAACAAAGCTAGAAAGATGTCGACTGATGAAGTCCACGCTCCGACCAGCGCCTATCCAACTCCAAAACCCCGAAAGCTTTCAACTCGAGTTGCACAACCGCTTCGAATGCCTAGGAGAATGCGAAAATGTGGACAATTATAACGACAGGTTCATGGAAATTGTCCAAACGGCTGGAAATAAGGCCTTCAAAACCGGCCGTTTAAAAAGAACATCTCGTATCTCGGACCTCACCAGCAAGCTCATGGAGGAAAGACGAAGCCTGATTCTGAAATCCTCTGAAGATGCTTGTCAGTATCGGCGACTAAACAGACAGATCTCCAAGTCCTTGACCCGTGATATACGACAATTTAATACCAACCGTATTAAAGAGGCTATCGAGCGCAATAAAGGGTCAAAAGTATTCGCAGGGGATCTGTCTGCTGGTCAAAGCCAACTGACAAAGCTGAAGACCGAGGATGGCAGAGTCGTGTCGTCCAAGCCCGAGCTGTTGGAAGAGGTTGAGAAATTCTACGGACAATTATACATGACTACACGCTTACCTGTCAGCAATCTGGCTGAAGACCCGAGAGCCAGATTGTCCCGACACTATACCGAAGATATCCCAGACGTCAGCCTGTGCGAGATTAGAATGGCTCTCAAACAGCTTAAGAACAACAAGGCACCGGGTGATGATGGAATTACGGCTGAGCTTCTGAAAGCAGGTGGAGAACCGGTACTTATAGCTCTTCAGAAGCTATTTAATTCCGTCATGCTCGAGGGACGAACGCCTACAGCATGGCACAGGAGTGTGGTGGTGCTCTTCTTCAAGAAGGGTGATAAGTCTCTGCTGAAGAATTACAGACCCATCTCACTCCTGAGCCATGTCTACAAGCTGTTTTCGAGAGTCATTACGAATCGTCTCGCACGCAGGTTTGACGACTTCCAGCCTCCCGAACAAGCCAGTTTCCGAAAAGGCTTCAGTACCATAGACCACATACATACGCTGCGGCAGATTATACAGAAGACCGAAGAGTATAATCGGCCACTATGCTTGGCGTTTGTGGACTATGAGAAAGCCTTTGATTCGATCGAGACCTGGGCTGTGTTGCAGTCTCTCCAACGGTGCCAAATTGATTATCGATACATCGAAGTGTTGAAGTGCTTGTATGAAAACGCCACCATGTCGGTCCACCTCCAGGATCAGAATTCGAAACCTATCCGGCTGCAGCGTGGGGTGAGACAGGGAGACGTTATATCTCCGAAACTGTTCACCGCTGCACTGGAAGACGTTTTCAAGCTTCTGGACTGGAGAGGACTCGGCATTAACATCAATGGCGAGTACATCACTCATCTTCGATTTGCTGACGATATCGTGATCATGGCTGAGACCTTGGAAGACCTAGGCGCAATGCTCGAAGGACTTAGTAGAGTCTCCCAACAAGTGGGTCTTAAAATTAACATGGATAAGACGAAAATCATGTCAAACGTCCGTGTTACACCCACTCCTCTGAAGGTTGGAGACTCTACACTCGAAGTTGTTGACGAATATGTATACCTGGGACAAACAGTCCAGTTAGGTAGGTCCAACTTCGAGAAAGAGATAAATCGTCGAATCCAACTCGGCTGGGCAGCGTTCGGGAAGCTTCGCAATATCTTTACGTCCAAAATACCGCAGTCCCTCAAGACTAAAGTCTTTGACCAGTGTGTGTTGCCAGTGATGACATATGGATCCGAGACATGGTCGCTTACTATGGGCCTTATAAGAAGGCTCAAAGTCACCCAAAGGGCGATGGAGCGTGCTATGCTTGGTGTTTCCCTACGTGATCGAATCAGAAATGAGGAGATACGTAGGAGAACTAAAGTTACCGACATAGCTCTCAGAATCGCTAATCTTAAGTGGCAGTGGGCAGGGCACATAGCTCGTAGAACAGATGGCCGTTGGGGCAGTAAAGTTCTCGAATGGCGACCGCGCACCGGAAGGCGCAGTGTGGGCAGGCCCCCGACTCGGTGGACCGACGACCTGGTAAAGGTTGCAGGAAGCCGCTGGATGCGAGCCGCACAGGACCGGTCGGTGTGGAAATCCTTGGGGGAGGCCTTTGTCCAGCAGTGGACGTCTTTCGGCTGATAGATAGATAGATAGGCATGTCTTGCATATTTAAAATTGGCCTGTACTAAATTATTCGCTTCGTTAGTTTGAGAAGTACCCGCGGGGACACGTCAATTATGTATGGCGTTGAAAATTTGTCCCTAAGTACTAAAAAATTACTCAAATATTGTTTATACAGCGTGTAACAGAAAGGTGTGATAATACTTCATGGTGGGCTTTTACCCATCAAACTGAACAACTATTGTTCTACAACTTTGTTGAAATCGCAAAGAAATTTTCGGACTTTTCTTACAAACTTAGTTCGCCAGCTGATCGATTTGTATGAAAAGTCCAAAAAAATTTTGCGATTTAAACAAAGTTGTAGAACAAAAGTTGTTCAGTTTGATGGGTAAAAGCCCACCTTGAAGTATTATCACACCTTTCTGTTACACCAAAATGAGATTGGTTATTGTTAATGGTTAAATAAATGAACTAGGAATACTTCGAGTTATAAACTAGCCCCCGATTATTTAAATAAATAAAAATGTTACTTTGATTTTGTCAGGGACACACTTAGTTACAAAGAATAGTTGATTGACCCTATAACAAAAAAAACAGGTGGGCCTTATTGTCTTTTGAGCAGTATATTTTATTTGAGTGCGAATCATTAATTTTTACGTGAATTTCATCAATAGCAACAGTCGCCGTGGTTTCATTGTTAACTATCGAAAAGCATTATTTAATTAACGATAGTGTAGAAGACAATCATTTTAAGTGCAGATTTTCAAATGTTGCAGCAGAGCAGTTTGAAAATGTCAAATCTTTGAAATGTTGGTACCTATGAAAAAATTAATAGAAAAATAAATTCTGTAACTTATGTCAGATGGTACATAAAACACTTTTGTATTAATTTTTTCATACCAACATTTCAAAAATTTGACATATTCAAACTGCTCTGCTGTACAATTTACAAATCTGCACTTATAATGATTGTCTTCTACACCAGCGGTTCCCAAAAGGTGTTCCGCGGAACCCTAAGGTTCCGTGGGAAGGTCACAGGGGTTCCGAGAGTTAGGCCTTATGGTCGTAGAGCTACATAGGAGACACGCTGCCTTTTATTGGTCAGTTCGGTATAATTCGGTACCGATCTGTGCAACCAGTATTCATAACTCTTTCGCGCATACGGTACAAATATAGCGCGCACAAAAATTCCAATCATTAAATTCAGACTTGAATGAGTTTTAGACTTTTAGATGAATACTCCCTTTGGCGAGGTAGGGTTCCGTCAAAAAATTGTAGACCAATTAGGAATCCACAGCAAAAAAAATTGGGAACCGCTGTTCTACACCATTCAAAAAACTATATTATATGGTCTATATGTTTTTTGAAGTGGTACACATTTTTTATTGTTGTAATTGTCATTCATTTTAAATTACCTACTTTTCTTTCGTATTACAGCTTGCTTCTATAGAACTGCTTTGTTTTTCAGAGGAAATAGCCAACGACCTTGATGTATTTTCAAGAACTTATGAAAAACATTTTTATTTTTCTATAGTCAAATTCAAAATTGATAAATCATCATAACACGAAAAAATTAAATCTGTTTAACAAATAGAAAGCAAAATTAAAACTATTCTTTTTCTAGTTAAAATTAGTCAAGATGTCTATACAGGCTGTTAAACAATTGTGCGTTTGAGATTTTAGGGGGATACTCAGAATCGACTATATAATACAAGAAAAATATTGAAAAAATCCGCTCTTCAAATTTTTTTTCAGATTCACATACTAAATCTGAACAGTGAATCAAGAGTTTGTATGTAAAACTGAAAAAAGTTATAGATCGGATTTTTTCAATATTTTTCCTGTATTCTATACTCGATGCTGAGTAACCCCTTAAAATCTCAATTACAGAATTTACCCTATATGTACCTATGTACTTATCTCGTATTATACAAATGCATCGAAAATGTTATCTAGCTGTCTAAAACATGAAGTTTTTCGAATTAAAATTACGTGTTCTTATTTCATTACCATTAACTAGACAACTGCATACTGTACAATCATAAATAGTAGTAAGCAAATTGTCCCCCATACAAAACAATATATAGGCCGTGTCTTGCTCTGGCCTATGTGTATGAGATTTCATTTGAATCACTGTATCGTTATTCTTATAGAAAGGACATTGACCAGGTCTGGACCAAGTGCTGCCCAGAATGAACACATAGTGCATTTTGTTCCTCAGGCCAACACTAATCTGTAAACCGAAGCGCTTCAAAATCTGTCCGAGGAGTCAAGAGAAAAAAAGTTTCTTTTTGTGAATTATTTGTTTGCGAAAAATGAACTTAATAATTGTTTTCAGTGTAACTAGTAGTGTATTATTTATACTTATGTAATAATAATATCATTAATCATCAATCAGTAATTACATTAATGTCTGGACCAAATGCTGCCCAGAATGAGCATACAGTGCATTTTGTTCCTCAGGCCAATACTAATCTGTAAACCGAAGCGCTTCAAAATCTGTCCGAGGAGTCAAGAGAAAAAAGTTGTTTTTTTTTTGTGAATTATATGTTTGCGAAAAATTAACTTAATAATTGTTTTCAGTGTAACTATTAGTGTATTATTTATACTTATGTAATAATAATATCATTAATCATCAATCAGTATTTACATTGATGTCTGGACCAAGTGCTGCCCAGAATGAACACATAGTGTATTTTGTTCCTTAAGCCAATACTAATCTTTAAACCGAAGCGCTTTAAAATCTATCCGAGGAGTCAAGAGAAAAAAGTTTTTTTGTTGTGAATTATTTGTTTGCGAAAAATGAACTAAATAATTGTTTTCAGTGTAACTAGGAGTGTATTATGTAATAATAATATAATTAATCATCAATCAGTAATTACAATGATGTCTAGACCAAGTGCTGCCCAGACTGAACACATAGTGCATTTTGTTCCTTAGGCCAATACTAATCTGTAAACCGAAGCGCTTTAAAATCTGTCCGAGGAGTCAAGAGAAAAAAAGTTTTTTTTTGTGAATTACTTGTTTGCGAAAAATGAACTTAATAATTGTTTTCAGTGTAACTAGTAGTGTATTATTTATACTCAAAAATCAAAATGTATTTTATTTAAGTAGATGCTTTACACATGCTTTTAAATCGTCAATATTTTTTCTACCTAGTACAACGTCCCTACATACTTATGTAATAATAATATCATTATTTATCAATCAGTAATTACATTGATGAAGATTAGCTAGGTTTTTATTCATAAAATAATATAATTAAAAATCAATATTCGTTAAATAGTAAGTTTACAAACCTTAAACTACAACTTAGGCACCATAAAAGCCTAAGCCTTAGTCAAAAAGTAGCCCTGGTGAAATTAGAAAATTCGCCCATAACCCTGGCAGTGTTGCCTCACTGTATCACCAGCGAGATGCACTGCACCAGGTACGATTTGGCGTGGGGGTTCTACTATTGTGGATCAGGCGCCGACCCAGTTCCCCCAAAAACTTCCTAGCTTCCGCACAAAATGCGTCGCTCGCCTCAACCGCGAAGGGGACGTAAGTATATGTATCCTTAAGGGGCGAGGACTTGGCATGTTTTTAACGGCAGTCCGATCGGCAGCTGAATGAAACTTCCTAGCTTCCGCACACCATGCGTCGCTCGCCTCAACCGCGAAGGGGACGTAAGTAAATGTATCCTTGAGGGGCGAGGAGTTGGCATGTTTTTAACGGCAGTCCGATCGGCAGCTGAATCCGTTGTGTGGGTGGTACAGGTAAAATGGGAGGGTACAAATGTGGTTACACACGCCGCATCCCACACCAAACAACGCCCTCACCCCCAAGGGATCAAAGTCAGCCCATCAAACCGCTTGCCAGCCAAGTGACTCAAGCCGGGCGGCTCCAGGATACTCGAAACAAGAGCACGGCGGATGAGCTCATTGAGCATAATATGGTGTTGTGGTCGAAGTTCCGCTGACTTCTTGCAGCTCAACTCGTGATGATTATCAGCATCCACGCGCACCCAGCTCCTGCAGTAACAGGGCTCGCAGACGTTACACCCTAAACGAAGAGCAGCGGCCTGCCTCAAGGATCCGTCATCGAGGGCGATTCTCAAATGGGGGGACGGGGAGCACATCCGCTCCTAATGCCGTCTCCAATAGCAGGTTGGGATCCACAAAGTTGATCATCCCATTGACGCTGGATCAAAGGGCCCTCTGGGCCATCGGCGGACGGAAACACAGTAACCCAGGCTTTGAGACTCTAAAAGGCATATCGGTGTTGTCACCCTGTACATGGAGTATTTCAGTGAACTAGGCCGACAACCCCACTGGAGGAGGGCAACAAAGCAGGAAGGTTTGCGTCTTGCACACGCCTAATACCCATACCCCCATAGCAAACCCACAGCGACGCCTGCAGCCACTAGGTCTCGTTGAGGTACACGCTGAGTATAAGCTCTAACGTGGCATTAAAAACTTTGTCCAGCTTAGAAACCTCTTGTGGAAAAATCCAAGTCGGAGAGGTTCTCATAATATACACCAACTTGGGTACAGTTAGGCAGCAACGAAAAAGTGAAAGCGCCTGTTGTACTGATCACCCGGTAAGTCATTACGATTAATAGAACACACGATCGGTGACCAGTTAAATTATAACTATGTAATCTTACGGATTGATAAATGATATTATTATTACATAAGTACCATTAATACACTACTAGTTAGACTGAAAATAATTATTAAGTTCATTTTTTGCAAAGAAATATTTCACAAAAAAACCTTTTTTTCTCTTGACTCCTCGGACAGATTTTGAAGCGCTTCGGTTTACAGAAGAGTGTTGACCTGAGGAACAAAATACACTATGTGTTCATTCTGGGCAGCACTTGGTCCAACTTCCATACATGGATGGTCAGTGCCTTTTATCTTTAGTTGTGTTGTGTATTGGTAATGATTATAGTCACCTAGACTTCAAATGATACTGCATTTAGTACAATATTTGCAAGTATATTTTTACAAATTCATAAAGTAAGAAATGAACAATTATATGCTTTCGTTTAACTTACACGTCAAACTATTATGGTATATGATGAAATAAATGTCCATTTTAAGTACCGTGAAAAAAACACACAAATGCAAATAAAAAATAACGCATCATTTTACATACAGTAAAAGGTAAACAGAATAGTAGGTACGTAAACTGTTTTGATTGTGAGTTATGTAGGTGTCTACTAAATATTATATTATTTTAAATTATAAATATCAACCAGACTTATGGGAATTATCCATGAATATTTTAATGACTAAGAGCATATACATAAAATTAATACTTAATATGCACTTGAAAATATTAAGAAATAAAATAAAATCGTGAAATTATTAAATATTATTTTTGAACACAATATTTTATCAAAAAATGTAATATCAATCAAGTATGTATAATTAATTTCAATACAACCGATATTTAGCTATTACCGATGTATACTATATTTAAATCGTATTCTTAATGAATCAATTATTGCATTTTTTTACAATATCTTTATACCTACTTGGATAATTTTCTTACTAAGGAATTAACAAAGAACGGAGACACACAGTAAAAGACATAGATTCCGGTAATAACCAGTAGGTATTTATGAATGACCCATCTCACATTTAGATTCTAGGTTTTAATTTTTCTGAGAATAAATGATCTTATATTGTAAACTAAAAATATGTACATTATACGGCTACGTTTTAGGAAGGTATCATGAAAGAAAAATTAAGAAGGCGTCGTAACGTTTCTACAACACCAATAACTTATTGGAAGCAACGTCACTGCAGTTCCATGGACACTGCAAATTAACAGAGAATATTGCAGCTATCGACGACAAATCAACAACGAAATAATTTAACTAATTAGAAGCAATAAAAAAATATATCTTGCTACAACACTGCACAAACCTTCACAAATGTCCAATACCAAACGCACATTAGGGGAGATCTAATTATGAGAGAGTACTGTAATCATAATTCTAGAAGTTGTCGGTTTTAAATTCTTTATGTACATTATAAAATATTACCTCTACATTATAAGGTTTAAAAAGATATCAAATCTTATATCAAAGCAAACTTTACAAATATAATATCAATATAAGAAATTCTCATTCATCATACATGTTTATACTACAGACATCTAAGGAATTCCCACTGATGACGACATCTTATTTAAGACATCTTGTATATTAAACGAGTTATCTTGTAAGCGTAGACGATTTCGAAAACGGCTTGAAACCTTTCGAGGAAAATCTAGGATTAGGGGTTAAAAATCATCAGAAATCGATCTATGAGGGAATTATCTTCAAAAACATTCATTTTAAGGAGATTTGAGCGAAATATACATAAAATATAAACGCATATGATGCTTATTTTTAACAGTCGCTTATAAGCACTTTGGTGGACATGCGGTTTTGGTGCGAGCCACTTACGTTTTGTGCTCCGGATTCGAATCCCCCCACGAGACTTTGTAGCTTTTTTGTCTTTTTATTTTTTATTTTGTGTGAACTTAAGTAAATATGTAAATAAAAAGACTAAAGAGTGATAAAAAAAATATTTTGGAGATATTTGAACGATTTTTTATTTATAGCACCATCTTTCGCCGTATAAGTGAACATACCCTAACATACCTGATGATTATGCCGCCCTGCCCCATGTTTGGCAACAGGGAATTTTCCACGGCTTTCTCTAAACTCAACTAGATGGCGCTGATAACATTTGCAATAAGAAAATCTCTAAAAAGTCGCCGAAACTGATTGATATTACTGACTCATATCATAATAAATGATGAATAACTTTCTAATATTACGTATCATTGAATATTTTTCTGGTTTTTTTTTTAATCAAAAAAAGGATAATTTGCATTTATTTTTTTCAATAGAATCCATGAAAGAATCAAGTTATAAAAAAATATTATAGATATTTTCAGAACAAATATTGCTTGTATCGACCACTATCGACTAAAACAGCATCCTGCAAAACGTTTCATAGATGGTAATAATTAGATTTGGCAAAATAAACAA
This sequence comes from Coleophora deauratella, assembly GCA_958295455.1. NCBI lineage: Eukaryota > Metazoa > Arthropoda > Insecta > Lepidoptera > Coleophoridae > Coleophora > Coleophora deauratella. The sequence goes on from OY282388.1 coordinate 7,516,052, forward strand.
CAAAATACATTTAAAGATGAATCCGCAATCAAATAAAGCATCTTAAGATGAAAACAAGATACACAATAAGTTTCCCATATCTATCCTTCCTTACCTCTCCAAATTTTCTTGAGCAAATTGTCCACCAGCTTTCTCTCTACCTGTCTTCTAATTTTCTCTTATCTCCATATCAGCTGGGTTTCGTTCATATAATATATATATATACAGGGTGTAACAGAAGTGTGTGACAATACTTCAAGGTTGGCTTTTACTCATCAAACTGAACAACTTTTGTTCTACAACTTTGTTGAAATCGCAAAAAAGTCCAAAAATTTTTTTGCGATTTCAACAAAGTTGTAGAACAAAAGTTGTTCAGTTTGATGGGTAAAAGCCAACCTTGAAGTATTGTCACACACTTCTGTTACACCCTGTATATATGGCTCAGTCTTCTTGACTTCAGCAGTGCTTTCAACTCTGTCGACTTCGACATTCTTACTGCTATTCTTCGCACCTATAATCTTTCTCCTTCAGTAATAACTTGGTTCGATTCGTATCTTCGTGGCCGTTCGCAATGTGTTCGCATTAAAGACTCTTCCTCTGACTGGTGCGACCTGGTTGTGGGCGTGCCACAGGGTGGAGTCCTTTCCCCTCTTCTTTTCTCATATCATCACTTTGAAGCGTCAAACGCCAGCCTGGCTTTAAAATTTATAAATTAAAATCTCTAATGCATCTGCGATTGGGCAGTCATATGGTCTACTGGTAAATCCCAAAAAATCACAGGCTATAATCATTGGGAGCAACTATATAAATCAAATTAACTAAGCTTCCATCTGTTGTTTACGATGGATCTGTAATCCTCAACACTTGCACCGCAAAAAATCTAGGGTCATCTTTGACTCGAAATTGTCTTGGACATCCCACATCTCCTACTCCATGTCCACTTCACTACTCCTGTCACATTCTTAAGCGTCTTCAATGGTTTCTCCTTTGAAAACTAAGATGTCTCTTGCTCAAACGCTTTTTCTTCCTCTTCTCGACTAAGCTGCCTTGTGTTATTTAGATGTCACCGAGGAACTTCTTGACAAGCCAGAACGCTTACAGAACTTGTGCATCCGTTTCATCTTTGGATTACGTAAATTCGACCACATCTCCCAGTTCCGTACCCAACTCAATTTGCTTTATATTCGCTTGCGCCGTAACAACTGGTGTGCCATGCCCGGGAATATTCCCGCAAGACAGAGACAGCGCTCTATGGAATATTACTATGGTAATATACCCAATATTCCCAAAGGACGGCGCTATATGCAATATAGAGCGCTGTCTCTAAGGGAATATTCCCGGTAACGGCACATCAGTAGCTGTAACACTGTGTCTCCTTTTTAACATGTTTCACATACCCTCATCCCCATGCGCGAACGTTTCTCCTGAATGCGCCAGCCAGATCAACAATCCCGATCCCACCTTAAATCCCTTCTGAACTTTCCCTCCCATTGCACCGATTTCTACCTCTACTCCTTTTCTGTTTATGCCGTCAGGTTGTGGAATTCTCTTCCCCATTAAATCCGCGACAGCCAAAGGATTCTGTCCTTTAAACACAAAATTAGGAAGCACTATCTCTCTATCCTCGTGAGGTTGTTAAGCCATGTATGTTATGTATATTAATTTATGATGCATATGTTATATATTAGTGTACATGCTTTTCTGCCATCTCAGTTGAAATCTCATTATTAGAAATAAGCTATATACCCTTCGTGTATGTTTCCGTAAAGCTGTATTTTGTGTTTATTTGTACACAATAAACTGTAAAATAAATAAATAAGATGTTTCCTCATTAATGAGTATTCCTCAAAAATAATCAGAGGATTATTTATTATGGTACAGAGGTACCATATTCAATAATTTGGCAATCCATGTCATAGTTATATCCTACCTTTATAGAAAGAGGCATGAGCTACTAAGATTAACCTAAGGTCATTTATAAGATTTTAGTGCAAACATTCTAAGATGTATTACAAAAAAATAAATCCGATTCTTAGTTCACTACACACAATACAACCATGACATTATGAAAATCTAGAGTTTTATGAACTTATTAAATCGAGAGACAATTACAATATTGTCAGGAAAAGCCTAGACACTTTCCACCTTATCAACAAAGTCTAAAAGTTGATTGCTCTTCATGCATAATTGCATAAACCTTATTAAACCGTTGTTTTCACAAAGCAGATGGACACAGAGGAGCGCTCATGTATGATATGTGACTACTTCTATAGAAGCACAACATGCAGTTATGATACACACCTATCAGAACCTCGTTATATCCTACCTATCTATCTTGCTGGCCTATCTGACCAACCGGCCGAAATAAAAAATAAAAAAAAAAAACATAATAAAAGACAGATTCTTACTTGCAGACTTAGCACTCAACTCCAGAGTTGGATCCAGATTTGATACGATTTGTAGAATTTACAAAAACGCAAAAATGACTGCAGAGCAGACTCAAAAGTTTGACTTGTACAGTCTTTTGTATGTTAAGTTTTATAAGCACTTATAGGGTCATTTAACTTACTTTAAATAAAAATAGAATTCTGAAGAACATTTCTGATGGTGTGCAGGGTACACTATAGGAGTATTACTACTTTCTACTTACTGATCGAACTTTTGACGTCCACCCGGCAGGCATCAGAAGCCAAAATATGGTCTACATGTGGTCTACTGCAATATGTATGTCAATGATAGATTCTTACAAGGTGCGACCAGTAATAAGCAGCTCCTTGTATCTGTCTCTTTTGTGGTAACAGTCAACAAACGGGTTCTAAGTACTCTCTACTGCATAGTATTAACAAGTATTAGTAGGGGATGAGTGAGCCAGCAAACCCGGAGTGGGTGACTAGCAAGCCGCCGAGCAGCGCCACGGCCGCGGCGGCGAGCAGGCGTCACGCGCGCGGCCGCCGCCCGCCGCCGGCGCCGACGCACGCGCACCGTCATTGTGTCGGCTTCAGCGCGGCCATCTTGCGCCCGCGCGCACGCGCCTCCTGCCGAGACGTTGTGTACTCGAACCATAGCACGTTCGGTATTAGTGTCGTGTCTCTTATCATTAACATTTCACACACTTTTCTGGAATTAATTAAAAGTTTTTTTATACATATAAATTACTTAAAACCTAGAAAGTCAGTTTTATTTAAAAATAATATACTTACAATGAGACTAGTTGCGGGAAGAGAGGTGTTAAAATTCTATGCACAACAGCAAACCATATTGTTGCAAACAGGAAGCCAACTAGGCTGCCAACAACAACTTGAGCAACAGTGTGGTACTGGAGGTAGACCCGAGCTACGCTCACTAGCAGGGCTAGCGTCAAGCAGCCACCAACGATAACAACCCTCCACAAGGCTGATATTATGCTATTGTTATTTATATGATGTAACCTAGAATATGAAAATATGTTTATTAACATAATTTACAGGGTCAGAAACTTGTTTATTTAGATCAGTGACCAATTCCCATCTGGGTTTATAACTCTTAAAAAAAAAAAAAACCTATATATGCCACATAATAATCATGAAGTGAGGTTTGGAAGCAGTTAGCACTCCTGAATACTGATCTGAGTCATGGGCTAAATAGCAAACATTTCTGTGATGAGCAATTTGTTTGCTGTGTCTGAGTGCATTATTATGTATTTAAATGTATATGTATATCAGTCTCTGGTTCCCGTAGTACAGGGCATCCTTTGGGGCCAGATGACCATGTGTGATTTGTCCTGGATACTATTATTATAAGAGAGGCCTATACCGGACATCTCCCAGCTGAGATGAAAATTATTAAATGAATAATCCGTTACCTTACCTGATAACAACAAAATAGAGGATGTAACAACTGAAAAACCAAACATTTTGAGCATGTGTAGATGGCATTCCATATTCACTGTACAGATGCCCTCTCGCAAGTGGTCTGGCCTCACATATTGTATGCTTCAGCACAATATTTAGCAATTCATTCAGCAGTGTGCCTACAAAAAAGGCAATCTGAAAAACAGAAAACTTAATCAGTCAATGAGCAAGAAATAATAGTTTGAACTCTAAAAAGGGCAAGGGTGTGGGATTATTGTCCCTAATAACTATAGATGTGAAGCCGATTGTTATCATAGTCAGCCAGCCGGTAACCAGCCGCTGTTTTCACTGACTACGGTGATCACCCATAAACAGTGGGTTCCCCGGCCCCTTTATAAACGCACTTTGGACCCGTTTTTTCCAGAAACGGTTGATCCTATGAAAAAACTTGAGAACAAACTGGTATTGAGTCGGATAAGCAGCTGGTTGTCAGCCGCTGTTTATACGTTATTATGCTTTGGATAACAACCCGATAACAACAGCTGTTTTAAAACTATATGCATGACCATCTTTTTGTTTTAGCTGTATAGTATACACTCCTGAAATAACTATCATTTGTGTAAATGTCTTTCATCAGTGTTTTTCAACCTTCCTGAACACCCAACCCGTTTTACAAATTAAAAAAATCTTGCGACCCCCTAGGGCCATACATATACAAAATGTTTCTGATTTGAAAGACCATGTTTATAATTTTCTTTCTTATGGGATTTAGATTGATTTAAAAATCAAGTACACTCTGAAGACACCAAAGGACTTAATTATTTTTTATTTTAATGTAGGACCTACAAACACTTGCCTTTTTCTTTTACCTTCTTTATAAATTGTCTTTCATATTTCTGTCATTCAATATTTTGTTCGAGAAGTTTGAGGACTTACCGTGTGCAAATCTCGTCTAAAAAGAATCAGTGCAACAAACCCTGCACCAATTCCAAAAGGAGACAAACTTATGAAGGCGAGGAACTTTCCGAGCCAATCGCCTGAAATACAAAATAACTTATAATTATTTAAGCTTATGATAATTCAAATCGCGTTATTATATTTACTTTTTTATTACCTTTTGGATATTCCACTAAAGTAAGAGAGAGTGGTTGCCACTCTATATCATTTTGTGTGCTATCGCTCACACGTGCAATAGGATCTTCCATCCTGGTAGCGTAAATAATTTACCATGCTATAACGTAGGAATGAACTGGTTTTTCATTTCACATATATATTAAAACTTTTAAAGATTTTTGATCTCGTTTACAATAATAAAAGCCAACAAAAACCACAACGGCGTTTTCCCATTAGGGTTTCGCATTCGCAGTCAAACACAACTCACATTCACAAGCATAAATAGTCCCGTTTTAGAAAGCGTTCCAAATTAGTTTCGTTAGAGTAATTTTCACTCTGACAGCAGGATAGCATATTATATTTTTTTGAAGTGTGAAAGGGACAAACTCTTGTCAGGTGAATCTTAACTTGGTTATGGAACGACTTCTTAGATCAAAACAAAGATTTACCTGACAAGAGTCTGTCCCTTTTAGAAGTCGTTCCAAAACCAAGGTAGGGTGAGTGAGGTAGAATTTAACTCGGAGAAATGAAAGAGACTTAGTGATTCCAGAGTGACAGGGTAACAAACGTCATCGAAAATAATTCAGAAAGGTTTCTAGCTTTTTTGGGTAGTATTCTGTCTTATTTATGGCTTTAACACCTTCGCAGCAGATACAAGCAATCGTATTTCAAAACAATTCCGAAGATTAAATGTTTATATGTCTTAGTCTGTTTGACATTGACTATTACTTCCCGCCGAATAAACTGTCAGGCGAATTTTAACGGTAATCAAACAGCGTTAAAAATCGCACTTGTCAGAGTGAAAATCGCATTCACGAAGGCGTTCCAAAATCCCGACGGAGAACTGTCAGGCGATCATTCGGTTACCCTCGGTTTCACTCGGCTCGGTTTTGGAACGATTTAGGGTAAAATTCGCATCACCCCGAGTGAAATCTTTGGTATTGGAACGCAACCTTACATAGGCACCTTTTTGGAACAAAATGTAAAGGTCTCGTCAGACAGCGGGCGTGGCGGGGCGTCGGCGTGGCGCTGGCGCGACGGCGACGTGGCGTGTATGTCACACTGCGGGGGTGACATTCACGCCAGCTTCGCGCCGGCCGACCCGCCAGACTCGGCGTGTTACTTACCACTTTTATTCAGTTCCCTTCCGATAGAATCCCAAATTGCAGACTTTAGACTAGCATTTTTGTATTGTGGATTTTATTTATTTTATTTTATTTTTATTTTATTTATTCGGAAAACAAACGGTTTTAAATGTCTATTTCATAATGCTAATTATAGTATAAATTAACCACTTATATGTTTTCGCATATAGGAAGCTAAAGACTTGCTTGTCTTATGGGAAATAACAAAATCTAACAACAATAGGTAATTACAGAGACACAGTAAAGAAACAAAGAAAAAATTAAATTAGGGAACCATATCAAACCAGTTATTTGAAATTACAGTCTTAAAAGTAATCAGATTCAGATTCAGATTCAGATTCATTTATTTATTCAGGACATACATTTCAAAATACAGAGGGTTACAATATATCAAACTTACACATAGATGATAATTACAAACAAATTTTAGCAAAGTAAATTGTGCATAGGTCCTGAATGGGAAGATAGCTCAGCAATATGCCTAGCAGTTTTCACTGCTAAGCGCTGATTTTCTGCCATCAGTAATCACGTTCGTGTTGAAAAGGTCTAGTTCAGGGAATTCCACAAGCCTGTTAAATTCAGTAGGAGCACGAATAAAAAATGTGTTATGCCTATACTTTGTGAAGGTTTGCGGAATGGATAAATAAATAGGATGCCGAATGGAAGTTCTTGATGGAACTTTTAAGTTTATAAGTGAAAGAAGCTGCGGAGAATCAATTTTATTTTGAGCTATTTTAACCAGAGATACTATGTCAACTATTTTACGTCTTAACTGCAACGGTAAAATGTGGTGCCTCTTACATCTCGCTTCGTAGCAATTATCATATTTTTTGGATTTATATTGTAAGAACCTCATGAAACGTTTCTGTATTAACTCTAGTCTATTAATATATTTATCATATTGAGGGTTCCATACTTCAGAACAGTATTCAAGAATACTACGTACAAAAGAGCAATAAAGAATTTTTATCACCTTAACACTCGTGAACTGAGAACCAATTCTCATAATGAACCCCATTGCCTTATTGGCTTTTTTAGCAATATAGTCTATGTGTTTGTCGTATAATAATTTGCTATCATGAATAACACCTAGGTCTCGAATACTATCTACCCTATTTATAAGAAGTCCTTTAAGTATATAATCAAATTTTACACATTGCGGTTTGCGCGTAAACGTTATTGAGTTACATTTAGATACGTTAAGGTCTAGGAGATTCATGTTACAGTACCGTTCAAATCTGCCTAGGTCTTCCTGAAGGAGGTAGCAATCGTTAATGTTATTAATTTGTTTGAAAACTTTCATATCGTCGGCATATAATAAAAACTTTGAATGTTTGAAACATGAACTAATGTCATTAATGAATATAATGAAAAGTAATGGTCCCAACAGTGATCCCTGAGGAACACCGGAAGGAACTTGTAGCCAGGAAGATGTGAAACCATTAATTACAACGGCTTGGGATCGATTCTCAATATACGACGTGAACCATCTGAATAAGTTCCCATGTATACCTGCGAACAGTAACTTTTGCAGGAGTATTTTGTGATCAATACGATCAAACGCCTTGCTATAGTCTGTAAATATGGCATCCACTTGACCACCCAAAACCATGGACGAGGATGTACAGTCTATGAACGAAAGCAAGTTTGACGTGGTTGATTTTTTCTTTAGGAACCCATGTTGTTCAGGGATAAAGCTAGCCGAGAGAGAAGAATAAACTTGTAAATAAATTATTTTTTCAAAAATTTTAGCGAATAGACACAATTTAGAAATTGGCCTATAGTTTTTAACGTCATTCTTATTTCCGCTTTTATGGATGGGCGTTATAAACGCTGATTTCCAGATCAACGGAACCGAACCTTCATTTATAGATCGTCTGAACAATATAGTTAATGGAGTTGTGAGGTAATCAGCACATTTAACGACAAATATTGGTACTATATCATCAGGCCCAGCCCCCTTTTTCAGGTCTAGAGACATAAGTAATCGATGGACTTCTTCAGGGTTTATTTCTATATCACCTAAACAACTAGCACAATTGGTGTGATCATATGGTAAACTGTATTGATTGGAGGACGAGGAAAGAAATGTGGACTGAAAATAGTTCGCAAAGAGATTAGAGACCCCTTCACCGGTGTCGGCTGATTGCCCGTCGTATAACATGGTTGAAGGTAGAGAGCTGGACGCCTTACTAGATATTTTGACGAAGGACCAAAACAATTTTGGGTTCTTTAAAATTGCATCTTGAGTGCGTTTTATATACAGACTGTAGCATTCACGTTCAAGCTCCTTAGCTCTACTCCTGAGTAGGGAAAAAGTATCATAATCCGCAGTATTGCCATAGGTATGAAATTTCTTTAAAAATTTGAATTTTTCCTTTAATAATTTCTTAAGTGGGGCATTATACCATGGGGGAAAATCAGTAGGGGTTATTAATTTATGAGGTACATATTTGTCACGGAGTTCATATAAAGTGTTATAAAAATATTTAACAGCAGCATCTAGTGTATTATTATTTAAACATATGTCCCAGTTTACATTTAATAATGATAAATTAATATTGTCATAATCAGCAGACTCATAGAAATATTTGATTCTAGGATTATTTTTTAAATACTCAGTGCAGCTCAGAGAAATAAATGCATTGAGAGACTTGTGGTGAATGTCTTCAGGTACTAAAGGGTCATCGCAGGAGGTAACTTTAATATCACAATTACATAAAACATAGTCCAAAATTGTATTGTTTAAATTTCTGCATAAATTATATTGACTAAGATTACATTGTAAAAGTGTATCAAAAAAATAAATTTGACTGTCTCCGGAGACACCTACCGGTTGAGCCAAATTACCCTGACCAGTAATCCAATCAATGTTACTAAGATTAAAATCACCCAAGACCACAAACATATCATTGGGATACATATTTAGTAATGTCGATAATTTATCTGTAAAATTATTAAGTTGGGTATTAAATGAGTTACCTAAATTCTCACTGCATAGATAAATAGAACAAAAGTGTATTTTTCGAAAATTGTAGCTTTTACTGTTTTTTAAAGTGACCGTTACCCAAATGTCTTCCGCTGACGAGCGCCACTCGGGCCGCTCCGTCGCGGCTAACTCCCGGCGAACGGCTAAAAGAACTCCTCCTCCATATTTTTGTCGCGTCGCCGAGTAATCTCTGTCACGCCGCCAGACTACATATCTGCCATCAAAAAGTTCTTCACTTCTTATGCCATCAAGTAACCAGGTTTCAGTAATTCCTATGACGTCATAGGAGTTTAAGAGTAAGTTATGTCTAAGTACATGAGTCTTAGTACGCAGTCCACGAGTGTTTTGGTAGTAAACATTCATTAGATTAGCCATTTTTATTTATAAAACAAAAACTGAAGCGAAGCTGCAAGCGATCGAGGCAGAATACATATGTATTAAAGGCATTCCAAATCTTACATAGAATAAATATGATAATTTTACGAGGAACTTGAATTCTGGTTTTTAAGAAGATGTAAAATCCCAAAAAGACAGGTGCAAAACAAATGAGATTTAAGTTATAATTTATAATATTCAAGGAAACATAAAGTGTAAGCCAGGTAGATTTGTAAAAATTGGATTGAAACAAACTTACAAGTTCCATGTTAGGTACAAGCAAACATTTTATCAGGTTCCGTGTTCTACAAGCAATCTTGATCCGTATCATGCTCATGCATGATACGGATCAAGATTGCTGTTCATACAGGCGAGTGCAAATCCCGTAACTAGTTCCGCAATTACGTGCGAAAACCGGTCAAGCATATGCGTCGATCGGCGATGAATAGCATAATAGATAAGCGAACAAAAGACTCGGCACCTGCATACGGCTCTCAAACTTTGCATATTTAGTTTACATAATAATATTATCATAAATAAGCAAATTAATGTAAAAACACTTATTAAATAATCTTTGCAAGGTCGCTTTCCTTCTTTATAAAAATTATTGGCGAGGTGATTGATTTTCGTGCCATTATTTTGCAATGCTTGACCCATATGAACTGGAAATTATTTTCTTTCGCCAGAGATCTAGCTTTGCCAAGTAGATTTTTGTTATTCGGAGTTAGATGGTCATTCACGTAGAAGGTGCCCTCTTTGGAGAATCCCAGATTAGAGAGATTTAGTTGTTTGCTCCTACGCGATCCCGAGATGAACTCCTCCTTTGTGTAACGATTATTGAACGAGATGATTATTGGTTTCTCAACGTTAGGAATACGAGTTGGAATCCGTGCGATATAGTTGATTTCTTCTTTTCTTATGTTCAAATTAGCAATTTTGCCAATTTTTTGAGCAATATCATACAGATTCTCATTTTTTTGCAAAGGGATCCCGCGGATCTCAACATTATTCGCTCGGGCCCACTGATCTCTATCTTGAAGCTCTTGGTTGAGTCTTGAGACCTCGGCTTGGAGACAAGGTATATCGCACGACAATTTCTCGACAGTGGCTACTCTGGTTTCGAGAGCCTTAACAGTACTGGCGAAATTGCCCAAAAGTTCATGAGCCATGTCCAGGGATTCCTTAAGGTTGGATATGTCAGATTTTGTCAGATTGATCTGACGTCTTCTACCAGGGATGAAAGTGGGGCCAGTTGAACCATAATCTTGCTCAGTTGGTCTTGCACTAGGTCCAATTGGAACGGAGATTGTTGGACCGACGGAGATGGAATGTTTCTGCATTTAGGGCAACGCCAGGTACTCTTTCTGTCGCCAAGTTTGCGGTAGCCAACTTCAGTAATCCCAGAGCACTGGAAGTCGTATTGGCACTTGCATACACTGCAGACAGGACCGTCGGTATGGTCTGTGTTACAACTAGCACACGTAAACATCGCGTCGGAAGTTTGGAAATCACTGACTTTTAAAAGACAAACAAGTGTGTGTTCTCTTTGAACGCCAATGGCAGACTGATGACGGATGACCCCAATCTTACAAAAAATGTGGCCTCGAACATCAACCTGTTCTGCATTCATTTTTGTAGAAAAACACAAGCCTTGCGTCGCGCTGGGCGTGACGTGCTCCCGTCGCGCCATCTGTCTGACTACTACAACAGATATTCATAGAACACAACCCGTGGCGTCGCGCCCGCGCCCCGCCCCGCCGTGCTCTTGTTGTATTCCCGCCGGGCGCGGCGCGGGCGTGACGCGACACGCCGAGCTCGACGGCTCTGTGTGACATCGTCCATAGTCCATCGTACATTACAACTGCTCACGTCGCGCCAGCGCCACGCCGACGCCCCGCCACGCCCGCTGTCTGACGAGACCTTTAGGGCGAAAACATATTATTAACACGACACCCGACATGGTGACAACATGTCGGGTGGTGTATTAATAATATGTTTCTGCCTTTAAGCTACACAGTGAACGGTTAACTCTGACCCTGACGTGTCCATTACGCCAGCGAAATGTTGTAGCCATGGACGTACTATTCAAACTGGATTGAGCACTCTCAAAATGCTTCTATAGGAAACTAAACCCTAACCCATAGTAATAAAACACATAATACTTGTAATGTGCCCAAGTAGAGAAAACGTGTTAAGTGAAAGGATCAAACTAGAGCCCTGTGTCCCGCTCGCACAGTTGCTATTACGCAATAAAATTACGGAATGGTAGGTTACAATATCAGAAGTAACTTTACATAAATTAAAATACATCAATATATTTTTATGAAATCATAATAATTCGACTATATTTTTGACGCCTTTACCACTGTCACATTATTTAGTTCTTAATTAACCACTGACACTATGTTTCAAAATAATTTAGTAGTATTTCATACTGTTTTACTGGCATCCCTGGTGATTGCATAATATGGCGTAATAATGGTGACCGATTGCATGCTCACTATATTTGCGTAAAATGTGAAAAAAAAATTGTAAAAATGGTGAAAGTTTGGTGTGTAAAAGGTTGCAAAAGTGAGAGTTATGTTAACTGTGGAATATATTTTCATAGTTTAAACGTATTTCTAATTTTGACGGTGAATTCTCTGATCACAAGAAGTAGGGTAACCACATGTACACAGTACCTAGGACTGAAAGTGGATAGCAATAGAGTGTGAAAGTAGAAATATATAACTATTTCATTCGATAATTGATTCAAAAAACAAAAGTTATAAAAAGAACATGTTTTTTTTTTATTTATCTGTTAAAATAACGAATGATAAAGTATAAGAAGTATTAGAATACTTAGGAAACAGGCTGACCCTTGACTACAATAAGATTTATAAAGCTGTATGATTGTTGTTGTTAGCCTAGAGATGTAAAAAAATGGATTTTTTTCTGAGTTGAAAGAAATCGTTTTTTTTAAGCGCAGGTTTTTTTTAAGTGTACGAAGAGAAAAATATCCTTAAATTCATCCTTTAATAAGTATTAGTTGATATATCAGTGTGATGTTTATTAATTTTGAACATTTGGAGTAAACGTTTTTATTTTTTATAGTAATCAAATAGATGAAAGTAGTTCTCACTCACTGGTGTTTAATGATTATTGAGGGACAGGATTTATCCAATCCTTGTTTGTTTAAAATTATTATAAATGTAGAATTGTATTGATTTTATCAATTTAAGAGCATCTAACATATCTATTTGTATGAAGCCTGGCATACCTAAACTTCATGGCGGTCACCCAGCCGGGCCCCACTATGAGAAAATAAAATTTTGACGGCCAATGTAGAAATATGCTGCAATTGACGGATAATAAAAATACAAAACGAAAATATTCTTTGATAAATTGTCGAAAGTGATATACAGGGTGTAACATTCAAGGTGTGCAATATTTACGGAGGTGATTAAGCTTCTAAAACTGATTACGAATCACTAAAAAAGTAGGCATCTTAAAAAAAAAAATTTCTAATGACTTTCAGAATAGGTAACTTTTTTCTATCGACTTTCGATAATAATCCCCCAACGGCGCGGCTCAAGGTCGCGCGACTACGCAGCGGCACAGGCAGCTGCCTATGCGCTCGTCCCAGAGCAGACACGTTCAGTATTCTAATGCCACAGAATCGTTAAAATGATACAGAAAAAATAGATTAATTAATTCAATTTAACTTTAATCATGAATTTGATAATGTTCATGTATCTTGTATCTTTTCAACAAATATTGCACACCTTGAATGTTACACCCTGTATTTTCGGAGATATTTTGGTTTGAAAATTAAAAAAAAAATTGTTTAGTAAAAACATGTATTCTTCGTTTTCTATACACAGTTCGGTAAATAGTACCTATTTACGCAATTCGAAAGATTTTTTTAAAATAATAAAATGTTTATAAAGTAAGAAAGCCTTCATAATAATCACAGCACTACTAGCATTCCGCCCATCGCTTCACCTGCGTTAACATCGCTTATATCTGAAATTAGGACGAAATTTATTTTTTTAGTTTCTAGTTGCGTACCTTAACAATACCTCAAAAATGTTAAATTGTTTATTAGGTAATAACGCCTTTATAGCCTTTACGCCTTTGTGGCCCTTGGGGCAGCAAAGTTCTCGAGTGGCGACCGCGCACCGGAAGACGCAGTGTGGGCAGGCCTCCGGTGGACCGACGCGACGACCTGGTGAAGATTGCGGAAAGCCGCTGGATGCGAGCCGCACAGGACCGGTCGGTGTGGAAATCCTTGGGGGAGGCCTTTGTCCAGCAGTGGACATCTTTCGGCTGATAGACAATAGATAGATTACGCCTATATAAAAATCACATACTTATGTAATTTTTTTACTTCAGTTGTGTTTTCCGTTCACTGAAAAAAAAAACAAATTTGGAAAAAAAAGACGGTGCTATGTTTTTCTTTTTTTTTCTTCACTAAGTTGGCAACTAGCCCCACAACCTCCACTAATACGGACATGGCCATCGTGTGTGGAGTATAGCGCGAAAAATACTTCAATAAATACTTTTTCATAAATATGTATTAATTCGTATCAGAATATTTATAGTCGTAATTAATTATTCTTAACATCATCTTGAAAATTATATTACAATAGTCTCTAGCTAGGATACTAGTCGGGGATTTAGTGCAATGAACCGTTTTATTTTGGATCCGGCGCTCAAACTTGGCATAGTTGTTCCCTAGGCCGTCCTGAGTGGATTAAGCCCGGGAGCCATCCGCCGTTTGGCAGGGGGAGGGGGGAAAAGTTTGCGTCTGCCGCGCTCCATTTGTGGGCTTATATCTCCAAAACTATTGGCACTAGGGCATGTAAGATATCATTTTCGTATGATTAAAGGTTGAAGAATTCATTTCTGTAACAATAAAAATGACTTTCTATACATAAAAAAAGAAATATTTGATAAAATGTATAAAACATGACTACCTTTTTCCGCATATGTGTCGATTATTTTTTAATGGTCTAAGATAGTAGCATGAAAAAAATATATTCTGAAAGCCACACTTTCTAGAATTAAAAAAATATAAATTTTATTAGAATAGCATAATAAATACTTAGTGAAAAAAATATAATTCAATGCGTGGCAGTGTGGCATAAAACGCGCGGTCCGCGCGGTTCTAACTTTCAGAAGTTATATTTCTTTCTTTTTTTCTACGAAAAGTATGTTCTTTTGTTACAGAAATAAATTTTTCATCCTTGAAATATCTGAAAATGATATCGGACTTGCCCTTATACCTATAGTTATGGAGATATAAGCCCCAAAAAAGAGCGACTCAACAAGTAGATAATGAAGGGTGGGTGGTTTTTTCCACATATGCGTCGATTAACTTTTAATGGTCTAAGATATTAGCATGAAAAAATATATTCTGAAAGCCGCATTTCCTAGGATTATAAATATATAAATTTTATTAGAATAGCATAATAAATACCTACTTAGTGAAAAAAATATAATTTGATGCTCGGCAGAGTAGCATAAAACGCGCGATTTTAGTATCTGTTGTTCGTAAGTAAATAAAATGAATTATCTAGCGCCAAAAAATGATTGTTAAGTATCATAATATAAATAGGTATTTAATATTCTTATTTTTTAGTTCTTTTGATTTATGTTTTGTTGCTGAATAAACTTTTTTTCTTTCTTTCTTTCTTAAATATTTCTCGCACGCACAAAATATTTGTCACGTAGAACAAAAAATATTTTCCTTAAAAAACCATAAGATGAGAAACTCCGAAAAATGTGACTATTTCTCATACGAATAATGGTGGTTTACTATCTATCGGTCTGTCTATCTATCAGCCGAAAGACGTCCATTGCTGGACAAAGGCCTTCCCCAAGGATTTCCACACCGACCGATCCTGTGCGGCTCGCATCCAGCAGCTTCCCGCAACCTTCACCAGGTCGTCGGTCCACCGAGCCGGATGCCTGCCCACACTGCGTCTTCCGGTGCGCGCCCGCCGCCACTCGAGAACTTTACTGTCCCAACGGCCATCTGTTCGACGAGCTATGTGCCCTGCCCGCTGCCACTTAAGTCTAGCGATTATGAGAGCTATGTCGGTAACTTTAGTTCTCCTACGTATCTTATCATTCCGGATTCGATCACGTAGGGAAACACCAAGCATAGCACGCTCCATCGCCCTTTGAGTGACCTTGAGCCTTCTTATGAGGCCCATAGTCCATGTCTCGAATTCATATGTCATTACTGGCAACACCCTGGTCAAAGACTTTAGTCTTGAGACACTGCGGTATTTTGGACGTGAACACATTGCGGAGCTGCCCAGCTGAGTTGGATTCGACTATTGATCTCTTTCTCGAAGTTGGACCTACTTGACGGCACTGTTTGTCCGAGGTATACATATTCTTCAACAACTTCGAGTCTAGAGTCTCCAACCTTCAGAGGAGTGTATGTAACACGGACGTTTGACATTATTTACGTCTTATCCACGTTCATTTTAAGACCCACTTGTTGGGAGACTACTGAGTCTATCGAGCATTGCGCCTAGGTCCTCCAAGGTCTCAGCCATGATCACGATATCGTCAGCAGATCGAAGGTGACTGATGTACTCACCATTGATGTTGATGCCGAGTCTTCTCCAGTCCAAAAGCTTGAAAACGTCTTCCAGTCTCACCCCACGCTACAGCCGAATAGGTTTTGAATTCTGATCCTGGAGGTGGGCCGACATGGTGGCGTTTTCATACAAAAAATTCAACACTTCGATGTATCGATAGTCATTTTGCCACCGTTGGAGAGACTGTTACACAGCCCAGGTCTCGATTGAATTAAAATGCTTTCTCATAGTCCACAAAAGCCATTATACTCTTCGATCTTCTATGTAATCTGCCGCAGCGTATGTAGGTATGTGGTCTACGGCACTGAAGCATTTTCGTAAACCGGCTTGTTCGGGAGGCTAAAAGTTGTCAAACCTGGGTTCCAGACGATTCGTAATGACTCTCGAAAACAGCTTGTCTTATCTTATCACCCTTCTTCTTCTTGAAGAAGAGCACCACACTTCTGTGCCATGCTGTAGGCGCTGGTTCCTGGAGCATGACGGAATTAAATAGCTTCTGAAGAGATATAACTACCGGTTCTCCACCTGCTTTCAGAAGCTAAGCCGTAATTCCATCATCACTCGGTGCCTTGTTGTTCTTAAGCTGTTTGTGAGCCATTCTAATTTCACACAGGCTGAAATCTGGGATATCTTCGGTATAGTGTCGGGTCTATCCGGCTATCGGATCTTCAGCCAGATTACTGACGACAGGTAAGCATGTAGTCGTGTATAATTGTCCGTAGAACTTCTCAACCTCTTCCAACAGCTCGGGCTTGTATGACATGACTCTACCATCCTCGGTCTTCAGCTTTGTCAGTTGGCTTTGACTAGCAGACAGATCCCTTGCGAATACTTTTGACCTTTTATTGCGCTCAATAGCCTCTTTAATACGATTGGTATTAAATTGACGTATATCGCGGATCAAGGACTTGGAGATCTGTCTGTTTAGTCGCCGATACTGACAATCATCTTCAGAGGATTTCAGAATCAGGCTCTGACTGTTCTCCATGAGTTCGCTGGTCCGAGATCCGAGATGTTCTTTTTGAACGTCTGATTTTGAGACTTTATTCTCAGCCGTTTGGACAATATCCACCTTCCTTCCGCATTCGAAGCGGTTGTGCAACTCGAGCTGAAAGCTTTCGAGATTTTAGAGTTGTAAAGGCACTGTTCCGAGCGTGGACTGCATCAGTTGTTAAGAAAATAATTTGACGTGGCTTGCGGAGCACGTAAACGGTTACAAGATTAATGCGCCAATAAGAGTCAACTCATTATGGTTATGTATGTATGACCTTATCTGAAGTCAGTTAACCTGGGTGATCAAGGCGACCACGCAAGTTATATAGTAATCCACCATAATTTGTATGAGAAATAGTTACGTACGTTTTTATAAGGAAAATATTTTTTGTTTTACGTGACAAATATTTTGTGCGTGCGAGAAATATTTAAATAATAATATTATGTACCTATTTATATTATGTTATTTAACAGTCATTTTTGGGTGCTAGATGATTCATTTTATTTACTTACGAACAACAGATACTAAAACCGCGCGTTTTATGCTACTCTGCCGAGCATTAAATGATATATTTTTTTACTAAGTATTTATTACGCTATTCTAATGAAATTCATATTTTTATAATTCTAGGGAATGTGACTTTCGGAATATATTTTTTTCTTGCTAATATCTTAGACCATTAAAAGTTAATCGACACATATGTGGAAAAAACCACCCACACTTTATTATCTACTTGTTGGGTCGCGCTTCTTTTGAGGCTTATATCTCCATAAATATAAGTACTAGGGCAAGTCCGATATCATTTTCGGATATTTCAAGGATGACAAATTCATTTCTGCAACAAAAGAAAATACTTTTCGTAGAAAAAAAAGAAATATAACTGCTGAAATTTAGAACCGCGCGGACCGCAGCGTTTTACGCCATGCATTGAATTATATTTTTTTCACTAAGTATTTATTGTGCTATTCTAATGGAATTTATATTTTTATATTTCTAGGAAGTGTAGCTTTCAGAATATATTTTTTTCATGCTAATATCTTAGACCATTAAAAATTTCCATTAAAAGTCATGTTTTATACGTTTTATCAAATATTTCTTTTTTTATGTATGGAAAGTTATTTTTTTTTTGTTACAGAAATGAATTTTTCATCCTTTAGTCATACGAAAATGATATCTCACTTGCCCTAGTGCCAATAGTTTTGGAGATATAAGCCCATAAATGGAGCGTGGCAGAAACATACTTTCTCCCCCTCCCCCTGCCTAACAGGGGATGGCTCCCGATGGCTCCCGGGCTTAATCCACTCAGAACGTCCTAGGGAACAACTATGCCAAGTTTGAGCGCCGGATCCAAAATAAAACGGTTCCCATACTAGGCGTTGCACTAAATTCCCTACTATACGTACCTTTCAAAATAAGAAAACTACCTTTTCGGGTGGTTCATTATTATATAAAATCTTATTCCCTAAACGTACAATAGATTGGTCGCCCTACTTAGAAAGAGATGCAGGGCTCTAGTTGAACGTCTTTGTCGTCACGTTTTTCCTGCAAACTGCTCAGTCCAATTTGAATAGTACGTCCATGGTTGTAGTTAAGAAGGATGTGAGTATAATAGGGAATTAGAAGCATCATTAGGACTAATTGTGCGCCAGTAGCGGAATTTGTGCATCTTACAATTTCGGAGATATTCATAAAAACCGATTCCGCCAGGGTAACGTTCCCTCAGCGGGATAATTTTGAAAAAGACGGCCTAGCTCATAACAAAGTACATGACTGAGTAGCTTTCGTCGTGTTATATATAAATGTGCGCAAATAGCGGAATTTGTGCATCTTACGGTTTTCGAATTATTCAAGATTCCGCTGCAGTAACGTTCATTCATTCTTCTTTTTAATTTTTATTTTAACCTTCTTGAACTATTAATCAGTATGCTAGAAACTAAACACTACTTAATGTTGCATTTTTTTTATCCTCTATTGGTAAGCCCTTGGCATCATCTCACCTGATGGTAAGTAATGATGACGCCGAAGATGGAAGCGGGCTTATCAAAAGAATCGCCAACGCAATGGGGAACTGGTTATCTTCATGCCGGAACACATCCTTGCTGTTAACATTTATGTTTGGCGGCAAGACTTAGATAAGAAACTTACTATCTAAAAATCTTATCACAAGTACCTTTTATAATAGCTTCGTCCTGGCCGCTATACGAGTACGTAGGTACTAAGAAAACAATCGTCAATAAAACATTTGCACGCAACTGTACTTACAAAGCTTCCTTCAATATACCTTTCATTTAAGAAGGTTATCCTTTTGTATGGCGCGGCCGCTTTCTCGTATACATTCTAATTTGGTCGGGTTATAGGGAAAATGTTCGTTCTTTTGGGTAAATCTTTTTAAATCAACGTTATTCAAAGCTGAAACTTACATGAAAGCTTGCTATCAGGACGCTCTAATTTTATGTAAAATTTCATGTTGAATAGTCTTATGGGAGCACTGAATTCAATCTTTAAAATTTCTTTATCTTAATTTCGTAATTAAATGGTATATGTCACTAATTGACTGGATAATACAATCCACAATTGCAGACATGATTAGGGTCTACTAGAGGAATATTTTAGTGCTCTTTATTCGATTGCAACTTCACTCGTTTCCTTGTAAATTAGAATTTCCTGATTTTCTAAACAAATTAATTACTAAAAAATATATCATAATTTTCAAAAAACTAACATTGCTCAAATTACGCACAAATTAAGGTGTACTAGTGTTTTTTTTTTACATTTCTTCTATCAGCTGTTTTCGAGATACAGAAAACACAAACGTTACTGCAGCGGAATCTTGAATAATTCGAAAACCGTAAGATGCACAAATTCCGCTATTCGCGCACATTTATAACACAACGAAAGCTACTCAGTCATGTACTTTGTTATGAGCTAGACCGTCTTTTTCAAAATTATCCCGCTGAGGGAACGTTACCCTGGCGGAATAGGTTTTTCATGAATATCTCCGAAATTGTAAGACGCACAAATTCCGCTGCTGGCGCACAATTAGTCCTAATGATGCTCTAATTCCCTATTATACTCACATCCTTCTTAGCTACAACATTCCGCTGGCGTAATGGACACGACCCTGACCGCAACCTTTTTTACCCTCTCTTTCACACTTACGCGATTTATATCATAAGCTATCCTGTTATCAGAGTGAACTGTTGCTATAAGAAGTCGTTCCAAAACCAAGGTAGGGTGAGGTAGAATTTAACTCGGAGAAATGAAAGAGACGTAGCTATTTTGAGAAAGAGAAAAAAATATGATTTTGGAACGCTTGCGAGTGATTCCAGAGTGACAGGGTATCAAACGTCATCGAAAATAATTCAGAAAGGTTTCTAGCTTTTTTGGGTAGTGTTCTGTCTTATTTATGGCTTTAACACCTTAGCAGATACAAGCAATCGTATTTCAAAACAATTCCAAAGATAAAATGTTTGTTTGTCTTAGTCTGTTTGACATTGACTACGAACTTCCCGCCGAATAAACTGTCAGGCGAATTTTAACGGTACTAATCAAACAGCGTTAAAAATCGCACTTGTCAGAGTGAAAATCGCATTCACGAAGGCGTTCCAAAATCCCGACGGAGAACTGTCAGGCGATCATTCGGTTACCCTCGGTTTCACTCGGCTCGGTTTTGGAACGATTTAGGGTAAAATTCGTATCACCCCGAGTGAAATCTTTGGATTGGAACGCAACCAAAGTGCAGGTTCTGAACGCGGCCCAGTTCGCTCCGGCTGTTCGTTGTTGGTTTTCTTTCTTTTCATCTTTTGTGAATCCGTCGACTGGTCAGTCAAAATAAAGGACATATTATATCAGTAACAAAATTAATAAAACCTGGCTGAATTTCTTCGAAAAAATATAAAAATGGCAGAGTCAGACGTGGTGGATTTGGATCTAACTATCGATGATTTGGTACCAAAGAGCCCTGAAAGGTAAACATTTTTATTTGACTGACTGTGCCCCCTGTGCAATAGCGTAAAAAATCAAGGGGCATTTGCAAGGAAACTAAATATATAATGAAGTTCCCTCTAATGATACGCTCTGACCGATCGGCTAGATTTGACCGTATTATTTTTAATAACTCATGAAAATGGGCTCTTGACACCTGACCTAGTTGCAGTGCATTACCACCCACATACTTCTGTGTTGTGCTTCTTGCCTGTGAATGGGTAGTACCTAATTTTCTAAGTAAGCGTTCCAGACAAGCATTCATAATTTATTTGTATGGAAACTAACTGTAATTTTCAGACTCGCGGAGGAAAAAAAGGAAAGTGGCAATCACTTGTACAAATTCAAAAATTACAAAGGAGCATTGGCTATGTATGAGGAGGCAATAAAGTTATGTCCAGACAATGCTGCATATTATGGAAACCGTTCCGCATGCCAGATGATGCTCGGGAAGTATAAGAAGGCACTGGAAGATGCACAGAAGGCTGTAGCACTGGATCCCATATTTACTAAAGGCTACATTCGCATAGCTAAGTGCTGCATTGCATTAGGTAATCATTTAATCATATATTTTATTATTATGTAAAGCTCTTTGGAAAAGTTCTTTTTTTTTTTTGCTTTTATTCAGCTTGGGTGATGTGTTTTAAAAACCTTAAACAGTAACCACATCCTTCCATTTGTGCAAACTGAATAATAATTTAGTTCTTATAATTTGCAAGTTTTATCAGAATACCACATATCATATTTTTACCATATAAGTATGTAGGTTTTAGATTTTTTGAGGTTGAGTTATTTAATACATTCAGCCTGATGAATGATTGTAGTTATCAGGAATAGCGTGGTAGACATACTTTTTATTTCATCAGTTTTCATACCTATGAAAAGGACTGTTCTGGCAGCTTGTTGAACACTATAATATCTAAATGCTATAGTTAGTTGGAGTGTGATTCATAAGAACGGTAAACAAGTTTACATTTGTGATTCATTTTTAGCTCCTTTAGATTTCTCTAGATGGAAGTAAATACAGTATCAATACAAAATAGAGGCATAACAGTACTTTTTATTTTTTGCTGTATGTTAGATGTATTTCTTAATTTATGATGCAAATAAACAAGTGATTTTATAGCGATTTTAATAGAACCAGGGAAGTTACTGTAAAAGCTGAGAATTCACTAGCAACATTAGTTTAGAAACACTATAAACTGTTTATAAACAGTGTTTCATCATCTTTGTAAACATATTCGAAACAATCGCACAACTGTTGTAAAACAAAGAGATACAACATTCTTTCAGATACATGTTGCCATGTTCCCCATCCAGAGTGGACATGTCGAACCAAGTAGTTTTATGCCCAAGTTAACTGGTGTGGATGTGTGTTATGAGCATTTAGAAACATGGAAGTAGTGTGAAGCAGTGAATGATTTTGTTCTTCCTCGGAAGACATATTAGCAACAGCTGACAAGTATTGGATATTTAAATAAGGGATGTCATTTTTCAGACAAATGTGTACTGTAAACTTGTATTTATACAATGATGAAGAAACAAATGTATTTTAAGATTGTGTTCCTAAATAACAGCTAATGGAAACAGATTGGGTCAAAAAATTAGCAATGTAATTAGGGGCCTCATCAATAAGTTGTATGCATTAGACTAAGCTAAAGCTACAACAGTTTGACTCGCTTAACACGTTAAGTGCCCTCTTATAGGTTTAAGGAGTTGTAAACACACATGTATATCCAGAGGCACTTAACAAGTTAAATAATATTTTTTTAAACATCCTTAATACAGTGTAACAAAATAGATTAAAGCTGAGAAACTTTCAAAATTATATAATACATCAAACTATATAGTACTAATATGTATGAATATAAGAGTATAGAGATACACAGCAAGCCAACATTTAAATAAGGGATAATATCATAGAAAGATCTTAGAATGAAATATCTGTCCCAGAAAGAGGCAATATGAGACCTAACAATGATAATAAATCATCATAAATCTCTTCTTAAAACCTTGGGCTTTGAGAACATACTCGATACGCTGCAACATCTCAGCAGCACACTTGATGCTTTACACTTTGCATGTGAAGTTTTTAAGTTCAGAATTTCAATTTTCATGTCCGTGTTAATATGATCACTGTTGGCTGTTGGCTCTGTCACTTTTGGCTCTTACATAAATGCTATTTTTTTTTTTTATTTGGGAAAAAATATCCTGTAAGATGTTTTGTTTCACATCGTTCACATTTGTTTGTTCACAAACATTTGTTGTTTCATGACACAATCGTAAATTATATCAGTAAAATACTGGTGTACACACTCGCAAGGAAAAAGCAACACCATAACAATAGGGTAACATACTATAATCCATCATATATTGCCCTATAGTACTATCATGTAAATGACAACGGTTGGTGCGACTTTGTGGATAGACAGCCCATATGATTGCTGATTGATGTGATCACCACGACCAGGCGACTTGTCGGGCGGGGAGCAGGCGGTGCGGCGCGCGGCCGAGCTCGGCGGCGCGGAGTGCGCGGCCAGCGAGCGGCGCGCGCTCGAGTCGCTGCGCCGCCTGCACGAGGACGCGCAGCGCGCCATGGACGCCGGCGACTACCGCCGCGTCGTCTTCTGCATGGACCGGTGCCTCGACTACAGTCCGTCTAGCACGAGGTAAGGTTTTCAAATTATTATTATTCCAAACTGGCAAGCCCGCTTGCAATTTCGGCATCATCATCACTTACCACCAGGTGAGATCATGCCAAGGGCTTACCAATTGTGGATTTAAAAAAAAACTAGCTGGTGCCCGTGACTTAGTACTTGTGGAAGTTGAAGAAAAAACTTGTCTATGTGTTAATCCAGATTATATCTGTGTGTCAAATTTCATCTAAATCCGGTCAGCCATTTTTGTGATTGAGTAATAAACATCCAGACTTTCACGTTTATAATATTAGTAGGATATATGGGTGTAACAGAAGTGTGTGACAGTACTTCAAGGTTGGCTTTTACC